>JAPWTK010000076.1:0-672500 GCA_029963805.1 Aromia moschata | reverse complement strand
TCACAGATAGAGGTCTTAAAATAAAGAGACACGTGTATTTTTGGTTTGGTCAATTTCGATTTTTAAGGCCCGTACGGGCCCATAAATGGGACGTTGGGAAAACAGTTTTTTTTTGAAATATCTCCATAAGAATTTGATCGATTTCAATGAAATTTGGAGAGTAGTCTCAAAATAAGCTTTCTAATAGAACCCTCTTTTTTTATTCTGATGCAGAATTCATTTTTCCACCAAAAATGTCTTCTTGTCTATTTTTCATATCATGCACCCATTTCGAGAAAAATGCAGAACTGTTTTAATGATCTGACTTATAATACTGCGAAACTACAAATTATCACAATTGCCATGGAAAAAAAACAGGTGACTGATTGAATTAAAACATCTAGCGTAACAGTGTTGGGTTGCTTCTAAGTTCTTCTATCACTTGGTGGATTAGGCTAGACCAGCTGGTAGACTGCGGATACTCCATCGGGACTCTCCCACTTCCGATGCAATGGTCCATCGGTAAGGGGAACTCCGTCGGGTCCATTATCCTTTGATAATCGTACCATATTTGGAAACTTCCTGCCAAGTTGGTGGAATTCCATTCTTTACCCAGTTCCAAATTATTTTCAGGGGTTTTTTTGAGTTTTCTTCCATTAATTCACGACTTGTACAGTTGTTGCCATTAGCAGTTGGTTACAGGTCCCATACGAACATTCTTTGGTTTCCATCTCTTAGACAGTGGCGAAATTTTTGTTCTAAGCAAGGTCTTTTAGATAAGGTGTCTGCATAACCATGAGTGTATTTACGCCGGCGCACTCTCACTGGTGATCTGGAACGAGGTCTTCGGTTTGGGGTAGGAAAGCGACTATTCCTTTGCTGTGGTGTCGTTGAGGTCCTGTTTTCTGCTCTCCATTTTTTGTTTTTCATTTGGGCATCTGGATCTTGGTCTCTGCTCCGGTTGTCTGGTGAGTTAGCTCTTGACTGGAACCTTGGTCAATAGCTGCCACTAATGCCAATTTCGACGATAAACCACGATCTGGTAGGCCACCATAACTGATATCGAGCGCTTGCGTACGATTGTCGAAGCAAACCCGTATGGAACTACAAGACAAATGGCACAAGAGCTCGGCTGTAGCCAAGCCACGGTAGTATGTGGACTCGAAATGCTAGGCAAAGTCCAAAAGCTGGGCAAGTAGATACCACGTTTATTAAGCGAAGTCGAACGAAAGCATCGGAGTAAGATTTGGAAACATTTTCTCTCCCGCAGTCGTCGTTTTGACTGGTTGAACAATCTTGTTACCTGGAATGAAAAGTGGATGCTTTATGTAAATTACAGCCCTAAGCGCTAGTTGGTAGACTCAGATGCTCCAGCAGAATCGATACCTACCTAAATCTGACGGTCACCCGAGAAAGGTGATATCAGATTGATGGGGTTTCCGTGGTAATTTCTGGTAACTTCCCCCACTGACTATCATTTGTTCTGTACCCTCAGCAAACATTTAATAAATCAATCATTTGACCATTGTCACCATCTACAAATAGTCACACACAACTTTTTCGCTTCACAACCGCGTGAATTCTGGAAATGTGGAATCCGAAGTCTGACTACTCGTTGGCGACAAGTTATAGAGTTGGATTAAATTGAAAATTCCTCCTGTTTATAAAATAAATAATCATATTTGAACATATCAGCAAGGCTCAATACTTTTGAATCAACCGAATAATTAACAAACACTGCCTAATAGTTTTGATTTAAACGATACGTTTATGAGAAAATATAACTTTATTATTAGAGTTATTAGCGTGTCATTTTTTAAATGAAAATCTTTATAATACCGTAATGTGTCCCGCGCACTTATCTCTTATCACTTTTTACATTTTCGTGTTACAAAATATTTATCGCCTTACATCAGCATTGACAGATTTCTCATGCGAAAGTTTTGAAAGCGTACTTAACGGACTAATGAGTACGAACACGCATAACTGCTTATTTTAGTTCGAAATGGTAATTCTCTGATATATGGCTGAGTGAAAGGTTATGTGATGCGTATCAACTGGGTTAATTCTTTTACGCACCTTCGGGGTTTGCATTGTTTCGGGTTTTTTATCAGATTTTCATGACGGAACAGATTAATTCACTCTGCAGCGAATATTTGTGAAATATGGTAGAATGTAAAACACTGAATTCTAAAATACGTCGTGAGATCCCTTTGCAGATACTCCTACACTATCATTAAACATACGCTTTAAACGAGTTAGGTATACTTCTTTTCATAAAAAAAAATCTGCAAAAACTTGTTGTTTTCCAGTTAAAACAATTATCACCAACTGATAACACTACCCTGCAAAATATTGAAAATGTTGTGCCTCTGGACAATGAATAGCTGTTTAAAAGTAATTTTTCCTGCTGACAACAAATCCGGGCTCAGAATTGCTCTATCACATTAGTTTTTTGAGATATTCTAACATAAAAGTGCAAAAAACACTGTTTTTTTTTAACATATTTAAGGTTCTGGAGTGGGTACTGGAACCTTCGGCGTAGAAACAAAAAACTGGACGTTTTCCACGAAACACCGAACTACTACACTTTTCTCGACGCGCGTTTCGCCAACCAAGTTGGCATTAAAACAGTTTTAAGCTTCTCCTGAAGATGCGAATTGGTTGGCGAAACGCGCTCGAGAAAAGTGTCGATTTTTTTTTCTCAAAAAACCGTGTATGGGATCTTATACTATAAGTCTTCCTCTTTAAAATGCCATTGATTTCGCTCAAATATCCTTTTTTGTCGCCGAGATATCACATTTAGAAATTTTCAGGTTTGTGATTTTTCCTATACCTGAAAAGTCCATTAGTTAGTTAGTTACTCTTTATTTGTTCATATAAAATACCATACATAGGTGTCGAACTTGTCATTATAGTATAAAAATATAAATAAAATTATCACTAATATCTAGGGATCCTAAGGAACCTATTAGGATCCTAAGTAAAATATAAAATGTAAAATATAAATGAAAAATGTAAGAATATAAATGTAAAATATAAAATATATAAATGTAAAAGAACAAACAATAGTACACAAATTAGGGACACGTGTATATCAAGATTGTTTTTTTTTTTATTATTAAGAAACGTAAAAAAATATTTAAAAATCAATAATAACTCAACATTTTCTTGTTTCAAAAGATTTGTATGCTGGAAATTTATAGTAACATAAAAATAAAAATAAAGGATAATAACATTTATGATATGTTTTCAGGTATAGTGAAAATCATAAACTTGAAAATTTCAAAATGCGATATTTTCCCTGAAAAAAAGATATTTGGAAAATATCTTCGGAAACAGCTATTCATTGTCCAGGGGCAAAATCATGCAGGGTAGTGTAATTACAACACAGTCGTAGAGAAAACTTTTATTCCGAGTTCAACGGTGATTACTTAAAAAGGCAAAAAAACACAAAGTAAGAGAAAACATGCATTTTAGCAGCACAACAAAACAGTGTTTTCCATTTCTTAGGGACAATACTCAACTAACGAGCCAAAAAAAAACGTCATCAAATTTGGCCCAGCAAAAAAATGGATGTTTTTTTCTATCTTACATTTATAACCTTATTCAATTGTCAAGGCTGTCACGTTATGTGAGAGCCATTATTTGTTTTACAATTGTAATAGACACTTTCAAACATTTCAACAAAGTTTAATTTTTAGTAATATAACCGCTGTTGTTCCCATCTCTCTCGTTCATAGCCAGAATTTATGACGCTTTTTTTGGATGACTCTATATAATTTTATTATTCCATCCACTCCTGTACCCTGGTGTCATCATATTTTGACAACTGATATCTCAAAATGACAGACTAAAGGAGGTCAGGAAAATGTTAACACACGAAACCTGAAAGCATCACAATATTTTGGTACTGATATTTGTATATGAAATTTGGCAGATTATAGTAATTGTTTTTTTGTCATCCACTAATTAATAAAACATACATTTAATTGAATCATACACGCCTAGAGCTGAGTAATTATGCTAGGAGAGTTCTGGCTCATGTCAAGGTCATTGATGCAAGAGCTTGATGATGTTGAAATGAATCATTAGATACTCTGTATTACCAGTAATTCACAACTATAATGTGGAGTCGTTTTTGAATTGATATTAGAATAAAATGTAAGTTCATTAACATCTGAACGTGTATATTCTTATCGTTTCAGTTCCTGGAATACGAGAAAATTTGGATTGCTTTTACATTTTCATATTTTGACTCCACAAATACGTTGCAGTTTTGTATTAAGTCATTCATTTTTAAAAGAATAGCTCGCACGTCGTTTTCAAGACTTAGTTGTTCCATTTCCATATTCCAAGACCGAGCAACAGCTCCTATTCGGCGTCTACGCCGAATATGGAGCACTTGGAAATTGAATCCGTGAAAATCATTTCCACGGCAGGATTAGACGCGAAGTCTATTTACTGCTCATAGCGGCCATAAATAAAACATGAGTCGGAACACAATAAAAATAGTGAATAGCTAGGTAAATTGATCCGTCGGAAAGGGAGGATTCGTCGGGCTCGCCTAGATTCCTGTTAGTCGTTCCGGATATGGCTGCTACTTGTTATAATCTGTATCGAAACACTTTATTTCGCGAATGGGGCGAACCGTTGCGATAGTCAGTCTGTGGGAGGAAATTGAGCACGTTCCTTTTTATTGTGATTGATTGTGGATATTTTTATTACCCCAAAAATCTTTATAGGGTAAATACAGTTGCACAGCTTACCTTTAAACTGCTTAATAAAGAAAAAGTCAAATTTCAAAATAAACGTTTTTTTAAATCACAATCCCCCAGTAAACACTGCCAAAAAACTGCGGTTTTGCGTGTTTGTGTACGTTACCAAAAAGGTAGTTTAGTTTTAAGAAGGCGAAGCTAACATGTTAATCTGTTAGTATAGACAAATGTACACTTTCAATTTAGTTTTGTTTTATCAAATTTCAGTAATAAAATTTCAACAAAGGGTGCCAAATTGGAAAAACTTAAAAAACAATGCCGGTCGAAATATAGAATTGGCTTTATTTTTATTGTTCCTAAATTGCCCCGATAATAAAAGTAAAGTTGATTTAAAATGCATATTTATCAAAAAATTAATTTTTACAAATAAAAAAAAGGGTTTGAATTTTAATAAATAGGAATATTTTAAATTACCTCTTTTCCGGATAACATTCTGCATTAAAAAGATAAACCAAACTACAGTACTCTTTTAACTTTTTAGATGCCAAAAGTAAAGAAACAACAAGTATTCAAGGCAAACGAAATCTTCAGAAGCATTAAGGGAGAAATGGTGAACCAAAAAAACGCCGCCTCCAAAGTTTGTCCTAAATTTTCAAAACCAACTGGACGAAATACATATCTAACAAAAACGAAGAAAACAAACGGTTGAATGGATTTAGATAGCTATCGATGATATCCAAAAACCCAGAACGATAAACGACAAGGAAACCTCATTGTCTACATTAACGTTTATAAAAGACAAATGGAAGAAAAGAGAGAATTAAAGAAGAAAAGAAAAGAAGAAAGAAGAGAATAAACAAAAAGAATTAGAAAAGCAACAGCTAAAAAAGATAAAGAGATAAAGAGGTTTCAAATGAATAAACTTCAAAACTTAAAAAAAAGCCAGAGGGTAATGAATGACAACCTTTCTTTAATTAACTGTTACATCTCAAGTTTCAAATCAACCGTCTCCCTGTAGACTTCACCAACATAATAATAATACCTACAAACAACCGTGTTTGAGCTAATACTAAAACTATTTTCTTGAAAATTCCTACATGAAATTTTTTCCAAAGTCCAAAGTTCCCACAATTTTCCCCGGCTATCTTAATTTGTACTAATGCATTTACAACGAACATAAAAATAAAACCAAATCGCTTAATAAAAAACATATAAAGAAACATTTATTCCTCCATAAACAAAAATGTTGAACAATAGATTATCATTTCTTATTGTGTAAAATTTTTTTGTTTTTTTTACAAAAATTGTATTTTATTTTAGGTAAAAATTTTTTTAATTGTAACAAACCTTTTATTAAAATAAATTATTATTTATTTTAATGGGTAGGAAGGAACTTAAACAAAACATATTTTGTAAATCGTTTAAGTATTAATATTCACCTTCTCAAATTGTGAATAATTGAAAATAACCAATAAACATATGTCCAAAATTGAAAAATACAAATTAAATTAAATACTTAAACAAAAGTTATAAAATATTTAGTAATCTAAATTGAAAAATTAAACCAACTATATTAGATATCTGTGTTGTGTAAAATATTTTTCTACTGAATTGTTACGATGTGTCGCATTCTGGTATAGTAAGTAAAGCGGAAATCATTCCCCGGTCATTTTAATTCACCACCAAAAATCACAGATCCAGATCCAGATTTCAATTTTATTATACGTCATCAATGTAATCAACGGTCACTGTAGGTACATTCTATCTAAAATAACCGGCTTTTAAGCGAAATATGTTCAAGGTTAACTCTGTATTTTGAGCACTCTGTACATTTTGTTGTATATCTGGTGTATATGGCAGCAGATGTGGGCGTTGACCTAATTTGCTCAACAATACGTCGAGTATTGTTATTATCTTTTAAGAATGGAAATTATACATATAAGTTTAACCCACTTGCAGGGTTTCCTTTGTGGTGTCTATGTGTTTACATTACCATCCTGCAATAGTACAGTGACAATTTACAAATTTTATATTTTACAATTTGTTGTATTTATATTTTATTTTATATTTCTATGTTTTCTATGATCTATATTAAAGTTTGAAAGTAATGTATTTGCATTGTAATGGTAAAAAAATATAATGTCGACAACGTCGAGAAATTGAGTAAATATAATATTATTTACGGCTACATATTTTCCATACGGCGGCGAATCCTCTTGAAACAGGCTTTCGTTAATTCACTCTAAGATGCTGTTACATGTACATGGTTAGTTTCCGTCATCTGGCAAGTTATTACGAGTTTATTATTGAAATTTGAAAAAAAGTTCATCGGACAAAAGTTGTAGATTTTTAATTTTTATAATATGCTAAGATAAAAAAAAATTGAACATCAGACACCATGAAACTGAACCAATGTTAGTTTTTTTTTAAATGGAACACCCTGTATATTATTACATATTCTGATTCCTCAAAGTTTTCTCTTATATAAATAAAGAAAAAATTCTCTTATTAAAACATATAATACGTCTATGTTTGCATGAGAAGGTTGCGACATATTCTTTAAATAACAACAGCGACAAATTATTTAAATAAGTTTGATGTGTGGATGGGTAAAGGTGAAACTGCCCAGTGGCCTCCAAACATACCAGATCTTACCCTTTGGACAGAGTTTTCTACGAGGCTATAAATATACTAAAACAAATTTGGATGCATAGAGACAACAATTCTTATCAAATTTAAATGACCTTAATCCTAATTTTATGGTAAATTCAATTTTTAAAATTACCGAGGACTATGCAAAGTATATACCTATATTGAAAGTACAGCATTTGTGATTATTTTAATTTGTGATCTTTGAGAAATAAGATTTAGTATTTATTTAAAATTCTGTTTAGATTTGTCTTGGTATTTGTTTAAACTTTAAATTTGTAAATTAATATCCGATGTCGCTAACTACCTTTTTATTAACAATTTCAAATGAAGTATGTTGCGACTTACATAGCTATAGCAAACATAGACATGTATTTATAAAAAGGGGAAAAGTATACGAACTAACCCGTATATACCGATATCTTACCCTTAGAAGCGAATACAAGCATTTCCACTATGAACTGGACTATGATGTCATTGAAATCATGGACATAGAAAACTAGAAAAATGTATTGTGTTTCCCTTTTTTGATTTTCATCAGTTACTTGAATATATCTGTGTATTTACTTTTAAACATGATTAAAACATTTTGTTGTAGTTATAATTATGGATATATTTTTAAGTATTTTACCATATTATTTACATTATCGACATTGTTTACATTCTCGATGTACCTCGATATCAAAGTTGACGCTTGACATTGTTGGTATCGCCCATCTCTGCTTGGCAGTAAGCTCAATATTTCATGCTCATATGGGAACAAAAACCATACACTTTTCCCTCAACCAGAGTTATAAGATTTGTGCTACGGATTTACAATTTCTGTTTTTTTCTTAAAATTGAAATACATCGAAAACCGATCATTTTAGAGGCAGACAATGAAGAACTAATATTACAATTACAACAACTGGAATTAAATGAGCTTATAATATTTTAGTTTTAGTAGTAATTTAGTTTTAATAGGTTCCCTAAAAATGTAAAATGTTCTGTTAAAACTTTTTGAGAAAATCTAATGAGATAATTTAATTTTGCAAGTAAAAATTAGTGCTGCAGCTACGCAAAATCCTGATTATTTTTTCTCCTTTAAATATGTTGGTTTATTTACACAGTGAGATAACTTTTTGTGAGAAAAGTAAGGCAATAATCTAGGGTACTGATATAAAAATTCAAAGCAAAGCAAAAATATTTTTTTGCTTTTTGACCTACAGCTTAACGGATATTACATCTGGACTCTCAACTTCCCTCTCAGATGTTTTTTTCCATAACGAATGGATATATATTCCTCCCTCTACGTGATAAAAGTCGGAAAAAAATTATCTCATCGCGTGACACCCACCTTTTATTTCTTCGAGTTTAAATTAAGTTGTTTCCCCCCATTATTCTGCCCTAAAACGCTTGGCGGGGCCCTGTCTTCGAGTTCATTTAAATTAAAAATGTTGATTACGTTATTTTGTCCTCGTTTACTCGTGAGATGCTCTAGATCGCACTTTTTAATAACTTTTTTAAAGGTCGCGTTAAATCGTCACCATCGAATGGATTGGATTATTACGGATTACTGGGGATTTATTTTCTTCGCAGTTGATTAGTTCCGGTGTAAATCATGATTATCTCTACGCGTTGATTCATTTGTTAAGTACGGATAAAATTGTATGACCGCTGTATATATGGTTTGTGATTTTGTTTTTTTAATTGCTTATGGTTTGGTTCTCTCATATTTTGTATTCTTCCCTTCTCTAAATACCTATGGGTGATAGGTACAAACCGAGCTCATATTTGAATTCACACATTACCGTAGAAGACTCTAAAAACCCCAAAAAAAAAGTATCAGGCAGGGAAAAAAATTCCAAAATGCTGAGTAGTGTGGTTGGCACTGTAACAAGATTAGTCTTGAACAAAAGTGTGCAGATTTTTTTTTGACAGGGTCAAGAATAGTATTTTTATACTTTGGTTTGAACAGTTACTTTGAAAGTCTACCAAACTAAAACCAGAATCAGAAGAAAAACTTTGTTTCATATAATGAAACAACAGAATCGTAATATCAATAAAGAAACGCGCACTAAATCCCAAACCGTCGCACCGCACTGGAGGAGACAGATGTGCAACTAAGCTATCTGTGTGAACAAAGGGAAATTTAAGGGGTTAGACCCCTCTAGAGTGCGAAAAATCAAGGCCTTTTTTGGGAATTTTTTTCTGCTCTACTAATAAAGCGATCAAAAATTCATTTTAGAACTTTATTAAGTACATAAGAGGTATATAGAGATATTTTTTTGTTCAATAAAAAATACAAAATGGCGTCATAAATACACATCGAACACATACGCTTTTTTTGTTGACCATCGGTGGGCAACACAGCAATTTTTTAACAGCTACTAGAACAAACAAAAAAATGTTTTCATTATCTACATGAGATTTTCTAAAGGGATACACAAGATTATTGTAAAATATTGATTTTTTGCAAAATGCCAGCAGTTTGAAAAAAAGAAAATTAAATTTTACAAAAAAAAAAACAATATAATTTATTTATAAAAACCGTAATTTTCAACCTATCGTAAAAATCGTGTATACCGCTTTAGAAAATTTATCTAAGAAGCTAGAGTCAAAATTTCAAGTCGATCGGATAAAAATTGCAAATGTGACCATCAAAAACATTAAGCCCATTTTCCCGCTAGCACCCCCTTACCACCCCTGGAAGAGGTCGAATTTTCAATTTTCGTATAAAATCAGGATGTATGTATTTCTATTTTTTTGGGGTCGCTGAAACCGAATGTGACCATCAAACAACCAAACTCAAAAAAGCAAAAAAATCTATAAGCTCCTGGAGTGCACCACCTGGACATCGTTATCGGCGTTTATCGACACCGCAAATAACGTTTCTTATATAATTAAGCATAAAACATTTACATTATATCGTACTACATCTATATATAGTGGCAACGGACATGTGAGGGCATTCAACGTTAGGGGGTAATTGAGTAGGTGGACATTTTTTGTGGAGTTATATTCGGTTTCAGCGACCTCAAAAACATAGACATACACATACATCTTGATTGTAGGTATACGAAAATTGAAACTTCGACTCCTTCCAGGGGGTGTTAAGGGGGTGCTAGCGGGAAAATGGGCGACTAAAATGATTTTTGATGGTCACATTCGGTTTCACCGACCCCAAAAACATAGAAATACTCATACATCTTGAAAATGCTCTTACCAAGTGATGGTATTTTCATTATTTTGAGGGGTGGTTGGGGGAATCTACGAGGGGGTGGGGTGGTCCGTTTAGGGTGGAATAGACTTAGTTCATCAGTATATACAGGAATTTTTCTTTTTTCACAATTTCTTTGTCTGGAAAACTTGTTTTCGATTTTTTGCTTAATGTGTAAAAACCCCAAGAATGATATCAAAAGGAATTTTGATGGGAAACAATTTTTTATTTGAAACCATGTACAAAATCGCGTTATCGACCCTCCCCTTTCATTTTTTGACTAGAACAACTATACATAACGTACACATTTAAGTAATACCGAAAACCGATATGCATTTAAAAAATTAATATGGCAATAACGCGTCTCTGTGTTTGTTAGTATTTAGACGTCGTTGCACCCTTCACACATAATGGTTGGATCCTTAAAGGGTCCAAAATGACCTTATTTTACAAAATATACTTCATTTTGTGTTGAAAAAAATATAATATAATCAATAAATTATTTTGCTGTCTATTTCCGCTTGTATTCGCCGGGATCAGTTTCTTGTTTGAGGGCCCAACATGTGAGAGCTAACATGTTTGGGGTCCATTATTGGCGAAATATTTCGCCATGTTTGTCTGAAACTGCGCCTAAATTGTCAGAGAAGGGACACTCCACAGGACTCCCATTTGGAATGGAAGTGAAGAAAATGCAGCTTAAACGACAGTTGCAACCTAACATCTTGTAAGATTGGATAAGTTCTTCAACTAGACCTTTGTAGTTCTCCGATTTCATACATTCTTGAAGGCAGTCGACACCCTATTATCTTTTCTCGAAAATATTCTATTTTCATTTGCGGCCCAACACCCTCTCCACATTTCCTTCTGTATTTAAGGCTTTAACATTTTTTTTATAAGCACTAGTTTTACGTGCCGATGAGGTAAATAGGTACATCCTTATACCTGCTTTGCAATCAATCAAAATATGTTGTTGACGTTCGCTAGATGTTGCTACGTGATACGACAATTTACAGGTTAGTGTAGATTTTCATGCAGAACAGTGTCATTGATCTCTTCACACATAATGGTTGGATTACAGGGAAATATATTTTTCTAGAAATATTGTACGTCGGCGCCTAACAGAGCCGCCTTAATTTGTCCAAAATTTGACAAAAAACACAGTAATCAGAAGTAGTATTTCAAAAAATACAGAGCCAATTACTACTAGTCCAGGAGGCAGTGACAATTTTCGGTACAATTTTCCCAGTCAGCAAACACCGATACAATTATTCGGTTTGTTATTCTAAGCAAAATTCATATATATGTAGGGGGGGTTTCCGATGGGTTGAGGCGGAAAATGCGTTAGAAAGTACAAATATGCTGCACTTTTTTTTCCAGTGATAAAAATAGTTCTATTAGTGAGAGATATAGTGAAGTTAAGAAAAAAAATAGTCTGGCTAATCTGTGAGTATGGGTAGTATGTCTGGCAGGTAAAAAATTATAAAAAAAAATCCCTTATTTTCGCAGTCCTAAAAATTTGTCAGATGATAGTTTATATTATAATTACAGCTGCAAATATAGTCTGGCTAATGTGGAACACCCCGAAAGCCTTGCCAGACTCGTCCAACGCTTGTCCGGCGCGCTAAATTCGGCATGTTCAATTATACAGGTGATTGTTGTCATCTCTATATGTTTTTACTTTTCATAATTTATGATAAGAAAAGTATTGGTTTAGGGCTAAATTTTACTATTGCTCAAAATAGCATTTCTCGACGTTTTATGACCTCAGGATTTCAAAAAACATGGTTTTAGCGAAATGTCGGTCCGTCCGTCCGTCATCAAAAAACATTATTCGCGAATAACTTTGTAACTATGAGAGATACGACAAAGTTGTATAGTTGTTTTCTGCAGGACAATTAATTCTCTACAAAATCGATCTCATGACATTTTTGTGTATTTCGTTTAGTTTCTGAGATATAGTGAATGAGCGGGTAGACATTTCGCTAAAACACGAGAAATATCACTTCTAGAGTACAGAATTGTTATTGAGCAGATTGAAAAATATTTATTTATGAAATCATAAAAAAATAAAATTGTACAAAATTTAAAATACTATGGGCCTAGGCAGCTGTTCCCAGGTCAAATCGCATTCCAGCGTCGTGACAATACAAACCTGCCGCTTCCTCTCCTCATTGAACTATCTGAGTTGTGAATCTGGCGAAGCTTTCGTGATTGTAAATAAAAGCCAGACGTGTATTTTCTATGAAATTATAGTATTATTTATCATGTGACAAATTTTCAAATCCGGGAAAATAAGAGCAAAAAATTTTGTAATTTTACCGATTTTCAAGATGCCGCCAGACTTATTTGCCAATTTCGTAAATCAGCCAGACTTACTTTTGATTATAGTTTATGAAAGTATCAAATGATACGTTAAATTTCAAGCATGGGAAAATAAGAGTTACGAATTTCAAAAATCGATCAAATTTTTGCATCCGCAAATTTGCAGCCAGACTGACTTTCCTTCACTTGGGATGTGCCAGACTATTATTTCCATTAATAAAATGATTCACTTTAATTAATGTTAAATATTTATGACTGGGAAAATAAGTGGACTTGTCTTTTTTTTTTATCTAGTGAACCCATCCGAAAATTTTAGCCAGACTCACAAATTGTCGTTTTGTGACACCATCCGTACAAGGTATTTCATAATCACCGACTGGGAAAATAAGTGCAAAAAAAATTCACTGCCTCCTGAACTATATTGTTAGCTTGTTTATATAATTGAGTAATCTAGCAAATGAGTCTTATTTACCCAAAAGGCTAACGGCCCGCCGTCTATCCACTTGTCTTCACAATCATTACCCTTTTGTCATGAGGAGTCAATACTTTCTGTGTCACATCCCTTCCCCGTGTTTGTGTTTCAGTGTTTCGTTCGCCTCAGAACTCCCCACACTTTTAACATAAGATTTAGATTCATAGGAATTTGTTTATAATATTTACAATTAAATTTCAGACATTCACGTTTTTAGTGACATTTTTAATCCGAGCTAAAAATATATCAATTAGTAAGATATACAGGGTGTCCTTAACAAGCTTAAAAAAGCTTTAAGATTTCGGGAGGTGATTCCTTAGGTCGAAATAAGAATAAAGGTTCTCATGGACATGTGTTCGGAAATGCTTCCTAAGAAGGCTAGTCTAGCTATAGCAGGCCCACTTTTTAAAAAAATAATCAAAACAACTCGAACTGCAAATTTCTCAATTTTTCTCGAAAATGGTGCGTCATACGAAAATACACAAGATTATGTTTTAAGAAAATGATTGTGGAAATCAGTCTTCATAAAACATGTTAAAATCCCACTCCCACAGTAAAATTTTTCACCTTAAATAGGCTGACCACAGTACCCCCATAATTAAGGTACATGATTTTTGACATCCTCAGTAGATTCAGCACCAAAAAACTACCCCGAATGAAAATTTTAGTAAATTTGTCGCAACCGGTTCCTGAAATAATTGCAAAAGACCTTTTCAGCATCACCTTCAGGGGGCTCTTGGAAACTTCTTTAGGAACTTTTTTTAACACCTTAATTTGGTGTGACCTTGACATTCCTTTGTGATGGTTTCCTTCAAGGTCAAGGCCGCGTTAATCACCAATGCCGAGTGGTGGGGGCGACTGAGAAACTGTTGTCGTTCTCTATTGAGGATTTCTGAAATGTATATAGACAGTACTAGTTTTAGCCGGATTTTTATATTTTTTCCTCAATCTTATTTGTGTGCTGTATTATTTTCACCGTCATGGATCTTTTATCCAGATTTAAAGCTTGCCAAGCTATGTTAGCGCGTTATTTTCATATTTATCCGAATAATTTAGCCATAAAAGCCGCCGCGCTATTCCATAAATTGCCTCATGCGATCCCGTACAAAAGCTGACTAATCCGGTATACGTCAAAGTTGATAAGTTTCCGCAGATCACTATTAGCATCGTAGCGAGATGCCGGCGATTGAAAAAAGAAATAAATTATTCTTAAGTGAAGCTACAGGATTCCTTCTGGGAGCGTATTAGTTCCATATAGCTGACGTTCCATTAATCATAGGGGGAGGAAAGGAGCCGAACTAAATTATGCAGATGGCTTCACGGCAACGCCGACGCCGACACCGGCTTTGACGGCGTCCTATGGGAGGGTCAACGGCGCGAAATTTACACATTACGCACGAAAAATTAGGACCGCCGGAAGGAAAATTGCCGACTTCAAATGTGTGACAATCAATGTTACTTCTTATTTTATTATCTACCTTTCTTGATATTTTTTTAGATGATAGATTTTTTTTTAACAAGAAACAAATACAAGTTTCCAGGTTGTTTAAGGGGGCTTTCCCCGCTTTTCGGTTTCGAAAAATCGTTTTTTTTTTTTTTACTGAAATCGATGCGTTATACATTCAAATTTATTGTCCTGAAATTTTAAAGTGATCCGTGTATTAGATTTCGAGTTACAGCCGGATTAGTGACGACGGTCCCGGCGCTTGAAAAGAGTCACGCAGGGAAAATGGAGGTGGACAGTGTGAAGGAAGTGTTTCAACGATCCGAAGAAAAGCATAATGTAAAATATGCTCAGTATATTGGCGACGGGGACAATAAGACCTCCAAGGCGACTTTGGATTTGGACCCGTACAACAACGATCCGAAAGTAATGAAAAAGGAACGCGTCGATCACGTGGAGAAAAACGCATGGGAACCAGGCTCCGTAATGCGAAGAAAACAAACAAGGGACTCGGGGGAAGAGGTACAGGAACACTGACCATCAAGGTAATAGGCGAAGTGACAACTTATTACGGCCTGTTACTTATTATCCGTATTCGGCGAAATGCGGATTCAGTGGAAAAAATGCGTGACGCTATCTGACGTGAAGCCAAAATGAGGTCTACAAGGCACAGGAGGGTGTCCTGTACGGGCCCCGAATTGATGACGAACTGTAAGTAAAAAAATTTCATAATTATATGAAAAAAAAAACGTAAAAAAAAAACTTCAATCGCATTTTTCTCAAAACAATGTATTTGAAAATGGAATGAGATTTTTCTCGAACACTAATTAACCAATTTTAATTATTTTTCTTTTAAAATGTTCACAAATGATGCCATTAGTGATCAACATAGGATTTTTTGATATTGCAAAAATTAGATTTTTAATAACAATTTAAATGTAGAAATTTAAGGTGAAAATCGAACTTTTTTTAAAGTTGCACCAAATCGCGTAAAATTTGAATTTCAAAAAAAACCCCTATGATAAACACTAACAACAACCCTATATTTTATAAAAATGTTTCATTTTTTGATTTCAGATGAATATCGTCGTAGAAAAATCTCATTAACATGAGACATGTCCGCCTGAAGTAGCTGCATTGGAACAAGGATCGACCGCCTCCCCCTTTTGGTTTAAAAAATAAATAAAAAAACTAAATGTAACCTACATACCTGTATCTTTTAATAAAAAAAAATTGTCTCAATCCGTTTTATACTTCTCCAAAAAAATCCCAAAAAAAAACCTTTTTTTTTTCAGCGAAAAAGCGGGAAATCCCCCTTAAAAGAAAACGCTTTCTTCTAAAACAATACGTGACATAAGAGATAATCAAAGAATGTAAATTCGGTAGTAAACAAAAAAGAGCTTCTGGCAGTCGTTTGGATTGGAAACATATACGAAAAATTATCAACCATACAACAACCAACCAACTATCGTTTTTTTTTTTTTTTTTGGGAAATTTATACCCTATCGAGGACGTCGCAAATTGTATATATTTCCATGACAAGGAAAAACTTGTAACAGGAATCCTGACAAGACACGGAAGTTACTTACACAATATGAGGCTATGAAGAGGAAGAGGAGGCAACTCCTCTTTTACTCTATCTAAGAGGCGGATTTATGCTGTGATTCCTCAGCTGTGTCGTCAATGAGAGATTAAATATTAGGAAAGCACTGGTCCATGGCCTTGGTGAGGAATGGGCATACTCTGGATGGATACCTCAGGGCATTCCTTACATACCTTTTTGTTAGCAATCTAATAAGGAAAAAAATGTCTTCATCATTACTATTGTAATAGGTGTGAAATCCAGGGGCACGCGGAATTACTCGCTACCCCGGAACTCCTTTTGCTACTTCCAGATTCCGAGCGGTCTTAATATGCCTCACTATGATATCGTGGGTTCTTTGATATTTTCGAACGAATTTCCTATGCCATAAATTTTACTTATGTAAGTCCGCATATATATAATCTCCAAGTCAAGAAAATACAAGCAGACAAATTAAAACTTTTGTTTCTAACCTTTGACCTTTTGTTAAACAGGAGTAGGCGTCTGAAACGGAACAATTGATAGACTTCGTCCACTTCATTCGTTTCCAGTATAGATTTCTGTAATATGATATTGTTGAGCATGTATGTTACATATAATTCTCCATAAATCACCTTGAGAGGCTTTATCCATACCTCTCAATTACGATGAGGTTAGATATTCCTAGTGTGGATTAAACTGCTCTCGTGTCAAATACGTTATAATTGCGTGGTGTGGATCTAATGCCCTTTAAATCGCTTTGATCTTCAGAAGGGGAACATCATGGAACATGCATAATGAACAGTGGTGGCAAATATGATTCGAAATTCTCGTACCTTCATCGTCAAGCACGGGATAAATATTATATATTGGAGACGGTTAGAATAGTCTGCTGTTATTATGTAAAGTTCGTGCGAGCGCGGAGTGTAACAGGACCGTAGTCAGTTAACGAATGAAAATATTAATATATTTACATGAATTATGCAGCAACATAGTACTATTTTTACCAAATAGTAGGGTTAAGTCAAGGATAAAATATATATATAAATTAAGACAACACGTAACAATGGCAACACTTACCCGACAAACGTCAGTGTTGAGACAAGGTTCCCATGGCAGGTTGGCAGTGGTTAAAACATATTATTATGTGCGTTTCTAAGTGTTCTGGAGTGAAACGGCGACGTTAATCACAAATTAGCTACGGAACGCCCGCAAGCATCGTTAGCTTCGTTTATAATAAAATACACGAAATTGACCGCAATGTCTTCACGTATTGATGTCACTACATTGTTGTAAACCCGATCGACATATGCAAGTCTTAACGTACTTTCATGAAGAATTTTTCGGTCCACATATTTTCTAAAAACGTAGGTAACTTGGGGTTCTCTAGTTTGTTTAATGGAATATTGCTTGCAATAAAGGCTTCTGTAAGTTCATAGAAAAATACGGAGTCGTCGTCGCTGGAGAAGGCATGGATTTTCAGATGTCTTGTTACTTTAGTTTTATCTGAAGAATTTATAATGCGTTCACACACAATACAAAAAAGGTAATTTCCTTGAGTACGTATTCAAAAACCTCGGGATCACTGTCAAACCACGTTTGAAATACTTCCCGTCTATTTCTTTTCACCTTTGGCATGGTACCTCACTTTTCATTTCTCCCCCTCAACTAATGATTATTCATATTTATAAAGTTATTTAAACACACGGCGAATACGTAAAAACGAAACGTTTCAACGCGATGCAATACCGGCGACTGTCTGTTACAGCGCGCCATAAATAACTAAAATTGCTGCGCAGTTTTGGTAATGCAAGTCAGCTGTGAGCTGCGAAGGACAACGAGTCAAGGGCAGGACATGCACAGTGTCGGCCCTGTGACATTCGTGCTTGGTAATAAGTAATAATATGCTTGGTAATAAGTAATAATAATAATGTACTGTGATGCAACATAGTTTCTGTGAACATATTAACATTTTCATTCGTAAGCTGACTACGGTCCTGTTACACTCCGCGCTCGCAGGAACTCTATTTGTAAGTATGTTGCAATGGCACTGTAAATTATCGTATTGTCGTAAGGGTGCATAGGGAGACCCACACGTATTGGGAAGTGATCATTCAACTTTAACCGAGTATGGTTACCTTATATTTAAATGTTGATCTCAATACAGAACGGAAAATGTCTTTCAGCATCTTATTCAAAACAAAACAGTTTCTTTCGTTCTCTTTGGAGCCATCCGAGCTCGTACACGTTTAAACGTAATGCTTTCCCCTTTGATGTTGAACAAGGCTCGATTGAGGTTTCAGTAGGTCAACGAAACTTGCGTATCATATTCGTGCGGGAAGTCGGCTGTCTCACTCCGGTGACATCCTCCCCCTTCCCATTTGGGCGATACAGATGTCTCCGGAACGCTGGAGACACGATGTTCATTTTATTCAAACAACCCCGCCGCAAACCGATCAGATTACACTTAAAGGATTTCGACAGGGCCAGGGATCTTTGACGTTGTTAATGCCAACAGAGGCAGCAGATGCATAAGAACGCGGGGTCAAGAGGGCGACACTGTCCCACCCAATACCCAATATCAGCAGAATTCAGTTTTCTCCCTAAGGAACAACCCACGTTACTGGCGTAATACGAACAACTTCGATTGATACAATGCTTTTGCGATATACTCCAACAATATTACGACGCATATACAAATTCGTTGGCACGCTAAATGGTAAAAAACAACAGTAGTATTTCAAGAAGTGAGTTTTTCAATTTTTGCGATGATTACACATTGATGTTTTGGTGAAAAAGCGGTTCCTGACATTTTTTCAACTTACCGTCGTACGAAAATCGTTCATCATTAAAATCTTATTTTAATAAGACTCTTCTCCAAGAAAAATATAGTTATTGTTCAAAACAATGTAAATGGGCAACGAATAACTCAATTATAAAAAAGTCAGGAAAAAATGTAAGAATTTTTGGTGCAAACTTTATTTTATGTTCAATAATAATAAAAAAGTAAATAATTATAGTAAACCTCGTAGAAAACGTAGTATTTGAGGCGATACTTTTGTAATAACATTTGAAAAACATACAACATTATGTTTCTTAAAAGTCGTGTGTATTTGTAAGTTCGATGTGATGTTTTGCAACATTAAAAGTTTTGTGTTTCATCATCATTCATTTGACATCATGCTGTCGTATTGCTTTGTAAAATTAACATTATTTCCACCTTATATCAGTTATATTTTTGAAAATCATTTATCAAAAGCTAAACGTAGTTTCTAACTTTTTGTATTATTGTTGAACATAAAATAAAGTTTGCACCAAAAAATTCGTTTATTTCTTGCTGATCTTTTTATAATTGAATTATTCGTTGCCCGTTTACATTGTTTTGAATAATAACAATATGTTTCTTGGAGAAGAGAGAGTCTCCTAAAATACGATTTTAATGAGCAATTTCATTCGAATTGTGGTACGAGGGTAAGTTGAAAAAATGTCAGGAACCGCTTTTTTACAATACTGCACTGGAATTTCATATTAGACCTAATATTTTACAAAGGAATAACTTTTCTTTATAATATTTTTCTCTAGGGTTGAAAATAAATATAGTTTACTCTTGGATCGATTTCAAATTTTCGTCTGGTACTCGTATATTATTAACTTTTTACTAGGTTGGATGGGCGCTATTTTAGTTTAAAGACATGCCCAAACAACTGACGGTCAAAAAATTTCTTAAATGGTTTTTCCCATATGATACAAACTTTATGGATGGCACTGTATATGGTATAAACTGACCAATTGACCGAATACTAACTAACTAACCCCATATCCAAATCCAATCACGTGTTTAGAGAACAAAATTACTGCTATTATTTTGTTCTCACCTCATAAAGTTGGTAAAAGATCCATATTTTCTAGTTTAACAGTGACGTGTCATCACCAAGAGTGAGTTCTGATGCCGCAGAAACGGTGTGTTTCGAAGATTTTCAAACACTTACAGAGGATCGAAAGTAAGACTTCTTTTAGTTATTTGTTTTTCATAACGAGGAGAACCAGTCCTAGTCACATATTTTCTAATGTAACAGGAAGAATTCAACATCCAGTGGCAGACTACTCTGCCAACATATTAATGCCCTGCCTTCCGTGATACCGATGTTCAAATTCTTTTATATCCTGGTAAAGTACAGACTTTACATGGGGACAGCCCCGTCCTCCTCACTGAAATCTCCCACGATTTTTGGAAATTTGTCAAGACGAGAATCGAGAAAGTCCAGGTTATGGTAGTTGTTTATCATATTTTCTATAGCGCTACTGTAATCTTCATATTTAGTGTACGTAGGTCATTTGATGACAAACGCATGCGAAAGAGCAATCCATATAAACCATGCATGATAAAATAGGAATCCTGCATAGATAAAATATATCCATTCCTTAGTTCATAGCTACTTTTATTATTTTATTTACAATTACTACTTTATTTTCAATTACTTCGTCTAGTTGCAAGAACTGCTAGTCATTAAACGTGACTGTCCATTGACCAGCAATTAGCATTGGCTCCTTATAAGTTGTGGTTTTATCTTTTTTTTAGTTTTTTCCCTTAATAATCGACTGCAAATGGTTTTCACAAGATGAGTCTTTAAATTAATTTAATTTAATTAATTAAAAAGATTATTTAAATCAGAAGATCCATATTTGTTCCATAATTTTTTTTCAGTCGAAAACAGTAGATATTGCAACACAATAAAAGAGATCTTGTCGCACAACCGGGTAAACATTCACACTGTATAATTTTACTGTGTTTTTAAATTTGGTTACGGCGGAGACAGCCTAGGCTCTGTTAAAATAGTCTCATTTTTTTCGAAAGTAAAATACGAGAACCCTTTAAAACTTTATCACAAATTACATACTCATATTCACTGTATATGTTTGTGTCGTGGAAGTAGTAAGCAAGTACATGTTTGCAGAGCCGGCCACAGCTTACAAGGTCACCGACACCATTCCAGTATTTATTTTGTAACTTATTTCTTACTATCAAATGCGTCGAAACACTCAGATTATCTTTAGTTATAAGTATTAAACCATGTACACACTATGACACTGAAAACAAACGTAATTTAATAACAGAACAGGTCAACATTTAGTTTCAAAAAAAATTAAGCTCTATCACGTTAGTTTCAAGGTCATTTGAAGGTCAAACTAAGAAAAGATGGTTGAAGAAATCTGAAAAAAATAATTCGTACATAGGTTTTTGGGGTCGTTGTCGAAATCCAAATCTTTTAGATTTTTTTGGCAGTTTCTCCTCTGTTTCTCTCTAATCAACCTTGAAATGACCTAGGAATGACCTTAAAATGACCTCTGGATGCCTTTTAAGGGTAAGCGAACACCGGTTTCGGACTCAACGACCCCAAAAACGTATATATGAATTTTTTCAGATTTTTTCAACTACCTTTTCTTAGTTTGACCTTCAAATGACCTTGAAACTGACGTGATAGAGCTTTACTGACCTCGGCGTCGAAGTCAGCGACCCCAAAACCCCCAAAGTCAGGTGTTTTTTTTTTCAAACTAAATGTTGCTGAATTTCTAAGATTATTTTAAAGATTATAATCGGCCAAATATTGATTAGCGGAAAATTAATAACGAATGATTTTGCATTTTCCGGGCAGGTTGAATGATAATAATTTGATATAGCAAATAATAATTAATTTAAAAAAAAGTAATAATACGAAGTTTATGTTATAGAGATAATGGAGAATGAAAAGCTATTCTGACAGACGCACAGGAAGCTGTGCTCCCCTAGCTTCCATGCAACACATGCGCCAGCTACGTAACATTCCTAAACTAGTCTGTCGTCCCCGACGGGCAAAAAGATGATTGAGGCGAGCCGTTAACAAACTCGTCTCCGAAGTCGGCGACATTAAAGACTTTTCCTCGGGGAAGGGAGGCGAGGAAATGCGAGATCACACGGCTTAGGCGGCGACGGCGGCGTCGGCGGCGGTCCCCTGGCTATTTCCGTGGCCCGCCGCTTCGCCCCCGCCCCCCAGCCGTCGCGGTCTGCTTCGAACGCCGCACACATGTTGGTTAAATAAGTGTTAGTTAATTGGGTTCGTCGGGCGAGAGGCACGCCGCTTTGCACACGATAAAATAAAGTTTTCTCACCGCTCCGGGAAATCATCCGGGTCGGGCGACGCACGGACAGAGAGAGATCCGGGCCCGCTCACGGTTTTATATGGCATTAAACAATTTTATGCGGCCCGCGGGCATTAGAGCCAGATTTTATCGCCGTCGGGGGTTAAGCCCGGATCTAGAATCATTTAGGGGCGTTGCGTAAAAAGTTGATATCGTCATTTCTCATTTAAACTATAATATAAAGTGTACAATTTTTGCTTCCGCCGTTTTCCTATAGACGGCTTTAGCGGGAATTACCGGTCGAAATAAATAGATAATAGACATCATCCAATAAATTTGGCAATCTGTCAACATAACCCCGTTGAAACAGTAGTCGATTTGTGTCATTCCCGATTGAAAATGGCAGTTTACGAGCCAAATTCTCGGCATTTGCTGGAGGTTTTAATTTTTTGCTTCAATATGAAGAAATCTGCGACTGAAGTTCATCGAATAGTCTCAAATACTTATGGTGAGACCGCTATTAGTGAACTAACGTGTCGTAAGTGGTTTCAACGCTTCAAGAACAGTCATTTTCAAGTCGACGACGCAGAATTATCCATTCGAAGACGCAGAATTGGAGCATTACTTAATAAAGACTCGTGTCAAAGTCAAGAAGAAATGGCACGATCATTGGGAGCGACTCCACAAGCATAAACGGCGATGAAGTGACTTTGCAGCGTGACAATGCTCGACCCCATGTTGCGAAAGTTGTCAAGACATACTTGGAAACGTTGAAATGTAAAGTCCTACCCCACCCGCCGTATTCTCTAGACGTTGCTTCCTCTGACTATCACTTGTTTCGATCAATGGCACACGGCCTGGCTGACTAGCACTTCCGGTCTTATGAAGAAGTAAAAAATTGGATTGATTCGTGGATTGCTTCAAAAGATGGCTAGAAAGTAGTGGCCAGCGATGGACAATACTTTGAATCATAAATGTATATTCAGTTATTTACAATATAGCCTCGAATTTCGGAAGAAAAAAAGGCGGAAGCAAAGTTGTACACCTTTTATTTTTTACAACATGCTTTATAACGAGCGTTCAAATAAATTTGACCTCGTGTTAGCCGTGAAAAAAAAGCCGTCTTGGTCAAATATTTTTCAAAATGATATGTAAACAAAGGACCCCACAATTCTTATGGGAAGTGGGAAGTTTTAATGATTTAAATGAACATATTTTGAAAATAAAAAAGTTGGAATGGAAATAAAACGTGACAACCAGGAAAAAATCATGGCTTAGAACCCAAATTAGAGAAATCTCAGTATAACGCCTTTGAAATTAATGAAAATAATAATAATAATAAAGTATTTCGTATTTGACCCACGATTTCATTTGAAGACAATTGAAGACCTTGATGCAGGAACCGATCAAGTCCATTTTTATTAAATGTTGGGAAATAAAAAAACTGAACAGTGATTAAGTTCTTTTACAAGCGGCGAAAATTATTTTTACTTTCAATTAAGCATTACTTAAGAAACTACAGTGACTTAAAAAGGATGAGATACAAATTTGCATGAGTCAGAAAAAAATATATTTCAAAATGGAGTTACCTGTTTCTTGCCTCAATTTGCTAGATTTTTGAAGAACATTCACATTTTGTTGAAAATCATAAAATATTTATTCATAAACTAAGAAAGTTTTTACACAAAAGAAGTCTGTATAATCTATATAAAGTCTTCGGACTCTATACTACATAGTACTATAGTTGGTTTAAAAACTTGTTTAAAATGTTCTGAAAAGTTAAGAATCATATCTTGTTCTATATGAAAAACTCTATGAATTCAAAAACTCATAATTTGTTTAATGTCTCCTGCACTAATTTTCTCCATTCGAACGGTAGGTATACTCTTTCCTTTCTTCTTTTATTCTTTTCTATTAATCCAAATGACCGGTCATAGGGCAAGAAACTGTGCCCCGGTTCTGGATATATTGATATATTTCAATTATATTTTTATTCTTATTTACCAGTGTATACAAATATTACCTTCTGTACCCTTTCTCAGGAAACTCCCACCACATGCTATTATAGTTTGGTGCTGAAATCGGGCAAGTCCAGGAGTTGTCTGATTCTTACACCAAAACCGTTCACTAGACAAGTCCTTTGATGAAATAATCTCTCTATTGAAACCATGGATTTGCCCGATTCTTTCACCAAAACATGCGCAATGGTAAATTTAATAGATTGTTTATAGATTGTGTATGACTAAATTTTGGCCAAAATTGGACTTGACCGATTCTCGCACCAAGGTCTTCAATAGCTGCTGAGCCTCTTTTCGCAGCTTGCTATAAATATGTTATTCTATCTACGAGGCGCGTTCATAAAGTAAGGGCCGTTTGGTCACAGAAAAAAATGTACTCATAAGAAACAAATTTTATTGTCATATTTAGTTAGGTACAATCTTACTTTACTTCTCTACATAATCGCCGTTCACTTCTAAGCATTTTTTCGTACCGCTGCACCAGCTTCTTTAACCCCTCTGCATAGAAGCTTGCCGCCTGAGAGTTGAACCAGTTGACAAAGGCGTTTTTGAGTCCCTCTTCGGTTTCAAAACGTTGTCCACCGAGCCACTGTTTAAAATGCAAGAAGAGGAAGTAGTCGCTAGGTGCAAGGTCGGGACTGTACGGTGGGTGGTCAAAAAGTTCCCAACGAAAATCTTAAATTTTCTCATTGGTTTTGGCAGCAGTGTGAGGACGCGCGTTATCGTGGAGGAGGATTATACCAGATGACAGTTTCCCGCGGCGTTTGTTTTGGATCGCACGTCTCAATTTTTTGAGCGTTTCGCAGTACACGTCAGCTGTAATTGTTGTCCCACGTTCCAAGAAATCAACCAAAAGAACACCGTCTTTGTCCCAAAAAACTGTAGCCATCAATTTTCGACTTGTGTACTGAGTTTGCTTAAACTTTTTCGGTTTGGTGAAGATGAGTGTCGCCACTGCATCGATTGCAGTTTTGTTTCTGGGTTGGCGTAGGATACCCACGTCTCGTCCCCAGTAACAATGTGAGAAAACAAATCATCTCCATCTTGTTATAACGGGCCAAAAACTTTCGTCCACTAGACATTCTTTGCTCTTTGTGGTGATCGGTGAGCATTTTTGGTACCTACCTTGCACACAATTTGCGGTATGCGAGGTTTTCTGTGACAATATTGTAAACAGTAGTGCGTCCAAGTTGAGGAAATTTGTTAGCCAGGCCACTAATCGTCAATCGACGATCAGATCGCAGTGTTTGGTCCACTTGTGAAACGATTTCATCGGTCTGGATACTGGGCCTGTCACTCCGCTCTTCGTCATGGACATTTGTTCGGCCATTTTTAAAATCACGGCACCATTGTCTAACCTTTCCTTCACTCATAACTGTAGGTCCGTAAACCAGGCATAACTCCCGATGAATTTCAGCAGTCGACGATCCTTTTGCACATAAGAAACGAATCACAGAACGCACTTCATAGTTGGCGGGATCAACGATTTTCGCGGCCATTGTTCTTTGCATTCACGGACAACAATACGACTTCAGAATCAAAACAAATGACGCTGTAGCTTCGCAATGAGTCAGTAGATGGCGCTGCAGTAGTAAAACTGTGCTTCGAAGCGCCAATATTTATATATAAGCAAACGGCCTTTAGTTTATGAACGCGCCTCGTATAATATTTTTTTCGTGTGTATAATATTTTTTATTTATATTTTACAGTTTCGTTTATCTTATACTAGCGACCCGCCCCCGGCTTCGCACGGTTTACGACATCACATTAGAAACCTCTAAAATGATCAGTGTTTTTCTACTATATTATGCATGTATTATACATATAAACCTTCCTCTTGAATCACTCTATCTATTAAAAAAAACGCATCAAAATCTGTTGCGAAGTTTTAAAGATCTAAGCATACATAGGTAGTAGATAGGGACAGACAGCGGGAAGCGACTTTGTTTTATACTATGTTATGATTTACTTAATTCATTTATTTACTTATTTCATCTTAGTTAAGATTAACCATAACTGCACCATGCAATATATTTGAATAATTATAATAATAATAATATATTTGAATAATTGAAATAATAGCCCAGACTCGTTTAGAATAAAAACGCCTAGAGTGTATGAGTTTAAAACTAATGTTTTTACTGGTCTGTTCTCTTTTTAAAAAATAATTGAATTTGAATGTGGAGCCGAGTTAAGTACAGGGGTTCAAGTCTTTGCGTGGCAGTGCGGCAGTAATTACTGCCGCTGTAATGTATTTTATAATTACGTGCCGTAAAAAAAAAACGTGAATTGAAAAGCGAAAATTGTGGCCTTCCATTGTAATCGAATTAAATTACTAACTCTGTAATTTAGACTAGACGCTTTGATGTTTTATGTTGTGGCGTGGAAGCTTTAACGCGTATGTTTTATATCATATTTGCGAACAAAGAAAAAGAGCAGAGCAAAGGATATTTAATCTCTGAAGATTAACTTTTTTTAATGGGAGACATATTCATTCGCTTGTAACTACTTTACCCAGTCACAAGTATTTTTTTCATCGCCTATTAATTTAAAGTAGTAGATAGACAAAGAGGGTACTGTGCCGGAAGTGCCCTGTGGATGCCAATGAGTCAGCCAGCTGGATGGTGCGAGTCTGCGAGCTGGAAGGTGTCTGACCTGTAAGCCGTACCTGTAAGAACGGGAAAGAGTTGTGAATTCTATAGACCTGTAAAAAATCTGTACCTGTAAATCCCCCGTTTATAGCCACGGGGGGGGGGGAAAAAAAACGGGGGAACCCCTTCTTTTTAAAAGGGGGGGGCCCCCCCCCCCCCCCAATTTTGGGGGGAGGGGGGGGGGGGGGGGGGTCCCCAGCGTCCCCCTGGAGGGGGGGGGGGCGACGGGCGGGGGGGGGCCGAGTGTCCGAAGAATGGGAAAGAGTCTCTGACAAAAAAGCACCTGTAAAAACGCGATACTTGTAAATCTATAGACCTGTAAAAAATCTGTACCTGTAAATAAACCGTGTCTGTAAATTCCCAGGTACGCATGTAAATTCCCAGGTACAATTCCCGCTTTTTTACAAGTCTGTGACCCCCCTACCCCATTCTTTGGACAGTCTCGATGAATAGGCGCCATACAGCGTGCTGACAGAACACTTTTTTTGTGCCTTGGATTTAACGTGGGCAAGGCTCGCCATTGGGCGCTCTTCCACCTAACCCCCGATACAATCACATTGTAACTCCCATGTCGTAACATAGTTGTCAATTCAGTTAGGCGGGACTCGAACACAGACAGAGGTTTAGAAGATGGCTCAGATTGCCACAGAATAGATACCCGGAACTAGCCAGAGCAAAAGGGGAATTTGAATGCCTGGAAATGTCGATAAAAAATTAAATCAACCGAAGTAGTAAAAGAAACTCACAGTAGGCTGATTAAAATTCAGTATAGCGGAAAAGAGGAAGAGCTCTGGGACAGCCTAGTAAAACTTAGAGAAGAAACTAGGAACACGGATTGTATGTGCAATATATCATGATTACTCATAGGTACTAATATAACACCGGCACACAAAAAAAAGTGGTCATTACTTTTGACCAGACCCATCTAGGGTTATGTATTTCGATGCACTGAATCCGAATTTGAGGTCGGTTTAACCCGTACACCCTCAAAATTTTGAGTAGATTGCAAAAAAAAGCTCTAAATCGCTAAAAATGGCAAAAAAATGCAGTTATGCAAGCCATAATTTTTTTTACGAACTAGATCAAGTATGTTCATTATGTATTTCGATGCGCTGAATCCGAATCTGAAGTTGAGTTAGCTTGTCAACCCTCCAAATTTAGAGTAAATTGCAAAAAAACAGCTAAAAATCGTAAACATTTATGAAAACGTTATGAAAACGAAAAATTTTTTTCGAACTAGTTCTAGTATGTTTTTTTGTGTATTTTGATGCGCTGAATCCAAATCATAAGTTGATTTAGTTGGTAGACCCTCCAAAGTTAGAGTAAATTGCGAATAACCGCTGGAAATTGCTAAGAAATCGTGAAAATTGCAATTATGCAAACGAAAAAAAAATGTTAAAATAAATCAAGTATTTTTCTTATGTATTTTGATGCGCTGAATTCAAATCCGAAGTCGGTTTGGCTTGTACACCCTCCAACTTTAAATAAATTGCGAAAAAACGTTAAAAATAGCCCAAATCGTAAAAAATAGTGATTGACATGAAGTAGTAGATAATATCAAAAAATAGTATTGTTCTTACTCACAGTAATAAACAAACCATGTTTCCTTTCAAATTATACTATAACATCAATAGATTGTCATTTAAATTAAAAAAAGACCTTCCTTGATTTTCCACTGTTCTTCGCTTGAATCGACTACAGTGAAGAATAAGGAGAAGGATTTCATCAAGACATAAGTGAAATGGAGAATTGGTATCAAGGAAGATGGAATGTCAACATGATGGCCGATTTTTGCTGGACTTTAAAGAGAGAAATAACGAGAGAAAATAGAAAACGAAAGAGAAACCTACTGCATAGAACATTCGAAGAAAAAAGAGTTCAATACAAGTGAAGAACAGTGTAAAATCAAGGAAGGTCGTTTTTTTTTAATTCTAATTACAATCTATAGATATTATTTTATAATTATATTATCTACTACTTCATGACTGTTTTTTACGATTTTTTTGCTATTTTTAGCGTTTTTTTCGCAATTTATTTAAAGTTAGTAGGTGTACAAGCCAAACGGACTTCGGATTTGAATTCAGCGAATCAAAATACCATAAGAAAAGTACTTGATTTAGTTTAGGAAATTTTTTTTCGTTTGAATAATTGCAATTTTTCACGATTTTTTAGCAAATTTCAATGGTTATTCGCAATTTACTCTAACTTTTGGAGAGTCTATCAGCTAAATAAACTTGTCATTTGGATTCAGCGCATCAAAATACACAAAAACATTCATGATCTAGTTCGAAAAATTTTTTTCGTTTTCATAACTTCAATTTTCACGATTTTTAGCGGTTTTCTTGCAATTTATTCTAAATTTGGAGGGTTGACGAGCTATATCAACGTCAGATTCGGATTCAGCGCATCGAAATACATAACCCTAAATGGGTCTGGTCAAAAGTAATGACCACTTTTGTTTTGTGTGCCAGTGTAATCATAGGTACATAATCATAGGTACTAGATGCCTCTGCCCGACTCAGCGTTGCTACACTCGCATTATCGGAGCTTAGAGTTCAGACAAATTACCATGGGTTGCTCTTGATACACTTCTGATGCCGCTTTGCCTGTCTACTCAAAGTTGTATCCATAACGCAAATTGAACCAATCAGACGTGGAGACAGACTCTCAAATAACACTGTATTTTCGCAAAAACGACTTGATGTAGCAATTTTTCACGAGATTCAATGTTCTTTACCATTGTAGTGATCTTTCTATTGATGCTATTTTCATAAAAAAATCAACCCATGCAAAAAAGTCATATGCATTAAAACGGGAACCTGGCCGCGAAAAATATAACCCAGTATATAATTGAACTGATATTTGGTGAAATGATACTTCTAAACCTGTTAAATAACCGAGCCAAAACTTATCAAAATCGTGAAGGCCGTCTGGGTGATATTATTAAAAAAACATTTTTTTTAGGTCAACTTAGCAGGTGTAAACTCAAAACCTAAACATTAGGTATCTGTGTTTCTTTTAAACTCACCAACATTGTAGACGGAAATTAAATTAAAACTGGGAAAGGCGTATTTCTGATTTTCATCAAAAAAGTATTTTACTTTTAGTTACTTTGTTTTGTAATATATACTTCTTGTTTAATTTAAAAATAAAAAACGGGGCTAACTGGGAACCTTAAAACCATTTCGAATTTTATTAAACCCACTCATAAATTGTAACGGACGGCAATAAATTGGTCCGTAATGAAATGGAAAACAATCCATTGTTGTTTGAAACAAAAACGCTAATAAAACTGTCAAATTTAGAATGTCATTAATTATTCCCTTGCCGCGTACCATGGATAAAAAACTCAATCGTGTATGCATGCTATTTTACAAGGCGGCAAAACTTGTGAGATATAAAGTCCTTGTTAAATTGTCCTTAACGAAGCGAAAACAAAGATCCACCATTAATTTTTCTGCGAGCCACCATCTTTGAATTAACAACTGAAATCATAAAAATTATAAATACAAAAGTTGTAGATATTTACAGGTATTATCTTTTGTCGAGAAACCACAAAACACAAGGATAACAGAAATTCAAGAAAAAAATACACCATTTGTTTTTTTTTAATGAACACCCAATACAGTTTAAAATAAGCACTAATTAAAAAAATCTCATGACTGAACTTGTGGGGAGTTCTTTTCAACACAAAGGTATCTTTTTTTAAATACATTTAAAAAGTAAATACCAACACATTATTGTCTTTGAAATCAGTAAATGATGCCTTTTTATTGATTTATGGGTATGCGGCATGTTTCATTGGTTGTTCCATTCGATAAGTTGTATTTTGTCCCTAATATCTGTTGCTCTTTTTTTCATTTTTTTATCGCTGAAAGATAATACAAATGTATAAACATCCGCAACTTTTATATTTACAATTCTTTGAGTATTGCTAATAATAAGGCTCTAAATGACGGTCAAGATATAACTGAACTATCCTGAACGTAACATACAAATCTTCTGCAAACTATTAGGGAGTTTGCAACAAAGTTTATATCATAACAGATAGGAATATAGAAAATGTCTCATAATGTCGTTGCTTCATAGTGTGCTGTGTCAGTGTATTACTGTATTAAGTAATAATTACACTAATTAATATTTATCAACGTGATATAACAAAATACTCTTTGTCTAAAAAATTTCAGTCTGTATTTCAACAACGAACGCCAAGTGGTCATAATGGCATTGCGTTCGTAGTGTTCTGAACCGATTTGTAACGTATTCAGTAATAATTACACTTTCTTACTAATCAACAAGGTATGACGAAATACGTATTATTTGAGTTTGTTTATTGTGTCTTTTATTGTGTTATTGAAAATAATAATTTTTCGAAATGACTAAGACTTTTCGACTTACCCCCTTTCCACCAAGAAGTACTCTGTATGGATTACCTGAAAAGAAAATCGTGTTATTATTTTCATAAGATATAAACCATCCATTATGACTATATTAAAAAAAACAGCATCTAAGGAGTCATTACATCAAACTTTTTGGCAAAAATTGGACACATTTGATATACTGATTTCTCTTACGAGGTGTGGCTATTAAATAACCGAACTGCTGTCATAACACTTTTATTCGTTACCAATTACAATAGCAACTTTTTCGCCGATACAACTTTTCTATTGTTGGAAGCAGTGGTGGTAGTCCGCTTCTGTCAGCTGGTTAAGAACCTCCGTCGTTTTTGCTTTAACCACGATTAAAAAAACACGATTCATTACAAGTAATCACCGTGTCTAACAAGCCTGGATCAGTGTTAATGTTATTTAGAATGTCAACGCAAATGTTCATTCTTAATTCCTTTTGCTCAGGAGTGAGGAGTTTTGGCACCATTTTTGCGCATGGTGAACGATTCATGCAAAATCTGAGAACACATTCTTTGTCGATTCTTGTTATTTCAGCAAGCCCTCGGATGCTTAGACGACGGCCTTCGCGGATTAATTTTACAGTTTTTTTCAATGTTTTCTGTCCGTTTTTGACGTTGAGGGTCGTCCGGGGCGCGGAACGTTTTCAGTCGTTTCGCGTCCCTCTTTTAAAACCGTTTAAACCATTCAAAAACTTGTATGCGAGATAAACATTCATTCCCGTACACTTCTTTTAACATTGCATAAACTCCTGTAAATTTTTCCTCAGTTTAACAAGAAACTTGAGATTAACTCGTTGCTTCATCTCTGATCACTTTACATTTTTTCGACACGTCACTGGTGCGGAGACTAATTCAAACGACTGCTACGAAGTCAAACTGAGCGACCCACTGGCTTTTCCAGCGAGTTCAGGGTGGAGAACCTCCCATCCGAAGACAGTTCCGTTAAAACTTGTCGGGACACGTTTTTAACGCTGGTAGCATCAATTCGGTTATTTAATAACCGCCAAACCTCGTATAATTTAAACCCAATTACGACTTATTGGGGCATTTTTTACGTAGATTTTTGTGTTCCCTCATTTTAATTTCACTTTTAAGTGAAATTAGAAAGGCCGCATTTAATTATTTTTGCATTTATGTTTTTGGCGTCTTTTTTAATCTCATTCTTAAAAGTCTTATCATTTTAAGACGCCCTTCATATCTTCACCAGAACTGAAGGCTATAATACATAAAAGTTCACTAGATGGAATTTAAGAGGGAGATGTAAACATTTATGTTTTACGTGAAAATGGAATCGTAGGAACTATGTAAGGAAATTACATTTCGAAAGCTGCTTCATTTAATTTCCTGGAAGGTGAACGAGTGACAGGGTTCGCCAATAATTATGTATATTTATCTGAGGGTGTGTTAATATTTGCAGAACCATCGTTGGCTGACAGATAACGAAATGTTGATTTTGTTGTTCGGGTATTAGGTAGAGGCTGGCGGAAAATCTTCTGTAAACAATGGGAACTGTAACAAAACAATCAATTGTGTGCGGTGCAATTTTCACGTTATTAATGATATTAGGCAGCAAAATTATTATAGAATTAGGTTCTTATAAAAATATATTTGTGTAACGTAAAATGTTAAATTTATCCTCACTTTAGTTTATAACATTACCAAAAGTACCTTCAAGTAAAAAAAATAATTGAGTTCCACTTATGTTAGTTCCATATACGAAGTGTGTAAATTAAGTAGTGAGACTGGCAACGTAGCGCCCGATCTAGCAACACTGCGGAGACGGGACTTGGAAGGGCGGTATATAACATTCAGTATAAGTTTGAACTCGTTGGAGTCATTTGTTTGTGCTTTGTGACTGTTTTCGTAAACCGGTTTTTTTCCTTAGTGCGTTTTAAAAATGAGGAATGTTAATTTTGAGCAACGGTGTACTATCAGGTTTTATCTTCAGACTTGGACACAGCGCAACGGATACTTTTGCAAAACTTCAACAAGCCTACGGAGACGGTGTTTTCAAGAGCCCAGGTTTTTCGGTGGTTTAAGACATTCTCAGAAGGAAGAGAGTCGATTGAAGACGAACCTTGAAACTGATGGCTTTTTGATAGCCAGGGAATTGTCCACAAAGAGTTGCATCCAGGCCAAACAGTAAATCAACACTTTTTCAGAGGTTCTTGAAAACCAAAAGGGTCGTGCGTGTGAGACCAAACATCAAGAACAACTGGATGTTGCATCACGACAATGCGCCTTGTCACATAGCCATTACAGTAACTGAGGTTTTAGCCAATAAAAACATTCTTGTGGCTCTTCCGCCCCCTTATTCGCTTGACTTGAGTCCTTTCGACTTTTCTTTAACAAGATTGACAAATCACCCCAACGGACATCATTTTGGGGCCATAGAAAATATTCAAACGGCTGTAACCGACCAGCGGACTGCTATTCCAAGTATATGAGTTCCAACACTTCTATCGAGGAATGAAAGAACCGTCCCCACCGCTGTGTGACTTCCCCAACCAAGTTATTTTGGGAGGCAATACGGCCACGCTCGCCATACTATCAAGTGTTCTCACCGTAGCAGGTCAAATTACTTTTTAGGCATACGTTTACGCATTCTACATTCTACGCGTTCCTCATTGAAACTACCCGTCTTCGGCGAGATACGACGTCCTGCATCTGACACCTAGATCGCGACACACCCCCCGGGAATAATATATCTGCCTCATTAGCAACCCTTCATGATGTCGCGTCGTTTTTGTGCTACTTTATCAGCCACACTTACCCTTCCGGATCCATAACTCCGTATCTCCCGAGATAACCTCCCAAACTCTCACGCCGGTCTATCGTAAGCCATCGCCGGGCGGTGCGTGATCAAGAATCATTTTTTAAACGGGGATCTAATCGCTTTCCGTACTACCGCTATCGAAAACGTAGGTAAAATTTGATCCGGCGTGTTCCTCCTTAAGTGGACCACGAAACATATATTTTCTAGACTACAGGGTGTCCCTGTGTTAAAACTTTATTACTTGTCCTACAGGGTGTTTTTTAAAATTTGGTCAATTTCAACAGTTAAGAATCACCACTATTTTCAATGTAACACCCCTAACATCATCGTGTTTTGATCATCCCAGAAAATTGTGACCCATTTTGTTCGTACATACCTCTTCACGGAGAGAACTTAGAGGATGCGGTTTTCGCCAATTGATTTACCTTTTCAATAAGTTTTTTTCGTACGTAAGAAAAAATTACACAGCCACACACAAAAAAAAGTTCTGTGCAGCGAGCATGAGGGTATGGAATTGGCAGATTTTTCAACGCTGATTACGAATTCCGAAGACGAAAAATTGAACTATCGTGTGAATTTTTCAGGGCCGGCCCTGTAACGGGCCCGCTGGGAGATTTTCCTAAGTCCGGCCCTTTTGATGCTGGTGACCAGGAGAAACAGAGTTGGTAGAGTCCTGTAGCACTGAGAAGTTGGAGTAGAGATCACAGATAAGGTCATTCAACCATCTCCATGCACTCAGCAATCATTCTTGAAACCCCAAAGCGATTGAACATCTCAATTTTAAACCATTGAACATATTTTTTTGGTAAGGGTGAATGTATCGTGGTATGTCACCCAGAAGTGGTGAAAACGTGTGAACCGAATGTGGGAACCATGGGGGATGCATTCACACTTCCCAAAAATATGTTCAATGGTTTAAAATTGAGATGTTCCATTGCTTTTGGCTTTCGAAAATGATTGCTGAGTGCAGGGGACTTTTCAAATTAAACGTGTGACGGCAATGTCATCGTCAAAATAAACAAAATTTACAATGGATTTCTAAACCATTTAAATGATTTTGTGAATCACTTTTCTTGAAGGATTTTTACAAATTTTTACAAGCGATTTTTTCGAATTTAATTTGTAACTGTAAATTTGACAGGTAGAATTACTGATATAGTTTGGATTATTTAGTTAAGATAGACTTTTTTAGGTTTTTCAACGTTTTTATAAGATCAGTTTTTCCATAAATTTAAAGATAAAAAGTGTTCCCCTTGGTGCGTACTTTGTCAAAACGCGCTGTATGTGTAAATATCGTCCGAAACATTTAATTTTTTCTACCTTTTTGCAACATTCCATTCAGAAATATTTAATTTTTTATGATGAGTACGGTTTATGCAAGCAGCTTAAAGCACAGATGGGTTAGATCTGGGTCAACCTAAGATAGCTTGTTACGCTTATTATTCTATGATAAGTGGTAGTAAATTAGAAATTCGGCTAATTATCAAGTTCAATGTTAATATGTTTTCAGCATTATTAATGACGTTATGACGATGGATTATGCCAATATATAATTTACTATACAGTTTCTTTTGGTTTTTTTTTTTTGTTGGGAAAATTATTTATTGTGATCTTAGATACTTCCCTTTTTAAAGGACAATCTGAGAAATACGAATCCATCAAAATACGAAGTAACTCATTGTATCAAAGTTTCTGTCACAAGCAAAAAAGTTATGTATTTCACTTTTTACTCTTACGAACTCAATAGAAAAGTCACAAAAGTGGGGTTGTCTCGCCGGATGGTAGAAAACTTGTAAGTCCGAAACTTTCGACTGTTTCTTCTTGGGTAGTATTCCGCAAATATTATTTCTCACATCATCAACATTTGATACAGTTTCGGTAAATCACTGCCGCCAGTTATGGGGTCTCTATATTTAACATCATTGTTTTCACAGTACAAAGCGTTATTTTTTCTTCATTTATTTCATCGCGATTCATTTTTTCTTCTACAGTGCTGTATTTTTTAATGTAGTATTTATTTCATTCTCTTCAACCGTTAAACTTGACACATGTACAGAAGTTATTTTTGTTGTGTGTTTGGGTGGGCGGCACACAACGTGTCTTCTAAAAATTGTGAGGTTTTTTTGTCGTTGTTTCTTTTTTTGTTTTTAAATTTAAAACCTTATTATTTTAAATAAGTAGTAAATACATGATACATTATTCATTAAACATCATTATCATCACTCAGACTGTCACTCATTAAAAGTATAACGACAACAGGTTTAAAGTTTTCTTCGTTGACGATCTGTTGCTTCGGTCCTGGAATTTTTTTCGAGAGTTATCTGATGAGCTTCTTATTTTTACCCACTGAATTTTAACACGCCAACTGCCCATTGTTTATTTTAACATTTTGGAATGACTATATCAAAAAGCACTCAGGTATTTGATCGTCAATTATGTGGAAGGGAACGGGTATGAATCAAAAAATGACATGAAAAAATAAGTAGTTATTGTGTCATCAAAAAAGATAAAAACAAAAAATTTGAAATTTGCTTAGATGTGCATTGACTTTCTTTCACAAATAGATCGAATGAACCGTTTTGAATCGGTAAAACGGGTTTTTTCCCTCAGATTGGTAGCTCCCCTCTTCCTATTTCAGCTCAGCTGTGATCAGTGGCTTATATAGCTGCTATAATGAGACGATTTTCGCAGGCAAACAAAATTCGGAAAATAGTTTTAAAAACAACAACGCGTTTGTTTGTATTTTTGTGTCGCAAAAATGGAAAATTCGCAAAAATGACAACTGACGTGACCCAAATGCTAACTCGTGTTTCTCATTTTCGCAAAACTGTGTAAACGACGATGTTTACCGAATTGCGCAGAAAAAACTTCACACGTCACTCTCAAAAGAAGCATCGAAGCTCGTTGTTTACATTCATTTTAGAGATACGGTTTTTCAGAAATTTTTATAGGCGAACCAAGAATATAGAGACGAAAACATTAGTCTACGATACATGCAAAACAGTCGTCAATCAGTCGGAATTTGAAGAGATGATGAAAACCAGTAAAAAACCATACAGTCGGTGAACGATTTGTGCTTTTGCAGATGGTGACGTTTTTTTTTTTTTTAATAGATGAGGTAAAGGGGCAAAATTATTTCCCGAATTTCTTTTGAAAGTTTTTATATCATTTACATGGACAGTCCGTCAGTAGTGTTACTGTGTTAGCGGGGGTTGGGATTTCTGCACGACAAAATATTGTCAGGCATCTGATCCCGCACCTAAATATACAAAAACTCACAAATAATGATCAAACAATCAGATATTACTGATATCTGCAGATTTTTATTTCAAAAAACAAAAAATTGCCACATCGCTGCTTGAAGATTATAGGCTCGCTTTCGAAGCTGAAGGCGATTTTTTCCGTACGCGTTATATGAGCGATGAGTTGGTTAAACGTTACATAAATAGTTAGATTAGTACACTACTTTGAAGTTGACAAATATAATTTTTGAAATTAAAATACCAACAATTTTATGCGCGTTTTTTGTTAATTACTCCGGTATTTTTTTGTGCGTACCGTATGCTTAATTTAAAATAAAACCTAACTCTCAAGCAATTTTCTATTAGAGAACACCTAGCTTCAACTGGAAGAATAGACATTTACTGAGTATTATTTATACGCGCGGTTCGCTTTTAAACAACATTAAAAATCAAGAAAGAGAATTCTTAAACTTGACCCGATATAGATAGCTCAACACAAACTTATTGGCCGAGAGCCTGCAGTAGGTAGTAGCAGTAGATCGCATATAGAGTAAAATACTCTTGTCCACTCACTGTGAGGGGCTTTTGAAAGCAACCAAATGTATTACTCAACGATTTCCATTTTAAGTTTTAAATAAAAAAAATAAAAACACACACTCCTTTTAAAACGAATTCAAATATGATTACAATAATCACTCAAATTTACAACAAAAGCTCACCTTCAAAAAGTAAGCGCCGTATTAAATCAACAAAAAACATTTTCTTATTTACATAAATTGCGGTTATAACTCCTATGCTTAATTGTCAAGGCCGACAACTCAGCAATCATTCTTGAAACCCCAAAGCGATTGAACATCTCAATTTTAAACCATTGAACATATTTTTTTGGTAAGGGTGAATGTATCGTGGTATGTCACCCAGAAGTGGTGAAAACGTGTGAACCGAATGTGGGAACCATAAATGGGATGCATTCACACTTCCCAAAAAATATGTTCAATGGTTTAAAATTGAGATGTTCAATCGCTTTTGGCTTTCGAAAATGATTGCTGAGTGCAGGGGACTTTTTCAAAATTAAACGTGTGGAGTGCGATATCCAAACAAAAAAAAAATGGTCGTTTCTTTTCAATAGGGGAAAACTACTGGCAAAGTTTATATAAACATGTTGCAAATATATCCCTACCCTCAGTTGGAGCAAAATCAAAACAGCTCATCGGAGTGAATAGTGCCAGATTTTCGTGTATAAGGTATATTAAGGATATGTGCTACAATCTCATTTCGCAAACCCCTGAAAAGTTGCGCCGAAACATTGTGAGCAATTTTCAAGGGATTACTCCAGAAATTGAGTAATTTATTTATTATTTTGTTATTTAAATTTTAAAAGTGTATAGATGTGAATGGTAGACACTTGGAACGTATATCATAACATTTAAGCTGTTTTATTTTGGTTCATTCGTACATTTTTATTTTTTAATTTAACAAAATTAATCTTTTTTTAATTCCACCTTGTTAATTTAAAAATTTCAATTGTAGTTCCTTTTAAAGTGAAATGAAACAAATGATATATTTTGTTAAAAAAGTAAATAAGCTGGAGAAAACCACATCCTTGTCAGTTCACTCTGTCAAAAGATATTTGGGTCAGAATTTTCTGGGCCGTCCAAAACACGATGTTTTTAAAAATCAAATTACTAACCCATTTTGAAAGTAAAGTGTAACAAACTGTACATTTATGGAAAGCGGAAGATTGCAGCTTTTGTTCAGTGTAAACAGATACAGGGTATTGTATTTAAAATAGTAGCGAATTTTAACGTTGAAGTTGACCATATTTGAAAAACACCCTGTAGGATAAGGCAACGTCATCAAATCTGGGTATGAACGAGAGAGATGGAAATAATGGTTATGTCGATGTTCAAAACGTAACTTTGTTGTAGTCAAACGTTTAACAAGTGACTGCCACAATTGCAAAACAAATAATGGCTCCCACATAATGTGTCAGCCTTGACAATTAAATAGGGTTATAAATTTAATTTAGCATAAATAGAAATGTTTTTTTTTTGAGTGGCTTGTTATTTTGGCTTACTTTAATTGAACTTTGTTTATAAATTTAGTAATTATATAGTTACCCCAAGCTCGGGGGAACTACAATAATCATGGGCCCAATTCGTTTTAAAAAGGGTGTGTTGTTCCTTTATTTTTTAGTTTGCTAAAACTCTTAAATGGAATCGTTGAGAATACAATGCCACTGGACGCTCAAAAGCCTCACGATATAGTGGACAAGTATTTTGTACTCCTGCTAATGCGTGGAATGTGTACCTTGCCACTAAGAAATGTTCTAGGCTTCCTCGAGGAGTTAAAATAAGAAAGGAATTATATTGGATTGTAGTTTGTCTGGAGAGCTATCCTATCAGGTCGAGTTTAAAATTCTTGGAACAATGTTGTTTAAAGCGAACCGTATAAACACCAGTAAATGTCTATTCTTCCAGTTGAACTAGTGTTCTGTAATAGGAAGTTTTTGAGAGTTAGGTTTTTATTTTAAATTAAGCATACTACTACGTACAAAAAGTACCCGGAAATTGTAAAAAACGCACATAAATTGTTATTAATTCATCAAAATTTATTTTGTCCCCTTCAAAGTAGGCCCCATCGAGTGCAATACAGCTATGCCAACGTTTAACCCAGTCCTCCATACACCGCTCATAGGCCGCGGAAGGTATCGCCTTCAGCTCCTTCAGCGAATTTTGTTTCATGGCCTCTATAGTCTCAAAGCGGCGACCCCGTAGTGGCAATTTTTGTTTTGGGAATAAAAAAAATCACACGGAGCCATATCCGGTGAATACGGTGGTTGGTCGATCGTATTTATTGAGTTTTTGGCCTTATATTCGGTCACAATCGTAGGTCTGTGAGATGGCGCTTTGTCGTGCAAAGTCCAGGAATTTTCCTTCCACAATTCCAGCCTTTTCTGACGGATACTGTCGCGCGAAATGCCGAGGTAATACTCCTTATTAACGTTATGTCCTTCCAAAAGAAATTCGGAATGTACACGCCTCGATATTAAAAAAAAAAAAAAAACGTCACCATCACCTTCACTTTCGACCGACTTTAGCATGGTTTTTTTTCGGTTTCGGCTCATCATCATAGTGCCATTCCGATGATTGACGACTTGTTTGCATGTAGTACTCGTAGACCCATGTTTCGTCTCCAGTTATGATGCGTTTCACGAAGTTTGGTTCACTATCGGCTCTGGAAACCATGTCAAGAGCAACCTGCTTCCAATGCTTTTTTTTGAAGAACATTCAGCTCTTTCTATACCATTCGTAAGCATGTGTTTTGGACATACACGAATCTCAAAAGGCCCTAGTTAACATTTTCAATGAATCGGCACACGAAATTTCGGTTGCGACACAAAATTTTAAACAAACGCGTTGTTCCGCTATTTTTTCCAGAGTACAGTTCGCCGAGCACACTTGAGGTCGTCTATTACTAACAGCTGCTGTAAACACACTGAGTTACAGATCGCGATCTAAACAGGCTTGTCAATTAAGGAAGGGGCTACCAACCTGGAGAAAAAAAAAAACATTTATTTTAAGCGGTTCATTTAAATCCAAATTTCCGGGTACTTTTTGTACGTAAGTTACATGCGTGCTTAAAATTGAATTCTAACCACTTTTTGGTTTGTTGCACAACTAACCTTATTTTCATGTCATTTTTGTATTCCCTCATTTACGTACCATTGATTACGTAATTGATATCAAATTACATTTATGGGTATGTAGGTACTCGTACATGCATTATTAAAAATGTTTGTCTTATGAGCAGTAAGGTTGTTAAAACAAAAAATTCAGTTGATAGAGCTCGTAGGTTAATAATAGATTCAAGGACCGGAAATAGCGGTCATTCGAAGTTCTAAACGAAACTTTGTTGTTGTCATATTTTGAACAAGTGACTGCCGCAATTGTAAAATGAATAATGGCTGTCAGATAATTTAACAGCCTTGACAATTAAATAAGGTTTTAAATTTAAGATCCAAAAATAACAATACCTCTTTTTTGCACGGCCAAATTTGGTGACGTTTTTTAGAAGGCTCGTTACGTGCCACATTAATAAACTACATCATCGCCTCGTCAACTCCTGTACATATTACATTAGTACAATCTCAGTTCAATGAAATAAAACTATCATATTAGAATATATAGTTCAGACAAGTTGTTCACAACGCTGTGAGTGGAATGTACGTGAAGTAACATTTCCTACAGAAATAACTCTTAGACATACATAGCAACACTGGTGGACACAATGAATGTTAAAGGATAGAACATAGCTAGCGTAGTGGTTGCCGAAACTGTATCCTAATGTTGACAATCTTATAGTGAATGTGAAACAAGTATTTGCGGAAGCAACACACAGAAGGAAACAGTCGGACAGTTTCGGACTTTCTACCAAGGACACCACTACCAGCGGAACCTACTGTGACTCATTGGGGTTAATATAAGAATAAAAATTGAAATACGTCTTTTTTTGCTTGGGCAACTTTGATGAAGTTTTGTTTTGATGATTCATTATTTTCTGAGGTATTAAACACTTAAAAAAAAGGAAGAATCTATATATCGTCCTAGTAAATAGTACAACAAACACATACAAACAGATAATCACTGTACTGGATTAAATTATAATTCGATTGTATGTCCATCATCATAACGTCATTAGTATTACTGAAACTCTATTATTTGAACTGATAGTTAAACCAAAAGCCGATTTCTGGTTACTGCCACTATATCATAGAGATAATGCTGTGGTTTAACCGAAGCCCGGGCCAATGGGTACGTTCAAAGCTTTTTAATTGCGTTGACCCAGATCTAACCCAGTCTGTGCTAAGCTGCTTGCATAAACCGTACTCATCGTAAAGAATTTCATATTTCTGAATGGAATGTTGTGTTTCAAAGGGTAGATAAAATTAAAATGTTTCGTGACGATATTTACACATACAGCGTTTCCGACAAAGTACGCACCATAGGGGAACACTTTTTATCTTTAAATTTATGGAAAACTGATCTTATAAAAACGTTGAAAAACCTAAAAAAGGCTATCTTAACTAAATAATCCAAACTATATCAGTACCTACCTGTCAAATTTGTAGTTACAAATTAAAAATTCAGAAAATTCGCTTGTAAAAATTTGTAAAAATCCTTCAAGAAAAGTGATTCACAAAATCATTTAAATTGGTTTAGAAATCCATTGTAAATTTTGTTTATTTTTCGAATAAAAAATTAATTTTTCAAAAATATTAATTTTTGGGTAAAAAGAAAAATTACGCGTTCGCTGTATTTTACATTTTACAAAAAATGCAATTCAATATGTCAGTGAACTACGAATTAAAATAACATCATAACATACCAGAAAATAAAACAAACACGCAAAGAATAACACTACCCTGTAAAATTTTGAAAATTTTGTGCCCCTAGACAATGAATAGTTGTTTCCGAAGTAATTTTTCCCACTTTTTTGAGATATTCTAACCTAAAAGTGCATAAAACAATATTTTTGACATATTTGAGGTTATGTAGCACCGCTTTTTTTTTTTCTCAAAAAAACATGTCTGGGATTATATGACACAAGTCTTCCTCCTTCAAATGAAGTCGAGTTTGCTCAAATATATTTTTTTTTCACCGAGATATCGCATTTTGAATGTTTCATGTTTGTAATTTTTCCTATATACAGGGTGTTTCGCATAAGAACCGACACAGAGCAGGGGCATGTCGGGGAACCTAAAATATGGTGATTTAACGCAACTTACCTTTATACTAAGTTGCACCCCTGAGAAGTTATAGGCCCTCAAAGTGGGGTTTCAAATTTCGAAAAAAATCAATACCTTAGTTATACTTGAATTTAGAAAAATCAAATTTGGTAGACGTTGTGAGTGTACCAAGAGCATTAATCGACAGTAAGTAGAGTTCAATCGAAGCATTTCAAAGAGTTGATTAGGGATGATGCACCATTAAAATGTGACAGAATTTTTTAACCCGTTGGCGGAATTAAAAATTTTTATGAGGAATTTTATTCTAAAACTTTTCTTACTCTTGTTATTTTTCAAAAAACTTTGTCGTTTTCAAGAAAAACTCGAATAACTAAAAACACCTATTTCAGCAGTGTTATTTAAAATCATCGAAAATTCAAAAGTTGGCTATGAAATTAGACGTTAAACTTGACAATCAACCAACACGTTGGAATAAGAATAATTTAATAGAAAAACAAACAACTTAAATAACAGAAATAACAGATTTGCACTGGTAAGTTATAGAAATTGTTCAAAATGATCACCGGTTTCTCTCAGGCATAAATTTATTCTTCGTCGAAAATAGAAGTCTACTCTTTCCAATAACCGCTGATTGTTTCTAATGACATTACATTTATCTGTAATGCGATTCTACAATTCTGCTCGGGACGCAACTGGCGAGGAATACACAAATTCTTTTAACGTCCCCCAAAGAAAGATGTTACATTTGTTGATGTCTGGTGATCGTGGAGGCCAAACTTTTGGGCAATTATTTCCTCGTCCAATACATTTATTTGGATACTGGTGGTTTAAAAAGTCTCTAACCATAATACTAAAATGAGGCGGTGCTCCATCATGCATAAACCAATGTTCCAGTCTGAGTTGTAGTGGCACCTCGTCAAGTAAATCCGGGAGAGTATTTTGGAGAAATTCTAAATAAGTTTCACCATTTAGTCGATTCAGTAAAATAACTGGACCAATTAAATACCGATAAATAACACCAATCCAAACATTTATTTTAAACTCGCGTTGAAAATGTCGAGGAGTTACTGAATGAGGGGTTACATCGGAATACTCATGATATAGAGACATCCAAAAAAAAACGTCATCAAAGTTGGCCAAGAAAAAAAAGACATATTTCTATTCTTATTCGAATTTATAACCTTATTTACTTGTCAAAACTGTGACATCATATGACAGTTATTGTTTATTTTACAAATTGTAACAGTCACTTGTTAAAAGTTTGACATAACCGAAAAGCTTAGACATGACTGCTATTTCTATCTCTCTCGTTCATAGCCAGAGTTGATGACGTTTTTTTTTATGTATCCATAGTTATGCAGATTTGTAATACATCTGCGGGTGAAACAAGCTTCATAAGTAAAGAGAATTTTCTTTTGAAAATGAATGTCTTGATGTAAAATAAACTGACAGAAAGTCACTCGTTTAACCAAATCTTCCGGTAACAATTCTTGCACTTTTTGAATATGATACGGATGTGGTAGATTACGTCTGATAACTCAGTGCACAGAAGTTTGCGATATACCAGTTTGTCGAGATAAATTTCTAGTACTGATATGTGGTTCATCTTCAATTGTGTTCAAAATCAGTTCTTCGTCTTGTGCCCTGATTGCAATAGCACGTTCTCGAGTGCTACTGAAAAAATAGCATGACAACTTGTTCGCTAAATGAAAACTTTCCGGCCATTTTCAAAACACTCAGCAAACAATTAACTAAAATTAAGTAACTTTTTTTCCTGATTGTCAAGATTGACGTCTAATTTCATAGCCAACTTTTGAATTTTCGATGATTTTAAATAACACTGCTGAAATAGGTGTTTTTTAGTTATTCGAGTTTTTCTTGAAAACGACAAAGTTTTTTGAAAAAATAACAAGAGTAAGAAAAGTTTTAGAATAAAATTCCTCATAAAGTAAAATGAAAATGTTTTAAGTCCGCCAACGGGTTAAAAAATTCTGTCACATTTCAATGGTGCATCATCCCTAATCAACTCTTTGAAATGCTTCGATTGAACTCTACTTACTGTCGATTAATGCTCTTGGTACGCTCACAACGTCTACCAAATTTGGTTTTTTCTAAGTTCTATCTAAGTATAACTGAGATATTGCTTTTTTTCGAAATTTGAAACCCCACTTTGAAGGCCTATAACTTCTCAGGGGTGCAACTTGGTATAAAGGTAAGTTGCGTTAAATCACCATATTTTAGGTTCCCCGACATGCCCCTGATCTGTGTCGGTTCTTATGCGAAACACCCTGTATATTGACTAAAGCTACAATAGCGTATATGGAACTTGTCAAAAAAAATTTTTTTAATTATAGAATGGCGTCTTTACTAAGATTCTTTTGTATTTCGTTATAGTAACATAAATATAAAAATAAAGGAAAATAACAATTATGAGTTTTCAGGTATAGTGAAAATCATAAACATGAAAATTTCAAAATGCGATATCTCGGCGAAAAAAAAAATTGAGCAAATTCAACAGCATTTGAAAGAGGAAGACTTGTAATTTAAGATCCCACACATATTTTTTTGAGAAAAAAAATCGCGGTGCTGCATAACCTCAAATATAACACCTGCATAACCTCAAATATAAAAAACAATGTTTTTTTGCACTTTTTAGCTTAGATTATCTCAAAAACCTGACGTGATAGAGTAATTCTGAGACAGGATATGTTTTCGACGAGAAAAATTACTTCGGAAACAACTATTTATTGTCCAGGAGATATCTTGCAGGGTAGTGTACACCCTGCAAGATATCATAACACTAATTTAAACATTAATCATAATTGCAAAAATAAAATCTCGTTTAACAATTACTCCACCATACGTTTATGTGGAAGTAATAAATTGAATTATTAGTAAATAGTAATTTTTAGAAAAACGAAATCAAGTAAATAGAAATGTAGTAAACAGAAATTATAATAAAAATAATTACTAAATAGAAATTAGTAGTAAACAATATTTAAATTTTAGTCTTAAATTTCATAGATACCAGATACAAGATGGATTTGACATTATTTCTGTAAATGTAAATGCGGGAAAAATACATATTTGCAAAACCTTTTTTTTTACAATATAGTCTTTTGTATCAAAAAACAGTGTGAATATATTTTTATGCACACTCCTTTTATATAATTTACACACAGAAACGTTTTCAGACGGTAAATATACTTTTGATCGTCCTAAGAATATGTAGTTTAGAAAAAGCTTAACAAAAAACATTCCGTTCGCCGTCGTAGCGCCTTCTTTTCGCCAGAGCTTTTATATATATAGAAAAAAAAAACGTATATATTAAAGGACATATATCAACTTTCCCATTGACGCAGAGAGAACGAATTACATTTAGGAAAAATATTTCATTCTGGTCGTCCCTAACTTTCACTTAAACGGAAGTATTCTCACGTAATCCGTTTATAACAATGCTTTTAAACTTCTGTGATTTACGATTATTAAAAGTATATAGGTAAGCCCCTTTTTAAACTGAAACTGTGTCAGGTCAGGATTATAAATCTGGCTCCGGCATATATGATATATCTACTTTGCGTCCATTTTAACCCTGAACAAGTTTAAATACCACAGGTCTGTAAAATCTCCTAGATTTTTTCACGTTAAAATTAAGTCTAGATTGTAGAAGTAAAATTAGATATGCTTTATTATATGAATTTCGTTTAGAGCATAACACAGCTCCAGAAAAAAAATATGAAAAAATCAATGATGAGGTCTGACTATGTTTACTATACGTTTCTGAGGTCGTTGAATCCGAATCCGAGGAATCCATTTAACCCCATGTCGTCAATATTTTCCATAACCTCAAAATTTAGACAAAAACCCTTATTACCCCTTGAATTTTAAACCCCATAGCTCTATCATACCAAAATCCCCAAAAACCCTAAGACCTTAACCCCCAACCCCTCAACCCAATAATCCCATAACCTCAAAATGAAAGCGGCGGAAAGTCCACAATACGCTTCTTATTTCCGAGGTTAGGGCTACATAGGTAGTCGACAGTACACAATGAAATGCAATTAAATAAAACTCCAAAAACCCTAAGCCCTGAACTCCCAACCCCCCAACCCAATAACCCCACAACCTCAAGATAAACGTGGCAAAGTTCACAATACGCTATTTATTTCCGAAATTTGGGCTAGATAAGTTCTTTGACGGCGAATAACACAACTCCAAAAAATAAATCCTGGTCGATGATCAAGCTGAGTAACAAAATAGTCTCTTAGGTTTTTGTCCAGGCAAACTCGTATGGAACCACACGAGAGATGGCACGAGAGCTCGGATGTAGTCAGGTCATGGTAGTACGTGGACTCGAAACGCGAAATCACAGCCGTAAGAAAGTCTACCCGAGAAAGGTGATGTCAGTTTGGTGGGGCCTTCGCGGCGTGTATCACTCGGAACACTTGGAGAACAATACCACCATCACCACCGCTGTAGATTCTGGCCAACTCCGCAATTTGGCCACCCAGCTCGATCGTCTCAGGCCGCGGCTGAGCAAAGTACTGAAAACAGACACGCCTTGAACTCTTGCAATTAGGTTTTGAAATTATTCCCCATCTACCGTATTCACCTGACCTTTCCCCCACTGACCATCATTTGTTATGTGGATTCAGCAAACATTTAATAAATGAATCATTTGAAGATAATCACCATCTACAAATAGTCATACACAACCTTTTCACTTCACAACCGCGAGTTCTGGGAATGTGGTATCCATAGTCTGTCTACTCCTTAGATAGAGTCGGATGGCGCTTACACTCTAAATTAAATTCCTCCTGATTATAAAATAAATAATGATATTTGAATATATCAGTAAGATTTAATACTTTTGAATAAACTGGATATATTCAACAAATTGTTAGAGTTTAAGCATTAATTTTGACAGTGTGTTCTTTGTTTTGTTTAAATGCCAACAAATCCTCGAAACAGTGGATACTCTTCTAAGTAACAAACTTGATCGTAATATGGATACTTTACTGTTTATATCCAGGTGCACTCTCGTATGTATGTATTAGTTTTGAAGTTAAACAACTTCTGAAGAGCTTTTGTTGGAATCTACTTTTGCCTGTTACCTGTTACATTTGCATACTGTTTATACGAACATATCCTAGCTGTAAAGCTACTTGAAGTATTGGTTTATTCTAAATGTCCAACTTTCAACGAATGACAATAATACCAGTGTATATAGTACATTAGCATCACTTACATGAAGCATTGCCTAATCATCAGGGTTTTTATAGTACACAAACATATGTTAACTGTTAACAATGCTATTATTAAACATTATTATTCTTTATTTAAATTATTATTATTAGTTACTATTAATATTTATATAAGTTAATTTAAATTTAAACAGTCATTAAGTAACATTTCAATCGCAATTGATATATATTTACCTAGTAAATCTCATTTTTCCTGAGAAACAATGGGCCTGTCATGATACCAGATTGGATCTGATACACTTGATCCAATGATCCATTCGAATAGCAATATCACTACGAGGGTAGTTAGATCCACATAAAGCTTGTTTAACTTGTAAAATGTTTGACACCACGACGTAAAATTTCACAAAAAAACTATACAAGCTATTTTTTTACTGAATTTTCTACCTTCAGCAATGACATATTTAAAAGTGAAGTAAATTAAATGACCACACTGTACATATTAATAGATTATGTAAGAATAAGTTTGAAATCTACCTTACACATAAATAATTTTTTGTAAATTTCTTGAACGACTTATGTTACGTTATGTACTGCATACACACTTTAAATTACAATGAATAACACAGGCCGACCAGATTTTAACCCAGAAACCAAAATATGTGTTTCCAAAGATTGTTGATGCGCTGAATCCGAATCCGAGGTCCAAATCTCTCAATTGGCTCTGGTTTTCGAGATATCCTAACCTAAAAGTGCAAAAAAAGCGATGTTGGCATATATTTGAGGTTATGTACCATTTTTTCTCAAAAAACTATGAACAACTTCTTAAAGTACATTGCCCTTTTAAATGACGTCGAGTTTACTGAAATATCTTTTTTTTTTTCGCTGCCATATCGCATTTTGAAATGTTTGTGTTAAAGGATCTCGTGTACATCAAAGAGTCGATTGTTTTTTTGAACCAATCGACTGTTTGATGTACACTGTGTTTTTTTGATTAGAAAACACTGAAAATGTTTGAAATTCAATAACAGGTCAATGTTTTCTTTTGTAAAAAGACCTGCTTGTTCAGAATCCAAGGTCAGATTTTCAAAATTTTTCGAGGAAAATTTTTTGTTTCCTAATCAAAAAACCAATCAACTGTTTGATGTACACGTGGTCTTTAATGGGTTTTCAAATATAGAGAAATTCACAAACATAAAAATTTCAAAATGCGATATTTAAAAGGCAACGGCATTTAAAAGAGCAAGGCTTGTACTTTAAGATGCTGTTCATAGTTTTTTGAGAATTGAGAACAAAATTGCGATGCTAAACAACCTCAATTATAGGCCAAAATCATTATTTTTGCACATTTAGGTTAGGATATCTAGAAAACCAGAGCCAATTGAGAGATTTGGACCTCGAATTCGGATTCAGCGCATCAAAAACCTTTGGTAAAATAAGTCTGGTTTCTGGGTTAAAGTCTTGTCGGCATCTATAATATTATAAAGAAATTCACAAACTTAAAAATTTCAAAATGCGATATCGCAGCGAAAAAAAAAGATATTCGAGTAAACTCGACGTCATTTAAAAGGGCAAGGCATGTACTTTAAGATATTGTTCATAGTTTTTTGAGAAAAAAAATTGCGATGCTACATAACATCAGAGATAGGCCAAAATTGCTTTTTATTGCACTTTTAGGTTAAATCTCGAAAACCAATTGAGAGATTTGGACCTCGGATTCGGATTCAGCACATCAAACACCTTCGGAAAAATATATTCTGGTTTCTGGGTTAGAGGGTCGGCCCAATTTTGTCGGCCTGTGTAATTATAAAAATGTAGAATTTAGATATTTTTTTCGTCTGAGAATGGTTTCCCGTTTTCTAGTAAAATCTGTAATTGTAGCGACACCAAAAGCCATAATTCGGCAATTTCTGGAGAAACCGTTTTCATGACAAACGAAATCCGTGACTTTATTTTATATCTTCTTGAGAGATGAGTCGCAGAACGCAGAAAACTTTTCTACAAATAGCATGAATAACGCTAAACGAATCGTTAATTTTCCTCCGGTCGTGCATTTAACAGTCTGGCATTAACTCCGGCGGAACGAGCGCTTAAAAAGCGTCTTTCGTTAAGTCGCGATAATAAGAATTTAAAGCTACAATGAAAAACAGACGGAAACGTTAGCTCGCCATCAGGGAGGCTGCGTTCAGTAGTAATGGCGGCTCCGTCGGCTACTGCAAGATTTCTCTCTCTACTTAGAGATCGCGTCGATGCAGGGTCCGATTTCCAATGCAATGGGCACTTCTAAGGACAGATCTACCGGATACGGTATATCGATCGGAAAGTGCCGAAAAGCGGGAAATGATGTCCTGAATTTCAGTCTGAAGAGCGGCATGTTGATGCTGACTATTGTCGAAAGAGCTCCTTTAATATGTCTATTAATTTGAAAAGGGAAATTTTGCGGAAGGGCTTAACGCGTGAAATAAATAATGTAATGAGTCGTCCACATGTTTTTGTGATTTGTGATGACCTAGTTGTCCGGAAAAATGTGCCACAACGCAGGAACGGACTCGTAATCCGTCATGTCATTGACGGAAAGAGATGACAGGAGTAAAAATGTGTTAATAATGTTATTGCTTGTGTAATTCAGAAACACCGACTGTCTTCATTGCTTGAGCGTACCTTGACAGTACATAGTAGGTAGTCTTTCGGTATTTCTTCTAGTTAAATGTGAAAGATTTGGCCTGTGGTTGTAAAAGAAAATGGAACGTTCCATATCTACTGGAGTTAAATATGCAAATTCAAAATAGTTCACATGGACAGAGGACGACACACCACGCACATTATTTTCACGAATTTTGCACAGTTGTTTGTTGTCACTAACATCAGTACATTATTATTGTTTACATCTACAGAGGACAATGCACGTGCTACTACTATTTCTATACTTGTAGCCGTTGTTTGCAAAACCCGTTTACTATCAATATCGGGGGTGAAATATCTGAAACACCTAAAATTCGTATGAGAACATTAACGTTGTTTCGTCCACAAAAAGAGCAAAGGGCCATAAGGGAAAATTTATAATATTGTGACTCCGATTTTCAAAATCGTATTTTTTCTTCGATGACCCATGATGACCTGCCACTAGCCCTAGAATATTATGGAAATCGACGCGTACAATTTTTTATAAAAAAATTAAAATGTCAGATTCTTGATGACCACGTGGCTCATCGGTATTGGACATGAAACTTTCAGGGCCGAAAGATATTGTCATAAGACATATTTTGGCAAGGGGGCAAGGTGTAACTAATTTTTTTTGTGGCCGTTATGGGGCGTCAAAGTTTTTGTTCATTGTCCATTGCATCAGTGCAGCATTTCATCAATTATAATTGATGAAATGATGCACTAATTTTAGTTTCTAAAATTGAAAAAGATATATTATGCCCCGTCTTCTTGCAAATCATTATTACTATTAATTTCGATGATTTTCGTTCCAATGCATCGATTGAAACCCATTTTTGGCGGAATTTTAACAAAAAGTAAAAACTCTGACGCCCTAGCGGCCACAAAAAAAATTAGTTACAACTTGCTGCCTTGCCAAAATATGTCTTATGACAATATCTTTCGGCCCTGAAAGTTTCATGTAAAATATCGATGAGCCACGTGGTTTTTTGGCACTAGAAATAGTGATTATGGTTTAAATTAAAATGTCTTAATTCCATCACTAGCTCTTGTGAAAACCTAAACAAGTTTCAGATCGGTCGGTGAAACGGTATTCGAGAAATTTTGCTCACCGCGAGGTTACTTCTCGAATAAGTCAATTCCGAGATAATCGCATGTAAAGTTTGAAGTCTAAAGATAATGTCATAAGATTGCTCGAAGTTTGGAGGTATGGAACAGGTGTCCAGAAGTACTCCACGACTAATGTGCTTCATTCAACGGATTCCAAAAAATCGATATAATACTAAATATTGTGGTTCAAAGAAATTGCACCTACTTTGCACCGAGAGGCAGCGTGCTATTAATCGCTGTAACTTTAGTTCTAGTGCTCTGATCTTTATGAAATCTTAAGGAGACATTCTTGAAGATATAATAATAATAATAATAATAATAAACGTCTTTATTTACGGGCGAAGTTTAGTACAAAAATACTACTCTTACACTGAACCCAAAAGATATATAGATGTAGTTAATAATAAAGAAATAAATTATCGCAAAAAATTACAAAACTAAATAAATTGATATAAAAATTCAACGGTAGCAGTAATAATAAAATTTATGTTTTATAGTACAAAAAAAAAGAAAATAAAAATAAATAAAAATCGATATATAAAATAAACTAGATAATTGTCAGAGACTAAAAATATTATGAATACATTATATGCAACAGCTTTATTGCTCACTTAAAATTTGTAACTTAATTTTTTTTTTAGTTTTTTTATCAGAAAAATGGTGAAATTCTGTGGGTAGCTCATTCAGAATTTTTGCTGCTCTATAAGAAAAACTTTTTTGAAACTTAGCAGTGGTGTGATAAGGAATGTTATACAATCATAAAGTCCTAATATTCCTATTGTGTAAATTTGAACGTTTTACCAGTCTTTTACTAAGATAATTAGGTGAGGACAAGGTTACTATTCGATGAGTGAAGATGGTGAATTGTAATTGATATCAATTGTACATGTTCAACCATTGAGCCATGCCAAACGTGTGCGAGATGTGATCGTATTTTCTAATGTTATATATCAAACGCAGGCAGGAGTTTTGTACTTTTTTGAATTCGATTTTTTTTCAAATGCATTTAGGAAATGAGCCATATACTACATAACAATAATTAAAGAAACTCAGCACTAAAGCTTCACATAACACAATTTTTAAATTATCCTGTAGCAGATGACGGCTAACATATAAAAGTTTCAGGCTACTATAAGCTTTTCTCAAGAGTGAATTCACATGATCAGTAAACTCAAGTTTGTCATCAATAATTACACCTAGATTTTTCGTCTTGTTAACAACTGGTAGAAGATTATCGTTTAATCTGAAAAATTTGTAGATACCGGTTCTTGTTTTTTGCTGCCAATTATCATAATATGGCATTTGGATGGATTAAGATGTAAATTATGGTCTAAAGAAGTCTTCCAGATATTTTGAAGGTCTTGATTAATTATATATTCTGCAACGATATACTCTTGAGGTAGAAAGCTATAGTAAATCTGAGTATCACCTGCGTATGCCTGTATGTTACAGTTTTTAATGGCCTTAAGTATATCTGATGTATATATTGAAAAGAGCAAAGGTCCAAGAATGGATCCTTGTGGGACACCCGATATTACAGAGTTGGATATGTATTACGTATTATGTATTACAAAAATATGCAATGTTTTTTTTTGGCGCACCGCAATATATACAACCCCTTAATGGACCACACTGTATGTACAGAATTTCATTTATTTTTTCTGGCTTAAATGGATGGATTCTACTCTTGTTTACGGAAACGATAGAAATGCGACCGCGGCTTCATCCTTCATTAAATGCAAATCGCCTTTGAACCGAACACGGTCGAGTGGACGTTTCACACTAACTGTCTGTCTCTATGCAATCGTAAAGTGAAACAGGAAGCAAAAGAAACGGCCGCCGTCAAAGGGCTTTGAAATACATTTTTCGTGCGGATTCTTCAGCGAGGCCCCGCGCGATCCAATTACGCCATACTTCATTTATTTGGCGTCGGAATGTGCGAATATTCCTAAAATTCTGGTTTAATTTGGATTCTCCGGCTGTCGGTGACGCGAGGAGTCTAAGTGAATGCCGAAAATTTCATTTAATAATGCGATTAAGCAAATTCGGCAATACGCGATTAGGGGTAATTACAACCCTCTTAGCGCGAAATTTAAATGTTAATTGGATTAGCGCGGCAATTTGGACCCTTTGATTCGGAAAGGGTTTCCGTATGGCGGCTCATATTACAATAATTTTAAACGTGTCTATCAAATAACTCCATGCTATCTAACAATTACAGTATGAAATTGAATTAAAATTGAAAATCCATGTTAAAGTTAACACAAAAGAACAGCTTTGCAGATTTTCATTAGTTAATTCTGAAATAACAATGTTTTCACCAACACAGTATCTTCCTCAGAGGCGAATCCAAATATATAAAGAACTGAATTTCAAATAATTACGTGCTTAGACTGCCTTTCAAACGATATAAACTGCTCATAACAATTTAAGGAGCAAAAAAATAGAAATGTTTTCCCGACTTTTGACGGGCTGTATCCGAAGAAATAGCGGGAAAAAATTTTGTTTCCAAATTTTTAGCCTCCTTTTTCTCGCTCACGGTCTCGAAAAATTGTTTTCTGTTAAACGACTATATGGTCCAGATAGCCTGTTTATTCAGCTTCAATTTCCTTTTTTTTTTAATTGTTTGCTACGTCCATTTGTCGTGGAGATATCAGAAATTGAACGAAAAAAGGCCATTTTGTCTTCAACCATCGATATCTCAGCAATCAATGATTGTACAGGAAATTGAAGAGCAGTTTCGGAAACTGGAATAAAATTCCTATAAAATCCTGTCAAGACATTAAAAAAAAAAATCCATCCTCAATATCTACTTGAAAAAAGTGACTTTTTCCCTTGTTTTGGTAAATCTACGGCATCTTAGCAAATATTGATGGGGAGGCCAGGACTTTTAGGAAGTTTTACACCTCAATGTACCCCCAATAGCCCTGTAAATCTGCAGATCGATCCATCGAGCGGTTTTTCCGGGCCGATTATTCAAAGTTTTTGAAGAACAAATAAAGGAGCAAGATTTTTATTCTTAAACATTGTGTAATCTTCATAAAAATGGAAAAATCAATTTTTTTTCCACTTGTTGATACCCTCAGGTGCATCGAATATTCGTTCTACGAATATTTTTGCAATAAATTTTCGACTTTTTCAGCGAAACTAAAGAGTGTGTAAAAGAACAGTTTTTCTCAAAACTAATCTGCTTTCTTGATAAAAAAAAAAAACAAAACAGATTTTTCACAAAAGAATCCATCCATATGCTAGTTAAAATTATTTCTAAATACTGAATTTTTATAACAATCTGGCATCAGTGCGCTCTAAAACTCAAACACGCGTTTGATGACGTGCTTTGGTGTTTATTTTTTATGAAGTTATTAGTTTTTTACACATTTAGAATTCACTGAAGCATATACGTAACTGCGCTATAAAACTAAATTTGCTTTTGGTGATAAAATATTATTTTCTATTGTTTCAAGGGAATGTTTAATTAATCCATAATAGTCTTTAATACTTAGTCAGTTTGACAAGAACGTGTCTAGTAAGACTTTTTCGTGGAAATCGATAGATAGTCCAGGCTAGATAGTTTATTTTTTGAAAAGAGGCCTGAATAAGGTTTGTCGGCGCGATAATTAAGTAAAAAATAGTAGAAATGGATTGTGTATGTTTTGTATAAAATCGGTATGTAGGAACCTTAGTAAAAAAATCGATAAAAGTGTCGAAAACCGTTTTTTTGCGAATTAAGGGACGAAAATTAACTTTTTTTTTGGTAAAACAAAAAAATAGCACGTTGTAGCGCTTGAAAAAACGAAAGAAATGCATTTTTGGTGATCGAAATCGGTTCAGGAGTTTTTGCACAAAAACATAAAAACCGATGAAAAATGACTATTTTTTGGAATCGAATTACAAGGGTTCTAATGGTCGCAGAAATTTCTGCTTAGGCTTCAGCTTAAATTGTAGCTTATGGTCGTGCCCATCTGCAGTAAAAATTTCATGCAAAAATAATAAGAACTTTTTGCATATATCGAAAAAAAAAACTAAAAATAGGTCTTTTCGAAAAACAGCTTGAACAAGCCGAAAAATGGTCGTAGAGCATTTTTCCTGGCCTTAAATTACTCGTCATTGAATTCCCTACAAATCCATTATAGTGACTTGTGGGAGAGGTTCATTCAATCGGCTGAAAAACGCGTTTGAAAATCCAGCGTCGCGTTGCTCCGAGCGCTCGGGTAAGCGAGTGGACGCGTGGTGGGGGAGCCTCTCCCACCGCAGACTTCTGTCAGATTTTCATAACACCAATATAATCAGTTTAATGCGATTTAGGTTATATCATTTTGCATGTAACCATTATTTAAACAGTGGCGGCTGGTGATAAAGGGCACAGGGGCACGTGCCCAGCCCAAATTTCAATAGAAAATATTTCTTTTGTGTTAATTTACTATAAATTACTGTTACAATAATATCAATTAATTGTATCCGACAAACTATTCATATTCTAATTATTATTCCTTTTATACCACAAATAATGATTATTATCACATATATATGGAAGACTATCGATCGAGCACCGAGCCACCGTAGTCTGAATTCCTCGCATTTCGCGCGCGTGGGCGAGGGCACACAGTTTCCTAGCCCTCGTTTTTAATCGGGCTTTTTCGGTGACTGGTAAAGTTTGGAGACCATTGCAGCAGAAAGACGTCATTAAATCGTTCGAAAATCAGCTGAACAGGTCACACTTGTTGAGTTACCTTTTTTAGTTTTATTGTTTATTTTCTTCGCTGAGAAGTGTCTTTTTTATTGTTTTCGATTGTGAAACGTTTCAAAATGAATTCGGTGGACTTTTTTATTGACTAATAAATATATTACATACGAGATCCGAACGGAAATTAAACGGCTAGGAAGGCCGATACCCGATTTGATTATTTCCAAAACAGACGTAGGAAAATCGCGAAATTATTCACGAAATTTTAATAGTAGTGTCTACAACAGATTTAAGTGGTTATGTGGGTGTCCTAAAATAAACAAACTGTTTTGTTTTATTTGTTTAGTGATGGGTGGCAACCAAAGTGCATGGACTCAAGAAGGGGTGAGGGATTTAAAACATTTAAATGAACGAGCTAAGAAACATGCTAGCTACAATGAAAAACATTTACATAACATCTTAGATTTTAGTGTGTTGGGAAAGGTAGACATAAGGCAACAGTTTGATAGTGCTTATCGTGAAAATATAAGACGTCACAATGAAAATGTGGATAAAAACAGACATATTTTAAAACCAAATAATTAATTGTATTAAATTTTGTGAAACAAATCCGGGACTTTAATGAAAAGGCGATTAACATTTTTGTGAACAATAAGGACAGGCGAGCTGATTTCCTCTACAAATAACGGTAAGATACCATCAAATATCAAATTCTTTTCACATGTTGCCACCCATTATTTTAATATACTTATTTAAGCCCTCAATATTCGTGACTAAATATTATTTCAAAAAGCTACCAAATCCCAAAAATTATTCTTGTGAAAGTCTATATTTTTGTATAATAAGAATTTTTCATTGAAATTCTGAAGTGTCAGTAAAACGCATGACCTTGAAAATTTTAAAAATTTTCGCCTGCGGCGCCATTTGTAACTAATGAGTAATCCTACTGACACACCCTGTGCCCACCCATATAACACACCCACGAGCCGCCACTGTATTTAAATAGATTTCAAACATTATAAACTAAATTATCGCAGAATTGATTGGGTTACCAACAAATTGCAGCTACCTACTGATGAACTGAATTCGTAATAAAAAGTAATTCAATAAAATAATGTCGAGCTAAAATTAAAAAAGGAAGACATAGATGCAACTCGTGCATACAAATAACTTTTACACAATGAAACTACCGGCAGGATAATAACTTAATGCGATTATAAAATGTATGTAGGTACGTTTGTTTTACCAGAACAATGCAAAATGAAAAAGTGAACATTTTTACAATTTGATATTGTGAATAACCGAATAAAAATTAAATTCAGTCGTATCAAAATTACATATTTGGATTCTGTCTCATCTTCCTATATTTATTCATAAGTCGAGTTACCTACAATATTTAACCATTTAAATGATATACAACTCCTAGTGAATCATACATCGTTTCTGTGAAGTATGACCATCAAATTTGAATACTGATATTAAAAAAATCAAAGAACTCTGATTTCGGAAAGGTCAAAATTTCTTGGTTTCGATTTCTGGTTGTCACGAGAATTTCTAAAACTTTTGGCATACGGCATGGCAACATATTTATGAAAATATCAATAAAAATTATAAAATTACCAATTACTATACTTAAAAATAGACAACAGTCTAATTGAAATGGCTGAGTGGCTTCTAATTAAAAGTAAAAGGTAGATATTGTATTTAAAAAAAATTGGAGGAGAGTGTTGAAATCACACTTAAATATTTTTTCACCCACGAAACATTTTTACACTTAGCACGCACGTTTCGCCATTTTCGCCATCCATGTTGGCATCATTAGGAGATGATGAAAACTAAAGTTAAATCTAATTTATGTATGTATTCATCTTCATCCTATTTATGTTATGTATTCATCTTGATCCTACTAGTACATTTAACAGTTTCTATATTTTCTAAATGTCTCTTACATTTTCAAGTTTTAAACCAGTTACGTCTATTCTCTGATTATTATCAAACGCATGTTGGGCTACACAAGATTCTAGTTAATCTAGTCATAATTAACTTTTTTTACAATATACCTTAGTTCAGTTAGTTTTACAATTTATTGCATAGTATGGGTTGCCCAAAAGTTTTGGTAATTGATTTTTGAGGTTTTACCAACGTTTTAAAGATTTTGCCTATTCCGCTGGTGAATTTTGGTTCGTGAGGTTGACAAAGTTTTAATTTTAGGCGTCTTTCCGAAAAGTCGTCAAATTATACAGATTTTTCTTAAATATATTATACTTTTAATTAACCAAGCTTGAGTATAAGTAGTGAAGCAATCGCGACTGAGGGAACCTGCAACTGGCTGTATGTGCGACTGAAATTAACATCTTAATCTATTTAGAACTATTTAGAAGTAGGTACGTTATTCCAAAGGTCCCCTAAAGGTAACAAATTTCAATTTTCTAAAAATAAGACACGAAGAAGTCATTTCAAGTAGTTCCAAAAATATAGCGGATGAGTACTTAATGAGTTTTATCTTTAAACCGACGATATGCGTATAACACAGCTTGAAATTTATATTAACCTAAATTAATTAAAAACTAAAGGCGATTATTCAGAACTACAGTTGACCTGGCAAAATTTGCTCAGTGGACTTGCGTTAAGACGGAACCTGGGTAAGTCACCCCATTTTAGGCTGGCTCGCCCGGTATGCAAACAAAACAGTATTAGTTGTTTATATTTAACATCTCATACGAATCACAAATACTAATAAAAAAGCCTCCGGATACGATATATCCCACGTGTTCCCTCTAAAGCCACATTTCAAATTCAAATAGCTACTATCCACTCAATTACATATTCAACCGATCAACCGCAAATAACGAAATTGCGGGGGTCATCCTGGCGGTAAGAGAGAGAACGAGCGAGCAAGCGAGAGAGGTAGAGAGAGAGAGGGAGAAAGAGAACGCCCGCATCCACTATTAGTAGGAGAGCTGGTAAACATTTTTGGGAAGGTATTTTAGGCAATGTGAAAAGTTTCTCAAAACATCCTTTAGTGATATCTAAATACAAAAATGCAGACCTGGCTGATGGGTTAGGGGGCTTAAGCGACCATTAAATTTTTCAAGAAGCGAAATAGTTTTTTGAAAAAAATGTTCTTGAGGCACATTGAGATTTTTAACATTTTAAAATTTATTATTTAGAGTTGAAAAATCAAAAGGCCAGATCGTTTAACCGGGTCAAAAAGTTTGCCAGACGTTTGCAAAATTAATTATTTTTCAAAAAAGTAACTAGAGGCACTGAAATTTTTGTAGGGTATTGTTCGTGACTAAAAATAGTTGAAATGCGAGAGAACGCGTATATCGGCAGCTATCTCAAGAGGAAGCACGATGCAGTGTGATTGGCTCCCGCAAAATCACGTGATTAAGAGCATTCGTGCGGTCGTTTGTAAGAATTTTGAGTATTTAAATCGTTCTGTCTATACTGCAACGTATTTATCTAACACGTGTTTTTATAAAAGTCCTCTTTTGTCGATGATTATTTGCAATGGGTAATGATAATTGTGTAAAAAAAGTGTGTGTTATTTGCACAAAAGACACTGAAAAAATAATTCTTTTTAATACGAAGACATTGAAAAAAGTAATGAAGTGTTGGAAATTAGAAAAAAAAATGGCTTAAAATGGGTTAAAATATAAAGACATTATTTTACCAACCAATTCCAACCTAAAAGACGGTTATCATACCCATTGTTATACAAAATTCCTAGCTTTAATGAAAAAATATCATGACACTTCATCTAGAAATTCTGATGTGCCTCCTTCCCCACAAGGTATGGTATTATTTTGTTTTGTTTGTTTTTTTTTTATTTAATATACCCATAAATAATGTTAGTTATTTATAGTCTAAAAGTTTTAAAATAACAAAATTACTACTAAGAACGTTTTAAATACTCCAAAATTCTTACAAACGACCGCACGAATGCTCTTAATCACTCGATTTTGCGGGAGTCAATCACATTGCATCGTGCTTCCTCTTGAGACAGCTGCCGATATAGGCGTTCTCTCCTATTTCAAATTGCGCACCGCACTACTCACTTCCACTCACGTTGAACATTTTCACTCACCTGGCGGGTAAAATGTTCCACCGAAACGACCTGTCTTTTTGTAAATAACTATTTTTAGTCACGAATAATACCCTACAAAAATTTCAAAGTACCTCAAGTACATTTTTTTATTTTTTTGAAAAATAATCAATTTTGCAAACGTTTGGCAAACTTTTTGACCCGGTTAAATGATCTGGCTTTTTGATTATTCAACTCTTTAAATATTAAATTTTAAAATGTTAAAAATCTCAATGTGCCTCAAGAACATTTTTTTCAAAAACTATTTCGCTTCTTGAAAAATTTAATGGTCGCTTAAGCCCCATAACCCATCAGCCAGGTCTGCATTTTTGAATTTAGGTATCACTAAAAGAAGTTTTGAGCAACTTTTCACATTGCCTCAAATACCTTCCCAAAAATGTCTACCAGCTCTTGGACTATATCCAGCAGTCCGGCCTCAAAACGACTTCGGTGGCTCCAATTAAATTACGCCTTTAGGTCGTGGCGGCCACTAAGAAGAATTTATTCCACGGCCGACCTAATTATACCACTTACGATCCGAATTTATCAGAAAATAAAACGGGATTTCCTTCCGATTCGATTTCGGTCGCGATAACGGAATCCACGTTTATTTTCCATCGGCCCGTAATAAAACCCAATAAAAGAGACGATAATTGATTTCCGCTAATGTCGGACAGACCTTAATAATTGTTTGTTGTGTCCCTCTGGTCGGTTCTGTTGCGCGTGTTTTCGTTTGAGGGGGAGAAAATTATTAGGGTAAAGTGGGGTAAAGTAAAGTAAATTAGGGTAAAGTGGGGCAGGAGTACGCTTTAACATATAGTTAATGGTTTCTCCTTATAAAACATATTTTTATTTGATGTTTTATCCAACCAAAGGTATATGTATGTGTTGTGTGTCAGTGTCATTTGACAGGTAGGTTTATTGATAGCAGAGTTGGGAAAATTCTTGACTAATGACTAATTTAGTCATTAGTCATGAACAAAAGCGACTAATGACTAATTTATTGATTAATCATAACAACAATGATTAATGACTAAATTAATCATTGGTCACGGAAATCACTCTTGAATAAATTAGTCATTATTCACTAGTCACGACTAACCTTCAATCAGTAGCCATTAATCATGAGTAATCATAAATCATTAGTTGTTATCAGCCATGACTAATCACAAAAAATTAAAAAAAAAAACTGGAAATGAAATAAAGTGTAAAGAACGAAGTTGTAAAAAACTTGTTACGTGTTCAGTTTGCATGACTGTAGAGTATCTGGCTTTCATTAATTGCTGATATTTAATAGCTTATTAGTTCCGCGCGAGGGCGCTGTTGTTCCGTGCTTGCAGGTTCGCCAGCGCGCAACTTGGCCGTTTTCGATGTAGTTTTAAATTAATCTCAAATTTAACATTGTATATATGTACTATACACATATACAAGATAAAACTTTTTAAGACTTTCTAATTCCATCTGAAATATTTTTTAATAAATAACCTCTTGGCAATAACTAAATATTATTTTTACAATTTTTCCTTCTTTGATGATATGACTTCCTTCATGATGATGATGTTATCTCCCATCAGTTATGTTTGACGACTAGGTACCCTTGAAAGGATGCTTTTTGAAGTTCTTCGTCAATGTTCTGTTAAACAAAGAAAATGAGTTTTTTCTCCTTCAGTCAATATGTCAATTTATACATATTCATCGTTAAACTACCTAGAGGTGTGGATTACAATAAAAACACTTACTAAGCTATTCTAAAAAATTTTTTTCATATGTTAAAAATTAGAAATCTCCATATTCCAACAAAGCAAGATTGGTTTGCAATTGCATATTGCAACTACGTCACAGTAGCCACTGCAAATTATAGCACATATGTACATAGGGTGCTTCAGTGTTTTTTTCTGCAGTAGTCAATGGTCGTCCTTTCCAATTTTGGATGAACGACGGCCATTAATGATCATTTTTCCTGTAGCTATTACACGTGTCGAGTCGTAGAATTACATTTTGGCGTCCATTAATTGGGATTTAAACGCTCGATCAATCTACATTTCTGTAGGATATAAAATTAGTTACAGGTAAGAAGCCATTTCTATGTTTTTTGTATACGCTACCATGTGGCTGAAGTCCTATTTCGTGTAATGAACTTTTAGAGGATTATTGTCTTCCAACATCGGACTAGTTGTACGTTGTGAACGTAATTCTGAGGTTACCAGAATCTACACTAATCACGTTACCCCCCCCCCCTGGACGTGTCACCTATAGATATTGCTGTACTGGGTGTTTGTGGAGAAGTGCCGTGCCCTCAGAGTGAGGTAATTAGTTTTCTTATGTTTTATTACACTGACTTTACGTACGTAGTTTTGGGTTAAGTTCTGGCCACTTAGAGTGCCTTCGTTGTGTACAACAACTTTTTCTTTAGGGTCCTTGGTACGGGTCCTTGGTACGGGTCATTGGTACAGGTCCTTGGTACGGGTTCCTGAGTACAGGTTCCTTGTTGGGGGTTCTGAGTTGACGAGCTAAATAGTGTGGATCTGCTGTGCCAAGTTTCGAGCGCTTGGTTCGAACCTTCGAAAACAGAGGTTGAGTCCTACGCCCCGAAGTAGGAATCCAGTGCAAGGCTTGCTGTACGTCCCCTTGCAGAGGATTGAACCCGAACTACGGATACACCTTTTTTCCTCGTTTTTATTACAATAGCTGTTCTAGTCACGTGAGTGTGTAATTTGACTGAAATTTATTCCACGTTACAATAGGTTATACTATTGTAATTTTGCATCGCAGTATACAGATAGTTACGGCAATTTATTACTTTTATGGCCCTTTTACACCTATAATATTGTAGTACGTAAATGTAAACCAACGGTAGCTACCTGCGGAAAGTATTCTGGTATATTTTGTGGTTTTCTTTTTTTAGTAGGTTACATATTTAGTTTTGGAGTATTTCGTATCGGTGTTAAGGCCGAATTGCACCCACTGTCACCACTGTATCTGTATATTAATTAAAACTGTGTCTATTGATGTTTAAAACGCTGTGTTTTAGTTTTCCCAACCCCAAAGAACGAGAATATCTAGTGTGTCTTTTGCTCTTTGTTACCAACAATTTAATACCATTTATTATCCACTAATCTGGGGTACAGTATGCCCTGAGAATAGAGCTAGTAAAAAAAATAAAAGACGTGACACAGGACTACTTTCCAGGCAAAGCAAGTGTCATGACTCTGAGTGGACAAGAGTGCCCCTTTTTGAGTCTATAATATCAAGACTCCAGCTGCAGTCCATCTCAAACTACGAATTGAAAAATACGAAAATATTATAAAAAACCAAAATAGTTTATTAAACTTAAAAATTACAAAATAAGTATTAAAGAAAGTAGTTAACTAAAACAAATTGATAAGTAATGCAAGCATTACAGGGACGTCTAATTAGGTGGTGTACAGATCAATACATCAGTTGGCAATAGCGAAAATATCATATTTTTTCGTTATTCATCCCCCTCCCCTTGGCATGGCACAATCCTTTTGTTAATTAAGGACTCCGAGAAGCCGAGCGCCGCTCCGCATGGATAGCGTGCCCGGTGATGTCACGGCGCTCCCCTCTACCGGCATCCGCTTAGCCGCGGATCTTCAAATAATGTTTTCTCAGTCAAATCTTGGTGGAATCGATCCAAAAAAAATCAGCGTGTAAAGTAAGCCTTCTACTTTACAACGAGCCCTTGTTTATTTAAAAATATTATTTAAAACGGCCAGAATACCGTTTAAAAAAAAGCTATCACGGCTCCTATTGGTCGGATCGGGACTTTTTTTTTTAATTCTTGTTTTTGCAAGCACTATTCGATGGAATTGGTTTTCAATCTGCATATAAAAAAACGCCGAGATAAGGCCTTTAGTTACCGCATTTTTTCGGTTCTTTGTTAATAACTTTTTTTATTTTGCAAAATCTGAAATTTGCAGTCGCGCGATATTGCGATTACCTATCGATCTTTTTTTATCCCCATCTTGATATCTTACGTTTTGCGGAAGTTATACGCGCTCGCGTTTTCAACTTTATAATTTTGCAATAGGCCGCCATTTTGAAATTTCGCGTCCGGATTGCGGGCGTTTGTTGAGCACCCCAACAGCATCTTTTCCTGTAGTCTTATCCATTTGAAGTGAAATCTGTATGTTTTATTTGATATTGAAGATTTTGCACTTTTTTTTCAACGCTAATTTTGCATTAAAAAAAATTGCGTATCAGCGGAAAAGCCTATCCCAATGGCAAATTTCCTCAGGAACAAAATTAACAAGCACACCTCAAGTCGATTAGATGCATATTTTCGGAGATACAAGCATACCTCTTTCTCTCTACATTTTCGAAGCTACGGCGATTTGAAAATTCCAACCTCCGTTTTTCATTCCTTGTGTATGACTTACAGTAATACCGAGCTTCGAGGCACAACTAGAAACCCGAACGGAACCCACGTACCGCATTTCATAATTTTTGGACATTAACTGGCAGTCATGGCTACGGCGCGGCGGAAGAACGGATTTTTTTAAATGCAGAATCGTATTCTACGTCCCTTGAAATGTACATCAAATTTAAGGAGCCCCCCCCCTCTCAAAAAGTGTTAATTTGTTTTTCGTGGTCGATTCCAAAGGTTTATTATTGAAAATAATAAACCAATAAGTGTTTTTGGTATTTAGTCATGATTAATAATTGTTAGTCATACTAATGATTGATGATGATTGGGGTTAATCATGACCAATGATTAAACTTCAATCATGACTAACCATCAATCATTGGTATGACTAACAACTAATCATGACTAAACCGTAGTCGTGACCAAATCCTATGATTAATTTAGTCATGACTAAAGTTTAATCATTTTCTTTAGTCATTAGTCATTTAGTCATATTCTGTCCAACTCTGATTGATAGACGGATTATTATTTTTGGAAATATAAAAATACGAATATAGTTGGAGAATTGCAAAAGGGAATTTTTACCCCCTCAAATAGGGATAAAGATACCCAAGTGAGACGTTCTGTATCAACTCAACTACCTCTCTGTCCAAAATTTGGAGCAACCAAAAAATTTGCGGCATATTTTATAGCTATTTAGGTCTACTTTTTTTCTGAGCTGTCCCTTTTTTAAAGAAAAAGTTTAGATAAAAAGAACCTCTAATAACGAAATAGTAAATTTATAATTTTGGTCACCGAAACTGCACATTCTAACTATGGGCAAACATTATGAAAACGTATTTATTGAAAAGTCGTGATACTTTTCAAAACTTACTATATCTCTTCAAAACTATGAATTTATTGTTAAACCCGTTTCTGACTAACTGCTTGATTTTTTAATCAATTTTCTATTCAATGGTCTTCTACGTTGGGTACTTTTGTCTCAACATGTCACTAATAAAGCTACAAACAAAAGCTAGTAGTTAGTTACATAGAAGAGCAAGAAACGGCGAGTTAAAAAAATGTCTACCTTATTAATGACCTCAGAGAACGAGGGAAAAATTTTGTTCTCCACCCCAAATAGGTGCTTCAGCCTCTCTGTTTATTTTAAGCACTTCTGGAGTGCCCTATTTTCTCTAGATTTTGTTTCGTGTTGGTATCTCGAGTGGTTCCCAAGTAGCTCATAATTCGATTCTGATGGTTAACTTTATACGCCATTATCATCCCCTTAGGCGCAAAATGGACACATAAAAAATAAGTGTCTTATTTTGTAATGTTCTAATCGCGTGCAAAAGTTTTTATCAAAACCACAAGGAAGCGGTTCTGTCTTCTTGCTTGTAAGCATCTACAGGCTGTACGCATTAGTTGGAAAAGTTTTATTTGGAGGAAATCGTCTATAGCAGGCCGTGGAGGCGTAGGAGGGTTAAGATGGCGGCGATAGAGGCCCGAGTCCCGAATTAAATTTAATATATGTCAGCAGACATTAATTAACTCGCCGGTCCCCTATCCCTTTGAAGGATAACAAAGCAATTTACATGTTTTTGCTTAAATTATCCAGGCGAAATGGCTGTGGAATCCGAAATTTTCCTGAGTGGTGGAATCGTTCATCACGATTAAATAAAAAAAAGAATATCGTGAAGCATTTGAACGGTAAATTAGGCTGTACAGGGTGTGCCAAGAATATAATCCTTGGTATTAAAAAAAAAAACATTTTTTGCAAAATTACTCATGGAGGAGAACCTCTAATTTTTTCCAGTGTCCTGATTTATTATCATGTGTTAGCCAAATACTTTTTTGGGTCTTCAAAGATTCAGGCACTCCAATCAAAGTCCTATGATTTATTCAACGATGCAAGTAAAAAAAGTTTAAAAAAAATTAAGTTTGTTACCGGCGGTATTTGTTAGTCCGTACCTGGAATGTACGGTGGATATACGGGTTCTATTTATCACTGTATGAAAGTAAATTGTGTATTAAAAAAAAATACGAATGCTTGGATTTTGCGGGTCACAAAAAATTGGTAGACATATGAAAAGGTGGAGAAAAGTTTTATAAGCCAAAGGTGGTCCATCTGGAAAGGCTGACGAAGTACACAGAACAGGATGCACTCGAGTGGTTCATCATCGAGGATCCACCACCTACCACCTAGGACTGAAGACGGTGTTATTCGGGACGAATAACCGTAGAGAGGGAAGCAGTCTGACATTTGTGGAGTGGCATTAGTGACAACTGACAGTTATCAAGTATTATTAAGATTAAGTCTGTTTGGTTTATACACGACTTGGTTAGTAAAGAACTGTATGGAATGACAGGTTAACATTCTAGAACAGACAGATGAATATTCTAGAGCATGTAAAAACTATAAATAGCGGTTTCTGTCAAAAATAAATAGTTAATATGACCAAGTTGCTTAGATAATCTATTTGCAACTTGGAGTATTGCTAAGTTGAACAATATTTTTTGTACTGCAGACTATACTCAACAAAAACATTTGCGTACAATTCCACAAGTTACTCTTATTCCTAAATTCAAATAATTTCTCTCCACCGCTGTTCTCTCTACTTCCGCCGAAACCTTGTATTGCATTGTTAAGTCGTTGTTTTGTTACACTTAACACCTGAAACTTCTCGGAAACGAAACCCGCAAAGTTCGACTTCCAAGACGTAATACTCAGTCCTTAATAGGATTAATTCTTCAGACAAAATTAAGCATTCATAGGCATATAATTCTTAACGTAAACATTCGAATACAATGTAAGTCGGCTTGTGAGAGATTACGTTGTAAATGAAATAAAGGGTGCTTAGATATACTAAGAAGAAATACATATAACAAGGAATTACTAGATACTACTAAAATACCGTATTTACCTAGGTTTTTAAATATACTTTTAACAATTCGAAGGAGATTTTGTTGTGGACGATATATATATGTTACTAATATTTTGTTATACTGGAATAATTGCGTGTCACAATCCAACGGGAAGGCTATTAGGTCTATTTTCGGCAGACCCTTAATATATACATATTTACATTCCTTTTATACGAAGTGTTGTTAAGCGAAATAAGAAATACGTTTCATGGAAGCAGCATAAGGAAAACAATTTTTAGACATATGTTTTCGTGATCACTGAATCCGAACCCGTTTTAGGGTAGGATTTTGTTATTTCATGCATTTAATAATTGTTTGTTTCCAATTTTTCGTAACTACCTTTTTCTATAACTATTTAGTTTCTTCTTTACATTCCACAGAAGTAAAAAGATATCCATCTTATCTCCAAATTTTAGGGCTCTTTATTACATTCTTAAGTTTCATCGTTTCCAAGAAGAGTTCTGTTAGATTAATTAGCAGCCAGATCGAATAAATCCTTTCTCGGCATAAGATGTGTAAAATATTATCTTGCTAGGGACCACTAGCATGTACGGATGAAGTCGTAAAAATTATTATAAAAGTAACAATGAACAAATATCCAGTAACGGATATGGTGAAAATGGTTTAGTGATAATCCGCATTATTTTTATTTCCCAATGAATTCAAGAGACTAGTGAGAAACTGCGAAACCAAGTTCAGCAAAACGTAAAGGTAATGAAATATTCATGTCACAACTGATTGAGCTCACAATTGAATGATTTAATGTCACAACTGACTGAAAGCGATACAATACATAACCCCAAAAATATTTTTGGGGTTTATGATTTCTTATTATGTTGCGCTTTTAGTAAACATAATTTATTTAAAGGAAATACTCCAAACATATAACAGTATAAAAATTGCGGAATCTCTTCAAAATACTTAATATTGACTACTAGGTCATGCTTTCATATTTGAGTATTAAATTTAATTGCAAACAATTTTTCTTAAAAACTTTTTTATATAGCGTTAATATTTAAGGTACTTTACTCTTCATTATTATTTAGTTTTTGCTATTTTTGAACATGTTAAATTGAACAAACAACAAACTTTTTGTCGAAAAATTAAATTTTGTGTCCATTTCACCTATAAGTAATCCGGGGACACCCTGTGTACTGAACTATGGATGTCTACTGTTGGACTTTGCAAGGAGAGGAAATTTTTTGAAAAGGAGCCAAACCTAAAAGAAATCACTTTATAGGTCATGTGAAGCACAAAGAATTGGATGCAATAGGAAACAAAGAACGGACAGTTGCGGTATGTTTAGAATTCAATAGAAAACCTAAACTGTTAACGTGTTAAGGTTAGTCCGGGTTCAAAATTTTAATATCTCCAATTAACTAAATTAATTAAATTATCATGTTGCCTTCTTGTTTCGGTCGACGATGTTTTTTGCTCAGCTTTAGAGTGAATTCTAATAATTTTGGGGTAGTTTTAAAGTTTATGGGTAAATAATGACATAGAATAGGACTAAATGAACAACCCGTTCAGATTCAGCATCGCAGAAAATTCCAAAATTGCCATCTCCAGATCGTCATTTGGTTTTGAGGTACATCAGGGGTAATTTCTTTAGGTAATAGGGGAAACTGTCAATAAACTGATAATGTCTGACGAAGCTCACTTCCACTTCAGCAGGGTAGGTTAAGAAATAGAACATTCGATACAGGGCAGAAAACAAGTCCAGAAAAATGTACAAAAACTCACTTCGTGATCAGAAAGGTAATGGTGTAATGTAGAATGTATACATTTGGAGTAATCGGGCTATAATTATTTTAAGAACGCGGCTACACTGTTACAGGCAATTCAATGCGATATGTCGAAATGTTGATGCAGTCGGGTTTCAACAGGATGACACCACAGAGTTCACAGCTAAACGCATCATTGGCGTTTTACAGTACTTGTTCCTGAATAACCTGATTTCAAGGTTTAGCGATACTGCATGTCCATCAAGACCACCCAACATACCTACCTATTTTTTCCTATGGATTCCCCAGGAAGTCTACAGCGTACTCGACTCTAAACTCAAAGAGAGCATTCACGAGGAGTATTAGGGGTCAATTCAATGGGGGTTTCAACCTTGAAAGAGCTCCTAAAAAAGGAGTTCGAAAAGTCATGGCAAGAAGCCCCGGGTATGAGGCAGGCGAAGACCCATATTATTGGGCCTTCGTTCAAATTAACTCAAAGTCTCCTAGGTATGAACCGAAGAGACATTAGAACGGTGACAGGACTCCTTACAGGCCACTGTCACCTTAAAAGGCACCTCCACATGATAAGGGTCATAGATGATCCTGAATGTGGATGGTGCATGGAGGATGAGGAGACTGCATCTCACATCCTCACAGACTGCCCTGCAATTGCAAGGGTCAGAGAACGGCACTTTGGGAGCTGTGTTCTGAACCCAGAGGATGTTAAGAGTATTCACCCCAGGAAAATATGCGCCTTTGCGAGAGAGGTCGGCATACGTGGGTGAATACTCATGGAATGTGGGTGCACAATGGGCCCGTCAGGCGGCCTAAGTGCATGGGTTTTCCCGCCCACTTTTCTCTTTCATTCATTCATTCATTCACGAGGAAAGAAATTAAGTCGATAAACGAAGATTTACTCAGACGCGTTTTGCTGAATTTTAGCAGCAGATTGCAGTAATGGATAGAAAAATTAGGTACGTTATCTTTAAAAACCACCCAGTACGTTCCCACGTAGACGGATGTTTTTCAAGAGCCAGAGTTTTTCTTTATATCGCCGTCATGAAAACCAAATCGAGGGGACCTTAAAATCCATAAAGCAGAACGCTTCTCGAGAAACGCCTCTCGTAACGAGATGCGTTTTTAGCGGGAGAAAAGGCGAAACATGAATTTAAATGAACCGAATGGGAAGCCCGAAAAGAAACCTCGACGCTAATAAAGGAGACGACGAGTTTAACCTGGTTAAATCCCCTTTTCATAAAGGACAGGAATATTATGAAGGAACGAACACAAACTGCACTCCGTTGATTACGTCGTTCTTGTGGGGCTATATCCGCCTGTTACGTAACAGTGGGTGACCTCACCTCGCCCTCTTGCGTGTACCTACACTGATAAAAATCATTGCGCTAAAGTGCGACGTTATGATTAAAGAGCGGCATCGGACAAAATTTGTCTTTAGAAATGGACGGTGTAACAGTGTAAAATTATATGTGTACAAAATAATATAAAACATACGCGCGCATCTCTATACAAGTTTCCTGTTTACCCCTAGCCGACCATTATAAAGATCTAGCGTGATCTCGCGATGTTAACGCAACTACTTAGTTGAGCAGCTGTAGAGATGGTAAGGTCAGGAACACCAGTGGCGGTTCATAAAGTATTTTGTGGACTATGTAGATGTTATGTAATTGTACATATTTAGTTTGTAGAAATTGTAGAAATTAAGTGTATAATTATATCAGGTAGAGGAAATTTGACCCTTTTTTAGATTAACTGTTAATAGAACAGTATACCTCAGGTAATAAAACGATTTTTATTACATTACCAATAAAATTTATTCGATATTAACACAACTAAAAAAACAGTACCTCTTACCGTTCAATTGCAAAATCCTTTCAAAATTTTGGGATAAATATCCAAGGGGGGGGGGGGGGGGGGGATATTTTTTTTTTTTTTTTTTTTTTTTTTTTTTTTTGCATCTGGTCTCGGGTCAATCCCTCCGGCGTTTGGCGGGGGGCACCCCAACTTCTGTCGGGGTGCAACGTGGGCGGTTTCCCCCGCCCGGCCGGGGGTGATTGAAAAATGTTAATTAATAAGTTGGTTGGATTTGGGACGTACCAAGTAAATATGTGGTTTTAAACCGTTAATAAGAATAAAAAAGTAATTTGGGGTAACTCGATTTTTTTATATTTTTTAATATTTTTAAAATATACCGGAAGAACATTGGTGGGGGTGGCGACCCCCCCACTTTTTTGGTTTTTTTTTTTTTTTGGCTGGCGGCGAAAAATTTGGTTGTTTGGTGTGTCGCGGCTTGTGGTGGAATTGTGTGCTGAAAATCAAGAGCCAAAATTCGGGGAATACAGGGGGTGCAGGGGGGGGTGGGGGGGGGGTCATGCGGCGCGGGGGGGGGGGGGGGGTGCTGGGGCGGGGGCAGGTTCGCCCCTGGGCGGGTCTGGGGGGTTGTTTTTGGGTTTGGTTGTGTTGGTGTTGGTGATAATCATCCTTTTTGTTTTGAAGGGTGCAGGGATAAATTCCGGGGGGGGGTGGGCCGGCGGGTCCGTGGGGGCCGGCGGGGTGCCTCTTGGGTGGGGGTGGCCTCCCCCCCCCCGCCCGGCGTTGGCCGGCGTCGGGGGTTATTGGGATTGTTTTTTTTTTTTTTGTTTTTTTGTGGAAAAATATTTTTTTAATTAAGTTTGGATAAATTGGTGGGAATTGGGGTGTATTTGGGGAAGGTGGGACCGGGAAGATGTATTGAAATATTTTTAAAAAAATTGGGTGGGGTGAATGGAGTAATAAAATAAGTTAATGAAGCCATCAAAAAGTTGGGTGATTGGATTAAAAATTTGAAATTAAGGGGGTGGGGGTTTTAAAATTAAAAGAAATATATGGGGATATAAAAATAATTTTTTTTTTTTTTTTTTTTTTGGAATTTTGTTTTTTGTTGGGGTGTTCCGGGGATGGGGTGGGTTTTTTGTTTTGGAAATCGCGGTAAACCCCCTTCCGTGTGTGGGGGGTGGTGGGGAAAAAATTTATAATTTTATTGGGGTTTGGAATTTTTTTTTTTAGTGTTTGGTGGTGGTGGTGGTTTTTGTTGTTTTTTTTTTTTTTAAAACCCCCTTTCGCGGCGTTTTATTTGGATTAAAAATTGTTTTTGTTTGGTTTTGGGATTGGTGGGTGATATGAAAAAATATTTATTAACACAAAAAATGGGATATGTTTATTTAATTGGTTGGGTTTGGATAAAATAATAAATTTTTTGGGGGATTGGGGGGGGAATTGGAAAATTTTTTTGTGGTTTTTTTTTCTTGGTGGTGGTGTGGTGGTGTGTTTTTTTTTTTTATTTTTATTTGGTGGGGGAGTGTTTTTTTTTTGCGGGGGCTCGTCGGGTTTGTTTGCCCGTTTTTTTTTTGGGGGGGGGGTGGGGGTGTGGGTGGTTCCGACCAACCTTTTTTTTTTCCGTTTTGGGTGGTTTTTGGGGTGGTCCTTGGGGTTGTCTTCTTTTCTTTTTTTGTTGGGGGTGGGGGAATTTTTTTTTGGTTTTTTTGGTGTTTTGGGGGGGGTGGGGGGGGGGGGGGGTTTTTTTTGGGGGGGGCCCTTTTTTTGGGGGGGTGGGTTTGGGTGTTTTGGGGGTGTTTTTTGTTTGAGAGGGGGGGGGGGGGGTTGGGGGGGGGGGGGGGGAATATGCCTTATTTGTCTCCCCAAGGAAAAATAAATATGCACGGTTATGTGTAAACGAAGACGAACGTATGTAAACAAGGACAACCTTAAACAAAATGCCTCTCTTTAGTTATGATCGGAGCGATAGGGATTTTTGTACCTATAAGGAGCAATTTTACTGTCACAGAAGAATTCTTTACCTGGTAAACTAGCGTCAATGACAATATTCTGACACATTTTTTACTAGTGCTATTTTCCAAAATTGAAAAGTTCATATATAAATTCACATTGAAAATTTCACTCTAGTAGTATACTCTGCTCCATTATACAGGGTGAGTCAGAAAGAATGGGACAAGACTAAACTGGAGATACTAGACACCAAAATATTATGATTGAGCTCAACATGCCTTATACCAATGTCGCTGGTTTAAGAGATACAGCATGTTTAAAGTTTGACTTTTTTATTCAGACATTTCTCAATAACTGAGAAAGTTTTGATAGTACAAATCTGAAACTTGGTAGCATTATGTTTTTTTGGTATGAGAATGGTATGGTCCTAGAGGGCGCTAGTTTCACTGTATTGTTTAAGTAAATTAAAACATATTTTTTAATCTGCTGAGCCATACGTAACACAAGTCGAGAATCTAAAAGAACATTCAATTCCATAGAGAGAAGGTACTCTTGCTTAGGTCGTCTAAATCTATCGGTTTTTAAGTTATTTGCATTTAAAGGGTTCAATGTATTTTTGTTGATTTAAACTTTGAATACGCTGTTCGCTTAGCTGAAAAAAAAATCAACAAAATACATTGAACCTTTTAAATGCAAATAACTTAAAACCCGATAGATTTAGACGACCTAAACAAGAGTACCTTTTCTCTGTAGAATTGAGCGGTCTTTTAGATTATCGACTTGTTTTACGCATGACTCAACAGAAAAAAAAATGTTTTAATTTACCTAAATAATACGGAGAAACTAGCGCCGTCTAGGAGCAACGTCAAAATAAACTTAAAATTCGTAATTCTCACACCAAAAACGTAAAACTACCGATTTTCAGATTTATACTATCAAAACTTTCTTAATTATTGAGAAATTTCAGAATAAAATTTAAACTTTGAACACGAATAAGCATAAGGCATGTTGAGCTCAATCACAATATTTTGGTGTCTAGTATCTCCAGTTTAAGTCTTGTCCCATTCTTTCCGACTCACCCTGTAATAACTCCAATCAATATTTGAATGTCTCTCACAACATTTTACAATAAATAAATGGATGTAACATTAAATAAATAAATAAATCAGTCCTTTGCATAAACGTGCAAAAATTAAGTTGCCTCTCTTTTTAATTCAGAATTTAAAATCACACAGGCTAGTCCAGAGTGAACCAGGACTAATTTCAATTTATAGTCTCTGCTCACTTGGGTGCTAACCCTTTGGCAGTACCACACTGATTTTGAGTTTTGAGCGCTGTATACTATCTTGCTTTCAATCGGTTTCAAGCACCTTGATTTTTTTTAATTGTAGTTGTTATTAATATTTGCGGTAAATTAAATTGAGCGCTGGTGACCCCAAATGAATAACAATAAATCTTTACTATTGTCTGATGTTTTGTTTCGTTATTCCGCCAAAGTTTGTTTTTGATATACTGAAGAAAAAAATGCACCATCCAGTATCTTCTATCAAAGAATACAAAAATTGATAACTTTTTTTGCTTATTTATCTTTATGCTTCGATATGCGAAGGAAGAAAATCATAAAAATCAGGGCTAGAAGAAATTATTTTTATATCGAATTGTTGCGTATTTTTGTATGATTTGTCAGTTACACAGTATGTATATAGTCGTTTTAAAAGGCGAATTATTGGCATGAGTGAGTGAAGCGCGTTCTTAGACTTTACAATTTACAGTGGTTTTAGGGACGCTACTTTTGTAATTTTCAAAACAATGGAAAACCCTGAATTTCGTGTGTTGACAAAGCATTGCTTTTGCATCGAGACAAATATGGTAGAAAAGTGATTTGCTGATTTTAAATGCTGCCGTACAAACACCAATGATGCTGAACGCTCTGGTCGTCTAAATTCGACAGTTGTTCCAGAAAACTGACACCTTAAAGATATTAGAAGGCAGAGTATTCACAATATTGCATGAACATTTGTCCATGAGAAAGCTCTGTTCGAAGTGGGATACCGCGTTTGCTCATAGTTGACCAAAAACAACAACATGTTGAAGATTCAGAGCGCTGTTGGGAGCTGTTTAGGCGAAATATAAAGGATTTTTTTCATGCACTATGGGACAATGGATGAAACATGGATCCATCGCTACACTCTAGAGTCAAATCGGCAGTCAGCTGAATGGACAGCAACCGGCGAAAGCCGACCAAGGCGACCAAAAACACAAAAGTCAGCTGGTAAGATTATTGCGTCCTTATTTTGGAACACACATGGTATAACATTCATCAACTATCTTGAAAAGGATCAATAGTGGATATTACATTGCATCATCAGTGCGTTTGAAGGACGAAATCGCGAAATAACGGCCCCAAACACGGAAAAAAGTGCTCTTTCACCAAGACAATGCACTGTGTCACAAGTCAATCGCAACAATGACAAAATTACACGAATTGACCTTCCCATTGCTTCCACATCCACCGTATTCTCTAGATTTAGTCCCCAGCGACTACTACTTGTTCGCAAATCTCTAAAAAATGCTCGACGGAAAGAGATGTGGCTCCAATGAGAAGGTTATTGACACAGAAATGATAGAGAAGCGTTGGAATGTATGTATCACTTTTGAAGGAGGCTCTGTTGATGAATGAAGTCGAATTTTGCATAAAAGTTGTTGTTTCATTAGTCATCCTATAAACTTATTGAGTGATGTGTTACGTTTGGTAAACTCCTTATCTGGTAAAAGTTAATTTTTTACAGTGTACGCGCAAAATAATAAAGTCTAAGAAATTGACTCCGGCGGAGCCTCGATTACCATCTCGAGCTCGGTCCCTGAATTGTCCCACTACGGACGGCCGAATGGCCAGTTTTCGTGCCGTCTTCTTTTCCTTGCCAGCGCCCGTTTAATATTGCATGGACGATGGCGCATCGCAAGTGTTAAATTTTAATGCAACTGTGCTCTCCTTTATATGCTTCTTCATCATTAATACACCAATATTTCCCTGGGGCGTATTTAGGAGATAACAGGCGGGAGCAAGTTGAAGTAGGTGAAATTCAGTTGGGTGAAATACAGGGTGTCCTCGGATTGAGTTAACTATAGGTGAAATGGACAAAAAATTTAATTTTTCGACAAGAAGACATCCTTCATAAAAAGTTTTGCTTGTATTGAAACGGCCAGAGAGTTTGTTGTTTGTTCAATTTAACATACAGGGTGTTCAAAAATAGCAAAATTTAATTTAATTTTTCGACAAGAAGTCATCCTTCATGAAAAGCTTTGCTTGTCTTGAAACGGTCAGAGAGTTTGTTGTTTGTTCAATTTAACATACACGTTGTTCAAAAATAGGAAAAATTAAATAATAATGAAGAGTAAAGGAGCTTAAATATTAACGCTATGTAAAGTAGTTATTAAGAAAAATTGTTTGCAATTAAATTTAACACTAAAATATGAAAGCATGGCCTACTAGTCAATATTAAGTATTTTGAAGGGATTCCGCAATCTTTATCATTGTTAGACGTTTGAGGTATAGCCATTTTCCTTTAAAGAATTATGTTTACTAAAGACGCAGACATAATAAGAAATAAACTCCAAAAAATATTATTTAAACATTTATTTTGAAGAAACAGCACGTCCAGATAATCATTTAATCAATCAACACAGTAGTTAATAGGTTGTTTTTACACTACCTATTTCTTCTCAAAGTCCCTAATTAGAATAATTGAAATTCCAGTAAGCCATCAATAAGGCAATTATTATTGTTTGACATTGTGTTTGACAAAGCGCTTGCAATTTCAATTATTGATTTTTAATTCCAAATAATGCTTACTTTACCACATAAAATTTATCTTATTAAATGTTATGGTATCGGTAATATTTCTTATCGTCATGCAATTGATATTAGCAAAACACACATTCAAAGGATTTTGGCCGAAAATAAGTTTAAAGCTTTCAAACCAAAAATAATACACACGTTGGAAGTTGGTGATGATACACGTCAATTGGATTTCTGTTTAGAAATAGGAGCGAGGCTTACTATAGATATGCATTTTCACAAGAGTATAATTTTTTCCGATGAAAGCACTTTTTCTACCAATGGAGCGGTATCGTCGCAGAATTGTCGTTTTTGGGCACAAGAAAATCCATCTTTTTTCAGTTACTTCTAGAACTCAAAATTTCAAAAAAGTGACTGTTTGGTGTGCAATTACTTTCAATCGAATGAGATTTTCTGAGGAAGGCCATGAACATTTCTTGGCCTAGTCATAAATACACTGAATTTTGAATACCCACAAAGAAGATAGTAAAGAGGTGTGAAATCCAGAGACATTGGGCGATTCAGGGACTAGCACGCTAGTGTTAGTAGTAGGCTTAAACTCCTGAATGTTTGTATGAGTTTCGCAAAGATCTAAAAAACGTAAAGTTCTATGGCAAGATAACTTTCATATGGATCATAATTCCCTGCCGTGTACTATGCTTAAAGACTAAAGAACAAAGTTCTTTTCTTTTCCATTTTGTTTAAAAACAACAATTTTCTTTTTTTTTGTTAAGAGGTAAAAAAATCAAAAGAGAGAAAATACTTTAGTAGCATAGCTATAAATTTGGGAAGGTGAAAAAAAGTGTAGCAGTCATTAGGGAAGTATAAAAGCTCTACTCCTCCCTGACGCCCAATGTAGACTACTCTACCAATGTAGCTCCTACTCTACCAATTTGAAGCTCACACCTTTCAATATTCTTCTGTGAATGTATTTAAAATACAAATTATTGGTGAGACCAAGAAAACATAAGGATACCCATCTGAAAACATAAATATTCAACATACAAACATATCTATGTATGTAATTAAAAATATTCAAGTCTTCTAATATTTGAGATATGTATACAAAATAATTTAGAGTGAAGCAATTTATTTTATGAGTGGAGACTAACACTGTGTTTTTCTTGTGAAATGTAGCTCAAATATATTCCAATACGTTTGTTTACTTTACTTTGCATACAACGTAAATAAAAAAAGGAAACAAATCCCGCTTTCCCATAATCTAATGACTGGCTACTTTGAAGGGATCCCAAATAGACTTCCCTTAATCCTTTTTCTCTTGAATTAGAAAGGCTTTCTGTCTAATGCGTTCCGACTCTTAAAGAGCATCCTCAATCAGAAGGCTCCGAATTCCCGCCGTCCGGTCGGATTGAATTTCAGAACATGTTCAAAGGCGGCGTATTGATATTGATTCAGTCAGAAATGTGAGCCGTCAGTCAGTCGGATATTTGTAAAGCTATGCTGAGCTGCATTCATTCCATCGACTTTCCGTGGAGGTATAAGTTGGATCATCACTTACGGATTCAAACTAACTTATAACATGCCATTTGAATAAACTACATTGCATAACACTTTACAACAGTCCTCACTGTAGTTATGTGATGTTATTAAAAATAAAACAATTATTTTAGATTGAAAATGCTTAAAGCTGTAAATATTACCTTTTTACAACAACAGCTTAGGCCTAGGCGAAGCATGATACGTAGGGATAGGTATCAAAGAGTTTGACACATAAGGATATTATCTCCAAATTGGTGACTCGCTGTGGTTAAAAAGCAATGTCTTTTTTTAAAAATTAAACTACTACAGTGCACCGAAAGTAGCTTTCCCCTAGCTGCAGCAGACAAAACCTGAATTACCTATTACAGGTGGTCTGTAACCTCCTTTTGGTTTGGTTTGGTTTTTTTATAAAACTTAATAAACGTGACGGCAAAAAAAATCGTAGCTAGACTATATATGTACTAGGGTAGGAAATTGCACCATTACATATTGGCGATACATGTGTAGAAAAGAATAAGTTAAAAGACACCAGTAAGGACAGACAAAGACAGTTAGATGCTACAGTGGTTCACGCTTGTGCACCTATTAGAAACGTATAACCTAACAGGTTGTGGGATGGGATATTGCCTACACGCCTTTCGTTGAATTTGAGTGGAGTGGAACTCAGTACTTTTTCGCCGCTATTGGCGTACACATTGACTTAGCCGTATGAAACGAAATTCTTACGTAATTCTGACTTTTACAACTATCCCATACACTTAAAAGAAGTGTACGAACATAATTGTATTTATTTTCAAATATTTGTATTCCTTAATTAACCGGTCTGCAAGAAAATAAAATTGAAGTTCTATAAAAAATAAAAAAATATAAATATAAATCAACCCAGTTATAATACGAAAGAAAGAAAAAATGCCTATTGAATAAGTGGTTCAAAATGTCGCCCCTTTGTGCTTCGCAAAAACCTAGTCTATCGTAAAACTCAGTTCTTACGCGTTCTAACACTTCAGGGGGAAATATTATTTAGGACTTGTACAATTCTGGCCCGTAAATCGTTTAAATTTCGTGGTCTTTCATGTTCATGTCCGTAAATAGTTTGTTTTAAATATCCCCAAAGGAAGAAGTCGTTGGGCGATAAATCGGGGGATCTGGGTGACCATTTAATTGTGCCCGTAGTACTAATAAGTCGCCCAGGAAATGTGGTTTCCAAGAAATTTGTTACTTGTCGGCTGTTGTGGACCGGGCAGCCGTCTCGTTGAAACCACACATTCTATTTACGCAAACACGGCTAAACTGATTCCTTATTTCGATTATTGGACTTATTGTTAGAGTCTAGAGAAGAATGCAATTCACACGTGCGCATTATAATTTATGGGCGGGGCGTCCCGCCTACATAATTTTATTGGTTCCCTATTGATGTAAACACAGAGACAGACAATAAAAGAGAAGAAGAGACAGATAATAAATTATAACAGCTTTAAAACAACATATCAGTCTGGCAACTAAGGATATAATACTTCTCTGTCAGTTCCCTTAATTTGAAGAGTTTATTCTTTTCTTATTTATTAATGCTCGGCTTTGAAATATTGCACTTTCCTATGGCGTATATGTAGGTATTGCCTAACCTATTGCTCTGCTTTTCCAAACAGATTATAACTCAAAGTGCGAACTCCCACAATTTATATTTTGAAAGCGAAAAATGAAAATCGCGTTACATTATAATTGTAAGTAATTCCTGATGCGCTAAACAAACGTTGGCGGGCGCAGAAATTAAATCGCATGTTTGTTTTGAATCGCCGAAAACAAACATTGATTTTCCTTTTTACTTTCCCTCCCATAAAGAAAGCGGAACGTGCACTTTGAACGATTAATTTCGGAGCGGATGAGAACGCGCGCCGACCTTTTTTTTACACTTTTTTTATATTTATTTTGCATCTGACATCGGAAGCGGAAGAGTAATAGAACAAACGCGGTCCCAGTGGAACGTTCTCAATTACTGGATTTCACCCCCTCGGTGGATTCCACTTCTGGGGCATCCGCAAGGACAATGGAAGACTTCTATTCATTATCTCCGCTAAATTGGAAAATCGTTGACTGTTTTATACTTCGCTGTAGCCGTTATACGTTTCGCGCCCCAATAAATAATGTCGGTGAATTACGAGCTCCGTGGACAGGAGTTAAATTTGAACCGAAATTAATAACCGTTACGTGTGTAGAAGAAAAACTTTTCGCCAATTAATGTCAAAGAAGAAAGTTGTACCTCTGCTCATTACACTATTCTGCATGAATATCCTCCCCGCCAAACTAATGTGTTATTTCGACAATTTCTACATAAGAGATGTGTAAACTAGTAGTAATGAGACTGGTTTTTTATTTATTTTTTTATTCGAATAGAATTACAACTCAGTATTGCCTCTGTCAAAATAACTTCCTTGGGAAGTCACACAGCGCTGGAGACGGTTCTTCATTTCCCCATAGCGGTGCTGGAACTCATATACTGGAATAGCCTTCAGCTGGTGGTGACAGCCGTTTGAATGTTTTCTATGGTCCCAAAATGACGTGCCTTGAGGTGATTCTTCAATCTCGGGAAGAAAAAGTCACAAGGACTCAAGGCTGAGGAGCCACAGAAATGTTTTTACTGGCTAAAAACTCGTTTACTGAAATGGTTACGACAAGGCGCATTGTCGTGATGCAACATCCAGTTGTTCTTGATATTTGGTCTCACACGCATGACCCTCTTTCGAAGTTTTTCAAGAACCTCTCTGTAAAAGATTTACTGTTTGGACTTGAGACAAACTCTTTGTGGACAATTCCCCGGCTATCAAAAAAGCAAATCAACATGCATTTGACTTTCGACTTGCTCATTTTTGCTTTTTTGGGTCTTAGAGAGATTGGAAGTGTGCTATTCCATGCTTTGGCGCTTGGTTTCCGGGTCGTACTCAAACACCCAAGTTTCATCACCAGTAATGACACGTTCCATAAAATGGGGATCATTTTCAATCGATTCCAAAAGGTCAAGACACGTTTCTCTCCTGATGTCGTTTTGTTCCTGCGAAAGTTTTTTTAGAACCATTTTTGCGCAGATTTTTCTCGTCCCAATTCGTTTGTCAAAATGATTATTGAACAGTGGTATGATTCAAATTTAATTCTTCCCCGCTCATTCTTGTCGTCAACCGAAGATCTGAACGCACAAGATCCGGTATTTTATTGACATTTTCATCGGTTCTTGAAGATGAAGGCCTTCCGCTGCGTGGTTCATTTTCAATCAACTCTCTTCCTTCTGAGAATACCTTAAACCATCGAAAAACCTGGGCTCTTGAAAAAACATAGTCTCCGTAGGCGTGTTGAAGTTTTGCAAAAGTATCCGTTGCGCTGTGTCCAAGTCTGAACCAAAACCTAATAATACACTGTTGCTCAAAATTAATTTCACTCATTTTTAAAACGCACGAGAAAAAAACCGGTTTACGAAAACAGTCACAAAGAACAAACAAATGTTCCGTCTCCGCAGTGTTGCTAGATCGAGCGCTACGTTGCCAGTCTCATTACTTAATTTACACAATTAGTATGTAACCCTTACACTGACCTGTAAATTGTCGTAGAACGTAGCAAACTCTAGAAAACATCAACGTATAAAACTAGGGCTTACAAAAAAATGTGTTAAAACCTTACAGAAGGAAGTGCTTTTCTTTAATTGAAACGAAAATTCGCGCGTATAAGTCAAACAAAGCTTAAAGAAGGAGCAAATACGAGTTGGGCCGCAAATACGAGAACTTCTAGACGAAAATTTTGAAACTACACTTTCGACAAAAGAAAATAGGACATGGACTGCCTTCAAAAACGTATGCAGCAACTTCCTAGGTAACAAGAAGTCGAAGAACTGCAAAGATCTAGTTGAAGAACTTATCAAATCTTGCAAAACGTTAGTTTGCAACATGTCACATAAGCTGCATTTTATTCATTCTCATTTGGAATGTTTCCCCGACAATTTAGCTGAAGTTTCAGACGAACACAGCGAAAGATTTCACCAGAAAATTTCTCAAATGGGGAAGTGGTATAGTGGAAAATGGACCCCGAACATGTTAGCGGACTACTGTTGGGCCCTCAAACGTGAAACCGATCCCGGCGAATACAAGCGAAAAAAGACAGCAGAATAATTTATTGATTGTATTATACTTTTTTCCATACAAAATGAAACATATTTTGTAAAAAAGTTATTTTGCTTTCTTCCCTTCTCTAAAAACTTATGGGTGATAGGTAAATAGCCCAGTTGATGCGTAGCCTCAGAAGGGTTCAGCTTGCATTAATTAGGGCAAATGCTTTTTCTTTCTAGGATTATTTGATATAACGTGGCAAGTGTGAAACTAAGTTTTCGACCTCGAAAGCCGGGGGAGAACTTTTGGCAGGTGAAAAACCTCAAAATGTTCGCGTTTTTTTTAGTTTCTTGCTTATATCTCCTAAAGGATTCATGCTACAGAAAATTATATACGTTCCGACCTTAAAGTAGACAAAATTTCCTACAAAATTCATTGGTCAAAGGTAATTTGTATGTCGTGTGGTTGTATTTTACCGAAGTTTGAAAATCGACGAATTTAGATGGGTTCGCCGTTCCAAAATGAACACATCAGTAGACATCACCTTAGAAGAAATAACTCTTCCTCCTGCTGTGTCCCAGAAAAATTTTTGGGTAATGAGAAAAACCAACACAATCTAATCCAGATGTTGAAAACACACTTTGAAGCGAATTGCATAAATATGTTACAGGCAGCAGAGGATGCTGATGTTTTCATTGTGACAGCTTTGTCTCAATCTCCCAATTTCGATTGTGTATTTATAATCAGCGAACATGTTGACGTTCTTTGTTGCGAACTGGGATTCCTAGTTCAACCAAAATGAACTTATACATGCTGAAACCAGGAAAGAGTGGCAAACCTGGCACATTCTGGTATAAGTATGATCCTGACTACATTCTTTTTGCTCACGCCTTCTTCGGTTGTGACACAACGTCATTCCCTTTTGGACATGGCAAGACCAAATTATGTGCCCTCCTTGAAAACAACCCTGCATTAAAGGAAGCGGCATCTACTTTTTATGAGGCAACAGCGTCAACGTCGATTATAAAACTTCCGTAGAATGCGAACCACGCGACATACAATTAATGATTGCATTTTATAGAACGTCTTGTATACTTCAATTTCGGAACGTATAAAATTTTCTGTAGCATGAGTCGTTTAGGAGATATAAGCAAAAAACTAAAAAAAAATACGAAAATTGGTTTTTTGCCTGCCAAAAGTTCTCCCCTCCCCCATCTGAGCGCGACAAAAAATTTCAAAATGCACAAGTGTTATGGGTCTTATGTTCAGGACGAGAATCCTGAATCTGATCCTTTCAATTTTTTTGATAATCCTAAATCTGAGTCTGATTTTTTAGATTTTTCGAATACATCCTGACATTCCATTGTTTTCCTGAAAGCGACAATTTGTTTTGAAGGTCAAATAACAAAAGTCTTGAATTTATACTTTTTTTCGTGTTAAAAGAAATATTAGCTGTAGAATCGTAACCTTGTATATTACCATATTAAACCTTATATCACTGATTTCTTCTTGAGATAGACAGCTAAATAGTGAAATAATAGAATATATATGTATGTTTCCATTTAAAAAATGTATGTAGGCGGCCATAATAAAAACAAATGAATCAATTTGCCTACCTATTGCAGTCAAACTTCATATCAAAATTGGATGCCCTAGGTTCAGTCATTTTTATATAACAACGCCTTTTCCAGACTTATTAGCAGCCCTGTATACAGGGTGGTCCGATTTTAAATACGGAATGTTTGATAGCTGATTCTCGACGCAAAGATAATGCAAAATATGCACTATGTATCAAAAATGCACTCTAAGGCGTAGTCCCCTTGAAGGTGGGATTCAAAAATAGGTTCTTAACTTTAAAACGGAAAAATATGTTTTGTAACTTTTTTCTATTTACTTTTTCAGTTTTTCATAACAATTGTATTTCATTAATACTTCTGTATGCTGATGATTTTAAGATTTTTGTGTCTATTGGCAAGGAAGAGGATTGTGATCTATTGCAGCAAGACCTTTCGAAAATCAATTTATGGTGTGAAAATAACAAATTGCCTTTAAATATATCAAAATGTAATGTCATGACTTTTACAAGGAAAACGAATCCAATAAATTACTTATATAAAATTGGCAATGAAATTGTTACAAGATGCAGTGAGTTTAGAGACTTAGGTGTAATTTTTGACTCTGCTCTAACGTTTATTCCTCATATAAATAATATTATAGCAAATTCCAATAAAAACTTAGGTTTCATTATTAGACATTCCAAACACTTTAAAGATATTTCAACCCTTACCTTACTGTTTAGTGTGTTTGTCAGGTCAAAGCTAGAATACGCTTCGGTTGTCTGGAATCCGCATTATGTAATACATATATCTAACCTGGAGAAAGTTCAGAGAAAATATGTTAAATACCTTTTTTTTAGATCAGATGGGATCTATCCAAATATTGACATACCTCAGTCTGAGTTACTGTCTAGATTTAAACTGAATGATTTAGCATTGCGTCGAGTTTACTTTGCAGTATTATTCTTACACAAGCTTATCATCAATGAAGTAGACTCACCTGATTTACTAAACTCCATATATTTTAATGTACAATCTGTTCAAACGCGTTCTATTTCTTTGTTTTATTTACCTACACCTAGTACTTTGTTAAAATATTCACCAATTTATAATATGTGTGAGAAATATTATTTGTATCAGACAGACTTAGATATTTTCAATTGTAATATAAATGAACTTAAAAGATGTATTCTAGGTAATTAGTTATCATACCGTGTTCATTTATACTCATATTATACATAGGTATTAAGAAATTAATTATTTTGGTTACTTAGTTAAGTTAATTAATACCTCCAATTTATTTCCTGCCAGCAGTGTAAATTGTTTCTATTTTTATTTGATTAATATTATTATTTTATTTTCTTTTTTTTTTTTATTGTGATACACTTCATATGTTGTTATTTACTTATTTTTCTTTTATGTCAGCTGTTTTTCCTGCCCATTAATTGGATATATTCTGTCTGGGCAGCTGTATTTAAATAAATAAATAAAAATAAATAAATTAATTAATAAATTAATAATTGTGTTTAAAAACATGTATCTTGGTACTTTTTGGAAAAATATATAGTTTTCGAAGAAAATTTGTTATTTTTTTTTTGTAAACTAGGAGGCACAATCATATGTAAAAATATTATAACGATGTTGGTTATAACTGAGCTAAAACAATTTTCACTTGAAACCATTTGTCGTTTGAAATAAACTTCTGTTATATCGTATTAGTTCATTAGTAAGGCCTAGATTTAAATTCCGACTGTACATACTTTTTTATCACTTACAATGACGATTGTTAAATTTTCTTGATCATGTTTGACTTGCATTTTTCGAAAAGTGGTAGTGTTATAATTATTTGATACTGTTTATCATTTGGATGTAATTGATTAGCTTGGTATAATGCACTGCAGACCACGATGTTGCTATTTGGGTATGGTAATTCACTAATGCTGATTCAAAGTACAAACAGGCAATTGCGCGAGGGCTTTCATGGATAATGATAGAGGTCATGTGTCAATAGTTTGAGTGGCTCTTGTGTAGCCTTCACCTATTATAAAAACTTTTTGTGTGTTCTAAAACCCTCTTCTAACATAAAGAGAATTAAACAAAGTGTACGAGAAAGAAAAAGAATACTGGAAATATTTTGAAACATTCGAAACTACTCTAATTTAAACAGATTGATGGATAAAGATGCTAAAAAAACGCATTTATGTTTTATTTTTATTGATTTCCCTAATAAATACGAGTATCTGTTTAACTCAGGCTTTGTCGCGTACGTAAGCGAAGGTTTTTATAGGTTTCTATTTATTTTATTGCTGTTCTTTATAGAAAGTAGTTAACGAAAGTGATTTATCGCATCATAATATGTAGGCTTCTGAAAGTGATCAATTTAATGTTAAACTTCCAATATTATCAATATTTGTATTAAATTCTGTTAAATATTTCACTACTCCGTATTTTAGATGTAACTCCGTGTAGCCGAGTTACAACTCATAAAGTACCCTTGCAAATAATGTAAAATTATAACAATGGATTCATGTATGCAATAAATATTTCATTTATGATATACCAGGTATTCTAGACATTTCTGACCCATTTTGATCGTAAATATCTTTTGCCAGAGCGAGCTTAGAAGGATGCGGTTTTCGCCAATTGATTTACTTTCTCAATAAGTTTTCTTGTACTATGTTAAAACTTGTTACTTGCCCTAAAAACTTGTTTTTTAAAATATGGCCAATTTCAACATAAAAATTCACCACTATTTTTAATACAACACACTATATGTTTACCCCAAACAAAAACCGCTTCCTTCTAAGTTCGTTCTGTCAAAAGATATTTATGATCAAAATGGGCCAGAAATCTCTGGGACACCCGGTATTACCTGCACGAAACTCGTTTATCTTAACAGAACAGTAATGACTTTTGGTGGAAGGAAAATAATATTAGTAATTTCTCTGATATTTCTACACTTCTCGCAAAAATTAAAGGAACAAAAAAATTTTCGAAATTTTTTGGCAATTTTCAACAGGCTGTATTTCAGTGAAAAATGGCCGTACAGGAAATAAAAAAAACATAGCTTTTAAAGCTTGATGACTCTAGTTTTCGAATTTTTTGGTTAAAAATTTTTTGGAGCACCGGTAGCCATGCAATTCTTGGATTTTATACGAAGAAAAAATTTTCCAAATTTTTACATTTTTTTTTTCGCTCTACGGGTATGGAAAAATTTTTTCGAGCTAGACCAATGCATGGGTCGCATAGCCTGATTATTCAGCTTTAATTTGCTTTTTTAGGGAGTCAGATACGACTATTTGTCTTCGAGATATCGAATTTTGAATGCAAAAGGATCCTTTTTCACTCAACTGCCGATATCTCTGAAACTACTGGTCGCCCAGCGAGCGTACAGGGGTTTCGTTTTCTGCAGAAAATTTCCTACAAAAATATGTCATGGTTGATTGGAAAAAAAATGTTTTTTCCACCTGTAACGTTAAGGTGAAAAAAGAGCAAAAAAATGCCATTTTCCCTGTTTTTTGGTTAATCGACTGTATCTTCGACAATATTGGGGGAAATGCTTAGGTTAGAAGAAAATTTTACTGTCTAATGTACCCAAAGCCCCCTAAATCGGTAGATCGATCGGTTTAGCGGTTTCCCTGGACCGATTGATTGAAATTTTGAAAAAAATTAAGGTAACAAGATATTTGTTCCTTAAACTTGACCTAATCTTTTCAAAAATGGTTAATTTTTTTCAAAATTTCAATCAATCGGTCCAGGGAAACCGCTAAACCGATCGATCTACCGATTTAGGGGGCCTTTTGGGGTACATTAGACAATAAAATTTTCTTCTAACCTAAGCATTTCCCCCAATATTATCGAAGATACAGTCGATTAACCAAAAACAGGGAAAATGGCATTTTTTTGCTCTTTTTTCACCTTAATGTTACAGGTGGAAAAACATTTTTTTTCCAATCAACCATGACAAATTTTTGTAGGAAATTTTCTGCAGAAAAAACGAAACCCCTGTACGCTCGCTGGGCGACCAGTAGTTTCAGAGATATCGGCAGTTGAGTGAAAAAGGAACCTTTTGCATTCAAAATTCGATATCTCGAAGACAAATAGTCGTATCTGACTCCCTAAAAAAGCAAATTAAAGCTGAATAAACAGGCTATGCGACCTATGCATTGGTCTAGCTCGAAAAAAATTTTTCCATACCCGTAGAGCGAAAAAAAATGTAAAAAATTTGGAAAATTTTTTCTGCGTATAAAATCCAAGAATTGCATGGCTACCGGTGCTCCAAAAATTTTTAACCAAAAAATTCGAAAACTAGAGTCATTAAGCTTTAAGAGCTATGGTTTTTTATTTCCTGTACGGCTATTTTTCACTGAAATACAGCCTGTTGAAAATTGCCAAAAAATTTCGAAATTTTTTTGTTCCTTTAATTTTTGCGAGAAGTGTATTTTAAATTAATTTAAAATATATTATATATAAGTTCATTTATATTAATTTAAAACAGAAATATCAGAGATTAAATTGTTTAAACATCTTTAAGCCATAGAGATGTGAAAGTGATATAAACAAAGAACAAAAAGCATTAGGAGTAAAATGAACTTCAGTGGTGGTTTGCACCCCTGCCGTATTACTTTAGGAGTAAATTGAACCTCAGTGGTGGCTTGTACCCCTGTCCAATAATTTAAATTTTATATTTGAAAACGAATCACAAATTGTGGAGCACAACCTTTTTTTCATCCGTCGGCGTCATTTCTTCACAGTAATCTAGATTATGAATGACTGTATTAACAAATACGCCTTCTGTCAAGTTTTCTCACGGTTTTCCTAGTGGCGTTCTTATTCTTTGTGACATCATTTACACCTGAAACAGTAAAACAATTGGATTCCCACGCTTCTTTGCTGTTTCTGTTGTTTGTTTTTTTCTTTTAAAATTACTTTGGTATCGATTCTATTTTGTTTGTTGTCCTCGATAAATTCCAATGATAAAAAACAACAGGGACGGAGTACCCCAAGCCATTTACTGACCTCGATCAACCCCTGCTTTGCATTTTCCTTGTAACCTCCAGCGGCTCTTTGTGCAACGTAAAACTCAATGAAGAGCTTCTACATTGTTTTTACATTAATAGGGGTCCGTATTATTTCGTAAACATCCGTCTCTGGTTGAGAAGGGTGATACGAAAACGTACGGATAGAGACAAATGGCCCGGAGCATATTTGCGACTAAAGTTTCCTCGTAGGATGCATATTTTAGCTCGATTTAACAACGTCAATCGTATTTCTTTCACCAGGGATATGCGCATTTCAAGAAATTCTTAAAAATATATAGCTTACAATGGTACGAATAAAAAATATAGCCATTACGGTATAAAAAATAACTGGCCATTCAAAAGAAAAACGTCATCAAATCTGGCTGTGATCGAGTGAGATTGAAATAGCGGAAGAACAGGGGTGATTCAATTGAATTTTTAGAAATGGCAGTTGATGATCAGTGGAAACGATGATATATTCGATAAGAGTTGCATATGAGGACTTCATTGAAGTTTTTAACACATTTATTCATTTAGACCATTTTAGCTGGTCAGTAAAACGGTTCCTAAATCTGTACTGGCAAACTGTAAGCGTCAATCGGAAACAAAGAAGCGGCAAACCCAGAGCAAGGACAGAAGAAAACTTTGAAATAGTTAGGCAGCTGATAACGGACAATCCAAGAACATATATTAGCCATATGAGCCAAGTGAATCTGCCCTATACATGTCAACGAATTTTTTAAAATTGATTTGGAGCACTACATCGTGTACAATACACACATGAAATTCTCAGAGCCGATGAACCTCTAAGACTGCAGTTCTGCAAGATGGTTTAATAATCTTAATAATAACAATAACAAAGCTGTCTTCTAAAAGGTTTTTTTTTACTGATGAGGCTTTTGGTTGCATCTTTTGGGCTATGTTAACTCTCAGAATATGAGACTTTGGAGTGCAGACAACTCACTTTTGTATTGAAACTCCACTAAACCCACAAAAATTGAAATGTGAGCAGCTCTTAGTAGAAGGAAGATTATTAAACATTTTTTTAAACAGAACACTGAATACAGAGAGAGACTGTTTAGAAATCTTAACACCTTTTATACAAATGTTGCATGACGACGAATTGCAAGAAGGTTATATTCTTGATCAGAAATTGTTTTTTTTTTTATCTTGGAGGAGCTGTGTAGCTGTGAAATATAGCTCAAGGCTGAAGGTTTTCTTCGATAATGTTATTCTACAATGAAACCTAAATTTTCAGAATAACAGTAAACATTGTATTAGCTAAAATTGTTTACCTTACATCACATCTAAAAAATATGTTACCATTAGTCAAACTTGGAAATACACTTCAATATCACAAATTATGTCTGATAAGGAACTGTACATTTCTACGCAACAAAATCAGTCGATCATGCTCGCACAGGTCAAACTTTCCGATTCAAAATATGATTTATGTTCGTCATTATAAGGATTCCGATATTTCAGCTGACAAAAATGGAACAATACACTAACCGTTGGCCCCGGACCGTTCGATAGTACAAAGCCATCAATAACAATAAATCATATAAAACAACTTTTATCAATTAACAAGGCTCCCGCCAAATGATCCGTGTATGCGGATGTAGCCGGATAACGTTGCCTGTTTGCGATACAGGCCTGACAGTTTGACCGCAATCAAGACACGTAATTAATAAAGTTGGCATACGGCAACGCAACACATAGGCAACTCGTGTAGCATGAGACGGGGGTTACCTCAGTTTTGATTGCAGGAGTCCTGTGACAACTGGGGCTTTGATTGCTTGCTAAGCAAGCAGTTACTCTAAATCCTTATCTGTTTTTCTAGTAATTGGCGTGTGTAGATTTTACTCAAGTCTATGTCCTTATTTAAATTCTTATCATATTCAAACTTCCATTTACTGAGAGGGAAGCTTAAGAAACGATCAATTATAACAAGAAAATTTGCTATTTTACGAGGTATGTAAATTAGACTGATTTGTTTATTTATTTTTTTATTCGAATTGAAATACAATTCAGTATTGTCTCCTTCCAAATAACTTCCTTGGGAAGCCACACAGCGCTGGAGACGGTTCTTCCATTACTCATGGCAGAGCTGAAACTGATATACTGAAATAGCCTTCAACTGGTCGGTTACAGCCGTTTGAATGTTTTCTATGGTCCCAAAATGACGTACCTTGAGGTTATTCTTCAATCTTGGGAAGAGAAAACAGTCATAAGGACTCAAGTCAGGCGAATAAGGAGGCTGAGGAGCCACAGGAAGGTTTTTTACTGGCAAAACTCGTTTCTGGCTGTATGACAAAGCGCATTATCGTGATGCAACATCCAGTTGTTCTTGATGTTTGGTCTCACACGCTGATCCTTCAACTTGAAGTTTTTCAAGAACCGATTATCTGGACGCACAAGATTCTATTGACGCGTATTCTATTGACATTTTCATCGGTTCTTGAAGATGAAGGCCTTCCGCTGCGTGGTTCATTTTCAATCGACTCTCTTTCTTCTGAGAATGCCTTTAACCATCGAAAAACCTGGGCTCTTGAGAAAAACACTGTCTCCGTAGGCATGAAGTTTTGCAAAAGTATCCGTTGCGCTGTGTCCAAGTCTGAAGCAAAACCTGATAGCACACCATTGCTCAAAATGCATGTTTTAAAACGGACTTAAAAAAAACAGTTTATGAAAACAGTCACAAAGAACAAACAGATGACATTACTTAATTTACATACCTCGTATGTTGAAAAGTGATGTGAATCATTAAGAAAATATATGAATATAATACAATATATTCATGTATTTTGTGGTGAATTAAAGGCCAAAACTAATTTATAAATAGTGTACAAGGTAACAAAGGCATGTCTTCTCATTGTTGCCAAACCATTACAACGGCAGTAATCGTTAAATATCGTAATTCGTATTGTAAATATAGAGGCGTATACGTTTTATTATTTATTGATTGCTTGCAACTAATATCCATAACAAAGTAATATCATTAATTTATAGTTAAATCCATAACATAACAATATAATGATTATTTAAAATTTTGGACTTTTGAGCATTATACAAGTTCTATCAATTTCGATATATTTTTGCGAAATGTACAGATAGTAGTAATATATTGAAAGGTGAATATTTCATGGTTATATTCTCTTCTATGTATTTTGTATATGCTATTAGGTAGGGCTGCATAAATCTGTTCGGTTTTAAACATACAAATTAGCTAATTAATATTGGAAACGAGAAATAGCATTAAATATAAATAAAAAATTATTTGACCCATTTTACAACCTTAGCCTCTTCACCTCCTTTAATGCCGCACCAAAGTAAACTAAAAATGAGCTTCAGATCTCGTAATGATACATAAGTGCTCCTTTCAAGTAGATATCTTAAATGTTATCTCAAATATAATATTATAAATTATAGTAGACATCTTAAATGCTATAATCAGTAATAGTGCTAAAGATATACATATATCTAAAAATCTCTCATAGCTTTCTCAAGTTATCGTGATGATATCGATCATCTGAACACTTGGATTTTAGAAACATTACTGACAGATCTTTAGGTTATGGAGTTATTGGGTTTGAGTGTGTCTGCTAAAAAAAAGAAGTCAAGAGATATGTCTTTTCTAGTTTTATATGCTTGCCAAAAGTTTTGAGCCGTCTTCCCTACAATCGATTCGACCAATGTCGCTTCTTCTGTCTTTAACCTAACAAACACGCTTTCTGTAAGTAGATGTGGCTTTTCCTGGCAACAATTCTCGATAACAAATATGACGTGATGTGTTTAGAGCGACTACGGTTTCGGATTCAGATTCGAAAGAACTGTGGTGATGATGTAAATGACTTTTTTTGTGTGCTGGTGTCATCGATGAAAATTCCACTCTCTAAGTTGCCGAAGCTTTACTTCTCATCTCCTTTTTAGAATTTCGGATTTCAATTGATCGTACTTTGGTTCCTTCTATTTGTTATTAGTGCTGTCTGGCAAATATTTGTCTGCGTAATATTTGCCGACCGCAGTCCCAGGGAACACGAGAATGGGTTTAGACATTTAACACCTTAAATTACCAATTAATCGTGGCTATATCCAGTTAAAGCGATCCGTTGCTCACGCAACTGCCATAAATGTTAGACTAATTGATCTAATGGGCTTTCACGGTTTTATATTGCACTTCGCGAGTAGGCGGGAGTTATTTTTACGCGTGTTCTTCATGACGAATCAGCACGATGAATTCTCTCACGCTGAATTATCTTCAAATCAATTTCTACAAGGAGTTAGAGAATAGAATTTAGTTATAGAATAAAGCATTGGTAACACTCTCAATTGCATAAAAACATTTTTTCATTATAGGACGATTGCTATATATCTGCACTACCATAAAAGTAATGTATAAGAGATACAGACATTACAGACATTACAAACAGATCTACATTGACGTTTTGTCACTTTATATGGAGATTAATAGAATTCATAGTATTCCCATGAACTTGATGCACTTGTGAGAGGCACAATAGTGTGGCCAGCATGATCACCTGATCTGACCCATCTTGAACTGCCTTCCTGGGGATATTTGACAACTTTCAAACTACGAAAACATATCAAACTGTGAAAACAATCAACCAATAGTTCAAGGGTCTCGTCAGGAGCTTGTATTTACCATTGTGGGTTGGGATCATTACTATCATTAAAGCGTGTTCATAAGGAAGCATGAGACCCAAACCAGATTTTAGGGGTTTATTACTTCTAAACCCAAATGGAAGACTAGGATAGCAATACATTTCAAACAAAACATGCGATTTTTTTTAAAAATCTGTTACACCCTAAAAAAATATTGGAAACAGGCTGAAAAATATTGACGAAATTTTTTTTCTAAACATTTTTTTTTTCCAAATCAACAAGTAAATACAAAATCTTTTTATTCTTGCATCGTTTTCGAAATTTCGAGATCTGTTAAAGTTATGGAAGTTTTAATTTTTCTTTCATAACAGCATTTCGTTTCTGAAATTTTGTAATAGCTATAACCTCAAAAAAAAAATTGCAAAAACTATGAGAATTAAAAGTTTTCATATTTCTATTTTATTATGAAAAAAATATTACAAATATTTTTTAATTTTCCAAATTTCTTTTTTTTCAAATTTATATAGTTACGGTTAGAATGAGATGTAATTTTATTTTTTTATTCGAATAGAGTTTCGAATTCGATAGAAGCCACACAGTGCTGGAAACGATTCTTCCATTCCTCATAGCAGTGCTGGAACTCATATACTGGAATAGCCTTCAGCTGGTCGGTTACAGCCGTTTGAATGTTTTCTATGGTTCCAAAATGACGTTCCTTGAGGTGATTTCTTCTCCAAAATGAGAAAAAAGTTACAAGGACTCAAGCCAGGCGAATGAGGGGGTTGGGGAGCTAAAAAGGGTCATCCTTTTTCGAAGTTTTTCAAGAAACTCTCTGTAAAAGTGTTGTGAAACGGTTTGGCCTGGAGGCACAAACCATTTGTGGACAATTCGCTGGCTATCAAAAAATCAAATCAGCATGCATGTATCTTCGACTTGCTCATTCTTGCTTTTTTTGGGTCTTGGAGAGCTTGAAGTGTGCCATTCCATGCTTTGGTGCTTGGTCTCCGGATTGTACTCAAACAGCCATATCTCACCAACAGTAATGACAAGTTCCATGAAATGGGGATCATTTTCAATTGATTCCAAAAGTCAAGACACTGTTCTCTCCTGATGTCATTTTGTTCCTGCGAAAGTTCCTTGGAACTTTCTTTTTTGCTCATCCCCAATTCGTTAGACAAAATCTGACCAACAATGTTGTGATTCAAATGTAACTCTTCCCCGATCATTCTTGTCATCAACTGACGATTTGAACTCACAAGATCCCGTATTCTATCCATATTTTCATAGGTTCTTGAAGATGAAGGACTTCCGCTGCGTGGTTAATCTTCAATTGACTCTATCTTCTAAAAATGCCTTAAACCACCAAAAAAACTGGGCTCTTGAAAAAACACTGGCTCCGTAGGCGTGTTGAAGTTTTGCAAAAGTATCCGTTACGCTGTGTCCAAGTCTGAAGCAAAACCTGATAGCACACCGTTGCTCAAAATTATTGTCACTCATTTTTAAAAAGCACTAGAAAAAACCGGTTTACGAAAACAGTCTCAAATGAAGTCAGAAAACAGTCTCAGAAAAAAAAGCTAAAAGACATGCTAACAATGTTCCATTCCCCTTGCAGTGTTGCTAGATCGGGCGCTACGTTGCCAGTCTCATTACTTAATTTACACACTTAATAAGGTATTATCTACCTAAAGATTTTCTGCTGTTGGACGAGCGACTGAGATTCACCTCAATTATTAAAGGACAAACTAATGCTCCAGCACCGATTCCGTTCTCTTATTTCAGTCCGTCCGAAATGGGTGCCCAAATAGGAATCTAATGTGTGCGGCGAAACCGCCCCCGTCTAATAAGTATTTTAATCTTACTTTTCCCCAGAGAAAAGTTGATACTCCGCCGGTTCACGGTTCTCCTTAAATAACTTTCCTGTTAGGGCGGCCCAAATTAACAGTATTAGAGGTTTAATTTTGCCAAAGAACCATTTGTATTATCCGCCACGTTTTCGAACGCCCCTTTCGGGTATTCTTACTCTGCTAGGGTCGTTCATATTACATCGTCGTGCAAATTGCTCCTTTTGCGAATCCGGTTAGATGAAAATGACTACCTCCAGATGTGATTTTATCCGCCATATACGAGGTGTATAAATTAAGTAATGAGACGTAACGCCCGATTTAGCAACACTGTGGAGACGGGACTTGGAAGAGCGGTAGATTAACATGTAATGCACCTTCAGTACAAGTTTGACCTTGTTGGAGTCATTTGTTTGTTGTTTGTGACTGTTTTCGTAAACCGTTTTTTTCTAGTGCGTCTTAAAAATGAGTGCAAAATATTTATTTTAAGCGACGGTATGCTATCAGGTTTTGACTTGGACACAGCGCCACGGATACTTTTGCAAAACTTCCACATGCCTACAGAGAGAGTGTTTTTTCAAAAGCCCAGGTTGTTCGGTGGTTTAAAGCATTGCCAGAAGGAAGAGAGACGATTGAAGATGAACCACGCAGCGGAAGGCTTCTTCATCTTCAAGAACCGATAAAAATGTCGATAGTATACGGGATCCTGTGAGTTCAGATCGTCGATTGACGAAAAGAATGATTGGGGAAGAGTTAAATTTGAATCATACCACTGTTCATCAGATTTTGACTAACGAATTGGGGCTGAGAGAAATCTGCGCAAAAATGGTTCCAAAAAAACCTTTCGCGGGAACGAAAGGTCATCAGGAGAGAAAGGGGTCTTGGCCTTTAGGAATTGAATGAAAATGATCCCCATTTTATGGAACCTGTCATTACTGGTGATGAAACTTGGATGTTTGAGTACGACCCGGAAACCAAGTGCCAAAGTATGGAATGGCATACTTCAAGCTCTCCAAGACCCAAAAAGCAAGAATGGGCAAATCGAAGATCAAATGCATGCTGATTTGCTTTTTTAATAGCCACGGAATTCTCCACAAAGAGTTTGTGCCTACAGGCCAAACAGTAAATCAACACTTTGAACAACTGGATGTTGCATCACGACAATGACCTTGTCACATAGCCTTTAGTAAACGAGTTTTAGCCAGTAAAAACATTCCTGTGGCTCCTCATCCTCATCCCTCGCCCCTCGTGTGCTTGGTCCTGTGACTTTTTCTCTATCCGAGATTGAAAAATAACCCCATGGGACGTCATTTTGGGATCACAGAAAACATTCAAACGCCTGTAACCGACAGCTGGAAGCTGTTTCAGAAGAATTCAGCCTGCCATGGGGAATGGAAGAACCATCTTCAGCCTTGTGTCGGGGAGACAAACTATTAGATTACAAAAATTCATAAGAAATCAGTCTCATTACTTAATTTACACACCTCGTACAGTGGTTCAGAATTTCAAAAAGTACTTTATGAATAGAGGGCCTGTCTTTCGTTCCGATACCTTCTTATATAATGCCGATAATATATCTGAAAGTATCTTACATAAAAAAAATATACATATTCCAAGTAAGGCTTTTATTAATAGGGGAAAACTTAAAATTAATTTATTAAATACAAATTAAATTAAGTTGACATCCAAAAGTAAACATTTATTTTCAAATGGTATTATCTCCTTAACGTTTACAACCTTAATTGAAGTTCTGTCACTCCTACTATACCCTGTGGTATAGGGGACATATAGCAGACCCTTTTTTTTTATTCCTCGGGCTCTATGACTCTATGCCATAAAGCCCGAATTTCTGTAGTGTGACCTCTCATAACACAGAAATCTGCGTACACATCTTCCTGCCATTGCTTTTTTAGTCCTTTTACCTTTCAGTCTTCAATTTTTTTGGCTTCCACATATAGTTCATCTTTACAGTTCTGTTAGCAGACACTCTAATTATGTGACCTAACCATGATAACCATGATATTCCACCTTGCACTTGTTCAAGATCATGGTTCATTCCTAAGACCAATATCCATTTGTTGCATATCCGTGTATCATATATTTGGTTTCTAAATATTAATTTAAAGTCACTTAATATCTATCTATAAAATGAACGGTTTTCGGGATATGTATTTCAATTTTAAGAAGAAAATTGAAATTGTAATGCCATAGAAAAGAAATAATAACTATCGTTGTGGTAAAATTTTACGCTTAAATTTTTTACTATGTAAAAGTCGAGCTTATGGTACTGTCAACAATGTCTAGATATATGGAAAAAACCTTTATTTATAATCTTATAATTTATAAATATTCCTCTATTAACTTGCTTATTTTAAATAGAACGTTCTATATTGTATTATCATTTTCTGTTTTTTTTTTATCCTCTTTTAATACATACTACCATTCAATATACCCAAAATGGACCGTTTTCGAATTATTTCAAATTATTTTATAAAGTGATTATAGGATTAAATTTGAACAACTTTATCATTTCTTAAGTCGGCCATTTTAAGTAGAACTTGCTGTATTTAATATTTTTTGTTTCCACAGAGGGTATGCAAGTCTTTATAACCTCCTGACTTTTAGGTTTAGGTTTCTCAAATGTTACATAACTAATATAGCAGTGTAAATCCCACTGTCCAATGTAATGGATAAGCAGATATAGCCATCTGTTGAGTATGCCAGTTTATAATGGTTTAAGGGTTATTGTGGTCAGTTGATCTCTGCTGTCACAATGGAGTTTCACGGAAGTAGCAAAGTCAATGGTAAATAAGCTATTTTTTTGTAAAATTTTGGAGTAGTAATGATTGATTTCGGTAAATTAAAGCGTTAAGTTAACTCTTAGATACAAATTTGCATAATGCGATCTCGATGACTGTCAGCTAAAAAAATCCAGGCGTTCATTTGAATGGACAGAAGGACATCGTGACTGCAAATTTTTTTTTTTGTTTTTAGATATTTTCTGAAAAAGAAAATATTTACACTTCGGAAAAGATGATAAGATATTACAGTGTCTAGAAATTGCCGACTCTGAATTATAATGTATGTCGAGTATGGAAGATGAGCTAGAAGTAGATGCCGGCATTGTCAAATATACCAAACGAGGTTTTGGTATGACGAAAACATTTTTGCAGTGTCAATTCTGATGGGATGTCTGAGTGCCCCCAAGTTATAATGTGTTAAGTACCTTCAAGTTAGTAGTCACAAGAAATTCGAGTTCCAGATCATCGTCAGGCTCAACAACACCAATACGTTCTAAAATAAACATTTAACACCTTCCAATTTTGGCATCTGATTTTAAAAATTCAGTTCGTTGTAAAAACCCAGGTTGTCACGGCAAAACTAAATTTTTTTGTGAAAAAAACGAATAACGAGTTAAAGAAGTAACGAATTTTTGTGTATTACAGGTAGAAAAAAATATTTTAGACTTTCATTTTCGTAAGTATTTTAGTCATTATGTCTTACAGTCCATTATAATGGACATTTTTTTTGTACTTCAGAGTAAATAAAAAATTTTGAAAAAAATTACATGTATTTTTTATATCTAAATTATTTAAGGAATCTGTGGAGATCTGAAAATTTCTGGAAACTTAGGTCTCAGGAGGATAAATTATACGGGTCTCAGGAGGATAAGAATACCTTCAAGAATCCCTTTCAGAAGATTTAGAGATAATTTTTGGTTTTTTAAAAATGGCGAAAAATTGCAATTTTTCGTCATTTCAAAAATCATCTCTAAATATTCTGAAAAAAATTTGACACCAATACGTTCTAAAATAAACATTTAACACCTTCCAATTTTGGCATCTGATTTTAAAAATTCAGTTCGTTGTAAAAACCCAGGTTGTCACGGCAAAACTAAATTTTATTGTGAAAACGAATAACGAGTTAAAGAAGTAACGAATTTTTGTGTATTTACAGGTGAGAAAAAAATATTTTAGACTTTCATTTTCGTAAGTATTTTAGTCATTATGTCTTACAGTCCATTATAATGGACATTTTTTTGTACTTCAGAGTAAATAAAAAATTTTAAAAAAATTACATGTATTTTTTATATCTAAATTATTTAAGGAATCTGTGGAGATCTGAAAATTTCTGGAAACTTAGGTCTCAGGAGGATAAATTATACGGGTCTCAGGAGGATAAGAATACCTTCAAGAATCCCTTTCAGAAGATTTAGAGATAATTTTTGGTTTTTTAAAAATGGCGAAAAATTGCAATTTTTCGTCATTTCAAAATCATCTCCTAAATATTCTGAAAAAATTTGAGGGTAATTATTTGACTAATTCTAAGACATTTTTGATCTTAGATAATTTTTGCCAAACTCAATAGATTCCAAAATATTCCGATTTCGATGGCTCGTGGAAAGTCGGATATCTGATTTTCGACGGCTCGTAACTCGCTTGGAGTTGGTTTTTGGACCTTGGTGCCATGAAAACTTTTGTTCAGGGAACACTTTGAGGTTAAAGTTATACCAAATAAGTTATACCAAATTTTCCAAATATCCCTAAATTCGCAAATTTTTGTCTTTTTTTCAGCCGCCCTCGATTGTGTCTTATATAGAATGTTTTGCAGTTTCCAAACCCCTACCCTCCATTTTCTGTACGGAACATTAGTTCCAGAGTAATTGATTGTCAAAGTTGAAAAGGGCTGTTTTGCTTTGATCGACTATAACTTCGCGGCAAATCATCGTACGAAGCTCGTTAAGGAGGTCAAATTAAAGCTGATTAAATTGTCTAAAGAGAGCTTTATGGTCGCATGATGAAAAAATTTTTGAAGTACACCACAGACCATTTTAAAGATGAGCAAAAATTTGGGAAAAAAATGTTGTTGGTTTTCAGATGATTACGTGAGAAACGCTCCCTAAAAAAAATTTAAATTCAGATCTGAAATAGTCACTTGAGGCTACAATTTCCTTTTTTTTTATTTTCTTTTATTACTAGTGTATATTATTGGTCCTCTTATTTTCATTATCAATGTGCCGTGCCTACTTTGGATCAGTCTATTATAGATCCAATTGTTTTTTCTTCGTATTTTGCGTTACTATGGGAATCGCTTATTGCATTGTCGGTATATCTTTTTCGCAAAGGCTGTGCCGGTGCGGCTGGAGTCGTACTATGATTTAATTACCGACGAACGTTCGGCGATCCATCTTGGAGGTAACTTTTCGAGACTGTACTAACCCAGTTAGGTCCTTTAGGAGGGTGCGATGGGAAATTTAGCGCCGAAATTCGTGATCGGGCTGGATGGATCGCCGACGGATCTTAATCGAATTTCAGCGGGGTATTGAAACTTTTTTTTCCTCCTTGCACGTGATAAAGGGATGTCAGATATAAAAATAAATGTGAAAAGGAGCGGATGTGCTAGAGACATATTTAATCTGATACATAAAGTTTTCACACGAAGAGTATTCCATCTCAAATTACAGAAAAAAAGTCTTTGAGTGAAGGAAAATCTTTGAAAATTTAAGGGTAAGTCGGGGTTTCTGGAACCATGGGGTAACTCGGCCATGGAGTATTTCCCGCCACATCGCTTAAATTATATTATTTTACACAGTGGGATGTGGTTAAGTAGAATACTAATAACATAAAACAACACGCATAACCTAAAAATCAGTTAAATTTGGAATCTCATGGCGACAACAGGTTTTGCTGATAAATATCTTAAAACATCGTGCTGTAATTAGTGTCATTTTTAATCACATCTACCTACAGGTAAGCAATAAAAATATATTTAATTTTTAGGAGTAATATTTACACTTTATTTTAAGAAATTACGTTCCTAAATACTTCATAATTACAATGATAAAAATGTGGAAGGGGTGGCCCAGTTACCCCATGAAAAACTTGCAAACGGGGTATCTGGGCCATACGCTTGGGGTATCTGGACCACTAGGGTCCAGACACCCCTCTTGCGTGTTCTAAATTAAACGTCTTTAATGTTTTGCAGACAATGGTGCGTAACTATACAAAGTTGATATTAAATGCATATTATTAAATTTTTTGGGTTTGGAAATGAAAAAATGATTTATGTCAAAAATCATTTTTGACTTCAGGTATTTAGGTAGGAAAATCATTTAAAAAATAAATGGAAACAATTAGAAAAAAGTCTTTTCAAAATATTATTCATATGACAAGAGCCATCTTGAGCTAAATGAATAATAAAAAAAGTACGAAGTTATAAAAAACGGATATTCTATTTCGTTTGAATATAAAAAAAACTTGTATGTGTATTTATCAAATTATGTATACCTATTTATTACCTAGTTTGATTAATAAATGTTTAACTATTCCTGTTAACAGCAGAAGCATGTTTTCACTTCATTATAACAAAATGGATGCTTTTAATACATATAATTTAGGTTATTTTTTACCACATTTGCAAATACTAACGTATACAATTCAGAAAAAAGAAGGTTTTGGTGAGAATGGATACTAATATCAGTATTTTGGTTAAACGTATAGCTTATTGCATTATCATATGGTCATTTTTATTCCACTGGTAGTAGACAAAGAAGCTTTAGAAAGAAAAGCTGAAGATATTGAAGGGCTAAATTTTTTTTGTAATCGCAGATTCATGGTTTTCACACATTTTTCATTAGTTAATCAATCATTAGGTTAATATTTCATTAGGTAATCAATTTGACACACATAAGTTGTTTATGACCTTTACATATCAGAAATTTTTTTATCATGCTATCGGTAAAAATAAAAAAAAAATCATCCTTTAATTTAACCAAAAAGTTATCTAATACTTGAGCATATGTTTATGTTTTTAATTACTCTTGTTGACTTTCATCAGTCACAGTTATACGCCGAAAACCAAAATTATTTAATACATAAGTAATGTTTGTATTGCACTGTTAAATTATTCAATATTCATTTATAGTGAATTTACTTAAAAACAAATCAGTACCTACATGTTTCTCAAAATCAACAAAATCAAGCAAGAATTCGGTTAAATAAAGACTGTCCTGCTTTACTAACGCGTTTCCCATTGAAACGAAAAATTTCATTAATCTTCAAAGTAAATTTCATTAAATCCAAAGCAAGAACCCCGGCGTTCTATTAATTCTCTATTTCCCAACTACAATAGAGCGTTATTTCGAGTCCCAGTTGTGCTATAAAGTATTTGAATGGAATCCGTACACATCGGAATGACCCAATCGGAGGAATTCCTAAGTAAATAGTATCCTTATGATTGAAATTTGTTACTCGAAAGAAATATTTACATTTCCTTTGCATTTAAATTATCTTATTATGTGAGCGATTGTTGTAATCCTTTGAATGCACCTGGGATGAATTTACTCACGGCTAGGTAACAAACTCAACTCTGCTAACTAGATTATTGTGGCTAATTAAAATAATTTTTGATATGGCCTTCGAAGTGTTTTTTAATTTTATTTCATGTTTTAATGTTTATTGTTCTCATCCATGATTATTTTAAAATAAAAAAAGAGCGGGTACCTAGACTTATTTTTAATTTTTTGTACTAAAAACTTTAGTACATACATTGAATTATAAATGTCCGTATCAAAGGCAATCAAGAACAAAGGCAAATAATCACTTAAATCAATTCGAGTGTTTTGGTCACACCAGTTTTTCCTCTTCGTCTGAGAAATAATTAAGCGAAAATAATTCCGCATGCTCTCATTTACCAAAACGAGCGTATCGACTTAATGCCTTGCTAAAAGAATGCACTGAATGCAAAGACTGGTGACTCCAAACACGCCATCTAATACTCATATATGTGTGTGGTTCATAAATCATAATAAAGTTACTAATTCTTAACGAAATAAGCTTTATTGAACTACGTACGATAAAAAAGTCCTCAAAACAGGCTGTGAAATCGATCCCTCATGTTTTGAGTTGTTAAAATCGTCAAGTTCTGAAGTTTTTATTATTAATAAAATTAAATACCTATTAGTATAATTTTATTATAAAATTATTAAAACTTAAAGTACAATTAAATAGTAATCACCAAAGAGCAAAATGTTTTTATAAACGAAAGTTACTTTAGAACTTGTAGAAAGGTTGATGATGAAACCGAAAGGGAGTAAGTAAGGTGTCCCAAAATTTACGCAAGACGATTTGAATTAAATAGAAAACACCGTTCTTTTAATTGTATTTATTTTTATTGAAACATAAAGTACAATATAGAGTTATATATGGAATAGCACATCAGGCAAATGACCTCCACGGTTTTGCTGGCACATACGCACTCTTTTTGTTGAAATTTTCCATGACCATTTTGCATAAATGTGGCTGAATTTCGTTGATGCAGCGTTGAATTTCCTCCTTCAATGCGCGGGCGGATGTGGGCTTGTTGAGATAGATCTTTGACTTCAAATAACCCCATAGAAAGAAATCTAGTGGTGTTAAATCACATGATCTAGGGGGCCAATTCTGATCACCGAAACGAGAGAATACACGACCAGTAAATTGGATTATTTCACTGGCTGTATGGCATGTTGCACCGTCTTGTTGAAACCACATGTCGTCCACATCAATATCGTCTTTAGGCAGAAAGAACTCGGTTATCATGTCGCAATATCGGGCACCAATAACAGTAACTGCTTCACCAGCCTCATTTTCGAAGAAGTATGGTCCAATGGTATCCTCCAGCCCAAAATCTGCATCAAGCAGTGACACGTTGTGGATGCATTTGTTTTTCGACAATCACATGTGGGTTCTCTGAACCCCAAGTGCGGCAATTTTGACGATTGACGAAGATGGAAAGGTGCAAATGATCTTCATCGCTTCGGAGGATTTTGCTCGAAAAATCAGCATTCACTTGTTGTTGTGAATGGTCATTACGCTGCATTTTTTATGTCAATTGAACTTTGTAAGCATGGAGACGCAGATCTTTAGTGAGTATATGCTGTAGAGGTTTCTTGAAATTTGCAATTCTTGTCCACGACGCCGAATCGATGTTCTAGTACAGTAGGCAGGGAGCAAAATCATCAAAAAGTGTACTTAAAAACTATAGGGCTAGTTTTGACGGTTCCCTACGTATTTTTTATGTGAACACAATGCGTGGGGTCCGTATAGCTGAAACCGTCCGCTAATTTTTTAAATTAAAAATTTGTGAAAAAAAAACGTATTTTTTTAACATTTTCGCTTATATCTTCGTTCCTTGGCATATTTTGTATAGCATATGCATTTAAGAAGTTATAGCCTGTTGAATTTTTTAAGCTCAACCCGAAGTCTTCAAATGCTATTGTTAACTTGCAAATGACTGCTGAAGTTGAAAGAGTGCTTTTTTTCACTAGTTTTTTACTTCAAAAGTAGGGCTACTATGATCATGACATTTTGGAGGGACTGCTATTTGTAGTATGAAGTTACAAAAAAAACAGTAATTAACGATTTCTGCAATGTTTAATTAACAATACGCCATTTCTTTGTTTATTGTACGATATTGACCGGGTTGGGCTAGAAAAAATCATAAATCTCTTAAAGTTTGCGAGACTTTTTGAGATTTTGAAGAATAGTAATTTGGGCCAGTTTTATAACGTTTTCTACGCGACTACCTTTTTTTGACGCTTCGTATATATTGTTTTAGCATTGCCGCTTCGAATTCTCGGAATTGTGACTATAATATCTTGAAAGTACGCTTCTAGACAAGATTTTTTTGTAACTTCATACTACAAATGAAAGTCCATCCAAGAAATTTTATGATCGTAGTCGCCCTACTTTCTAAGTAAAAAAAATAGTGAAAAAAAAGCACTTTTTCAACTTCAGTAGTCATTTACAAGTTAACAATAGCACTTGGAGACTTCGAGTTGGGCTTAAAATTTTAGATATTCAATAGGCTACAACTTCTTAAATGCATATGCTATATAAAATATGCTAAGGAACGGATATATAAGCGAAAATGTGAAAAAAAGACATTTTTTTTCACAAATTGTTGATTTAAAAAATTTGCGGACGGTTTCAGCTCTACGGACCCCCGCGCATTGTTTTCTACGCAAAAAAATACATAGGGAACCGTCAAAACTAGCCTTATCTTTCAAGAACACATAAAAGTCTCTGCCTATTGGACTATTCCTGGACGTTCATTAACACCCTCACGCACTGCTTCGATCCTATCATTTGAACGGCTTGTTATTGGACGGCGTCTCCAATTGATCCAGTTTCCCTGAAATTTTCAATTAAGTACTCTCTTCACAGTTGACGAAGTTAAATCAATATTCCTATCATATTGTGTACGAAATTGCGAACTGTAGCAGCCAAACTTTCATTATTTTTGGAATATTGTTCAACAATGAAAACGCGTTGTTCTTTCGTGTAGTGCTCCATTTTTACTAACCCTGAACTGTCAGCTGTTAAACTGTTTTTTTTCTATAGTTGCCAACACTTTGCCGCACAAATGGCGGCAAATTCAAATTCGGCGTGAATTATGGGACATCATTTACTTTGTAAAGGATGCTCTTCAGGTGATCAACCTTTGTATAAGTTCTATTGCCCGTTTCTTTACGAACTAGTGCGAAAAAATAAAATTTCAGAAACTTTGAAGCGTTTGTAAAGTTGAAAAGCTGTAAAGAATGGGTACAGAAAAAAAAATATATTTTTTTGTTAGAGTAAACGCTAGATCCTATATAAGTACGATGAAATCGGTTTAACACGAAGAGCCTGAAAAATTCGTCGACTGGTCTTTATCCCTTTTACATCACGTAATCGCGTTTATGGTTCGTTGTGCCGTTAGCGGTTGTGGCAGTCGAGCTGATTGCTCTCCGCAAATTCGAATATTCGACGACGAGTCGATTTTTTTTCGCGCAACGTCGCCGGAAGCGCGCGGCGCGGCGTCCACAAATGTTAATTACCGCGGAGAACTTTAAAGGGAAGCTAAATCAATATTTAATTAACAAGATAGAATAAATTTCCGTCTGCGACGGTTAAAGAAAACGCCGGGAACTGAATAAGAACAAATAGCTATTGGAAACTCTTCCTCGTACACCTGAGTCAATATATTAGCGGGGAACGGATAGTTCGCTTAACTCGACAAACGTTTTCGCGTTTTCTGTTGGACGAAAATCCATTAATTGTTGTAACGAGACGGGCTGTAAGGTTAAACGGGGACACGTTAAAGAAAAAAAATGGCAGAGGCAAGTGTACAATAAATACATTTAACATTAAGGGGCTACATCCACCTAGACACTTTGAAAAAATCGATTTTTTTCATTTTTTATATTGTCTTATTGTATATAGTCTTAAGAATGACCCCTACAAATTTTCAAGCCGATATCTCAAAAAATTCTCGGAGATACAAAGCTTTGAATAAAACGCGGCGGAACGTCTAATGCTCCTACCTACGCGCAACAATTGCCACCTCCCGTCACGCTAGAAACAAGGTCTGTACTAGGGCTAGAACCAAATCGTACATGTCAGGGTCGAACTTGAGCATGCATGCTGCAGTGAATAAATAGTGACTTACTAAGTAATATTGTTTTCTCTTACTTTTCCCGCATCTGTTGTCACACTCTTACACCTCGTCGTCCTCATATAGGAATTCACTTCTTGGGATTCCATTTCTTTCATTTTCTCAGTGTTTTAGCGACTTTACGTGCTTTTCACATTGTCCTTTTCTGTAAACATGTAAGTAACACTTGCATATTTCACAGTACACAGTGGTAGCTTTAACACTTCAAATCTGGAAAACCCTGCACAATTTTTTTTATTGATAAGCAAATGGGGCTGGCGTTTTAACCATCGTTATAATATCAATTAAGTATAACAATCAGTAATGCACAATTACAGGCGCCCGACCTTCAAAGGACTAAATAAATACGGTGCCTGTTTCGCGTCGTAGTCGTCCCGGCCCCCGCCCCGGGCCGAGCCACCTGGAATACGGGATACCGATACGCGGCCGCCTGGAAGACGGTCGGTATCCGAGACTTTTGTTCTAGCCCTAGTCTGTACAATGAAAGGATCAGCCTCAAATGATGCCCAAATTGTAGAGAAAGGTGCCCTGTGTGGACCTGGAATCGCTGACTAGAGGTAAAGCGCATATATAATACGTTAATGCCTATAAAACTGTACACAAAACTTTAAATGCGTTTTTTCTCAAAACTGTATTTTTCAAAGCGGTGCCCCTTATATCTCGAGAACCGATCGATAGATTTTTATGAAATTTGGTACAGTGGCGTAAAAAATCTTTGTCTCTTGACTGACGATCTCACTTTTTGAAAAAAATAAATTTAAAAAAAAAATACGAACAAAGGGGATACATTTAGGTACATAAATTTCGCGTCTGGGCTATCGATCTTTTAGAGCATAATTCTCATAATTTGCGATTGTCAATCAATTGTATATGTTAGTAACATAAAAAAATGTGTGTTCTCTAATTTCAGACGACTGGTTTTGGCAAGAGAAGGGACACCGCTGAGCTCTTACCAAAAAACCTGCTTCCTGTTTAAACGGATGTAGCTCCATCTATATTTAGTGTTTTTTTCAATTTTTTTGGGTATAAAATGAAGGCAATAAAATTACCTTTAACTGAAAAAAATCGTTTTATTATCTTTTACCGTTCCCGAGAAAATGCGTTCCAAAGATCGACCTTATTTTGAGCGTGATTCACAAGATATTTAAGTTTAGTATATTAAATATTAAAAAAATCATTTTCAAAAAAACTTTTATTGTATTATTTCTCAAATTTAGCTTATTATCGAATAAGTTATTTTCGATAAAATTAACTTTATAGAATTATTGAGCTTTCTTATTGAGCTTAGTTGTTATTAAAGCTAACTTCAGATTATTCTTATGCTGAGAACAGAAAAAAATGTTTCACTGTCAGCTAATACCGGAAATTCACATGTAAAATTTTACTTTCGAAGGTAAGAAATTAAAAAAAAAAGATAAATATCTCTTTTATATATTATCGATCTTTTTTTCTAAAGCAATAATTTTAATTGTTTATTAATAAAGTTAATTTGATCGAAAATAAGCCTTAACTTAATAAGCTAACTTTGAGAAATAATACAATAAAAGTTGAAATTTAATGAATTTTTTAATTTTTAGTGTATTAAACTGAATATATCTTGTGAACCACGTACTTTAGCAAAATATGCAATGAGACATTTTTTGCGGAAAATTTGAATTGTTCTATAACTTGTTTATTGTAACTTCAGCCGTTACGCTTATAACAAAGAAAATATGACAATTTTCGTGGAAATTGGACTTTCGAGGCCGACACCGACGAGACGGTTCAAATTACAGAAAAAATATTAATCGTCACTTTTAAAGAGTCTTTAATACACTACAGATTGCGACCAATCGCAATGAAAAATCATAAAACCGAACTGAGCTATAACAATTAAAAAAAAATACCAATGACTTACATGTTCTTTAAATGGGAAAAATTAATCGATCGACAGGAAGTACTAAAAATTAAAATTATAGGCTCAAATTTTGAGGGTTTTTTTTCCATGTGTCAATGAAAAAAAAGAAAATGTTCGTTTCAAATCTGTAACCTAAGCACCCTAATGAGGACTGTATTAAAATATAGCTACAGTGCACCTAAAGGAGCTTTGCCCTTGACCGCTGTTGACAAAACCTGAAAAATTGTGCTCATTTCTCTGCAGCCGTGAACGCTTCGAGAAGTACAGTCTGTTATTGTTTGTTTCTGGGATTCATGCAAAATCTGGCAAACACATTCTTTGTCGATTCCTGTTATTTCAGCAAGCCCTCATATGCTTAAATGACGATCTTCGCGGAATAATTTACCAATTTTTTCAATGTTTTCGTCCATTTTTGACATTGAGGGCCGTCCGGGGCGCGAATCGTCTTCGGTCGTTTCACGTCCCTCTTTAAACCGTTTAAACCATTCAAAAACTTGTGTGCAGGATAAACATTCATTACCGTACACTTCTTTTAGCATTGCATACGCTTCTGTAAAAGTTTTCCCTCAGTTTAACAAGAAACTTGAGATTAACCCGTTGTTCCGTCTGAACATTTAAAATTTTTCGACGCGTCACTGGTGCGTAGACTAATTCAAACGACTGCTAAAGTCAAACTGAGTAACCCACTGCTTGTCAAGCGAGCTCAGGGTAGGGAAAGTATCACCAGACAGAGTTCTGTTCAAACTTGTCGCGACATGCTCACAGCGCGCTGATAGCAGCATCAGTTCATTTATTTAATAGCCACACCTCGTATATCTCCCGGGTATGGTGGTTCAACGCTTGGTGGTTCGCTGTACGCAATTCGTGGGCATAGCTATCTTGGTGTACTGTGCATAATATATATTTTACAGTATGTTTTAGGATAATTACGAAATCAAATTTGAAAGCTATTATAGCAAATAAAATATAAATAAGCTTTGATTCTTTTTGCAAAACGTTTTAAAAAATGTGTTTCCCAGCGGAACGTAAACAGCTTGCAAAAGAAGTCGGTACCCAAACAGCTTGCAACATATCTGCGTGTTTTGTTTTTCTAACCTAAATCATCAAACGAACCCAAGACATGCAATTTTTCGAAATTTCAGCTTTTCTTATGGACAATCATATCAATTTTGTATATATATTTCATTTCTGAAATATTGAAAACATATCTGCTTATTTGGTTTATTTAATCTAAATCTCAGGCCAAATGGGCCCAAGACATTTTTATTCAGTATTTTTCAGTAAGATTGGTTTCTATTACAGAAAATTTTATTTATAATATTTCGCACTTCATTTAAACGCATTTAATTTTTGAAATAATAAGATGGCTGTATTTTGAAACAAACAATTTAAATTTTAAAATAAGCAGAAGAGTAAGATAAATACATATAAATAATAAGTTTCTGTATAAATATAATTAAAACGACTGCTATAGTCAAACTGAGCGACCCACTGGCGTGTCCAGCGAGCTCAGGGTAGGGAAAGTATCACCAGACAGAGTTCGATTCAAACTTGTCGCGACATGCTCACAGCGCGCTGGTAGCACATCAGTTCGGTTATTTAAGATCCACACCTCGTATAATTGTATATGATATGGTCCGGGTGTCCCGAAATTAATGGAACACAGAGCAAGAGTAGCTTAGTCCATTTGTAGATAATAAAAAAGTTACAGGGCGTTAAGATTAAAATTTTGAATTAAAAACTCTTAAAATTTTTAGAATGTTTTCAAACAATTACTTTGAAAATTTATATTCGGGGGTTTTTTTGGGACGAGAAAAACGAATTCTCACTTAACTTACTTACTGTAGACGCTAGAGGGCGCTACAAAATGTACTATTGGTTGTTAAAAATTGGTCATAACTTTTTTCTCGGTGTGTGTACGGAAGTTTTAATAGAAAAATATTATTCTCTTTATTTACTGTTTTTCCATTGGATGCAATTTAATTTTCAAGATAAAGTTTTTTAAACACTTTTTAACTTTTTTTTAATCACAATTATTTACTTTTTTTAATTATAATTTCTTTTACATTTCGGTCCATTATTAATTATTTTGTATACCGTTATCTCCGGCACTTCTGTTAGACGTGCTACGGCCTTCGGCGACATATTACAGTAGTTTGACCTCTGTCCAACCCATAGAAGTCACCTTGAACTCAGATCTGAATACAAACATATCTGAACCTGAAATTTCCCTCTTTTCGATTGTGGCATCAAAAATGTGGGTTGCCATTGCAAGAAACAAAGTTGACCTTCAAATGACCTTGATGTTGAGGTTCAAGGTCAAATCCAAAGTTCCCATTAGACTCCTCGTTGAAAGTTACCATAGCGTACGACCCTGATTTTTCATTTTATATCGTATTTGTAACCCAATTTCGCGGACTTTCTAGGTGTTTCCATTGTTTTTCCCCACCCTGTATATTATATCAGTACTATTTTTGTTTTCGTTCACTTTTGCAGTACAAAAGGAATGAGTACAATTCCAGGTTTTGTCTACTGCGGCCAGGAGCAAAGCTACTTTTGGTGTACTGTAGTAGGTTACTAAGTTGTAAAAGATTCGTGATTTAACCAGTAAAACAACAAAATACTACCAAAAAACAAAATGAATGTGGTTGTGTAATGTAAACTAGATTATTTTTATCTTCCCGATGTTGGTGTGAAAAACATCTCACAAGCAGTAAGTGGTTAGAGTACTAGAAAAAAAAAAAAAACGTTTTGATTCACTTACATAACCACTACCCACCCTTTTTCATGCACTTGCAAATGGCGGTCGCACTGGAGCGTCTAATAAAACAGCACGAAAAATAGACAGTCGAAAGCTAGAGGGCTAATGGTGAACTAATGCACCCTTTCATAAGCTCCTCCAATCCGCCATCCAATATCCGCAAGTTACAAGTACTATATAAGTACTTATTTCCGACCTCGATAAAGTCGCGATGTCGAAATCGAAAAGCGAAGAGAAAATAGGAAAATGCATCTCGCCCGAGAGGGATTCGGTTACTTATTTGTTTACCGACAAATTTTCAGACTGCTTAGTCAATATTTGTAGATGGAGAGGACGCATATTGGTTTCTAGTTTTTCAATTTTGAAGTTCATATATACGCGAATTGCTTTTGGAACGTTGCGCTCCGGTTGTAATATTTGAATAAATATGATGTTTTATGTATTTTGTTTTATAGAAATACAATGTTCTATGAAATTGTGATTTTTGATTATTATTCGACAAATATCGCACCTTACTACTAAAGAGACAACTCAAAAAAGTTTGTTTTTCCAGTAAAGCTAAGAATATATATACTTACATTAGTCCTAAAGTCCAGAAAAGTATGCTGTTACGATTAGCCGGCAATATACAACTCTATGATAATTAGTATAGACATCCAAAAAAAACGTCATCAACTCTGGCTATGAACGAGAGAGATGGAAATAGCGGTCATGTCTAAGCTTTTCGGTTATGTCAAACTTTTGACAAGTGACTATCACAATTTGTAAAATAAACAATGGCTGTCGTATGATGTGACAATCTTGACAAGTAAATAAGGTTTTTAAATTCGATCAAGAATAGAAATACGTCTTTTTTTCTCCGGCCAACTTTGATGACGTTTTTGGATGTCCATATAAACCGTATTTTTTAACCGCATATTTCTTGCCTCTCTACACACACGCCACTGCCCGTGCGTAGAATGTTATCCCGAACGAAGGCTTCGCGGGAAACCAGGACTTTGTAATGTCCTGTAAACCAGTACACTTTCTCCGTAAGACAGGGAGCTATTCCGACAGCGATCTGCCGGCGCAGCGGTGTAAATAGGTCGAACCGCCGCATTAAAAACAATCTTTTGTCGCGAGTTATTCACTCGTGAGTTCGTGTACTGTATTTACTAGGCATGTGCGAGATTTCAAATTTTCGGGACTAAACGAGAGAGAGAGGAGAGATTCTCAGTCAGTCGAGATTTCTCGAAATCCCGAGATTTCTCGAGATACCGAGATTTCTTGATATATTGAAATTTCTCGAAAGAGAGGTGAAATTAATGTATTAAAACTTACAGTTGTTTAAATTTAAAAAGTTCAGCTAGCAAAACAGATTAAATAAAAGAAAACTTATTACACTTTGGTTTAACTCAGCAATTAGGAAATCGGTCATCGATTTCCGAATGCGGAGTTCGATTTTAATTTGTATCGATCGAGCGTCGGTGTAAAGCGCGATGCGTATGTAAAAAATTACGTTACGAGATGTAACAGTTCCTAATTGAAAGATTGTCTCCGATATTTTCCTTAAGTTTCATATTTTGAATATTCTCCGGGAAATTTCAAATAGTAAAAGAATTTTGGGATTTGAATCTCGGTATTTTTTAAGTCTTAAGTTTTCAAGAAATGGCGGAATCTAAAAAAATATTAAGATCTCAAGAAATCTCGGAATCTCGAGATCTCAAGTAATCACGAGATCTCAAGAAGTCTCAGAATCTCGAGAAATCTCGGAATCTCGAGAAATCTCGAAATCTCGAGAAATCTCGACTGACCGAGAGTCTCGTCACGTGTTGTTTCGACTTTTTTTTTACCTGGTTTTGTGTGGATTTCTACAATAATGGCACAGTCGTTACCATTACATGAATATACTATATTCATGTGTTACATGCGTTACAAGGATTTTAAAATAGACGGATCACATATTTTATGTATTCCTTGCAAACGTTACGTTATTTCGTGACCGCCGATAGTGTAGAAGACATTTAGATTCGAATATCCATTAAAAAAAATATACTTGGTACAGTTAGAAAAGAGAAATTTTGGTTCGATTTGTGCATAATGTTTTGTTAATGTAGCCTTGCGTGGAACGTCGCCGACAATATTTACTTTAGACGTATTTTTGCCAAATGTGTATCCGATTTTCCATTGTCTAGTAGCCAGCCATTACGTAAAACATATTTACAGAAGACATATCAACGTGTCATGGGAGATATCAAACAACACAAACATAATAAATTTATGTGGCTTTTCTTCGACAACCAAATGTACAGGCCAAATTGCTCACGTTTAACGAGAATAAATGTAGAAAGATTACTGGTCGTGGCAACGTATGGTCAAGCAATGAGGAGAGTCGGTGTTTCTGAATGATACAAGCAATAGCTATGTACATACATTATTAACACATTTTTACTCCAGTCTTTTTGATCTCTCATATGTCATTTTCCGTCAATAAGATGACGAATTACGAGTCCGGCCTTCTACGAGATTCAAAAATTACTGACTATTAAAAAATTTTAGGCCTAGTTAGCCAAAAAAAAATATATTTATTTTTTTGTCATTAGAAACATAATACTTTCCACAGATAGATCGGATAAAACAGTCACACTGTACATACCTATTTTTTTGTATGTTTATATCTCACCAAGAAGAGACTTTAAATTAATCTAAATTACAAACAATTTAGATACCGATACATATTCGTCGACGAAGAAGCGAAGAAAAAAAAAGCATGCACCGTGAATAATTCATAAGGTAATACCGAACTACACGCTCGAAATGCTCGCGTGACGTAACTTTGTATGCCTTTATGGCAGTTATAGATTCTTGCCTGAGTATAATGGAAATAAAATCGGCTTTGCAGAGGTGCATCACAGCTCGGCAGGTTCCCATTTACCTTTGCGCTTTTAGGAAATGCCTCTTACACGCCGGCAGAGTGTTTACATTTATTACATCACACGGTGCTTTCGTGCATCGTATATGCGGCTAACTGTGAAATATACTGCACATAGCGAACTTGGCTCCGCGTCTAAGACGAGCAGAATTCCAGCGAACACAGTAAGTTTCTGCGCTCGTCGTATCGATTTCACAGGATATAAGGAATAACTCTGAACCCGTTCGATGAAGTAATAATGGTAACACAGAAGATGCGATAATGAAGAAGATACTACAGTCATGAATATCCGGTTGATTCATTAGTATTGAGCCACAGCCGACTTTAAACAAGCCATGCTACAAGAAAATGGCAACTCTGGAACGTAGTCCGATACTCGACATAAAACAACACGGCCTTTGTATGTATTTCTGTAAGAAATTGTTTGTATATTTGCGTTAAATAGAGTTTTTTAAACGTGATAATTACTTTAGACTATTGTAAATTGAAGTGTAGTATCTGTAGTGCAGTGTATTGATAATTCGATATACAATCGATTTTTTGCGTGCTTTCCGTGTTTTATTTCATTCGTAAACAAACATGCCAAAACGGTGTTGCATTCCGATGCGAATTACGATTTTTCTATAAAAACTGAGGGTGGAAAAAAGTGTTTTTGGATTCCCCAATAAGGACGGATTAATGCAGAAATGGCTCAAATCTATTCCCAGAAAATAATGAACACCGTCAACAGCTTTGAGGTTAACTATGCGTAATTTAAAGATATTCGTGATGTATTCTAAAGAAGACCTTGTTGTGAAAAAGGCTTACAAATTAAATTATAACACCGTTTTTCCTACAAATCTTGAGAGACAGAAGGTTTTCTTGGTGGATAACGTTTTTCATCATTCAACAATAGCAGCCATGAAAGATATTAGTTACAATGATACAGCTGATTGTTTGGAGATTATTAAAAATAGGTGGGATATTGTCCTTAACACAAGTACTCGAATAGGAGAAATGAAAGGAAATGAATGGTCAAAACCGATATATTCTGTTAATGATCCAAGATTGGACTTTTTAAAAAAAATATTATTTGGTTGGACAAATGGCAAAATTTAAATTTTAATGGACATCTAACTAATGAAACATATTCAGCCCTTAGACAAGGTACGTCTGTTTTAATTGATATAATTTATTCATTTCAAAATTTTTCCATATCATACGTTCTTCCTGGAAAATTTACCACCGACTAGTTAGAAAAACGATTTGGTGTTTACAGGCACTTGTGTGGTTCAAATTATAATGTATCACTTGACGAAGTTGTTAATGCTGAAAAAAAAAATTATACTAAAACATATTTAAAAAAAAAACAGGAGTTCCCTCAGATAATAAAATTTCTTTTAATGAAATCAATTCTCACTTTAGAATTTCCGAATTATCTGAAAATAATTATGAAAATTTCAAAAATACAGATGAAATAATATTACAACAAAATTTAGACATTTTTTAAAATATTTTCTTCCTCCTAATTAGCAGATTGCGATGTTGATGATGCAGTGAAAATATACATTTCTGGATATGCATCTCGTATTTTCTAAAAAAATTTCATGTAATATTTGCCTTTCACATATTGTTGAAAATAAGGGAAACTTCATTGGGAATCAATATCTTGATTGTTTGGAGCGAGGTCCATACCTACAACCAACGTGACAATATTTTTTTCCATATGTATGCTATATTAGAATATATCATTAACAACAACGACTTGGAAAAATAATTTCTTTACCTTTAAATCGACGATTTACCAAGTTTATCTTACGTACTAGCGAACCCATATTTGCTTGTACAACTGTAAATACATTACCTGCCAATTTTTCTAGGATACTGCTATCACAGCAGTGGCAGTTGGTGGAATTTGACATGCTCGTATTTTCGTAAGGAGAGCATGGGACCCACACCATAATTTAGGGGATGGTTACTGGACCTAAGTAGCAAAAAAATCTTCAGGAAAAACTTCCGAATTTTTTACAAAAATGGCTGCCTCCGGGCAGATCTGGAAACGACGAAACAAATATTTGCAAAATATTTTTCATAATCGCCGAGTAAATAAATTTTTTTTTATACTTGTGATTTTCTTGATATTTTGAGATCTGTAAAAGTTATGGTAATTTGAATTTTTATTTCACCCCAACATTTGTGTGAGATTTCACCCCAACGCCTGTGAGATTTTAAAATAGTTATTTATATATTTACGCAAAATAAGAATTTTGTAAAAATCACAAGTATAAAAAAAATGTATTTACTCGGTGATTATAAAAAAAAAATTTTTTAAACCGTTTCCAAGGTCTGCCCGGAGGTAGCCATTTTTGAAAAAATCGCAAGTTTTCCCTGAATATTTTTGGCATTATAGCCTTCTACTTAGATCTAGGTACCCCCTAAAATATGGTGTAGGTCCCATGTCTCCTTACGGAAATACGAGCATATCAAATTCCATCGACCGCAAGTGTATCACAGACTTGTGGTCTGTGGCAACAATATGGATACTGTTTCAAGTACATATTCTTTTCTTTTCAAGTGTCATTTTTTGTGATTAATAACGTTACCACAACTAGAACCGGCTTCATCATGTAATAGTTAGCCCCTTAGTATGTTTATTTGATTGATACGGTAATTGTATTATGACGTATCTTCTGTGAACTATCGTTTTGTAATAATGTGACCTGAGTCCGACTCTGTCGCGACTTGCCGGAAGTCAAGTTACCACGTCCACGTTAGTAGAATCTGCGCATGTCGGAAACGGGGATTCAAAATCACTGCGCCAAACGTTTGTCGTCGTTTGGTTAGTTTAATAACATGCAGGTAGTTGTTTAAGGAGGATGTACTGGCGTATATATTTTAGCTTACATACATACACCCTAGGAAATTGCACCTTTACATATTGGCGATACATGTGTAGAAGAGAATAAGTTAAAAGACACCAGTAAGGACAGACAAAGACAGTTAGATGCACCAGTGATTCACGCTTGTGTACTTATTAGAAACGTATGAGACCTGCGCGTAACAGAAACTGGAAAGTGGAGTGGAGAGACACCGCCCGTCACCTACCGAATTGGAGTGAGAGACACTTAGTACTTTTTCGCAGCTATGGGGGTGTACATCGACTTACAATTATCCCATACACTTAAGAGAAGTGTACGAACATAATTGTATGTATTTTCAATTTTTTGTATTCCTTAACTAACCGGTCTGCAAGAAAATAAAATTGAAGTCCTATAAAAAATAAAAAAAATAAGAATATAAATCAACCCGATTATAAGACGAAAGAAAAAAAAATGCCTATTGCATAAGTGGTTCAAAAATGTCGCCCCTTTGTGCTTCGCAAAAACCTAGTCTATCGTAAAACTCAGTTCTTACGCATTCTAACACTTCAAGGGAAATATTATTTAGGACTTGTACAATTCTGGCCCGTAAATCATTTTAAATTTCGTGGTCTTTCATGTTCATGTCTGTAAACAGTTTGTTTTATTTGTTAAATATTTGTTGGCATTTAAGGAACCTTTTATAAAAAATGGCTCAACGATGGAATCGCCTAAAATACCAACCCAAACATTTAACTTCTCAGGATACTGTGTACGCACAGGAATACTCAAGTGCTTATTTTCCGTATACCAATAACGATATAATAGGATCCTAATTCAATTCACACGTGTGCATTATAATTTATGGGCGGGGCGTCCCGCCTACATATTTTATTGTTACCCTATCACGAAAGACAGAGAATAACGCTCATAAAAAGTTTTAAAATGACATATCAGTCTGGCAACTATGGATATAATATGTATCTGTCAGTTCCCTTTATTTGAAGAGTTTATTCTTTTCTATCTTTTAATGCTCGGCTTTGAAATCTTGGACGTTTCAACCCTGTATATACGTACGTATGTAAAAGCATTGAAAAATGAAAATATTTACCGGGACTGCATTTTTTCTATAGGATCTAGGTGAAATGCAGACATGTTTTTCGAAATTTTTAACGATTCGATTAATCGTTGATATCGTTGGAGACGGCCTATTGATTTAAAATCATTGATTCTACAATACACGTTCTTCTACTTCTAATTTACTCGTACATGCATGCCTAACATCGTTACTATGCAATAGATTATAAATTCGTTATTTATATGATTGAACGCCACATGCACTAGTTAGCACCAATGTTTTGATATCGGCTGTGTTCAGTACGTAATATTTGTTAAACGAATTTCAGTAGACATGATTGAAACTGATAGTTTTCATTTAAGTAAAATACACATTGGCTAATTAATAATCAACTACAACAACCGAAACTGAAACACTGCTTTTATACACCGATTAATTATGGCCCTCTCTATGTGTTTTGACCTGATAGCTGGTTTCACGTTTGTGCAGTAAATAACGTAATATATTATTATGTAAATATCGTTCTATTTATATACAATTATGTATTGGGATATGATGTATATACAAAATTATGTCCCGGTATTAGGAATTAATCATACGGCTTTCACAGTAAACATTGACCCTGTCTGAATTTTTAATTTATTTTTTTGAAATTTTCTCAACATGTGTTTCTAAAGAAAAAAATTCATTTTTTAAGTGAAGGGTTCAGCTTAAAAAACGCTAAAAGTAGAATTCAAATACGCCATAAAAAAATACCTTGCCAGTTAATACGTGGTGTGTAAATTTAGTAATGAGACTGGCAACGTAGCGCCCGATCTAGCAGCATTCTAGATTACCATGTAATGCACCTTCAGTACAAGTTTGAACTCATTAGAGTCATTTGTTTGTTCTTTGTGACTGTTTTCGTAGACCGTTTCTTTTTCTAGTGCGTTTTAAAAATGAGTGACATTAATTTTGAGCAACGGTATGCTATTAGGCTTTGCTTCAAACTTGGACACAGTGCAACGGATACTTTTTCAAAACTTCAACACGCCTACGGAGACAGTGTTTTTTCAAGAGACCAGGTTTTTTGGTCGTTTAAGACATTCTCGGAAGGAAGAGAGTCGATTGAAGATGAACCACACAGCGGAAAACCTTCTTCATCTTCAAGAACTTATGAAAATGTCGATAGAATATGGGATCTTCTGCGTTCAGATCCCCGGTTGATGACAATAATGATCGGGGAAGAGTTAAATTTGAATCATACCACTGTTCATCAGGAATAAAAGGATATCAGGAGATAAAGGTGTTTTGACTTTTTGGAATCGATTTTATGGAACGTGTCACTTGTGATGAGACTTGGGTGTTTGAGTACAACACGGAAACCAAACGCCAAAGCATGGAATGGCACACTTAAAGCTCTCCAAGACCCAAAAAAGGAAGACTGGGCAAGTCGAAAATCAAATGCAAGCTGATTTGCTTTTTTGGAATTATTTTAGACGAGTATAGCATCCTCGAAAACCTAAAACAAATTTTCAGCTCTATATTATTTGTAATTATCCCAAAACGTTTAATAAACCCACTAATCATGAAGCACCTTGTGTAGCGTTTGTACTTCACAAGAAAGTTTTTGAACTGGACTTCTTGGAGAAAAAATAATGATCACAAGATATTTTTAAATAACACTTATTGTTGAAAACACTTTTAACGTGCGTACATTCACAAATGAACTTATTTTCTTTAAATGTACCTACAAGATCTTTACGATCATCAAATTTACTAACCAGAGGTGCAACATGGAGTTTTAATTTGAACCCTCTTAACAATTCTGATCTAAAGTAAAACTTGTATTAGTTTTCATTAGTCATCAGATAAATCACTCGACACTTTTAAATGCTGAATTTTTTTCTTCACGGTGTAAAAAAAATATTTGTACAAAATATAAAACTTCCGATGTCCCATTGCTTTTGTGTTCCAGTTTATTCTGTCTTGCCTCCGCTTCCCGCTCCCGGCGTTCCCGTGTTCCCTTTGAAATAAAATTCTCCATAATGAAAGTGAACCGCAAGAGGAAGGAAACTCGATAATTATATTTTAATTTACCGGCGGGGTAAATTAAGATAAATATAATAAGGCATCCGCGGATAATATTCAGGAAGAGGCAGCGTAAATAAACCAGAGAAAAGGTGTGCCAGGCAACAGATAATTCGTACAACAGCGAGCACGTATCGTAAATTTAATATTTTCCTTATTCGGCTTTCTAAATGGCTTTGTGATTTATGTCGGGGTGAATCGCTTATTCACAAAACGCTAAAATATTACGTGGTACGGCATAGATAACTTGGACACTTCGCGGGTGCGAGATAAAACTGTATACATATATTACCTGAGGTGCGAGAATTGAAAAATTCTAAATATAGAATAAGCAAACTTCAACTTAACTCGAAAGACGTTTATCACGATTCTTACAAACAAGGGTGGTGTGTAAATTAAGTAATGAAACTTATTTTTTTTTACTACAAACTCGTTTACTGAAATGGCTGTGTGACAAGGCGCATTATCGTGATGCAACATCCAGTTGTTCTTGATGTTTGGTCTCACATGATCCTTTTTTGAAGTTTTCAAGAATCTTTCTGTAAAAGTGTTGATTTACTATTTAGCTTGGATGCACAAAGTCTTTGTGGACAATTCCCTGGCTATCAAAAAAGCAAATCAGCATGCATCTGATCTTCGCTTGTTCATTTTTTGCTTTTTTGGATCTTAGAGAGCTTGAAGTGTACCATTCCATGCTTTGGCGCTTTGTTTCTGGGTCGTACTCAAACACCAGCCTTATCACCAGTAATGTCACGTTCCATAAAATGAGGATCATTTTCAATCGATTCCAAAAATCAAGACATCTTGCGAAAGGCTTTCTGCAACAATTTTGCGCAGATTTTCCTCATTCCCAATTTGTTAGTCAAAATCTGAACAGGGGTGTGATTCAAATTTAACTCTACCCTGATCATTCTTGTCATCAACTGACGATCTAAACGCACAAGATCCCGTATTCTGTCGACATTTTCATAGGTTCTTGAAGGTGAAGGCCTTGCGCTGCATGGTTCAACACCGAAGAACATGAGCTCTTAAAAAAACTTTGTCTCCGTAGGCGTGTTGAAGTTTTGCAAAAGTATCCGTTGCGCTGTCTGTCTATCCAAGTCTGAAGCAAAACCTGATAGCACACCGTTGCTCAAAATTAATGTCACTCATTTTTAAAACGCACTAGAAAAAAAAACGGTTTACGAAAACAATCACAAAGAACAAACAAATGACTCAACACGTTCAAACTTGTACTGAAAGTGCACTGCATGTTAACATGCCGCTATTCCAAGTCCCATCTCCTCAGTGTTGCTAGATCGGGCGCTACGTTGCCAGTTGTATTAATTAATTTACACACCTCGTACTAAATATAGATGAGTCTTTATCGATTATGGTTTGCAACATGTTTTAATATTTCATTTAAGAACAAAAAAAATGAAACAGTATTCAAAAGGTATTTTATTGGATTTATTGAACTTTTCTGTACATATCTCCAACGAATTTGAAAATTGTAGAAACATTTGAGCATTCCTCGTACATTTAAAGCAAACAAATTAATAATAAGTTGGTCCCCCACGTTTATTGTAACACTCTCTAAGGACTGATTTCATAGTAAAAAATAACTTAAATTAAACTTAAAAATAAGAACACTTAAACTTAAAGCAGTTAAAAATAAGAAACTCAAGAGGAAAATATGAGATCCGTGTTGGTCGAAACAGGCAGGTGTACGTACGCTTCAAGTTCGTTCAATGTTGTTGGAGACAGAGGCAATCTTTCAATAGTTCGACCATTGCAATCCCAATCTATATGCGATAAATCTAGCAACCTTGAACATTTGGGATCAGTTGAGTGTCACTAATCTAATAACTATTCCAGTTTGACGAATCGAATGAGGTCTACCGTTATCTTACTAAAAGATTACAAAAGAAACACGAAACAACGATGTTAAATCAGAGGTTGTTTTTTTTCTTGAATAAATGCATTGTTTCAACGTAAGAAATAATGGCGCGGTGCGTCGTTCTTGAGCGATTAAAATAAAAACTAGATTGGCTTTTTGTAGAATTATACCTAATCAGTAAAGCCAGCAGATCCGAGCGGCGCGCGGCGGGCCATAATCGTACGCGTCATACTACTTACTACCGGTATGTGCAAAAAACAAAATTTTAAGAACAATAAACTGCTGCAATTTATAAAGAGCTGTGTTAAACTTACCCTGTTATTTATGTTGAGATGTGTGAAAACTTTGTGGGCCGCCGCGCTATTTAGCCGGCTTTACTAAACAGTACTTCCAATTTCAGTAAGTGTTAGAAAATATCTAAAAACGTGGAGACAAAGGAAAACAGAGTGTAGGGTACACACAAAGTCTTACTGTATCCTTGTTTGTAGTATACTCCTGTGTGTAGGTAATTGCTTTTCACATTATTAGGAAAATTAGCGCTGGGATTCAGTTTTTTTTACTATTTGCAAGAGTTTGTACAATAGTCTGTTTCTATGTTCACAAAGTTTAAAACCATAGCAGTTTTGAATATATAATGAAAAGACCTTTCAAATGAAGTATCACAAGCCTCTACTTCCAATTTGAAAATTTAGAGGTTGTAGCTGTCACCTGAAGGGAGTTGAATTTAGGGATGCAGAATATATAGCGACGTTCTTGTTGACGGTTACCTGAGGGTGCGAACGTGACATTTACCGTTACGCAACTTTTTCGACCATATTTCTGATAGATAGCAGTTTTACAGTTCCGCGCTATTTGTTTCTTGTTAGTTTCATCTCCATCTACTTATTTTGTATCCATTATTTCGTCTTTTGGTGGCTTGTTGGTGATTATTATCGGCCCTCCTCCTTTGTGTTCTACTCTTTATTAAATCCTGTATATTCTATAAATTGTGACTGCCTATTTCTACTTCACCATGGAGATGACTCATATTATTATTTGTTAGTTCAATATCTATACCCACAACTCAAACTGTGGAATGCACAGAAAACTTTTCCCAGTTGCTAAGCGTTCGGCCCGCGACCCCATTTCCAGTTTATTTACAGAAGAATGGAAAGCGGAGACGCCTCCGGACGTGAAGCTGTATTTATTTTATTATATTCCGGCGAGTCCGCTATCCATCCATGCGACGCAGCTCCTGGCACGATCGGAGGCGCGGGGACCCCCGTGACATCCGGCTTTGTCACGTACGAAGTTCTGTTGCGCCTCCGAACGTCCGAAGTAATTGTTTCCCGAGGTGCCGGTTCTCGCCATTTGGAAGTCACGAACCGAGTCCAATACGAATCCGGAGGTAGCCCGAGATACAGGCCTGTGAAGTTGGCGTCCATAAATTCGAGTTTTCCTATTTTATTTGGGAAAATCGTTTGCCCAAGGCAGGCCTATATTTGTCCAATAAGTTTGTTCGTCAGTCTTTAATCAAAAAGTTATGGTGGAAAAATTGCGTTGAGAATCACTGATTTTCAGTGGCGTGCTCGTAGATAGAATAGAGGCAAATATGCGTTGCCTATTATTTACATCATAAAAGCAGCGCCTAAATTCACTAACGTAACAAAACGCGATATACTAAATCACAGGCACGTAAAAAGAAGAGCGTGCTAGATAGAAATAGCAAAATACAATAAGGGATGTAGCATACGCGATGCCGTCCACGTCCATTGATTGGCATTCGTGCTAGTGCCTCGTGTTCGTAAACAAATATTTTAATTTTAACGGCTCCATGTGTAAATTAAAAAGTATTTAAATATTTTTAATTTAATTTTATTGAATGATTGTAATTACAGTGTTGATGGTTTGAATAAACAGACACAAGTGTGAGATGTGAGTACAATGACTGATAATAATGCAGCGTCAGTACAGTGCTGTACAGTATACGATGAACTGCTTGATACTACTAAAAACAATTCTGGTTAGCTCTAGGAGAAATTAAACAAGCGATAGTTTCACAGAGGCGTCTTACTTCATTTACAATTATGCAGGAAAATGGCATATTTTAGGGTGTGATTACTACACATAAGTAGAAGGAGTAACAAACACAACTTCCAACCTTCAAAAAAAAAACATGCCTCACCAAATCTTGGAAACGGCTTGTAAAATATTTTCGATATATATAAATCATATAGAAGATACTTATATTGGATCATAACTACAACCTGTAGGTTAATAACAAATTTCAGGACCGGTCTTAACGCGACTGGAATACTGTTATATGTGCCACATTAATAAAGTACATTGTCAATTCCTGTATATATTGGTATGTACATAGTATCGACCCATCCAAAAAAAAAAACGTCATCAAGGTAGGCCTAAGAAAAAAAGACGTATTTCTATTATATCTTAAATTTATAATTTTATTTAATTGTCAAAACTGTTTTATTATATGACAGCCATTATTTATTTTACAATTGTGACAGTCACTTGTCAAAAGTTTGACATAACCGAAAGGCTTCGACATGACCGCTATTTCTATCTCTCTCGTTCATAGCCAACTTTGATGACGTTTATTTAGATGTCTCTATAAACGTAGTTCAATCAAATAACGTCGATATATTTCGGAATATAACCTATCTGTCGTGTTGTGCGCCCCACTGTAACCAACCTACGGCACGTGCCGAAGGTGTAGTCGCGAACGAGAACTTAATTTACACTTATTGTTAGTATTAGTTAAACTGCACTGGTCGATGCATGATCCGTGTGAACGAAATGTCGAATAAGTTTGTGAGAACATTGGGGCAGCGTTCGTCGTGTACTACGGTGGAGCATTGGATAACCAATTTTCCGGAACTTACCTCAGTGGAAGTGAACTTCGTTGTAACTTACGTGTGTGGTAGTGTACTGACGCGGCACATAAAAACAACAGTCTCGGAGCATGTTGGCTACAGACAAACATGAAACTCATGAAAGTGGTGGTGTGCATGCGCAAGACAGACAGTCAGTTTAACTTGGATTTGATAGAAATGATCGTAGCGTATTCCATTCGCCAAATTAGATCACACCGAGTTCTGACAATTTGTCCAGAACGCTGCTAGTGAAAAGTACAGCGAAGTTAATCTGCCTGCACTCCGACCACTGTGTGAGGACATGAAAAATATCGTCTCAGAATTGCACGATAAACCTATATGGTTCAGTATTGACGAAACGACGGATGTTAAAGGACTGAACATAACTAACGTAGTGGTTGGGGGACTGGATGAGGCTAAAGCCATGAAATTTCATAGTTTCAAGGGTGTTGGAAATCACAAATGTGGAAACAATTAATGAATGTGTAACTAATAGTCTACAGTCACTATGGGGCGAGGATAACTTTGAAGTAAATAAACGTCTTGGTATGCTGCTTCTGTCGGATGTGACGGATGCTACATGTAGGCGATTGGTCGGTGCCTAAAAAGGACATATACTAATTTAATTCATTTTATTGATAACATAGCCCCACAAAAAAAATATCAAGACCCAGAGGGTAGTAAGAGAAGGTTCGAAGGAGTGAAGAAAGTTTCATGTTTATTCTTTATTTGACCTGTTTAAGGTTATTTTATTTTGTTAAGTTTAGAGTTCTTGTCAGAGAAAAATCTGAGTATGCAAGTACTTTCTAGTTGTTTATTAAATGACTTGGGGCTGGAGGGAAGGAGGAAGGGGAGAGATGGCATAGAGGAGGGGTGGATATGACTAAAGTCCAAGGAGGCGAGTGTGAGTGGAATATTCTATGTTCATTTTTGTTGCCGGCTCCATTAGAAACACCAGGCTACCCGCCTATTCGAATATTGTACAAACAATGGAACCTTCCCTCTCCCCATTCCAAGAGCACTTCGACATACATTGGACCTGGAAATCGGCAACAGAACCATTCAAAACCTCAGGATACCCATCATGTCTAAATAAATACCTATCATGTCATTTCCCATAAATATGCCATTAAAACCACTTTGATAGCAGGTACCAGAGAGTGAAAGCGCAAAGGTACGTGGTTAAAAAATGTTTTTAAAGTCGTATTCAATTATAGTGACCCGAAAAATGTAGGAATACTCACCCCACTCGACTTTGTATAAGAATTGATATTTACACCCTCGTAAGGGGGTGTATGGGGGTGGTAAGTTGGCGCTAAGTGGTGACGCCGGGGCTGAATTTGGGTTTGGTAGTCTTCTTCTGTTTTAGTGGCTCAGATAATATAGAAATACACGCACCACTCAATTTTGTATGAGAATTGACATTTAAACTCCCAGAGGGGTGTATGAGGGTGATAAAGTGATTCTGAGGGGTAACGAGGGGGTCTAATTCATTTTTGGTCGTCTTCTTCGTGCTTAGTGGCCCAGAAAACGTAGGGATACACACCCTACTCGGCTTTGTATGAAGAAGGGGGTGTATGGGGGTGGTAACGGGGATATGGTTAGTTCAAATTTTTTTTATAGTCATATTCGATTTCAGCGACCCCAAAAACGGGGGGTTGGGGTCTACCCTCCGGGTCTTGAATTTTTTTTTGTGGGGCTGTGTAATTTATGGAATCTGGAGTTGCAGTACTGACACGTTATACGTCTGTTATCTTGTGTATGTAAGTTCTGTGCCTTGTGACTATGGTTATATTGCCGATCAGTTGGGCTACAACAATCGCCATCACATGTATAAGGTAAGACCTGTTTAACATTTCGTAATGTTACTGATAGCAGTATCCTGGAGCTAAACTAATTCTGGAGGTAAACTAATCATAACTGAAGCGATTAAAACAATAAAACCTTCACCACGAATTCGTATAGCTTTTCCCTCTCGAAATGAACTATTTTCGAGAAGAAGAGTTCCGACTACGAAGCTCCCTTCTTAATAAAGGGCACTTTCTCGTTCGCGTGCCATCACGTTCGAAGTTCTGTCGCTGCGAACCGTCCGAAGTAATTGTTTAGCGGTGCCGCTTAGTGCAGACTGATGCACACAACAAGGCCAATATGGATCCGCAGACAATGGGGCGAGAGTTGGGGCATACGACGAGAGTATTGGCCGCGCGCCTGGTAACGTGACTGGAACCGTATTAGATCCAGTTTAAAACTTTATTAGATGAGTTGCTGCGGCTTCCACTGGCTGTCATAGATTGAGAACGTGAGAGAGGGCTTTTTGCTCGCGTAGATATTAAACTAGTTTCAACGTTGTATCGCAGTAGCGGAATAGAGGGCACCAATAAAGATAAAATGATCAGTGTATGGAATCAGTACTTCGGTTGGATTGAGAGTAGTTGAACTCGATGTGGGATTAGGAACTAAAGAAAGCTTTAGACGAAACTTTTCCAGCTCCTAATTTAATTGTTGATTGTTAAAGTTATTTTCTATGGCAGACGGATATAAACATGTTGTTTCAGCGCTATTTGAGTACATCCTAAAATCCCGTTTGAAGAAGTATCCAATTTGGTCCATTAAGAATCAGCATGACCCTGTAAATTGATGTTTATTTATGATCCAATTTGATATATTTTAATGTCAAAATTTAGCCTTCAAAAATTGTATTTTTTAAGAAAATGACACAACTGATGACTTCAATTTAGGGCCTGCTATACGTTTTTTTTTTCGGGGATTCGCGGAATATGAACAATTTTTTTTATCGAAAAAATGCCACTGTCTTCAGCGTCCGTCAAAACTAGTGTGTACAAAAATTCAATGTAAAAATTAGAAGTAACCCAAAAAATCTACCAAGGGCTCATTTTAAAGCTTGTCTACTTGTGAAAGAGTGTCTACTTTCAAATACCGAGTGCGCCTTTGAAAAATAAAATATGGCGGCTTCAATATGGCGGTCGGAAGCCGGAGAAAAATCGAGTGTCCAGCAAAAAAAGCTTGTAAAAATAAAAATTTGTAAACGATCGTTAAACCGGGTCGTTTTTTGGCTCAAATTTTAGCTGATGGATGCACCTAAAAAGGTGGTGTGGTAGGTTGACAAAATCCAACATGGCGGATCCAAGATGGCGGACGAAATATTCGAAAATCAACCGATTACGAATCCGAAGTTTGATTTTCAAAATCAAATCCAATATAGTGGATTATTGCGTTTCCGCCGTATTGGGTCCACCATCATGAATTTTAAAAATCTGGCGATCGAATCGGGGACCCCAAAAACCCCCGTATACCAAATTTGGCGCACATAGATGTGCATTACTGTATATACTATACCTATATGCATTTATGCAGCTAGCGTAAATGGTTAGAGGATTGGTCTTATTCCCTCACTACCTTAGATGCGTATGCTGTTGCTTCTTATCTGTCGTCTCACTTCTGTTTGTCCTTTTTAATAACTGGCCGATGTCGGCTTTACACACACGGTATATATACTATAGTATTTATTTATATATTATAATATTTATTATATAACACTTTTACATCTCTGTAAAAGTTTTATTTCTTGGTTTTTGTATAATACAGTACATAAAACCAGTAATAATTACCCAAATATTTAATTTTGCCAGATAGTGACTGAATTAATTTTGCCGGATACACGTATTAAGTTCTGAGAAGTTATATTCTAAGACAGATCCTAGAAGTTGGCAGCTCTTCTTCAAAGTATGTATGGTATCCATAATAATGTATATATGGTGTTTTACACCCACCGTACTAACGGAGGGTTAATATGTATTAAGAAAAGCAATCCGGACATCGAATAAACTAGTATTGAATTATTTACTGTGAAATATCTGAGACCAAGTGGACAATCAAGTGGAAAAGTGCCAGTTAGTTCAATAGAACATTCAAATTTTAATGCTCTTCTGAAAAGATTCAAAAGCCGCTAACACTGTGTAATACCTAAACGATAGTCATTTACAGTTAAATTCATATAACATATAACTCTTATGAACAATTCGTACTCTTTTGCAATAAGTATTATGTTATAAATTTATGATACGTATAAAAGTATAGGTAGTAAAGATACGTTTTATTCAATACTAAATAATTGTATTTATAGCAAATGTAAAATCAATACACTGAAAGTGACGCTAAGAAATGAATTACATATTAGAAACATAATGAAAATCGGTATACCAAAAACTAAATATACGAATTTGATATAAAAATAAAATACCTACAAAAACATTAATCTTAATTAACATTCTGCCTTGGCACATAATGGATGATGCTAATGGTTAGTTCTATATTTAGCTAATAGAACTCACCAATATGAAGTTCACATTTTTCTGCAGTAGATAAGCCATTTACCTAAAACAAAGTAAATGAGTATTAAAGGGTGTCCATTTATGTTACGGATTTATCCATAATCCGGATGTATCCGTAATCAATGAAATATTTCTTTACAAATAAAAATGAAAAAATGAAAATTTCTGTTTGTAATTCGTCGCGAATTTTTATGGGGTTTTAAAATATTTGCATCAAAAAGTTCATCATCCCTGGAAAATATCTTCAAGACAAAAATTAGCTTCTATATTTATATATTATATAAATCTCTATATTTAATTAAATATCTTTATTTTATATAATGTCCCTTGATGTATGAAGTTTTTTATGCAAAGTTGTGATTGCCCTATAAGAAAGAAATAAAATTAAAAAAAAGAGTTTTTTTTCTGCTCTTACCAAGTCCAATGCACTTTATCTTATCTGATTTATTTTCAGATAAGATTTAGATGAAATAAATCGTGAATGAAAATAAGTTATTTAACATATTGTTACGTATTTCTCTCTAAATAATTTACTTCTTCACTTCTAACACGTTTATTAACACTTTACAATTCGTCGACCTTAACTCTGTTACATTCAAAACATAACTTACTTACTCCTAGCAACAACACCAGTATTTATAATTTCTACATTTCTAGAAAATTCTTTTGACATCCAGAATATTCAATATGTCATTCCATACAATTCTTTACTAATAACTAGTGTGTATAAACTAAATAAACTAAGTATGTAAACTATAAAACTTCATAAATGTCAGCTGTCACAAATGTCACTTTTACAAATGTCACATTGCTCCCCTCTTCAAAGTTATTCGTCCCGAATAACACTGTCTTCAGTCCTAGGCGGTGGATCTTCGACGACAAACCAATCGGGTGGATTATGTCCTGTGTACTTTGCGAGCCTTTCCAGATGGACCACCTTCGGCTTGCTTCTTGGAGACAGCTGGATGCGGTAGACCAGGTCGTTGATTTTCTTTATTATGGTGTACGGGCCTTCCCAGTTGCTCTGAAGCTTTGGACTTTTTCCTTTCGTCCTTTTTGGGGCGTACAACCATACTGCATCACCAGGCTTAAATGCAGTCTCTGTTGATGTAGTGTCGAGACGCTGCTTCATTTTGTCGCTGTGAATTTTCAGCTTCTCCCTGGCAAATCGGTGGATCCGGTCCATTCTCTCTCGCAAGTCCTCCACAAATTCTGGCAAAGATCGTTCCTGATTTTCTTCTACTGGATGGCCAAGTATGAGATCAGTAGGCAACTTCATTTCTCTTCCAGAGGTCAGCATAGACGGAGTGTAGGTAGTCGACTCATGCTGGGAACTTCGATATGACAGCAAAAACAGAGGCACCAATTTGTCCCAGTCCCTTTGATTTTCAGACACAAATTTAGATAGGTAGTGGCATATGGTTCTGTTATGGCGTTCAACCATGCCATTCGACTGGGGATGAAGCGCAGTTGTTCGGGTTTTCTTGATGCCCATTGTTTTCATCACTTCTTGCCACAGCTCTGATTCGAAATTTCTTCCTTGATCGGAATGCAGTTCGAGGGCACTCCATGTCTAGCTATGACATTCTCGACGAACGCTTCGGCTACAGTTTCTGCTTCTTGATTGGGAAGGGTACTGCTTCGGGCCATTTCGAGAAATAGTCCATTACCACCATCAAGTACTTATTGCCACGGTCGGTTACAGGTAATGGTCCAAGAATGTCCACTGCTACCCTCTCGAATGGTGCTCCGGATAAGTACTGCACCATTTTACCACGGCTTCTTGTTTTTGGTCCCTTTTTGGCAGAGCACAGATCACATCTCTTGCACCATTCTTCGACGTCTCGGCGACAGTTTACCCAATAAAATCGGTCCCTTACTCGAGCCAAAGTCCTGGTTACTCCAAAATGTCCTCCGGATGGACTGCTGTGAAGCTCTTCTAGCACTTGGTGGATTCTTGCTTTAGGCAAGACCAACTGGTAGACTGCGGATACTCCATCGGGGCTCTCCCACTTCCGATGCAGTAGGCCATCACGAAGACAAAGGGAATTCCATTGAGCCCAGTATCCCTTTATAGTCGTACCATATCTGAAACTTCCTGCCAAGTTGGTCGAACTCCATTCTTTACCCAGTTCCGGATTAATTTGAGGTCACTGTCTTTCTTCTGACTCTTCTTTAATTCCTCCGAGGACCATCCATCTTCGACTTGTACTGTTGTTGCCATTAACAGTTGATTGCAGGTCTCATTCAAAGAATCGAATACAGGTAGAACTCTTTCTTCAGCCTGTCCATGACGTCCACGCAGATGGACCTGTTCTTGTTTCTTGATATCACCGACTCGTTCATCATGCTGTTCTCCTTCTACATCGTTTCCTTTATCTGAGACAGAAATCTTGGGGCTTTGAGTACTAGTAGTCGACACGCGCCCCCTAGCATCGACTAATTGTCGTTTTCCGAATCTCTTGCTGGCGATTTGGAACGAGATTCTCGCTCTGGGGAAGGGAAGCGACCATTTATGTGCTGTGTACTCGTCGATGTCCTGCTTTCCACTCTCCAGCTCCTTTCATTTGGGCTTTTGTACCTTGATATATGTTCCGGTTGTCGATCTGATGAGTATGCTTTCGACTGGTACCTTGTCCTGTCTCTGCAAAAGCGCTGTAGGTGCCCAATTCTACCACAGTTGTAGCAGCGCCTGGTTTCTTTTTGTAGTGATTTCGACTGTTTGATTTCATTTAATTCTCGCATAATTTTCTCCAGGGTTTCTTGCAGTGATTGGCATTCGTCGAATTTAACTTGCCTTATTCTGGTTTTGTAACTCCTCGAAGCTTCTTTAGCTGCTTTAAATTCCAAAGCAGCTATGAGTGCATCACTGATCGTGGTGTGTCTTCCAAGTCGCAAAGCTTGCTGCATTTCGGTGTCTACTAGGCCATCAATAAAAGTCTGGATGCCAATTTGTTCGAGAAATTCTTTGGGTGCTTGAGGGTATGCCAAATGAATGAGTCGTTCAATGTCAGCTTCATATTCTTGAAAAGACTCATTACTTCTTTGCTGTCTGCTCTTGATCTGGGACTGATAAACTTGGCGGAGATATTTGTGTCCATACCTTATTTCTAATGCGCCTATAATCCTGTCGTAGTCATTTTTGCTGCTCTTCCGGGATGCTCTGTAAAATTTCTAAAGCCTGACCTCTGAGAGATATGACAAGCGAAGTAGCCATTTCTTGGGAAGTCCATCCGTTCGCCTTTGCAGCAGCCTCAAATTGTCTGCGGTACATGGACCATGATGACTGTCCATCGTACGTGGGAGGCTTAAGTATTTTGTGTACTGACCTTTCAGCATGCATAAGGGTTGAGTTTTGTAATGGAATACCTGGTGAGGTCGAATAATCTCCTGAATCGGCTATTGAAGTACGATGTAGTTGGTGCTCCAGCCCATTTATCTTTTCCAGTATTTCTTTTTGCACTTGCCGTCTGGTGTCTTCTAACTTTCTCTCGATTTCTTCTTTATTCTCTTCAACCACCTTCTCAATTCGATTAACTTTAATGCCTACCTGGTCAATCTGCTGTTCCACGCCATCAATCCTCCCAGAAAATGCATTCAACCTGGTGTTTATTACTTGTTGGGACTCACAAATTTCCTGATGACGCCTCTCCGCCTCGTCTCGGTCCTCTTGTCGTCGTCGTTCGTCCTCCTGTCGTCGCCGTTCGTCCTCCTGTCGCCGCTTTTCCTCTCGCCTTTCTGCCTCTTCACGGTCCTCTTGTCGTCGTCGTTCTGCCTCCTCACGGTCCTCTTGTCGTCGTCGTTCGTCCTCCTGTCGTCGCCGTTCGTCCTCCTGTCGCCGCTTTTCCTCTCGCCTTTCTGCCTCTTCACGGTCCTCTTGTCGTCGTCGTTCTGCCTCCTCACGGTCTTCTTGTCGTCCTTGTTGCAAGAATTTTAATATTTCACTTACATCCATTGTCGTCGTTTCTTCGTTGTATTTTTGTAGATCTCGTATTCACCATATAACTTCTTTTTTTTCTTTCTTCGAATTCTTCTATTATCCCACCGCTGTCACCAAAATGTTACGTATTTCTCTCTAAATAATTTACTTCTTCACTTCTAACACGTTTATTAACACTTTACAATTCGTCGACCTTAACTCTGTTACATTCAAAACATAACTTACTTACTCTAGCAACAACACCAGTATTTATAATTTCTACATTTCTAGAAAATTCTTTTGACATCCAGAATTTTCAATATGTCATTCCATACAATTCTTTACTAATAACTAGTGTGTATAAACTAAATAAACTAAGTATGTAAACTATAAAACTTAATAAATGTCAGCTGTCACAAATGTCACTTTTACAAATGTCACAATATAGTGCATAATAGCCATATAAATAATTGATGATGACCTTTCCTTTCGAGTTTCTGTTTTTAAATCATTTCTAAAATGTTCTTTTTGTACTGATATTTCTTTAACTAAAACATCACTGAATGCTTAAAGAAAATAAAACAATTCTAATACACTATAAAGAAGTTACAAATAATTTTTAAATTCATATAACAACCATATTTTTTTTATTATCATACACATACGAGATGTGGAAATTAAGTGTGTAATTAAGTCATGTGTTTTTTTTATTCGAATAGAATTACAATTCAAAATAACTTCGTTGGGAATCCACACAGCACCGGAGACGATTCTTCCATTCATCATAACAGTGCTGGAACTCATATACCTGAACAGCCTTCAGCTGGTCAGTTACAGCCGTTTGAATGTTTTCAATGGTCCCAAAATGACGTCCCTTGAGGTGATTTTTCAATCTCGGGAAGAGAAAAAAGTCACAAGGACTCAAATCAGGCGAATAAGGAGAGGTGAGGAGCAACATGAATGTTTTACTGGCTAAAAACTCGTTTACTGAAATGGTTGTGTGACAAGGCGCATTGTCGTGATGCAATATCCAATTGGTTTTGATATTTGGTCTCACACGCATGACCCTTTTTCGAAGTTTTTCGAGAACCTCTCAGTAAAAGTGTTGATTTACTGTTTGGCCTGGAGGCACAAACTCTTTATGGGCAATTCCCTGGCTATCAAAAAAGCAAATCAGCATGCATTTGATCTTCGACTTGCTCATTCTTGCTTTTTTTTGGGTCTTGGAGAGCTTGAAGTGTGCCATTCCAGCTTGGTTTCCGGGTCGTACTCAAACACTCAACTTTCGTTACCAGTAATGACACGTTCCATAAAATGGCGATCATTTTCAATCGATTCCAAAAGTCAAGACAACATTCTCTCCTGATGTCCTTTTGTTCCTGCGAAGGGTTGAAACCATTTTTGGGCAGATTTTCTTATCCCCAATTCGTTAGTCAAAAAGTAACGAACAGTGGTAGGTATAATTAAAATTTAACATTTTCCCAATCATTCTTGTCGTCATCCGACGATCTGAACGCACAAGATCCCGTATTCTATCGACATTTTCATCGGTTCTTGAAGACGACGGCCTTTCGCTGCGTCGTACATCTTCAATAGGGTCTCTTCGTTCTGACAATGCCTTAAACCACCGAAACAACTGGGCTCTTGAAAAAACACTGTCTCCGTAGGCTTGTTGAAGTTTTGCAAAAGTATCCGTTGCGCTGCGTGTCCAAGTCTGAATCAAAACCTGATAGCACACCATTGCTTAAAATTTATGTCACTCATTTTTAAAACGTACTAGAGAAAAACGGTTTACGAAACCAGTCACAAAGAACATACAAATTACTAACAAGTTCAAACTTGTACTGAAGGTGCATTACATGTTAACCTACCGCCCTTCCAAGTCCCGTCTCCGCAGTGTTGCTAGATCGGTCGATACGTTGCCAGTCTCATTATTTAATTTACACACTTCGTACATCCTATACTGCCTATCCAGTTAGTACACATATCAGTGAACATACTACACTCGTACATCAACAGGTCCCACGCAATTCATTCGCTTTATGAGGACAGAAGTCGCGCGGCCAGATCCTATACTATGTTGCTTTGGTGGAATCTCGCCTTTGGAATACATGACAATGTTGGATATCTAAAGGCTAGTACATACTCGTAGACAAAATCGCGGAACTCGTGTCTATAGAGAAATCGGGAACAAATCGCTTGTTCTGCAAACTACCTGCAGACAAAAATCGCAAGTCTATGGTCTTCTAGCTCGGATGGAAAATTTGAGACATGTTGCGCAACAGTTCGCAGTGTGGACGTTTGAAACTATGTACGAATGCCGCACAGTGAGCGAAAATGACAAAATGTTTCTCAAAAATAAGATAACTCCCCACAGAAAACTCCAATCATTGTGATTTTTTTAATTTTACAGGTTTTGGACAGTAGATTAAAGGAAAAATTGGTCCGACACACGTTTGAGGTTTAAAGAGGGGGAGACACCCCATAAGGGACCCCATATCCCAGTAACTTTCTACAACTAAAGCTTTTAAGCTTCAATAACCGCTTACCTCCAACTTTTAAACCCCCTCACCTTATAAAATAATCTTTCAAAACCCCGTGACTCCATAACTTGAAATTTTAAACCCCATAACCCCATAACCTCAACTTTTAGACCTCCATCTACGCAAAATCAATTTTTCGAGCCCGACAACTCTTAAACTAAAGCTCTTATGCCCAATATCTATATAATCTAAGTTTTTAATAACTTGAACTTTCACATCCCCATAACCCCCTATCCTCAACTCTCCATAATAACTCTCTAATATCTCCAATAAAGATATTGGGACATAAGAGCTTTAGTTTTAGGGTTGTCGGGTTCGAAAAATTGAGTTTTGCGTACATGAGGGTCTAAAACTTGAGATTATGGGGGTTATGGGGGTGTAAAAAGTTCAAGTTATGGGGTCATGTGGATTGAAAGCTTAGGTTATAGAGATATTGGGTATAAGAGCTTCAGTTTTAGAGTTGTCGGGCTCGAAAAATGGTTTTTGCATATATGGGGATCTTTTAGGAGGTTATGGGGTTATGAGGGTTTAAAATTTCAAGTTATGGGATCACGGGGTTTTGAAAGCTTATGTTTAAGGTCAGGGGGGGGTTTAAAAGTTGGAAGTATGCGGTTATTGGAGCTTAAAAGCTTTAATTGTAAAGTTACTGGGATATGGGGTCCCTTATGGGGTGTCTCCCCCTTTTTAAACCTCAAATGTGTGTCGGACCTATATTGTCCAAAACCTGTGTTATAAAAAAATAACAATGATTGAAGTTTTCTGTGGGGAGTTGCCGTTTTCTCCCACTGTGCCGCCCGTGCCGGTTGTATTTGTTGATCGTTGCGTTGTATTTGTAGATTATTCGTTTTGAAATATACAATGTTGTCCTGGGAAAAGACATTATCATTAATTGTAGATTTTTATTCTTCACATTGTTTATGGGATGTCACACGGAAGATTATAAAAACCGCAATAAGCAGAGGCTAACATTGGAAGAAATTGGCAAAAAAAAGTATGAAACCTCGGCTTCTGCTGTGGAAAATGTGTGTGTTGCTTTGCATCTTGTTTCTTGCTTACATATTTTATTTCCAACCATTAGTAGCAAATTTTCAAAATCCGCGGTGGTTAGCAGGGTGAAATTTCTGAAACCTGAACTATCTTCTAATTTTAATTTTTCCCGAAGAGTCAATCCAAATGTAGGACCGTCTGCTAAAACGTTCCTTGTCCACTAACGTTTAATTTTCTTTTTTTTTTGATCAAAAATTAAAACTACACAAGCAGCAAAGCCGCATGCGGCTGCTATCTCACTAGCGGAAACTAGTTTAACGGAGCTGTGCAGGTGTGGACGTGTGACAAAGGTTCTATAATCATATTGAATTTGTTCCGCGACAGTCTACAGACAAAATCGGCGATTTGTCTGTAGACGGTCGCTCGATTTTGTCTGTGAGTATGTACTAACCTTTAAACTTCCACAGCTGGCGCGCGGACTTCGACTCCGCAACACTTTTCATTGCTAGTTTACCGCGAACTCCTCCACTCCCCGAATAGGAGCTTTTCGGTATTCCTCGTACGTCGCGTTAAGAGTATTAGTTGAGAGTTTGATGTGTGAGGTTGTATTCGTTTAACTTTTTAGAGAGCATTGCCGAGCGAGAGTCTCCGGCCAGTGTTTTTGACCTATATATTATTTTTAATTTTTTTGGAATTTTCTAAGGTAAGTTTCATATTTTATTGTGTGGTATAGACTGTATTATTTAATTTCTTAGATGGATTCATATGAAAAGGAACAGGAACGGTTGAATAAGCTTATGATGGAATGTTTGGCAGAAGAAGAGGAGGACGATATGGAGGATATGACAAATGGCGACGATGAAGAGGATATATTAGAAACATAAGAATTCAATTCAGATACGGAGCAGGAAATTTCTGAAGCTGATTCTGAAATAAAGAGGAATTTTCAATGGGACCACATTTTGTTGGAAAAGATAAGTCAACTAAATGGTCAAAACATGTTCCTCATTCTAGCAGAACTCGAGCTGAGGTTCAATGTTCAGCTTCTGAACATTGTCTCATTTTGATTATGTTTATTTGAATACAATTAGCAGTTAGTCACGCAGTTAGTTATGACAATACATATTCTTGTATACTTTTCATTAAAAAAACGTGTTACGGGTTATTGTTTAATGCAAAATAAAGATTTTGATTTATTTTTTGTTTCAATAGAAAATAAACAAAAAAATATGTTTGCTTATAAAATATGGCATGCGGAGTAACAGTCCGCAGCGAGTAATGATGTTAAAAAAAATTGCCAGCTATGGAAGGTTAAGGTTAGTATTGACTTCTATTGTAATACCCTAATCAGAACTTTCTTCGCGCACAACGACAAGGACAGGTCAAATAAACATCAAGCCTGTTCGCCCCATCCCGATAAAGTGACGTAAAAATCCCGGCAAACGCTGACCCGTTTTTTGAGCCGCCCATTCTACCGGCGCCAGTATTGACCGACAGGAATTGCCCTTTCGGATTCGGTTTAGCGGTTTCATTTCGCAGATTCCGTCCGACCGACTTCCCCGTTTGTCGGTAACCGTAACAAGCCGAGGCGCGGTGATTGTTCCACCCCGTTAACGGTCCCGAGCCCGAAACCGAATTATTCATATTTCTCTCTCCCCCCCACCCGTTCGTGGATTCTGGAATTTGCGACCGGCATGAACGAATCGTCTCGCCGCGTAAGATTAACATAGCCCACTTGTCCCGTAAATACCGCAATACGTTCGCATGTAAACACTGCGCGTCGGCGTCGGCATAGACTCGTTTCAAATTGCGTTTGGATACCACAACCTAGAATACGTGGTTAGGGAGAAACCTCCAATATTTGGAGGTGCTGAGGGGATAAAACTGAACAAAAAAGACTATTAAGGCGCGTATTTACCGAAAAAGCAAAGCAGAGGAAATATTCGCCCTTTAAACTGCCGTTTGCTCCCGTTTTTCTCGTGTTTTTTTTTATAAATGCTCGCACTATGTCCATATTCTAGGCTACAATAAAATATGTGGAATCCCAGGCCAGGACTTCAATTTGCGCTCTTTTACTTCTGCAGCCACGATTTACGGGAACGCAAACCTACAACAAATTGTTTCTAAAACAATAAATGGATATGTGCTGTATTAAGCATCTTTCGTTAGGTCATTAAACATATTTTAATTTTAGAGTTTAATTAGTACCTCTTCCTATTCAAATTTTCGAGAAAAGTAAGAAAAAAATTGACATTTTGAAATATTTTTAAAATGTAGGTACCCCACTTCGTGAAAAATAAGTATATTTTTTTTTATTTCAGCAAAAAACGAGTACACAACCTCAAACTGTTTTTTTTGTTTAAACTGTTTGTTTGACAAAAGCCTCATCGATTACGTCACAATTCTGCCATATTGAATTTAAGAAAAATAGTTTCTCACGCCGCCATCTTGAAAATAAATGCAACTTGTGATATGTCACTGAAAAGGGAATTTTGAGTTCTATACAACTGTAAAAAATGTACAGGGGTTTCATTAAAATTTCTTGACGGGTCCATTTCCGGAAAAATAGGAATTGGTATTCAATTGTTTTTTTATGAAAAATGTGCGTCTCAACGACCTACTCCTTCTACCCGATTTCCAGATTTTTAACTTTAAAGACAACTGAATGATGCCTTGTATAACGATTTCGTTGTCACCCGGTATACGCGTGTAATTCTTGCCCGTACATTCGTACGCCACTAGCCGTGCCTAGTAAGATGCATTGGGATTCTAGTATAGTAGAATTAGGATTTGGCCGAAAAGTAACTGACACCACCAAAAAAAGAGGAGGCTGAAAATATTAAATATCGTTTTTTGGCAACAATTTAAAATTATTGCTACATTGTTTAAATAATTCGCAAAAGGTGCGAAAATCAGTTTTTTTTTAAATAAAAAAGAGAACCGTAAACTATACAAAAAAAAAAAATGTTTCAGATAAAAATTGTAGCTATTAAAAAACCCTACAAAACCCATCAAGGAATTTGCAAATCGGTTAATTTGTTTATCTGCAAAATTGAAAAAACCGTCAAAATGGCCCCTTATTTCAATTGTTTATAACTAAGTATAAAGGGTGCCTTGTGACATTAAAAGTATTGGAAAATGTAGGTATTGGTGTACTTAAAGAACGCTGAAAAGTTCAAATTGATATATTTTTAAGTTTTTGCAAAAAGTAAATTGTTTATTAAGAAGGTGCTTTCGTAAAACAGCCCTTAATTTTTTTCGTATGCATCATAGAGTAACGATTCAAAATGGATTCTCTTCTTGACTGTCGATGAGTGGGACTATCAAGTACATCGAAAAATTAATAGAATTTCACAAATTTAATTGTTTAAGAGTAATGGTAATGACAATCGTTGAATCATATTATTATATATATGTATATAAAATAAGTCACTTAGACTAATTTGATTACAGTTGTGAGTATTCCCAAGGTCATTTTTTTCACGAGCTACCCCGAATTAAAAAAAAACATTCACAATTCACAAAAACACATCTTGACGGGTTTTGTAGGGTTTTTTTACTAGCTACATTTTTTATCTGAAACATTTTTTGTACGGTTCTCTTTTTATTTCAAAAAAAAAAAACTGATTTTCGCACCTTTGCGAATTATTTAAACAATGTAACAATAATTTTAAATTGTTGCCGAAAAACGATATTTAATATTTTCAGCCTCAACAAAAAGCAATGTATTTTTTGGTGAAGTGTCAGATACTTTTCGTTTAGTTAGAATTAGTACAAATCGACTAATTCTACTTTACTATTCGGGAGTATGCTGGTTTTGTGCTAGTGCTCGGGATACTTGAACGCAGTTTAACCCTGCGTTGTGGCACACTTTCCAGACCCTAGTGATTAGTAATTGTCACATTTATTCTGACGTATGCGATTTTTGCTTTTATTTTTATATGTGTCTTCGTTTAGCTGGTATTGTAATCGAAATTCGATCATGTGTTTGTGTCTTTTTTGTTTGCTTTCATCGCCCGGTATATGCGTTGTTGTTTACAGTAATGGATTCCCCATGTATTCAGAACCAATTGGAGTCATCGAAGAAAACTAGATACAATATGACTTGGCGATGACAAAGTCATCTAACTCGTGTAGATATAACAGTATGGCAGACTTCCCATAAACTGAATCTCCGATAAATCCGACACTTTTGTTTTCTTAAATAAGACATCATAATTTCACCTCGTTGATTCCAGTTATGATACCAGCACAATATCTGGCAATATTTATGAGCTATTAACGTGCTTGTTGTTTGCTGGGCGTTCCTCTGGATTTTTTTGAGCTTTGAAGTAAATATTTATGCAGTTTTATAAAGTGTATAACTCTGATTTTGAATGTGGTACTAATGATATTTCCGTGAAATAACTTACGATTGATATTACTCTTACAAGGATAAACATGACACAAACATGCTCACATAAATACAATTTCCATTGCGTAATTGGTCATAGTGAAAAAAGCATTAGTACCTACAGATAGGTATAGATAAAGATAGAATTTGAGTTCCTTTAACCCAAATAGCATGTGGTTACGTTACTTTCTAAATACTTAATCATATTTAAGCACAATCATTATTTACACAGCGTTCAACATAGAATATTAGTATTCCTTTCTGGTTCATTTATGAAAAGATCTTCCCACAGCAAGTGAGCTTTTTTATATGGCCAATTTTGTTCCGTTAGATTAAGATAAAGTTCTCCCGCTACTTAACATGCTCAACTCGGTCTCGACATGACTCTTAAAAGTTAAACTTGAATTAGCGTTCAAACGCGTTTGCGACTTTATTATTTTAATTAATTTGTCGTACACTCCGTACGTTCTTCCACGGAAAAGTCTAATTTTACTTCAAAGGCTCAGTAGCTCAGTTTTATTGCCACATTCTTTTTTAATAAGTACGGTTGAACCGTTTTGAAATAATTTTTTGAATACTGATTATTTATTTACCAGATTTTAATCGTTTCCACTTTTATAATGTTTCATATCATAAATTCATAATTTATTATAAAATGAATAATCAATGTTATTTATAATTATTCACGGTCATGTTGTTCGAATATAAATTATAATTTTTATTTCAAAATAGTACAATAAAAACAATATTGCTTGAAATCTAACGCCAAATATTTTTTTCCCACCTCTAGCTATTAACCGTTCACTGGTATATTGGTCAAAAAACATGTCAATTCTGATATTGTATCATATATGATCAAAGAGAATTACTTTCTTGATTTACTAGGGATTCGAACAAAACTTGGTATACAATAAAGCCTAACAAAGCCTAACAAACAAAAAGTTCTCTTACAAAAATTACGTAAACCAAGATTGTGATAGTTAGATATTATTATCTCTCCCCCTTGACTTTAATAAGTAGACCTGGACAACTTGCCTAAATTATTTACGTATTGACGTATAATTTGTTAATCGATACATTCATATTATTATTATAGTTCTAATAGTTTTAGAATTTTTGGACAGGTTAGAGATTTCAGACAAGAGATTTGTTCCACTTTTATATCGATTCAAATAAAATATGTATATCCCATTTGTTCCACTTATTTTCACTGGTGGTGATATGTATATGTACATACGGTGGTGTACCTCTTTTGTCAATTTAATGCTAGTGCACGTTTAATTTAATATTAATGTAATTTGTCGAATACAGATAATTAAAGTGCAAAAATTTGGCTACGTCCTGTTTGCCAAGGTTTGATTTTGCGAATACCATTTGACGTCCCAAATGACGACGTTTGGAACGCCAATGAAATAAAATGCTTCGGATCGTATTGCACTGCGCCAACCTACTTACATAGTGGCGTCTTACGTCATAATTTTCTCTATGTGCATTATATTCTCAGAAAGTTGACGCTTTCGTTTTATTTACCTCCAATGTAAGGCAATATGTACGAGAATGTTCGGTTTGGTTTCCCGTGCAATTAGTCAGGTTTAAATTGGTCCCAAACTGGCAACCTTTTGACTTTTGTCAAAAGTTGTCTCCAACTGTATTGCTATCTTCAATCCTCTCAAACCCACCCTACTGCATATTAGTTTCAACAGTCTCTTCAGTAAGTCTCTCCATCGTGCTAATGCTTCACAGCCGAAAATAATATGAAAGGCTGGTTCGTTCTCCGCATTAAATAATTAATCTACGTATGGATTCGTCATTATGTACATCCATTTTATGTAGATGCTTCCTTAGGGTACGGTGTCCAGTAAATAGCACAGCTACACAAAAAAAAGTCGTGATCCTGGATATTGACCTTATTATAACTACGGACTGACTACGGACATGAAAATACAGTATAAAGAGTGTAAATTTGATAAACTACGTAATTTTTTTCTTAGAATCTCAGCTGTTGCAATGAACTAAATTTTATTCTAACGTTTATAATGTCTGCAAAAAAATATTCTGTTCTTGGCATATTTTGATTTGAAAGCAGCAACCTCAAAACCCCCTGGAAACAGTCTTTCGGCGTACAAGTTACGTATATTGTTTAATTAACTTGTTGCACCCCTTTAAATCTCTATTTTGCTCAATTTTCACACTTGAAACAAATTTCAGGCTATGGACATGTTATAACTTGAAACCAGCAACCTCCAGAACCCCAGAAAATATAATTTTGGAATAAAAGTTGTGTATTTTGTCAAGTAAACAAATTCGCACCCCTCCAACCCCTGTTATACTCGATTTTCACCTCTGGGGTACATTTTCTGATTTTGGCATGTTGAAATTTGAAATCAGCAACCTCGAAAACCCCCAGATATATATTCTTGGTATAAAAATTGCGTATATTGTCAAATTTTCATTTCTTGCCCCTTTCAACCTCTATTTCACGCGGTATTCACCCTTATAATGAATTTCTTGTCATGGTAATAGTTATAGGTATCTAAAATAACCAACCTACACAAACTAATGGTTTTACATCAGGCTTCTTGTCATCATATATCACGGGTGATTTTACCCTATTTTAGAGGCGTTTATCATTGTATCTCAAAATTTTGAGGGTATATTGACTTTTTTGTCATTGTTTTTTGAGATTGGATTCTAACTCAGCGTCGAAAAATACGTATGGATACTGAGGTCAATATCCAGGATCATGACTTTTTTTGTGTAGCTGTGTAGCCTGTAACCTATCTCATCTGACTCCTATTTGGTCATCCAAAGGGGTCAGCATTGTATTTGGTGCTTTCACCAAAGTTTCACTAGTGAATTCGGCGTTGTTTATGAACCCACCCTTTCGCACAGCTTCGGGCCAATGTTTTTGGTATGCTGGAAATATTATTTAAAAATTGTTATTAGAAAAACGAATTATTTTTCAGTATCATTTCCTTGCTAGTAAATTTCCATTTTCATTACCCTCCATTCCCTTATGTTCTGGCACCCACTTGACAATAATTATCACATTGTGCATAGGAATATGTTAGTCGACCCTTTTCGTCTTTTAACCTTGTGCAACTTTCTGTCTTTTATTGCACCATTTTGAAGATATGATTCGGATGCTCTTGTTGAACATACAACCATAGTGTACATTAACTTGTTGAAGACACATCCTTTATACTTCGTCCTGTATTCTATATTACTCATTCTCATTATTATTGTAGGTGAATTCCATCTTTACGCTGAGAAAAAGTCCTGTTATACATTTAAAAACCAAATAAGTGATATTCATATCTTTAAATTCATATTTCGGTGTTATTCCGCATTAGCATATTCAGCCATGCAAATGTCCCTCTGAGGGGTTGCGGAAACGCGTATGTATGCTACAGAACATTGAGACGTAACAAACTGTTACACCTTCACTCGAGTATTTCCTGTTTTTTGCCTACGTAATCTACATATTCTCTTTATAGACGTTATTTCTGCATCAATTATTCCACTCAAAAGTTTCTCCTTTAACCTTTCTACGCACGTCCTTCAAAGCGTTTCAGACGTTTCTATAAAAGGAGAAACGGAGACACGGTGAAACCCACACTATTATATGCTTGAAGTAAATTACAGAAATTTCCAGTATCTGCTTCTGTTTTAACTTAAGAAAATGTGTGGTTTTACATTATAATGCTACAAAAATTGGTGATTTACTTCTACATTTTGATTTACATACATCGTGTCACATCATGTTATATTTACATTACGATTTACATACAAGTATTTCACGATGTAGATATGACAATAGTTAAGGATATACAGTGCGTTCTACAGTACCCCCTTCTACAACAAAGAACTGCATTAATGTTCTGAAATACCCCCCTAAAAAAAAAAATAATTTTCGAACAGCTTCCTCAAGTCGATCAATTTTCTATTATAAAAATATTTCATTTGGGGTGGAAATACCAAGTATTTATAAAATTAAAGACATTTAACAACGTCAGATATATGACGTCATCGGCAATATTTAAACATCAACCTGTATTTTTTATTAATCATGTTAAATTAACTTTTGAAACTTTTTTCCATGCAGTAATGTGAAATTAAAATAGTGACATTAAAATAGTGACAGGAAATTTTTCAAGATATTTGAAGTTTTAAATAACATACAGTAACCACACATAAAATTTCCAATAAGTAAGTATATTGAATTTTTTTTTACTTAACTGATAGTAAAAAAAATTCAGTTAAGCTAGTTTTATTCCAAAAAATAAGAAAAATGGCATTATTTTTCAAAATTTTGGAAATATTTGCTAATATCCTGCTTCAGATTGTACAGGGTGTCCCAGTTTAACGTCTCACTCACTCATTAACGACTTTTTGGGTTATTTTTGATCTATAAAGAAAATTTAATCGCTGAAGTTATGCAGAATTCTCCAAGGAATCTGAATTTGGTCTCTGGATTATTATGCAGGGTGTTCTTAAAAACATTCCTATAAAAGCTGACTTTTGAAAAATTAGACGGAAGTGATTATTATTTCATCAGTTTTTTTTATTTCCATTCATCTTCCTGAATCTGCAGATATAGTTTTGTATAACTATCTTAATTAACGTCGATATATTTTTTTACAATACTAAAAAAAAACTCAAAGGTTTTTAGATATTCGTATAAATATACAAAACTGTATATCACCGGACTCGGGAAGACAAGAGGAATCGAATAAATGTATAATATGGAAGGTGTCACTTCCAGCGGAACCGAAAGTCGTATGTAACAACAGACACTTTTATAACGCTTCTTGTCTACTGTTTAATGTTAAGAGTAAATTAAGTAATGAGACTAATGAGTTTTTTTATTTTTTTTTTTTAAATTCAGTATTGTCTCCTTCAAAATGACTTCCTTGGGAAGCTACACAGCGCAATAGCCTTCAGCTGGTCGGTTACAGCCGTTTGAATGTTTTCTATGGTCCCAAAATGACGTCCTTTGAGGTGATTTTTCAGTCTCGGGAAGAGAAAAAAGTCACAAAGGACTCAAGTCAGGCGAATAGTTAGGCTGAGCAGCCACAGTAATGTTTTTACTGCAGATTTTCCTCATGCCCCATTCGTTAGTCAAAACCTGATGAACAATGGTGTGATTCAAATTTAACTCTTACCTTACTTTTTTTTAACAATGTCTTCTTGACGTAGACAATAATAATCCAGTTTTATCTTAAAAATATTAAGGAAACGCTTTGTCTTTCTCCAAAATAAATAATTTATAAATCATAATACCCAATAAAGATATAAAGGGTAGGCTCAATAAAAAGCGGCTCCGATAAATTCAAAGGTCTTAAAAACGTTTTTTTTTTTCATTTAGTAGATTAAACTTCCTTTATCTCCCTATTAATATCAAATTGTCGGTGGAAGCGCTCTCCGCAATTCTCGATGAATTAACGAGAAATTCTGCCCGCCCGTTTCTTAACTAAGGCCATTTAAAAAGTGAACAGCCCATTGGCCGATTCCATCTATATAATCGAGGATCAGCGGGAACAACACAAGTAGAAAACTTAATGGCGTTCTTTAAAATTCCAACCGGCACCGGGAACCCAGTTAATTTTTAAATTTAATTTTCTGTGAAATTTTAGATTACACTCAATCAGCGTTAAATGTTCGACAAAAATTATCCGTTAGGCGCTTAAATCTTGTCTTCGCTTTAGATACGCTTTATTATGCTTGAGGTATTTTCGAGTATGCCAATTTATATACTCGATTTTCCTTTCATCCATCCTTTAATTTGCATGCTACCCAGTGGTCCAAACTCCCTAAATGTTGGCAAAAAATCGAATTGTGAGCGAATATTCTTGAAAAATCATACGAGGTTTGTAAATTAAGTAATGAAACAGGCAACGTAGCGCCCGGTATATTACCATGTAATGCACCTTCAGAACAAGTTTGAACTCATGTCATTTGTTTGTTCTTTGTGACTGTTTTTCGTAAACCGGTTTTGTCTAGTGCGTTTTAAAAATGACTGACATTAATTTTAAGACTTGGACACTGGACAGCGCAACGGATACTTTTGCAAAACTTCAACACGCCTACGGAGACAGAGATTTGTCAAGAGCCCAGGTTTTTCGGGGGTTTAAGGCATGCTCAGGAAGAGAGTCGATTGAAGATGAACCACGCAGCAGAAGGTCTTCATCTTCAAGAACCGATGTAAATGTCGATAGAATACACGATCTTGTGTGTTCAGATCGTCGGTTGAAGGCAAGAATGATCGGGGAAGAGTTAAATTTGAATCACACCACTGTTCCATCAGATTTTGACTAACGAATTGGGGATGAGAAAAATTTGCGCAAAAATGGTCTTAAAAAAAAGGATATCACGAGAGAAAGGTGTCTTGACTTTTTGGAATCGATTATAAATGTCATTACTGGTGATGAGACCTGGGTGTTTGAGTACGACCCGGAAACCAAGCGCCAAAGCATGGAATGGCACATTTCAAGCTCTCCAAGATCCAAAAAAGCAAGAATGAGCATGTCGAAGATCAAATGTATGTTCATTTGCTTTTTTGATAGCCAGGGAATTGTCCACAAAGAGTTTGTGCCTCAAGGTCAAACAGTAAATCAATTTTACAGAGAGGTTCTTGAAAAACTTCGAAAAAGGTCATACGTGTGAGACCGAACATCAAGAACAACTGGAATTTGCATCACGACAATGCGCCTTGTAGCCAGTAAAAACATTTCCTGTGGCTTCACAGCCTTCTTATTCACCTGACTTGAGTCCTTGTGACTTATTTCTCTTCCCGAGATTGAAAAATCACCTCAAGGACGTCATTTTTTGACCATGGAAAACATTCAAACTGCTGTAGCCGACCAGCTGAGGGCTATTCCAGTTTACGGGTTGCGGCATTGCTATGAGGAATGGAAGAACCGTCCCCAGCGCTGTGTGGCCTCCCAAGGAAGTTATTTTGAAGGAGACAATATTGAATTGTAATTCTGTTCGAATAGAAATATTAAAAAAATCACTCTTTAAAATCATTACTTAATTTACACACCTCGTATGCTAAGACCGCTTATAAAACACGACAGATGTCAAAATAAAAAATAGGGTTTAATAGCAATTTGAAGCAGCTTTCAAATGATGTGTCACTTGCATATTGTTGACATTAAAAAAAAACTTTTAAAAATGGCGCAACGCCGTCTTTAAGTATTATGTGGTTAACTAAAAACATGTATTTCAGCTTTACTTATGCCGAATTTCTTTCAATTCGGTCTTGTCGTTCAAAAGTTAAAGGGTGGGTAAGGGACTTTAGACGCGAACTATGTATATGGTACATTGCTGAATTGAAAAAAAAAATAACAGGATTTTTACAAAATAGGTATGTTTACCTCGGAAAATATTGAATTTATGAAAACCTGTATGTCATCGTTTTTTGACTATTGAATTATTATTTTCTGTTATTATTATATTTTATCGTTAATTAAGTTATCGAATTAAGTTAAGAAAACAAGAAATGCTGAGGTCATTCTTTGTCGAGTTTTTTTTTTCAGAAGATTATTTGTTTGAAGTTGCTAATTGTCATTTAGTTAGATCTAATTGTCATCCCCTAAAATATAACGCGCGTCCCCTTTTTTATGAAAATACGAGAATTTCAAATTCCTCTATCCGCCACTGATTGTGAGTCTTGCAGCAATTCTAGAGGGCGTCGAGGAAAGTAATTCCAGGCAATAAACCGTATTCATCTATAAGTTTTCAAGTAACTTCTGAACTACCTTTTGAATTATACTGTCCCGCAAACCCCAGCAGGACTCCACAAAGTAAAAATAGAAATACAAGAAACCCGAACTTCCGTTCGTTTATTGTTAAACGTTGATTCTCGCTATGAAAATTTCCAACTTTTGATTTTATAGGACTCATAATATTGAATAACTGAAGCGATATCGAAAAAGTTTCCAACTAAAATACACAACTACACAACTTCTCTGTGTGGGTTTTCATATAGATTCGAGGACAGCGCGGCGACTTGACTTTTGCATGAAAAATGCGAATTTTCCTATTTATCGAAAACTTACTGCGGAGACTCTCAGAGACTAGTTAAAGTTCAGTAAGCGTATTCGCAAACAATTCCTCGCACAGAGCAGATTAAATTCTTGTTTTGCCCGCTCATCGAAGCAAATGCTAGTCTATAACGCACGGGATATCGATAAAGAAAATTTATGTTGATATATAAGTTTTCTAGTTGGTGACTTAAAGCGTTCTGGAGCTATCATGTATGCAAATGGGTCAGATTCTGGACATTTTAGAATATTTGGAGTCCATTTAAGTTATATTTTTATTTCATTCCGTAAAAAAAACTATTCATATAACAATATTTATAACAAATATATTCTCCAAATAACATTTTACAAACAACACAAAAATAAAAATATTTAATTCTAAAAGCCTTATTAATTTCTAAAATAGCGTTTATCCGGTCCTGCCATGTTTTACAGGGAAATTATAAATACAAAAATGTTTTAGATAAGAAACTGCTAGGAATAAGTGATTCACCAAAAAAAGCGATAAACATTCGGTTTGTTTTTATATTGTGTTTAGAATATACCTTTCCTTTAAATTGAAGGCAGGCCCTGCTATTAATATAAATTAGTATAGCTATTAATTACAAATTATAATAATAAGGCAACTTTTTTTATTTTCCCGTTTAGTGAAATGGTATTTGGAAAAAATGTTTGTTTTGAACAGTCTTGCATGTTATTAAAACATATAACAAAAAGTAATTTAATAAAGTTTAAGAGGTCGCCATATACGCCATATCAATTTTTCTAGTAATTTCTGGAATTCATTTAAAAAAACACCAATGATTTTGTCATTAATTTATCTTAAGCCAAGTGTATGTATTATACTAACACCAAAAATAAATTGAATAACTTATGATGTGGCTTCAAGAACAAAGGACAATGTTAAAAATAGGCTATTTTTTTGCCTAATCAGGCAAACGGGTTTAGGGTTGAAAAAATTATAGGAAATTATTTGTTTACTTTAATTAAATACCCCAAAATATGCAGAATGCCGGGGAAACCTCTACAATCACCTCAAAAGAGCTGTGAGTCACCATAAGATGCTCAGGAAATACAGCCTTGGAACCGCAGAAAAATATTTTATTTTACTTGCGAATGAGTTTTTAGGGGAAAAAAGGTTGAAATCCAATATTTTTTCAATAACTGCACATCTTGTGATGACAAAAAAATTGCCCGCGACTTTTCCATTGTTGAAAGCAGTGCTGGAAGTCCGCTTCTGTCAGCTGGTTCAGAACCTCCGTCGCTTTTGCTTTAACCGCTTCCACACTTTCGAATCTTGTCATTACAAGTAATCACTGTGTCTAACAAGTCTGGATCAGTCAATGTTATTTAGAATGTCAGCGCAAATGTTCATTCTTGATTCCTTTTGCTTGAGAGTGAGGAGTTTTGCCACCATTTTTGCGCAAACTTTGCGCATGTTGAACGATTCATGCAAAATCTGGCGAACACATTCTTTGTCCATTCCTGTTATTTCAGCAAGCCCTCGAATGGTTAGACCATTACCTTCGTGGATTAATTTACAATTTTTTTAATGTTTTCGTCCGTTTTTGGCGTTGAGGGCCGTCCGGAGTGCGGATTGTTTTCGGTCATTTTACGTCCCTCTTTAAACCATTCAAAAATTTGTGTGCGGGATAAACATTCATTCCCCTTCTTTCAACATTGCATACGCGTCTGTAAAAAGTTTTCCCAGTTTAACAAGACACTTGAACTAACCCGTTGCTCCACCTGAATACTTAACATTTTTTCGACGCGTCAATGGTGCGTAGACTGATTCAAACGACTGCTATAGTCAAACTGAGCGACCCACTGGCTTGTCCAGCGATCTCAGGGTGGGGAAAGTATCACCAGACACAATTTTGTTCAAACTTGTTGCGACACGCACACTGCGAGCTGGTAGCAGCATCAGTTCGGTTATTTAATAGCCACACCTCGTATATATGTGGACCCCTCCTCTACACAGTTGCGGACTTCATTATGTCTATTCTAGTCTACTAGATGTGACTGTGTGTAAACAAAAATACGTGATTATATTGTTTTACCAAGTCCCAGTCGCCTTGAATAAATAAATGTTCTGAACAGAACCTCCAGAAAATAATTTTTAATAATAGTCGCCAAACAGGTAAATAGTTTTAAATAAATACCTAGTTAAAGTAGTTGAAAATATAACTTTTTATATATATATAAATTAATACTTATGTTATGTTACGATTTTTTCTATTATATTATGTATGTATATGCATATATTCCATATGTATATGTCCATATGTATATGTCCATATGTATATGTCCATATGTACGTACGTGTGAAGGTATATTTAAATTATTCACGTCTTTAAAATTCAAGAAGCTAAATGGAAAAAGAACAAAAAAACGCTCTTTTTCCGAGTGTAACTTGATTATCAGAAAATAGTAAAATGTATACCTGTAGGATAGCGTAAACCTGTACGATAGAGGAAAATAAAATAAAATAAATTAAAAATAAAATTCTCTCAAAACGTTTAATAGGCGGCTAGTTTAAAACCAGTTTGAATCTTGTCCTGAAGATGCCAACTTAGTTGACGAAACGCGTTTCGAGAAAAGTATAGTAGTTCGGTGTTTCGCGGAAAACGTCCTGTTTTTTTTCTTTTATAACTTGATAAGGATGTATTTTGCAATAAACGTTTTTTCAGGAAAAATATTCGAAAGTCAGTTCACTCCGAATAGGCCCTTGTTAGTCTTATACCGGGTGGTACAAAAGTATCAAATAATGGCTTTAACTTTGTTATTTGTATATATAAAAGTTATTTTTTTCATTACCATGTATGTTTTAAGTTTTTTAGTTTGTTGATATCTTCTTTTTGATTTGTTCCTATGGCAACCAATTTTTTTAAATGGCACCCATACTTTTTTTTTCGTTATGAAAAAAGCATAGGATAGTTAGCATAGAGGCAAAAATAAGAGAAAAAATTATTTATTACTATTCACTCACAATCAATTAATTAATTTCACAAAACTAAAATTTAGATCAAATTAAATTTATAGAGTAACAAAGTTAGACTGAATATTAAAAAAAAAAAACAGCAATACTAAATCAGGTGTTCAAACTGAGCTCCGTTGACGGCCAAGCAATGACCTAAACGGTATTTAAATTCTACTGTAGTAGCTCTGAGTAACACCTCTGCAGGTATTCTGCGCATTTCAGCAGTTATTCGCACCTTTAAGTCCTCCAGATTAGGAGGTCTTTGTTTGAACACACTATTTTTAACATGACCCTACAGGAAAAAATCTAAGGGCGTCAAATCCGGAGATCTGGCAGGCCACTCCTCTTCTGCCGATCCACCTATTTCGAAAAACATGATTTAAGTACTCTCTAACATGTACCGAAAAATGTGGAGGAGCTCCATCTTGTTGGAAGAAAATTCTATTGTCAATACCTCCATTTTCACCCGGGAATAAGGCTGTGATCGCAGGTATGACCTGCGTTTATAGCAGTTGAAGATATCGGTTAGCGGTAAGGGTTTCATCAAGAAAAAAATGGGCCTATGATATGTCCTCTTATAATGCCTGCCCACACATTTACTTTTTGCGGATAATGTGTGTGTGCTTCTTGCACCCAGTGTGGGTTCGCTCTCGCCCAATACCGACAATTATGTCGATTGAATGAGCCGTTTAGCATAAAGGTCGCTTCATCTGAGAATACAATATTTGAAGCAAAATTCTCATTTGCATTACATCGTTCCATCGTGTACTCACAGAAATCCATCCGGCTATCAAAATCATCTTCATTCAATTCATGTATTAATTGAAGCTTATAAGGATGACTTTTTTTTTTTTTTTTAAATTCTAAGCACAGAAACATGGCTAATTTCTAAATTTTATTGTCTGAGACTTCCCTCGTTGACACTTGTGGCGTTTCTTCAATTGTCAACAGAACATTTAACGCTTTTTCCTTACTTGTTGCTGATTTTGGTCTGCCAGTTCTTTTCACGTCTTTAACGTTACCAGTTTCTCGAAATTTTTTAATTAGTTGACTGACTGTTCCTTGAGATACACGAGTATCTGGGTAAATTCCGTTGAATACAGTACACATTTCGCTTTGAGTCCTTTTCCTATTTCCGTACCCATATATCATTAATATTTCAATACGTTGTCTCTCACTCTAATTTGCAAGAATGTCAAACAAAAACTGTTCTCTAAACCGACAATAATCATTTATTCTTTGTTTGTATTACCATAATTTAAATGTCAAATTTACATGGCATTCTTTAGCAAACGTAATGTTTCTGTTTTAAAACTGCATGACTTTTTTCCTTATTAGAGGTGACGAGTGAATCGTAATAAATAATTTTTTTCTCTCTCTATTTTTTTTTTCAAAAATTGCAAAATTTTGTGACTGAAAAATATGCTTTTTTCGTAACGAAAAAAAGCATGGGTGCCATTTAAAAAAAAAATTGGTTGCCATAGGAACAAAACAAAAGAAAATATCAACAAACTAAAAAACTTAGAACATACATGGTAATGAACAAAATAACTTTTATATTGAACCTTTTGTAAGGTAAATTTTTTTTTTGGCAGTCTTGTTTAGTCTATTTTCTTACATTGCTGAATAGAGTATTATTATCTTATTTTGAACCACAACAACCACGACGTTACGTTCGCTCTCTATGTTTTTGTTATGGTCGTAAATTTGTCAGCTGAATGAGGGCGATTCAACGAACGCCAACTTGGGACTCGATATTGAAAGCTTGGGCCGGTGTTGGCATTAAATAAGCCTGTGTTGTGCAGACTGGTGCGGTTTTTTTTTAAGTGCATCCTTCAGATTCAAACAGATTCACAGGGTGAGTTTATCACTGAGCATTTTATACCTTTTTGTTTTGTTTGATTGATAATTCTATTTTTAATTTATTTAAAATGATGTGATACAATATTCGTCAGGAATTCCTCGACAATTTAATGCATTATCGGTTTATGTCATATAATATATTCAATATTAATATTAGTCATGATTTTATGAAAAAGCAAGTGTCTTTAGCACTTTGCGGGGACTGTGTGGACGATCCCAAAGTGTTACGGGCATATTTGTAAGTTGTAAATATGTTTCTGGCACTGTGTGGGGACTATGTGGACGATCCCACAGTGTTGGCGACAGAGCTCGGTAAATGCAGATATTACGTGGGGGACTATGTGGACGATCCCACGAGGAAGAGGACAGACACTGTGAGGGGATATTGTGGACAATTCCACAGTGCTTTGGAAATGTAGATATTACGTGGGGGACTATGTGGACGATCCCACGAGGAAGAGGACAGACACTGTGAGGGGATATTGTGGACAATTCCACAGTGCTTTGGAAGGAGGATGCTATCTGTATTTTTCCGACACTATGTGGGGACTATGTGGACGATCCCATAGTGTCGGCGAGCTCATTTGCATTTTTTTTATATTCAACACGTAGTCACTGTTTTAAAACACAGTAGGCGGCTTTGCCGTGGTTATGATTGTTGAATTTTATTATATATCAATATTACTTTTGTTTGTTTGTCAGAGTTAGATTTACTCTGAAAGAAATATAACCGATAGTAGCATGAATTTATAAGTTATAGATAATCATATTCATTCAGTGTATAATTGTCATAACAAGACAACGTTTGGGATTATGAAATGCTCATCTTTCATTCCCATTTCAGGGATGTCAAGAAATATCCTGGATCATCTCAGTTACGGGGGCACGTATAAGTAATGTAATCATGTTATTGTAAGTTTTTACTTTTAAATATAAACATATTAGTATCTTTTTCACGACAATAGTCATTTGTTTATACCCGAGATTTAACCATTACTTAAATTCATCACACAGAAACTGCACGATTTCACCCCAAAAGTGAAAAAGTGTCTTACACTTTTTTTTAACTGCAACCTTTGCATAACAAAGTTAAAGCCATTATGTGATACTTTTGTACCACCATGTATATTTGTGTTCAACGCATGTGTGGGTCTCCTCATTTTCGCGGGTATAACGGCGAATAACGTCAAACGAGAGAAGCCGAATAATTTCGAAGGTGTCCCGCGAGGAGAAAAGACAAAGCCACGTGTAATAAATAGAGGCGCGATTTGTTCCCATTCCGCTCTTGTGGCGCGGTAACGCGGTCCTTTCGAGACGCCGGCAACGAGACAAACTACGATATTATTCCTGTCCCGGCCTGTTATTCCCGCTTCTATTACGTTCAGAAACACATAATGATTGACTTGCGTCTAGCCCCCGGGCCGCTATCCTTAACCTTACATTACAAACGAGTCGAGTCAACATTGAATTATGGAATCTACTTCCGGGAGACTAGATGGATAAAGCGCAGATCCCAGTGATTGATACCCTTATGATGTTTATTCAATACCCTCTCGCGTTCGCTCTTTGTTAGACGGCAAAATTCATTTACTTTTCCATCGGGCGTAGGAGACGCGAGACTTGTGACTTGTTATATATGTACGACGACGGTGATGCCGTCCAGGGACGGGCTAGGGTTGCCACCTCTCCCGGGCCTCGCCCGGAGTTTCCGGGCCTTGGAGACGATCTTCGGGTCTCCGGCCTTACGCAAATTTCTCCGGGCCAAGGGGATTTACAGATATTTTCTTTAATTGTACTTAAAAAAAAATTCTGGAAATAAAAAAAATGACACAATGCCGCACTTTCGATGTTAGATTCCTGTAGAGTAAACACAGGTTTACATATTTACATGTTTTACCGCCATCTACCAGCCTGCGGGTCAATGTTCGACGTCAGTCGTTCTCTATTATTTTAAAGGGACGAACCAAAGAGACGACAACCTCTTCACAGCACAAAAAAGAGAACCACTGTCAGGTGTGTGGCGGTAAAAATCTTAGTTATCTCGAATATTTTACTGAAAGCGCAGTATACCTTTTTTCAATGGAACCGTCTACAAAGAAAAAAACATCCCACATCTGTAGTTTTCATGATAGATAGTTACAGGATCCTAATAATAAGTCGTGGTTAACCAAAACTGACAATATTACGGGATCATGCACGAAATATAGTGTTACATTTACAGTCAAACATGACGGTGAAAAGGCAGTTAAAAAACATTCAAATAGTGAGAATCATAAAAAACCGGAAAAACCATTGCATCAAACAAACTTTTTTACACTTTTTAAAATTACTTTTTAAATATCCCGCTCCCCCCCCCCTCTGCCCTCTGACTGAAAATCTCCGGGCAAGACATAGGTCCGAGGTGGCAACGCCGGCACGCGGTAGTTCGAAATGAGCAATTCGGCGACCAGGATCATATTTTGACACCTACTAGTAAGAAAATAATACAAAACATTTTTATAGATACGAGGATAGTCCCAGAAGTATCCGACCTAAGAAAGAAAACACAAAAAAATTGGGAAAAAATATCTTTATTTCTCTACATAGTCTACTTTTAGTTCGATACACTTTTTTCCAGGGATATTCAATAGCTCCGATTTATAGTGAGGGGGTTAAATCTTGTGAATAGGGTGCGTCAGGAAGCAATTCCAACTTTAGCTCATAAATTTTTGTTTGTTTTGATGAAACAAAACTTTATTCTTCGCCAAATGCGATCGTTTTTTCTTGATTTCATCACTCAAACACTGCTCATAAGTTCGCATAATCCTCGACGTTGATTGTTTTTCCTTTTTGAAGATAATCATTGAAAATTATTCCACGCATATCCCAAAAAACTGACACCATGACCTTGCCTGCAGATGGAACTATATTCGCTTTCTTTGGAGGAATTTCTCCCGTTTTAGTCCATTGTTTTGACTGTTCCTTCAGGTGTAAAATGATAGGCCCATGGTTATAATCGACGCAAAACCTCGGCTTTATTGTTGTGAAACTATCCTCGTATTAATCTTTAACGTTTGGTAATTTGGTAGATACCAGATGGTCCCAATGTTCCGGAATAGCTGACAATTTTAAAATACCTACATTAAATCGAAGAAAATAAATCGGGTATGATATTAGATTTTGTTGGACTCTACTAAACTACAATGCCAAAAATAACCCCATACTCTCGCCCACATGTGTGGAGTGAGGGGCAACATTGGAATTCTGAGAGATTACAGAGTTAATTATATCTGTGCTCGCGGAACCAGTTTCCAGCCATTAAAAGTAGTTGTCCATCTGAGTTTTGTAGTTTAACGAAATGAGTTAAAAGTCAAACCACAACTGGTCCAGTACTTCTGATGGTTGGAAACTATCAGAAATGCTTCTGCGTACAGACCTTATACAAGACAGAAAAAACATATTACATAAGATTTTTACTAAATTACTGGGTTGTCCCACAAGTTCCCGGACACTTGCGACCAAAAAATCAATTTATAATAGTATTTATATTCAAACAATAATTAGTCTGCAAAATAAATGCCATCGCTTTCTATAGTTTTCATTTTCATTATATAGCCTCATTGTTCGTGTTTGATGGGCGGTCGGACCTGGGTTGATCTCCAAGGCTGGTTTCGCCGTTTCGCAAGTGCTTGAACCAATCAGCCGTTGTAGTTTTGATGACCATTCCCTCGATTTTCACTTACATTACAAAATGGTACCAAACATGAATCGATTTGGATTAAATATAAAGAAATTTAATGTCAAAAATTCAAGCTTCAAGTGTCCGGGAATTTATGGCCCAACCTTACATTTGTATTATCTTTTAAGATTATCAAAATTAACAACTGAACATCGAAAAGTATAAAACGAAACAGACACATTTTTTTGGAATAGAACATCCTGTATATTTTTTGCTTTTAGTCAACGACTCGTCCTACTAATTTCATAAATCATGGGATTGACATTTATATCAGTTTACGAATTATTTGAATTTAAGACATTTAATTATTAAAATTGGCATACGGCAACACACCACATAGGCAACTCGTGCAGCATGTGATGGGGGTAGCCTGAATTTGATTTGATTGCAGGAGACCTGTGACGAATGGAGCTGCTTCATTATTATATTAGATATCGTGTTTTAGATTGTGATGAAAAAATGAATAACACGTAGACGTCTTCATAGGTCTTGAAAGGTTTTGGACACGGTTTCATTATTGACATGATACAGACAATCTATTTCGAGCTAAATATTTACTAACTTCAATACTGTAATAGTGGTTATTGTAGAATCCACAGAAAACTGTATTCATCGGCGTCAAGTGAGCACAATTAGAAGGCTATCTAGTTGCTCCATTATTCCCTATCCATAGTGGAAATGCATATTTTCAGAATTTCAGTTAAAAAAACAAAATGTTTGATAGGCTGTTGCGTTAACAATACAATTATCATTAGCTATTGTTGTTAACAATATGTATGATAGCATAGCGAATAAGTATAGAGTGATTATAATTATGTAGCACTGTTTCCAGCTGTCTATCGTATTTATTATAACACAATTCTTTTTCTATCGAAACCGTATTATTTATCTTTCTATATAATTTACATTTTTCAACGTGATTTCGGATGGTGTTGACGATTTAGATACCACATCATGTTTTCTCTTTGTGATAAACGTTTCTTTTGTGTTTTTTTTTTCAAGCAGGTAAATATTTGCAATTTATCTGTCCCATTACTTAGACTAGGAAAAAAGCAGAGGTACATAGAACTAATTGAAATTTTTATCTAATACCCCGCTATCTGAGGCCGGTCCTGACGTCACCTATGAAAATACGCGACATGAGGGGCTGTATTTTCCTGAAATTGATATTTTCTTATTCCGTTTAACTAACAAGATATTGCTGTACTTAGGGGATTTCAGGATCACTTTGGGTTAAATGATATCAATTTATAACTTAAAAATTCCATTTATTGCGATGTGTCTCGGAAGCTGTACGTCGAAATTGGAATCGAGGATATGTAGGGCTGATTCTGAATTGGTCTTCTAGGTAAATATTAATCTTTTGGGTTTCGTTCTTTGTTCTCCGTTTATGTATTGGAACGATACGAGAACGACAGTAGATGTATACGATAAATTATCGGAGTCTTTAACTTGTTGAAAAATTGCATCAGAGTTTATAGGGCTTGTAGTCCAGGCGAGGTAGCAAAAAACAACTGATTTTTTTAAAATAATTACTTGCGGCACTTTCTCAACGTGATAATTAGGAGAAAAATCGTACGAATCGATTGAAAATGTTTTGGACAAAGTCCGATTATAGGATCATTGCGAAAAAATTACAAAAAAGGTGCGAAAAAAACATTTTTTTCGACTTTTTAGGCATGAAAAAAAATTTCAAAAAAAAACACATAACCGTTGTAGAGCTTGAAGAGACGAATAAAATAGTTACATTCGGATCATTCGGATTCGGATCATTAAAATCGGTTAATAACTTTTTGCACAAAAAAATAAAAACCGCGAAAATTTGCGATTTTTCGATGTTCACTTACTCGGTCTGTAATTATCCTAACAATGTCTTCCGGGGTTCAAATTTTAGGGTATTCCAACACCTATCTACAGTTAAATTTTTGTCAAAAAATATTCATGTTTTCGCGTATATTGCGAAAAAGTAAAAACAGGTACTTTAGTAAAACGGCCCCTATTTCCACAATTATTGTCGCAGAGCAATTTTGCAAAAAACCTACGTGTTCTTGAAGACTTTTAGAGAGCGGCCGCGTGGACGCACGAGCGAAGGGGAAGTGGCGCGGTGGTGGGGAACTCTCTCCCGCAGTTAAAAAAAATCAATTTTCGTTCAGTAGTTCCCGAGAAATCTTAATTGTTTCCGGCTTGTCGAATTTGAATGCGCGCGCTCGCTTTCAGGACGCCTGCTGCGCCCGCGGAAGAGAGAGTTCCCCCACCACCACGCCACTTCCCCTTCGCTCGTGCGTCTACGCGGCCGCTCTCTAAAATTGCATGTTTTTCAGACGCGATTTTGAGGTATTTATTATTATCGGATCAAGAAATGAAAGAAATAGAAGAAGCCTTCAAGAACACGTAGCTTTTTCCAAAATTGTTCTACGACAGTTATTGTGGAAATAGGGGCCGTTTTACTAAAGTACTTGTTTTTACTTTTTTCGCAATTTGCGCAAAAACTTATGAATGTTTTTTTGACAAAATTTAACTGTAGATAGGTGTTGGAAAACCCTACAATTTGAGCCTCTAGAAGACATTTCTAGGATAATTACAGATCGAGTAATTGAACATCGAAAAATCGCTAATTTTCGCGGTTTTTATTTTTTTTGTGCAAAAAGTTATCAACCGATTTTAATGATACAAACACCATTTTATTCGTCTTTTCAAGCGCTATAACGTGATATTTTTTGTTTTTTTACTCAACATTTATTTTTGTGCCTAAAAATAGAACAAAAAAAACAGTTTTTTTGCAACTTTTTTCAACGTTTTCGCTATGTTCCTACAATAGTTCGCTGTCCAAAACACGTGCATTCGATTCAGACGATGTTTTTCCTTATAAAACCGTTGAGAAAGTGCCGCCACTAATTATTTTAAAAAATAATCTACGGCGCCTGGACTGTTGTCGAAAAGAAAATGGATAATATCGAGATATCTACATAGGTCATAATCAATGGCGGATATTGGAACTTGAAATTCTCGTATTTTCATAATAATACACGCATCTACAGTGCACCAAAAGTAGCTTTGCCCCAGGCCGCAGTAGAGAAAACCTGAAATTATGCTCATTTCTTTTGCAGCTGCAGCCGTGAATGCTCCGAGGACAATCAGTTATTCTTTGTTTCTGAGCATCTAATACGAGTATATCTCCCAGGTATGGTGGTTCTACCTCGTACTTCGACCGTTGTACGCAATTCGCGGGCTTAGCTATTCTTGGTGTACTGTAGATAATATACTTTCTACTGTATGTTTTGGGATAATTACGAAATCAAATTGAAAAGCTATTATAGCAAAATAAAATCTAAATATGCTTTGATTTTCTTTTGCAAAACGTTTAAAAAAATGTGTTTCCCACCGGAACCTAAACAGCTTGCTAAAGAAGTACCTAAACAGCTTGCAACATATTTGCGTATTTTGTTTTTCTAATCCAAACAATTGAAACTTGTGTGCTTGTGACTTGAGATTAACCCGTTGCTCCATCTGAACACAACATTTTTCGACGCGTCACTGGTGCGTAGACTAACTTAAACGACTCCTACAGTCAATCAAACTGAGCGATCCACTAGCTTGTCCAGCGAGCTCAGGGTGGGGAAAGTATCACCAGACACAGTTCTGTTCAAACTTGTCGCAGCGCGCTGGTAGCAGCATCAACTCGGTTATTTAATAGCCACACCTCGGATATGAATTTTGTATATTTCGTTTCTGAAATATTGAAAACATATCTGCTTATTTTGTTTATTTAATCTAAATCTTCAATTGGACCCAAGACATCTTTATTCAGTATTTTATTTCAAAGTTTCAGTTTGTACTTGTATTACGGAAAATCTTGTTTATAAATATTTCACACTTCATTTAAACTCATTTGATTTTTGAAGTACTAAGATGGCTGTATTTTGAAAAAAACAATTTAAATTTTAAAATAAGCAGAAGAGTAAGATAATTAAAATAGGTATAAATAAATTATAAAATCTCTGTATAAATATAAATAAGTATAAATATACTTATAAATCAGTTTCTGTACTTTTATTTAAATTGTATGATTGCTGGAAGTAGAAAAATATAAATGTGCTGTGTTTTAGCTCACTATAATATTTGCAAAGCTTTCTGGTAATATAGTGAAATATACATATTTATTTTATTTTATTGCAGATGTGTCGTATATAAAGATGAGCTTAAGCTGAGTTGCTTGGATTTGCAGGTAAGTTTAATGTAACACTTTGTATGGTTTTTATATGTTGGTCAAACACTAAATGTCCTAAATTTTTAACTTGTTTTAAAATGATAAGATTTAGTAATACATGTTTTTTAAATTAATTATAAAACTGTAGTACAAAATTCGTGTTCAAGACACAAAACTGATGATTTTATTCTTCTCAAAATATTATACTTATTCGGTATGTCAAATTAACTTGACTGATATGCTTAGAAATTGTGATGTACAAGGTTTTTCCTTATAATTTGTTAAATAACTCAAAAACCACTTGTCCAAACATAGACACATTATATGTCTTTGGAATGTGGAAATTAAGTTGATACGTAGGTATAAAAAATGTAATTAGAAATAGGGTATTCCATTAAAGAAATAACATAAGTTAACCTTTTTTATTTTTGACATTGTATTTTGTTTTGTTTTTTTTTTTTGGTTGACATTAAAAATTTTCAGGAAAAATTCTGCAATCCTGTTTTTATACGAGGGGTGTAAATTAAGTAACGAGACTTAAGATGTTTTTCTAATTATTCTTTATTCAAATAGAATTTCAATTTAGTATTGTCTCCTTCAAAAGCATCCTTGGGAAGCCACACAGCGCTGGAGACGGTTCTTTCATTCTTCATAATAATGCTGGAACTCATATACTGAAATAGCCTTCAGCTGGTCTGTTACAGCAGTTTGAATGTTTTCTATGGTCCCAAAATGACATGGCCCTGAGGAGCCACATGAATGTGTTTACTGGCTAAAAACTGTAATGGTTTTTACAGCGCCTTGTCACGCAGTAAAAAAATGGCTGCGTGACAAGACGCATTGTCGTGATGAAACATCTAGTTGTTCTTGATGTTTGGTCTCACACGCATTACTGTTTGGCCTGGAGGCACAAACTCTTTGTGGGCAATTCCTCTGGCTATCGCAAATCAGCATGCATTTGATCTTCAACTTGCTCATTCTTGCTTTTTTGTGTCTTGGAGAGCTTGACGTGTGCCATTCCATGCTTTGACGCTTGGTTTCTGGGTCATACTCAAACACCCAAGTCTCATTACCAGTAACAACACGTTCCATAAAATAGGGATCATTTTCAGTCAACTCCAAAAACTCAAGACACCTTTCTCTCCTGATCCTGCGAAAGGTTTTTTGGAACCATTTTTGCGCAGATTTTTCTCATCCCCAATTCGTTAGTCAAAATCTGATGAACAGTGGTGTGATTCAAATTTAACATCGGTTAACATGACATTTTCATCGGTTCTTGAAGACGAAGGCCTTCCGCTGCGTGGTTTATCTTCAATCGACTCTCTTCCTCTCTTCCGTCTTAGAATGCCTTAAACCACCGAAAAATCTAGGCTCTTGAAAAAACACTGTCTCCGTAGGCGTGTTGAAGCTTTGCAAACGTATCCGTTGCGCTGTGTCCAAGTCTGAAGCAAAACCTGATATCGCACGAGAAAAAACCGGTTTATGAAAACAGTCACAAAGAACAAACAAATGACTCTAACCAGTTCAAACTTGTACTGAAGGTGCAATACATGTTAACCTACCGCTCTTCCAAGTGCGCCTCCGCAGTGTTGCTAGATCTGGCGCTACGTCGTCAGTCTCATTACTTAATGTACACACCTCGTATTTTTTCTGTCAACAAATAAACATTTTAAAGGGATGCCAAATTATAAGGAAGAACTCTGTACCTGTGGTTGATATTTTGTGATTTCCCGCGATGTAACTCAAGGAACCAAAGAACCTGTATTTAAAAAAACTTTAGCTTCTTTGAAAGAAAAATAGGAATTAATAGTCTCAACCAGTGAATATCCTTAAGCTTTCGTGTATTAAAGTTTTTTAAGAATACCCGTTCACTCTAAGATTACCTGTCCACTTTAATCTTGGCAGCTGAACCCTAAAAATCCCCTAAAAACTACATTACCATACGCCGAAGCTTTCAAATTAATTGCATAACGTTAATGCCGTAGTCATCTCCAATTGCCCGAATGAAAACCCACCACTTGACTTTATGTGCTGAAGTGCTTTTGTGCATTAATTTCAAGTTTCCCATTCGAAACTATCCGGGACGGGAGCTCCATAAAAAGCCGTGAATTGCTCTCTGTCGTGTTAATTTTAAATTTACTTTTTCGCTGAGGTCTTGGTACCGTTCCAACGTTCATAATTGGTGAGATACTGTAGCCGCTCTATCGACTGGAAGCAAAACTTTATGGGTTCTTGCTCCGTGCAATGCCTGCAACACTAACCGGGCAATATCGTGTATAAAAAATATTTTTTTAACTCAGTATTATTTGCAAAATTTGAAAAACATATATTTTTTGTGTATACAGTGTGGAACAGCCAAATGGAATAAATTCAGTAGCTCCATTATTATGCATTTTTTTAGAAAATCCTGAGACACGTCAATTTCTAATTCTAAAATGACATCTTGCGACGTAAAAATATCATCCCTAAATTGAACCCCCTTCAGGTGACAGCTACAACCCCTAAATTTTCAAATTCTCTCTCATACTTATGAATCTCTATTAAAAACTGCTATTGTTTTAATTTTTTTTGTAGAAATTAACACGAAAAAAAGATAAGTTTCTCCAGCGTAGGAAATTCATTACATTCAAATAAAACTTTTATAAATAACACTATTTGTCAATTTTAGTCTCTGAAATGTTAATAATAAGAAAAAATAAATGTCTGTAATTGCCGACATTCCTTACTATAACATAAAAACTTACTAATAAATACGTACAATTTTTTGCTTGATAAAAACGAGCAAGCAGCAAAAAAACAAACCTAAAATGTAAGAAGTTGGCCATTATCAGCTTTAGTGAAATTACCTAAAAACGTGCTTGTCATTTTAACAGTAGTTAACAGTTATCAGTGTTAAACTTTTGTTTTGTTGCAATTCAGAGAGATGGTTTACCTAACAGAAATGTATAAGATAACGATTCTGCAGAAGATTGGTTACGGAGACAGAACACGAACGCCGGCCGAAGTTTTCGCCTATTTCGAGAAAAATATCCGCAGTTGCCGGGCCCGATATCTCAAGGTACCGTAAGTAAAATAGAGAAGCAGTTTATTTCCAAATCGCTGGATAGGGAGTGGTTCTGTAGAATGCCCTGCACGGTGACCTGATCTCACACCGTTAGACTTCCTATGGGGATATGTAAAAAGTATGGTCTACAAAACCAAACCCGATATTTTAGCTGACTTAAGAAGAATAACACTTGAAATTAGGTCAATTACCCCGCAGATGTGAACTAACGTTAGAAGACAGTTTTATTTACGGCTAGGATGCTGCCAGGATGCTGGAGGCATGTATTTTGAACATGCACAATAATGATTTGTTTTTCATTTTAATATAACGAATTTCCTTTGCTTGAGAAAGTTTTTTCCTTGTTAATTTCTGCAATAAAATTTAAAACCATAGCAGTTTTGAATAGAGAATGAAAAAACCTTTCAAATGAAGTATCACAAGCCCCTACTTCCAAGTTGAAAATTTAGGGGTTGTAGCTGTTACCTGAAGGGGTTGAATTTAGGGATGACATTTCTACGTCTCAAGATGTCATTTCAGAATTAGAAATTGACGTGTCTCCACACTATAGATAATTCAAAACAGATTTGAGGTATTCGCTTTAATATCCTAGTAAACGTTTTCGAGATATCTATTTTTTGCGAGGGAAATTGAGAAAATTTATATTTTTAATAAAAATAGTAGAAAAAAATAGCCGCCAAAAAGTTTCACTTACAATATTTTAATATATTTTACTCTAGATAATAATTGTTTGGTTAAAGTTAAAACCCCAATGTTGCGCTTCTGGTTAGTGGAGCAACGAAGTAATGCTTTCAAAGTCGAACACATGCACATGAAGCCTTAGCAGCTGTCGAACGAGTGAGTCTGATTGGCTATTGCCAATATATCGTGATCTACCTATCACAGACTAGATACCCTCAGATTTAAATGGAATATTACAGCTTAAGGCCGCATTACACCTGCTGAGTACATCAGTACATTTTACTGAACACATCAGCCGAGTACTCGTTCGATTGAACTGTGTCAGCCCAGCACTCGGTAGGTGTAATTCGGTCCTTACGAACATTCCTTCATTTGGCCTCAGGGCTAGACGTCACGTCGTTAGTATTTTTTTTAGCCTCGGGCAACACTGCCAATTAAAAACCAAATGTAATTTCACTATAAGAATTAATTTTCATTTAACCAAAAGTTCGTACTTTGATGTGGTAAAATTTCCCAAAAGTCAGTGACAATTTCTTGGTAAAAATAAAAGTTTAAATTGTATAATTCAATTTAAAAAAATAAGAAAATACATAACTGTGTTCAGTAACTTATCCACCGTTAAAACTGTCTTAAATAAAACTGCTTGTTTATAAAACACTCGTGTGAATATTATTTCTATCCAATAAGCAGTTGAAATTGACTATATCCATAACAGTCAGGACCGCAGTTAGTACATACGAGTAGTGTGGATAGTAATACGGAGAAATATTTAAGAAAAACACTACCTGGCAACACTAAAAACATGTACATATCATAGACGTATTCATTTTTTATTGTTGATCATACTCCCTTATATGGACCTTTAACACAAATTCTTGATGGATATACGATGTAAATCGTACATAGGAGCATAAGTCATGCACATACAAGTTATTTTTATAATTTCTACATCAAAATAAAAGAAAACTTGTAAATTCCTTAAAATTCCTGTACATACCTCAAAATTCGTTTACATAGTACATTAATAGTTTTTATTATTATTGATTATACCTGCCATGATTACTTTTATGAATAGTTATGAATACATTATTAATAGAAATAATCCTCAACAAAGTAAGACTTGACGCTTCCATTTAAAGATTGACTATTTTTTATATAATTTCCTCGTTTTGACGAGGACCTGACTGGTGTCGATAGTTAATGACAAAAATAGCAATCAGACAAATAAAGAACAATAATGTCAAGTTTACAGGTAATTTATTACGGCTATTAACCTCGTGAAAAAAGGCCTCATATTTCCTCCAAAACATAGATAAGTGCGGATTAACCAAAAGGTTAAATGACAAATTTCAGGAACATAACATCACACATAAATCAAATAAAAATTGCAATTTTGGAATACCACGCTGTTATTTTATGCGCTATACTTCTTAAATTATCATTACAACAATTCTCATTATGCCAATCTATATGCAAATGGTGCGGATCGTTGCAGTTTATTAATCAGCATAAAAAATAACACCAAAAAAATCACTTCACCACATAAAAAAAGTCATAACTTAGCGTCTTCCGCCGCCGGTCAAATAGCGACTGAGCGACATAGAACTAATTCATTGGAGTCCCTATACGCCAAATATTATCCCGGGAAAAGTAGTCAATTTTGAGGATTGTAACGTTATACGGGTTGAAGTAGACTAGTTTTAACTAAAAGTATGTACGTTTTCATAAATTATTCCTTATACAAACAATCTATTCACTGACCCACTATGTCTTTAAAATTTTAGTGCTATATATAGTAAACAAACCACTACAGAAGTGATTCACAATAAATTCGCCGGTTTGTAGCGCTTGATTTCCGATGAATGAATGAACGGTTTCATTATTTATTTGTTAGACTTTCGATACCACTTAACGTTGGATCACTTTCGAAGGATGGGCCAAATACAAGTATTCAAGTATTTTTATCACAAGCGGTGGTGCGGTTCCGATCGGAAGGGAACGCGTGCGAGACAAAGTTCCCGGTTCCGCTCGTTCGAAACGACCGCGGAAACTTACGAAACGTACCTTTGAGTGGAATAAAAAGTTCCTCTCGAAATTTGTGAGACCGCCCAGGGCAAATCCCACAGCGGTCGATCCGCTTCGGCCTCTGCGGTAAATTTGTACGAATCGATGAACTTCGCCGTAGCCGAGAGAGAGTCACGAAACGATCTTATACATAAAGAAAAACACTAAATGAAAAAATATAAGCACCTACGCATATTTCTGTAATTTCGGTTTCAGTAATGTTCGTATGTAATATAGGCGCTGTAATTGTCGGTATTTCATGTACTTTTGTAGGTTCGTAGTATCTGGGCTGTTAAAAAATTATATTTCATTTACGTTTGACATTCGGAACTGTTTGTTTTAAATATGTTCGTAGCATGTGGGAATTACATTTTTGGCATTTGCTTCTGAAGTTTGCAGATTTTAGCTACAAAGAAATAAATTACATACTTCTCGTTTTTAGCCGTGAATTTGCTTTCCATTTCCATTTTATTTTTTTGTATTTGGATACGTACCTATGACATTTGTATATCGTTTGCCTCAGAATGACGTTACAAAGCGATATATCCGTTAGTTGAAAAGAATATGAACCTGAACAAAAAAGGTCCTTCAAATGACACGAAAAAACACATTTGATTACAGCTTACAATTCGTGTTTACGTTAAGAACCGACCCCGCAAGTTTTTTTCCAGGTAGTAGCCTGAGTAACTAGACACCTAAATTTAGTCCCCACTTCATTACAAATACATTGATGTAATACATGGTATTTAAAAGTCATTACCCATCATAAATGCAATACGCGAAATTAATTAGTAGCCTTTCACACATTTGCTATATCTTGTTATGAAATTATATCACACTATTCAACGTATTGCATATAGCGGCGGTTGTAAAACAGCATCAACTGACAGGGGACTACTGCAATCAATCAACTTGAGGCAACCCCCATCACATGCTACACGAATTGCCTATGTGCCGCGTCACTGTAAGCCAACTTTAATCATAAAGTCAGAGGTAAATATATTACATAACAGTAATTTTTCACGCCATTTGCAGTTTTTTTTTGTTCACTCTCATACTTTTTTTTCAAATAACGTCTGCAAAAAATCGTTTGCAGGGGTCTGACTATACAGTAAGTATGAAAGGCATCCGGTTTGTCGGTAGGGCTGTTTGAGTTAAAATTTGAAATACCATTTTATATTTTATACTGGTCTAGTGACCGAATAGAAAAGTGCGTTATTACGAGCGTATTGTAGAATCACTACATACATTCATAAAAATAAAAATGGATATTTATCACATTGACGAAAAAGTTCAAATAATGAAATGACAGACGGTATGAGCGCGGCCGCCGCTAACCGCGGAGATCCGTGACGCGGCAAAGAGAGTGCATTAGAGGGTGGAGCTTAGAGTGAACCATTGGACCGTTCGTTCTGCCTTCGTTCTCTGCGTGCGTTCGCTGTTGTCATATCAACATAATATTCCTATTAGATATTTTAAAATTGTTTCGCAGCTGTTTAAAGTAATATTAACTGTTTCAAATTATTTTACCCCCCACCCCCCCCCCCCCAAGTCAATTCCCTAATTACATAAAAATTATATATTTAATATTTATTTAATATAATAAATTAGTACCTTTTATATATATTTTTTGGTTAAAAATTATCAATTAACTTTTTTCCTACTAAAAAAACCTAAATCCATATTTAATAAAAACCTATAACAAAAAAAACTTAATTCAAAATTTAATTTTTTAAATAAAAATAAATAAATAAAAAATACACAAATTTTAATTTACTAAAATAACATACAAACAATAATTTAAAATTTTAAATTAATTTAATACTTTTTAAACTCAATAATTTAACTATTAATTTTAATATATTAATATTTTTTATTATTTAAAATTTAAATATTTTTCTTTTTATTTTTTTTTTTATATTTTTATTTATTTATATTTATAATTAATTAAAAAAAAAAATTTAATATATTATTATTATAAAAAAAAAAATAATTAATTTAAAAAAAAAAACTATAAAAAATTTAAAAATTTCTTTTTGTTCTCGAGTCAAATTGTCGGTAAACGCACAATTTAATATGGACCGGCAACCATCCTGGGCCATTATTAGCGTGGCGCAACATGCGGCCGCCATTAGAAGGGGTATATCTACCCTCGGCGAGCGTGAGCCTTTATCACTCATTTCGTTACGTCTATTTCCCGATGCGTTGTCAGTGCCAGCCGGAGTGCTCGAGAGAGGTTTCTCTAAAAGCCGATCTTTGTTCCGAACCTGCGCCCATTGTTCGTATGTAATGCATTAATGAAAAACAATTAGCCTCCTTGACGGAACGCTACGACGGAGACGCACAATGAAATTATTACTAATTATTAATTAATTGGCCGAGGTCGGAATTTCAGGGACTTATCAGGACAGGACTCGGCGCATAAGCGCTTGAATGCCTGCAGTGTACGGTGCACGACGCGATAAAAACCAGACAAAATATCTAATGTGTAATAATAAATAATTGTACAGTGCAGATGCTTATAATTTTTTAAGCAGTGTTGTTACATTTGTTACACCCGAATGTTCATATGAAACAATGTTTATCAATATTATTACCCTACTAATAAACACTAGTAAAATTTAATAAAGAGGTTGAAAGTACGAAATCATCAAATCTAGAGTATGTTCTATTTTAAATACCTAGGCGACTTAGGTAATAAAAGACAAAGTTGTTCAAACGTTTCTCTCTATTTTGAGCAATCTGATGAGCAAGATTTTGGCATATCGTCGGTTCGGAAGAAAAGGGTTACATCTCAAAAAAAGTAGTTTTTCTGTTTCTTCCATATTGCCACTAAATAAGATGCCTATTTTCTAAAAAAAATAAAGTTATACGTAAATCTCGACATATGACCAAAATATGGCAGCACGTAACACAGGGATATGTGCAAAATTCTATAAGTATTCCCAAAAATACCGTTACATTTCAGTTTGCCGCGAGACAAACTACTCCAAAAAACCAAAATACATTTTAGTGCTAATAATAATAAAAAAAAATAGAATTTTTTTGGATTTATAATTAAATAATGAAGAATTATTTAATTCAAAATGTTTAAATTGCTTCTCCTGTAAAAAAGACAATTTTTGAGTTGTAACCCTTTTCTTCCAAACCGACGATATATGTAATACACTTTAAAAATAATACACTTTACTCAAAAGGTAGTAAACCCTACCTTTTGTAATTATATGGTAAAAAAGTTACCATTGGGCCTCATCGAAAGTTGGTATTAATTGTTATCTAGGGGTTGGCGATTTTGCAATTTTTTTATTAGGTAATAGTAAAATTCAAATATATCGAAAATGTTGTTGAAATGTTGTTGAAAAAAAACTACCTGAGTACAGACCTGATATATACACAGGGTGATATTTGAATTGGACGCAGTTAGTTCAACACTTCTTACACATTTTAATTTATTGATTTGAATCAAGAAAACATAGGAATTAAAACGATTATTAATTACACAGACCTGCAAAAAAAACACTTTCTTTTTTTTAATCCTAATAGGTGATTTCGAAGGTTTTTGACATGCTGAACACAATACCGTTGTCCGATTTACCCTATCAAGTCACAATTTTCAGAAAACCTAACCTAAAACTGCAAAGAAGGCTTTTTTGGTCTATATTAAGGCCTTAATAGCTCGGTAACGAAAGGAGATTGGGTAAAATGGACTCGACCATCATATTCAGTAAATCAAAACCTACAAAAATCAATAGTAAAAATAAAATAAAAAAACATTACTGTAGATGGCGCAATTATTATTTTATTTAAGTGATTTCGCAAGAATTTCCAGAATCTATGTTTCGGAAATGTACAAAGAATTCAAAATTAAATAGGCTAATCCAAAGGATTTTGACCTGGTAAACATGATGCCGTTACTTGTTTTTCTCCATGAAGTTAGAATTATGAAAAAACATAACCTTAAAATTGATATGAAGCAAGTATAACTTCATGGAGAAAAACAAGTAACGGCATCGTATCTAACAGGTCAAAATCCTTTGAATTAGCCTATTTAATTTTGAATTATTTATATGTATCCGGAACATAGATTCTGGAAATTCTTTGAAATCCCTTAAATAAATAGTAATTGCGCCATGTACTTTACTAGACAGGTACTATAGGTGCCAGGTACTAGGTAGGTTATTTTTACTATTGATTTTTGTAGATTTTATTATTGGAAATGTAATAAAAAAATAATTGATCGATTTTTATGTGGTTGGGAACAATGGAAAGTTCATTTCCTTGGAAGTTGTACTACTGAAACATTTTTAATTCGCCTGCCTGGCACCCTGTATATCATGTTTTTTTTAATATTCCCTAAATTCTGTTTATTAGTACAAGGAAAGGAACTTACATCAGTTCACTGAACTTACATCACTGAATTACAACAGTTCAAAAATGGGCCTACAAATTCTATAAGGAATTGAGTCGAATTTATTGACGAGATGTTTATATTTTCAAGAACAAGGGATTTTCTAAATCTCTTTTTATATATTTTTAAGAATGAATTTTCCGCTAAATATAATTTCATTTTCTACGATTTTTATAGGTAAAGTTAAAACCAGCTAGTTGTATATCGAGGACCCACAATAATAATTAATGTCATAAGAAGTTAAAGCGACCGCCACGTCTAAACTTAATTCTTCAGTAAATCGTAATGCGAATGCCGCCATATAAATTATTTACGGACAACAGAGGAAACCCATTTTCCAAATCCCCTTTGTTGTACTCCTATACGGAAAAATATATAAAATATATAAAACTTCAACTTACCGAATCGAATAATGTATTTCTCTTTATACGGAATTACGGAACTAAACGCAAGCGCTATTGAAAAATAAATCCCCTCGAAGAGAAGACTATATGAATTGTCTACTTTATGGATTGTACGTGTATTGCATTTTTATCAGCCTGAATCGTACGATTTTTATATTGCGCTTCTCTGCGACGGTCATTTATTTTACATTATGATTATCTTCGTGCAGTCGGAAACAGATATCAATGCTGAAATATTAAAGTTACTTAGCTTTCCTTTTTTCCCCAATTTGTCAACAAATGCATATGTCTGTATGTATTTACTGCTATTGAGATTTCAGGTTTAGGATATCAAAAGGCTCGTCAAAATTAGCGTGAAATTATTTAGATTAGCGCCATTTACGGTCTCTTCGAGTTAAAGACTTGCGATTTTTAATTTTCGGTAGCCTATAGAGTTGGTTTTAATCCCCCCTAGTCGCTATGATATGACAAACGGTTCGCTGTCCACATCTCAAAAACTAACTCCATATCGAAATATGAATTTGCAAGATTTTGTCGGCAATTCAGAGACTTACGGGATGGACTAAGAATGACGCTGTCGGGTAAAAGCACACATTAAAATCTCCCTCAATATGTTCTGTGCATTTGTTGCTGCCTCGTAACCTATTACAGACCCTGTAAGTTACCCCTTTGCATTTACGCTGGGTTTTGCGTGGTTTGACCTCTGTTGGGCGAATCCATTGATCCTAATGCTGTCAAATAAATTGGTGTGAGGTGCCACAGCTCGCTTTCACCCTTTGACAACTCAGGCATCCCTTTAGGCCACATTTACACCAAGGGGCGGTACCCGGTTAGCCCCCAACCCGCCCAGGTTCCGCCTCTGTAGGAAATTGTGTAGAATGTCGTTTTATATCGAATTCATGTCATGACATTACTTGAAGGCTCTCGAAGTTGACGGGACCCACTGCGGACGGCCGATTGAACGCCAAAAGTGAAATTCCACCTCCAATCTCCTCCAGGATTGTAAGGAGGTCTTGACTGTGTGGTGAGTGATTCTAAAAGCCTTCTTGAGGAAGCTGAAGCCCTTTTTGGCACACCCTGAGTAGCCCGTCTCCTTCAAATCGTCTTTTGCGTTCTATCACAGTCTTTTTTTTGACCCCCCTCCAAAAAAATTTTGAGTTGATGAAAATTCCTGAAAGAGGAACCTTATCCCCGGCATCCTGATATGGCCCTGATGCACCCAATTTTTACCCCCAATTTCATTGCAGAATCTGATTCTACGGAAAAAATACGTCCAAAACAAGTTTTTGAAGTAATTTTCCTGACATCCAGGCTTCATCCTAGCTCCTTACAAATGCCTATCCATGCTTTTTTTCAAATATTTAACTATAATTTATAACTTATTATATTTAAATAATAAGGTGCTAGATCACCTTAGATGATCATATGGCCCCCTCCAAACTAAACAACTTTTGTTAAAGTCATTTTTGGATTATCGGCTTTTCTACAGAGTTATTCATGTGGATGTTTTAGAATGGAACACCTAGTATATGTTAATTTCGCATATCCTTTACACATTATTATATAATGATCAGGTCAAAGTGTCGCTGCCGATTTGACATTCGAAACTGGTTACTGCCCAATATCCCACCCTAATTGAGAATTTATTTGAGGGAAGTGTATTTCAAGGCTTCTTTCAAATCCACAAAACAAAATAGTAAAAAACTCTTTTAAAGCGATATAATACTTACATTCCATCCCCAACCAGACTAGTGCTGTGTTGTTGAATGGAGCTATTGTGATTCCGTACCAAATTTTCGAATAACATTTATTTCAGCATTCGCTCACCTGACACTACACAATTTATCGTCGCCCTATCGCAGCCCTTCTTTGCTGCGCGCACACCCCCGCAGGCGGAACACATTATCTCCCCCCTCGTTCGGGGGAACTGGGAATCCTTTATGCCGATTTTGTTTTAACCCCGTCACGTTCTGACGAACGCAAATATTATTTCATTTCGCTGCTCCTAAACGTCTATCTCTCAACAATTTAACTTGAATTGACATCTGCAGGTTTCACAAACAAAGTTCCCTTTTGTTACCGCTAATTCTCTATCCGGCGACGATCGAAAGGGGGAAGGAGGTGAGAGGGGTAGTATGGGTTGAAAGAAGTTGTGAAATGGGCGTTTCGTATGCAACCGATATTTCGTTATACATATGTCATACAAGCGGATTAGGGTTGCTTGCACATGGGGACAGAGCGGCAGTATCGGGGATGTATGCGCTGAAAGGGGAATGAGAATTGGTTGAATTTGTAGCATTAAGATTAACCTTACACGGTCAATATTATTGAGGCAATATACAGGGTTGGAACGTCCAAGATTTCAAAGCCAAGCATTAAAAGATAGAAAATAATAAACTCTTCGAGTAAAGGGAACTGACAGAGAAATTTTATATCCCTAGTTGCCAGACTGATATGTCATTTTAAAACTGACCCTTAAAAAAAAAAAAAATCTTTTACATACCAAAAAAAAAAAAAAAAAAAATATAAAAAAAAATCAAATAAAAAAAAAAAAAAAATTCATAATTTAAAAAATATAATGACTATGACAGGGTTAAATGGATTATTGAATTACAAGTGAATGCTGATTTTTCAAGCAAAATCATCCAAAGCGATGAAGATCTTCACCTTGATGGCTTCGTTAATCGTCAAAATTGCCGCATTTAGGGTTCAGAGAACCCACATGTGACTGTCGAAGAACAATTGCATCCACAACGTGTCACTGTTTGGTGCGGATTTTGGGCAGGAGGCGTCATTGGGCCATACTTCTTCGAAAATGAGGCTGGTCAAGCGGTTACTGTCACTGGTGCTCGATATCGCGACATGATATACGAGTTCTTTCTGCCTAAGTTGGATGATATTGATGTGGACGACATGTGGTTTCAACAAGACGATTCCACATGCCATACAGCCCGTGAAACAATCCAATTATTGCATGAGACATTTCCTGGTCGTGTACTCTCTCGTTTCGGTGATCAGAATTGGCCTCCTAGATCATGTGATTTAACACCATTGGATATCTTTCTATGGGGTTATTTGAAGTCAAAGGTATATATCAACAAACCCACATCCACCCGTGCATTGAAGGAGGAAATTCAACGCTGCATCAACGAAATTCAGCCACATTTATGCAAAATGGTCATGGAAAATTTCGACAAACGAGTGCGTATGTACCAGCAACGCCATGGAGGTATTTTGCCCGATGTGTTATTCCAACATAACCTTATCCTATGTACTTCATGTATCAATAAAAGAATGATACAATTGAAAAAAAAAACAGAATAGTATATGAATTAGTATTTAGAAATATACTGTTTCAATTGATTCTCGCGCGGTGTGAATATTTCACTGTACTTTTAAGACCGCACTGTATAGAGGTTCCTAAAATGGTCACAGTCACAGTTCATTGACAATTTTTAGATTCAGAAATCTCTGCTAGTGGAATTTAGAGTTTTACTATTTACCTATGACTGAACCGAATGTTCGAGGAAAGGTAGTAGATATATCTATATAGAATAATTTTTTGGTTGCACAACTAGGATCACGTTTGATCAAAATTTAAAACTTATTTAACACTTTCCCACAATTACAACCTATATGCAGGTTATCCAGAAGCGGTGGAAGAATGTTACTTTAATCCACGAATGCGTGATATTTTACACAGGGAATAATGGAGAGCTCAGAATGCATGGGGCTGCTACTACCAACAATATTAATGTTTTGTTAATGGGTTATCAGTTCAGTAATATTTACATAATAAATAAATTAACTAATAAGTAATAAGTTTAATTATCAGTAATATTTTGATTAACCATATTGGTAATTCATAAAGTTACCTGAATGCGGACCTGATATGTCGCTGAAAAATCCGACCTCTGATTATCAGAACACAAAACTGAATAAACTATTGTTTCTAGAATTGAAACTGAATGAAAAAACTTAAAACAAATCGTTAATAAAAAATTTTTGTGCGTTAAAAAGCACTTTCGTGTAGTAATCTATTAAGTAAGCGTTATCTATTACCATGGCTTTTCCGAATTTCTTTGAAATCTTCTTTTTTTTAGTTGAGTAAATTTGATGTTTTCACCGGAGAAAGACGTGACTCTCTCTGCCCTAACGAGAATGGCCCGACCCTCGATAACTAAAACGAAAACATAAATACATTTCTCCTTCCCCAATAAAGTTGACCCGGCTGACCTTACGTGCGCCTTAAAACATCTCGGAAGGTTCACACGAGGTTGCCCTAGGGTAACCTGATTGTAAACATCTGACAAGTTTGAATTGATTAAAGGAGAAGGGTAACTTCAGTCGACTGAACAACCCTAGTCTGGGGGATGGTGGAATTTTATTATCCCCTTTTATAATGACAATAAAGCAACTAAGGTTGTTGTATTTAGGAATATAATAAGGAGCAGAAGCTCGTATTTTATGTACGTATATAATACGGAGAAGCATAAGATATAGCAATAAAATGTTTTTTACGAGTGCCGCCTTATGCTTTTGTTGGTTTTATGTCGTGCAGTATACGACGGATTGTTTAATGAAGTGTTCAAAAGTTGGTCAATAAAAAAAGTATGAAATTCATTATGAAAATATCGTATTATTGCTCGTACAAAACTCCAGTTTGCGTCTATAAAATTATTAAATATATTTTGTATTATAGATAAAATTATGTTCATACAGAGTCCAGGTTAAGTCTGGAATATTGCCTATACGTTTTTAACCATTTATTTTATAGGTTTTTTTCAAATAAAATTTACTTATATTTTTACATAATCTGCTGATTCTAAAAAAATATAAAAGACATTGACTGCTTTTTTAAAAAAGGAAGCACACAGCTACAACTTGTCATCATCGTGATCAGCAAACTGGTCACATAATGATTATCCATGTGTTTCCAACTTTTGGATATAGTATAAATTAAGATATTGTAGTCGCTATTAATATATCGTATATCTAAGATTAAGAAGAATATATCGTATATCGTTTTTCTAAGATTTTCTTATGTCAAGATCAAGTTACATAATTATTACATTCTTGCTTATCTACACAAGTAAATCTCGTGACAAGCTTTTATATCATATAAATTATGTAATGTAATACATTGATGGGTTTGATTAAATTTAAAGATTATTTCCTTCTTTTTAGGGCGTTTAAATAAAAGCTTGTTTTTAAAAATTTTTTTTTTTATTTTTTAGTTATCGTCGTGTTTTTTGTATCTAAATGTTTCTCAACCTGTTCTAACCTATACCATGTTATAACTCTTTAAGATTGGTATGGTGGCCATCTTGTATTTCGCCATTTTGAATTTTTTTCACCACCGCTAGAATTTGCTTAGGGTATAGGTTGATATTAGTTAAGTCACGACCCCGCTAAGTCTTACTGTTTAGCCGGGCAGTAGTACACCATCTCCTCGAAGGGTTGAACGCAGACGTCAATTTATTCGTATTCTTCTTAGTAAACCCTTTCGTTTGATACCCACATTATGGGAGTGCTTAAAAATAACTGCGCCATCTTGAGCGGTCCGCCATATTGGATTTAGAGTGGTCATTTTATTTTTCGGATTCTTCTCAGCAAACCCTTTCATTTGATACCCATATCATGGGAGTACACAAAAAATAACTAGTCCGCCATATTGTATATAGAGTAAAGTCGGACCGTATGTTCGGTATGGCAGACCGCCATATTGGATTTAGAGTAAATTCATTTTATTTTCTTATTTCTTCTCAGCAAACCCTTTCATTTGATACCCATATCATGGGAGTGCGCAAAAAATAACTATTCCGCCATCTTAGACCGTCCGCCATTTTGAATTTAGAATGACATAACTTAGCTAACCATGTATTGGCATCCAAACTAAACGTGTATGCCAAATTTCATCTCAATCGGTTGAGGATAACTACTTTAAAATTCAGTTGCGAGATTTGACCCGAACATACATACACACACAAACAAACAAACATACATTGCAAGTTAAATAAAAGCTTGTAAATAAGGGCAATTTTTCGAAGTTTTTTATTTTTTTTTTTTGCAAAAAAGTTGTGAACCGATTTTAAATTTTAAAAACTGATTTTCTTCGTCTTTTAAGTGCTATAACGTGCTATTTTTTGTTTTTCTGAAATATTTTGTTCTTGTACTAAAAAAAGTGAAAAACCGGTTTTTCACACGTTTATGAATTTTTTTGGTTATGTTCCTACAAACCGATTTGATCCAAAATTAATGCACTCAAATTGCACTATTTTTTTACCTAATTATCAATTTTTTTTAACGCTTGAGGAATTTTTTGAAAAATTGGACCTATTTTGGCTATGTTTCCTAGGCTAATAGGTTTCGAGAAAATCACGTATAACAGGGTTCTTTAATTTGTCTAAAGGAATGCCACTAGCTACAAATGCTTTTGTAAGTTCATAGAAAAAAACGCGGGTTATTAGAACTGGAAGAGGCATGGTTGTTCACATGTCTTGTTACTTTAAATTTATCTGAAGAAGTTAGTGAAGAAGTTTTTCCACAAAAAGTACAAAATAGGTTATTTCCCCTAATATAATACGTAGATCCCCATAAAAGTCAGGATTACTGTCAATCCATATTTGAAATAGATCTTGTCTTTTTTTGCGTTCTTTTGACCGTAATGTTCAATCCGCTCTTATGTTGTCTAAGCACTCTAAATCACAGTGACACTGATACGCGTAACGAAATACTCGGTATATACCTACAGTAGACGAAATTCCACAGCGCGTGTATTCTCGACGGAGCGTGATTCTAAATAGGTTTCATTGCGATGTGATATTATGAATGATATGTTATTGCAAGCACACAACACTACCCATATCGGGCCTCTCGTATGTCAGACGCGGACAGTTATAATTCGCTATGTTGTGCGGGCCGTTATTGAAATTGCTTATTTTAAATTATTTTATATTATATCGTTTGTATGAACTATTTCAAATACAGTGCCGTGTTCCCCCTGATGCGGTCCTGTTACGCTGCGCAACTTAGAGTCTTTACTGATAGCATTACCCGTCCAATAAATTGACATATCATAATTTGACGAAATTTATGACGATGGATAATTTATTTGAACCTGAAATAATCCAGCCGCGCGGTAAAAGTTATTACGGAACGAACGATTATGGATCCGCCCCATTAGGCCACAATGTAATTAGGGTGAGAGAGTGCGTATAACATAAATAGATAACTTTTATGGATTGCAGTATGGCATATTATAATTTATGCGGCTCTCTCTCTCTGCACGAGCCATTACCAAGAACGAAATTACTTTTATGCGTACATACACCGCTGGAAATGTCACCCGAAACAATTTCGCATTTAACATAAATTAGTATGCCATTTGCACATGACCGATGGCCGGCAATTTGCCGGGAATCGTGACACATAATATCGGGAAATATGACGCCGAAAGGATTTGTACGGTTATGTCGGTTGATTAGAGGTGGATCGGGATCAACGATGGGGTGAATTATTGAACTGTTGATCGTTTCTTTGACGGAAGTTGCTTTTAATAAATTTATCGGCACAGTACAAGTCGAGAACGCAAGTGATTTCCAAGATATAGCTCAAAATGTATTATAGTATTTCCAATCTCACAAGGAAACCTCCCCAACCCGAACACTCTGATTTCCTTCATTTTTATATATGAGGGGTACAGATGCAAAACTCACATTATCCATAATTTTTCGAAATAGAGTTAGTGGCGCTATCTTGTTCATCGTGTTGAACCACACTATTTTAAATTTGAAAAGTGGTATAAAACTCACATTTTCGTATTTATTTTAAATTGTGGAATATGTGAATTGTTTCAAAACTCACATTCTCCTTAGGAGAATGTGAGTTTTGATGAACTGAATGTGAATGTTAGAACTTTTTACTGTCAACATTTTTTCTACTTTGCAATATTAGGTTATTATGAAAATTTCCTTCATACCGTTCCTGTTTGCCTTTTTGTTAGAACTACATTTATTTTTGACTTTCAGTTTTTTTTATTGGTAGTTGTTTTGGAGCAAAACGACCATTATCCAAAAAGTTGTATCAAAACTCACATTATCCAAATTTGTGAATTAAAATTTGGAGTCAAATATTGTTGTGCTGTCATTTTACCACTTGAGAAGCAAATTTAAAGTTCTAATACAAATACCAAAAAAAATTCAGAGCGTCAAGTCACTTGAAAAGTGAGAAATCAGTTATTCCTTCTTCCTGAAAAATTTTAAAAAAGTGGATAATGTGAGTTATACCCTTCTATGGGGCTAGAAAAATGAAGGCAATCAGAGTGTTCGGGTTGGGGAGGTTTCCTTGTCAGTTTAACCCTATAAAAGAGCGCGACATTTCCTTTGTAAACACAGCTGCACCGACCTCAAACGCGTGCTACCCATAGGCGCGCGCAACTTACTTTTTAATATAATGTAATATATACTATAAACTATTATAATACTTTAATCGTTATATACAAAATTCATGTATGTATTGGAAATTAATGTAACATGTAACACTGTCTTGCAAACTTATTAATTACTAAATTATGACTGCAAGTAAAAAAGTAATTTGCTCATCACGTAACAAAATTTACGTTTGGCTTCTAGAATCCGGTGAAATTATAGGTATACATATGTATATTGTATGTTCGTTTATATAATATGCTTTTATGTGAACTAACAACAAATTAATATCACTCACTTATTGACATTAATTAATGTAGAAAATTAGAAAAATTTATAACTACCTTGTTTTTAACATTTTTATCATTTAAATTATCTGCTGTGTTAAATTGTCCCCAAAATGCCATTTTAAAATTATTTCTGTTGCAAATATTACGGTTAATAATTGTAAATGTACCTATTATACAAGAAAATCAGCGCACAAAGTAAAATATATAAACGTATATTTCTTATATACCTACATAATATAATCGTATGGCCCTGCCCAGTTCCATAAAAATAAAGTCTCACACAACTTAGATTTAAAATAATATAACTTTCAATTCTACAGTTGAAAAATCACCCTCTTAGATATACAGTAAATACATACGAGGTGTGTCAATTAAGTAATGAGTTTTTTTTTTGCTTTTTTTATTCGAATAGAATGACATTTCAGTATTATCTCCTTCAAAATAACTTTCTTGGGAAGCCACACAGCGCTGGAGATGGTTCTTCCATCCCTTATAGCAGTGCTGGAACGCATATACTCGAATTGCCGCATACACTGGAATCTGCTGGTCGGATACAGCCGTTTAATTGTTTTCTATGGTCCCAAAATGACGTCCCTTTCGTAATTTTTCAATCTCGGGGAGAGAAAAAAGTCAAAAGGACTCAAGTCAGACGAATAAGGAGGTTGAGAAGCCACATAAATGCCTATGTGACAAGGCGCATTGTCGTGATTCAACATCAGAATCTGATGAACAGTGGTGTGATTCAAATTTAGCTCTTCCCGGATCATTCTTGTCGTCAACCGACCATCTGAAAGCACAAGATCCCGTATTCTATCGACATTTTGATCGGTTATTGAAGATGAATGCATAATTCATCTTCAATCGACTCTCTTCCTTCTGTCAATGCTTTAAGCCACGGAAAAACTTGGGAAAAAACAGTCTCCGTAGGCGTGTTGAAGTTTTGCAAAAGTATCCATTGCGCTGTGTCCAAGTCTAAAGCAAAACCTGATAGCATACCGTTGCTCAAAATTAATGTCACACATTTTTAAAACGAACTAGAAAAAAACGGTTTACGAAAATAGTCACTAACAACAAACAAATAACTCTAACAAGTTCAAACTCGTACTGAAGGTACATTACATGTAAACCTACCGTCCTTCCAAGTCCTGTCTCCGCAGTGTTGCTAGAAGATCGGGCGCTATGTTGCAAGTCTCATTACTTAATTTACACACCTCGTATGTAAATTTAATTGCACTATCATTTAAGTTTGACCATGAATAAGTGTAGGTTACCATAAAATTAGTTGTCCGTGCTAGTTTAGATATTCATAATCAATATTGCAAGATAAAATATAAAATAGTTTTGAGTTAAAAGCGCCCCTAATCGATTTAAAAATTCAATCTTGTGGGCCAATTAACTAAAATTAATATTTAATTGAAACTAAAATGGCCACAATGTGATCTAGAGAAATTTAATTTTTATCAATGTGAAATGAACACAGTCACTGCACCGCGACAATGAGTAATTTGGTTTGTCGTGTTTTCTCTTCTGTTCCTATTATAACATGAAAATATGGAAACGAGAAAACTCTCTTGGGTCCAGGAGATCCGCACAGACCTCAATTGAAGTGATAATTTATGCTATTAAATAATGCGCTTTGCTCACTCAATAATAAATGGTTTTGATTATATTAAACATATAGTCCAAACCATTCCACAAAAAACCAAAAGTGGCAATGCAGCAAATTATTTTAATACAGATCTGATAAAATATTTCTGTTAAATTTGTGATGGGATATTTAATACGTTTAAGTGATTTATTGAGGAGTGACAATATTAGGTAAACTAAAATACTATTTATGCAAATAATTAGAAATATTTGTTCCATTTTAAGAATGATAAAATTTAATGAATTGTACCATTGGCACCTCCTTTTTTTGGACTACACAATTTTATCACAATTAATATAACCGTAAATGTAGCTGTGTGCTGTAATTATACGAGGTGTGTAAATTAAGTAATGATACTGGCAATGTTGTGCCCGATCTAGCAACACTGCGGAGACGGGACTTGGAAGGGCGGTAGGTTAACATATAATGCACCTTCAGTACAAGTTTCAACTTGTTAGTCATTTGTTTGTTCCTTGTGACCATTTTTTTCTGGTGCGTTTTAAAAATGATTAACATTAATTTTGAGCAACGGTGTGCTATCAGGTTTTGGTTCAGACCTTGGACACAGTGCAACGGATACTTTTGCAAAACTTCAATACGCCTACGGAGCAATGGCGGCCGGTGGAATTTGACATTCTCGCATTTCCGTAAGGAGGCATGGGACCTACACCATATATTAGGGGGTGGTTACTAGACCTAAGTAGAAGGCTATAATGGCAATAAATATTCAGGGAAAACAAATTTTTTTTTTTTAAAAAATGGCTGCCTCCGGGCAGATCTTGGAAACGGCTTGCAAAATATTTGCGAAATATTTTTTTTCATAATCACCGAGTAAATACAATTTTTTTATACGTCTGATTTTTGCAAAATTCTTATTTCGCGTAAAGATACAACTATTATAAAATCTCACAGACAAAATGTTGGGATGAAACAAAAATTCAAATTACCATAACTTTTACAGATCTCAAAATGTCAAGAAAATCACAAGTATGTAAAGACTGCATTTACTCGGAGATTATGAAAAAAAAATATTTCGCATATATTTTGCAAGCCGTTTCCAAGATCTGCCCGGAGGCAGCCATTTCTGGAAAAAAAATTCCCTGAAGAATAGCTTTCCACTTAGGTCTAGTAACTACTGCCTAAATTATGATGTGGGTCCTATGCTTCCTTACGAAAATACAACCATGTCAAATTCCACCGGCCGCCACTGCTACGGAGACAGTATTTTTCCAACAGCCCAGGTTTTTTGGTGGTTTAAGGCATTCTCAGAAGGAAGAGAGTCGATTGAAGATGGACCATGCAGAGAAAGGCCTTCATCTTCAAGAACCGATGAAAATGTCGATAGAATACGGGATCTTGTGTGTTCAGTTGATTTTGATTGACGGGTTGACGACAAGAATGATAGGGGAAGAGTTAAATTTGAATCGCACCACTGTTCATTAAATTTTGACTAACGAATTGGGGATGAGAAAAATCTGCGCAAAAATGGTTCTAAAAAACCTTTCGCAGGAACAAAAGGACATCAGGGGAGAAAGGTGTCTTGACTTTTTGGAATTGATTGAAAATTATCCCAATTTTATGGATCGTGTGAACATTACTGGCGATGAGACTTGGCATGGGATGGCACACTTTAAACTCTCCAAGACCCAAAAAGCAAGAATGAGCAAGTCGAAGATCAAATGCTTGCTGATTTGCTTTTCTGATAGCCAGGGAATTGCCCACAAAGAGTTTGTGTCTCCAGGCCAAACAGTAAATAAGCACTTTTACAGAGAGATTCTTGAAAAACTTCGAAAAAGAGTCAGGCGTGTGAGACCAAACATCAAGAACAACTGGATTTTGCATCACGACAGTGCGCCTTGTCACACAGCCATTTCAGTAAACGAATGTATTTAGCCAGTAAAAACAATGTTGTGGCTCCCCAGCCTCCTTATTCGCCTTGATTCTTTGACTTGATTCCTTGTGATTTTTTTCTTCCCGAGATTGAAAAATGACCTCAAGGGACGTCATTTTGGAACCATAGAATACATTCAAACGGCTGTAATCGCCCAGCTGAAGGCTATTCCAGTATATGAGTTCCAGAACTGCTATGAGGAATGGAAGAACCGTCTCCAGCGCTGTGTGGCTTCCCAAGGAAGTTATTTTGAAGGAGACAATACTGAATTGTCATTCTATTCGAATAAAAAAGTTAAAAAAAAAACAGTCCCATTACTTAATTTACACACCTAACAGATTGGGTATAAAAGATATATATAATATGTGTTATACCGAAAACTTTCCTCGGTATTGTCTGTTTTTCAAGGACTTGTCGTAGGAACGACATGGACAAAATGGACCTGCCTTATCGAGTGACATTCGCAGCCAAGGTATGTATCAAGCCCACGTTAGAATAGAACAGGAGAGAAAAAGCTGAGTGTAAATGGCTCTGCAGATGTGGTAGAGGAGCACTGAGATTGCTAATGAAATCTCGCTCGGTCGCTCCTATGTATTGTTAACTCTATAAATTAGGCATACATGTTGGAGCTTCGCCAAGAGCCGCTGAAATTTATGACGTCCTACGTAAATATTACACTATGTTGCTCGTTGTGCAAATAAAGTCAGATACGTATCATGAATACTATAATATAGTTGGGTCTCTGTTTTTGTTGCAGTAGGTATTTGATACGTAGTTTCCTCCATGCATTATCCTAACATTCTTAACATTTTAACATCCCTTATAAAAAAGGAATGAACAGGGAATTCTATTAAAATACGAATATTTTTCAGTTAATATGCAAAATATATTTTGATTACAGGAGCTGCCATAGAGATGGGAATCAAATTTCGTATTGATGTCTCAAGAAGGCAAGACTACTAGGATAACGCCTCCAATATTTTCTTCTGAAACTTTCTAAAACTGTAAGTTGTAAAATTTTGTATTGCATGACTTGATGTACAAATGTTATAACACCACTACAGTGTGACTGGAAAGTGGGGTGAATCATTCCTTAATACGATAATCGTATTCGCGGAGACATCCACCTTGCGTTCTGCCATATTTCAATTAACCTTTTAACGTCAAAACTACAGTTTTTGTATATCCTCTCTTTAGCAACGTGCCAAATACGATAATGTTTTTGGCCATTTAAATTGAAAAGAGCACGATTTTTCATGTCATTTATGTTTTGTCAACATCATATCAACATGATTTTTTGACGGGAAAAATTTTTTTCTTTCGACATAAAACTACGGAAAAAGTGCATTCGATAGTTGTACTGAAAAGTTATGTACTTTAGAAAAAATTAATTCCAACATGGGGTGTTCAATATCTCGGCCAATATGACACACTGTCAGGGGAAATTTTCATAATTTTTTACTCAAACTTGGAGAACTTTGGGGCAAAAGTTTTGAGAACAAAAAGTGTTCAAATTCATCCAAAGAGCACGCCTGATTTTTTTCAGAATTTTTGGTCACGTTTTGGCCATTTTCAAATTGGCCATTTTTTTCAAAAAATCCGAAAATGGCTCCAAAAATTCTGAAAAAATTTACACACCTCGCTTGAAGAGTCCTAAACAAATTTCTCAACAAAAAATTTGGCCCAGTTTGGCCATTTTCCCGTTAGAAGGTTTCAAAAAATGGTCTTTCCTAAAATTTCACAATCATATCCAGACATCTGGGAAAAAATACATGTGTTCTTGGCTCATACTCAATAGAGTCTGCGCCAAAATGGCTGTCCTCAAATTGTCCATTTTTTCATTTCAATGGTCCAAAAATTGACCGAAACCCAAAATTGCAGGGAAGACCGAAAATTCTGGAAAAATTCGCATGTCTCCCGTTTAAGGCGAATTGACAATGTTTTTACAGTTTGACCAAAAAAAAGAACAAATCGGAAATAGTCGCCTTAGAGCTTGTATTCGGAAAAAAATTCAAAATCGTCCTTTTTGGTACGATTATACTTTGTTGAGTATAATTCAAGACACTCATTATTTCAGAATTTTTGAAGACGATTTGGCAATTTCACCGATTAGCCATTTTCTGAACCCCCCCCAAACCAAATAACGTCAACAGGTTCAGGAATTTTTTTTGCAAAACCACTTGGACATGATTTGACAAGGGAGAATTTTTCCAGAATTTTCGGTCTTCCCTTGCGAATTTTGGGTTTCGGCCAATTTTCGGAACATTGAAATGAAGAAATGGACAATTTGAGGACAGCCATTTTGGCGCAGACTCTATAAAGTATGAGCCAAGAACACATGCATATTTCTCAGATATCTGGAAACGATTGTGAAATTTTAGGAAAGACCATTTTTTGAAACCTTCTAACGAGAAAATGGCCAAACTGGGCCAAATTTTTTGTAAAGAAATTTGTTTAGGACTCTTCAAGCGAGGTGTGTAATTTTTTTTCAGAATTTTTGGAGCCATTTTCGGATTTTTGAAAAAAAAATCAGGCGTGCTCCTTGGATGAATCTGAACACTTTCTGTTCTCTAAACTTTTGCCCCAAACTTCTCCGGGTTTGAGTAAAAAAAATTATGAAAATTTCCTCTGACAATGTCCTTTTGGCCGAGATATTGAACATCCCATGTTGGAATCAATTTTTTTGTAAGTACATAACTTTTCAGTACAACTCTCGAATGCACTTTTCCTGTTGTTTTCTGTCGAAAGAAAATTTTTTTCCAGTCAAAAATCATGTTATAAAAAAAATTTACCTGAAAAATCGTGCTCTTTTCAATTTAAATGGCCAAAAACAGGGGTAAGGTTCAACTATTATGAATTTTTTGTGCCAATCGAAAGAGCGCCCCCAAAAATAGTCGGAAAGGCATTTCCCGATTTTTTTTCCATCGTTTCTTGTACTGGGCACGTTGCTAAAGAGAGGATATACAAAAACTGTTGTTTTAACGTTAAAGGGTTAAACTGTTCCGTGAAGTTCGCTCCCATTTTTTCAAATTTGCGATTTTTTTACGCATATCGTTTGCTCGTGATTGCTCATCTTTTTATTGTTTTCGTTTATTGTGATTGTTTATGTCAAATGCAGAAATTGGATTGAAATTTTCCACTAACCCTCCGTTATTAAGATTATAAATTTTTTGACGTAGGTCACCCTGCCACCAAAAGGACCCTGCACAAAACAAATGGAAAGTGGGTCCCGGCCGATTTACCTAAAAATTGATGATATGATAGTTCTCGACTTTCTGAACAAAAGTTCTCATGTACCAAAAAAGATCCTATGATTAGAATTGGAGATATAAAGGGATGCAGTGGATTATTTGGCTATATTACTGAATATGCCAAATTTATTTTACAGGTCATAAACTCGGAGAATTAGTAGTCTGCAAGAAATCTTTCAATAAAAAAAGTTATAAAGAGTTGTTGAGAGGTATTATATTGGCCATGACTATGAACCTTACAAGGTCAATTCAAGGTCAAGTTAATTTTTTACTAACGCGTGAATCACTGTTTTCTAATGTGGCCATATACGAAGAGTTCGACCAACTTCAGATATAAAGTCAATTGGCTACCCAAGAGGACCTGTCACCCAAAGGTCATGTTTGTTTACTTACCCTTGACCATGAAATTTACAAGGTCATTTCTAGGCCATTCCTGGCCATGTAGATTTCTTTAGCGGGAACCAATATTTTCCATCCAGAAGAATGAATCTGAAACACGATTGAATATCTTACAATGACTACTGAAAAGCATATCTATCTCTATCATTGTTGAAGTTTATTTATAGTTTCAGTTTTCACTGTCAAGATGTTCAACCGTGTTTCCGATTCATTCTTCTGGATGGAAAATATTTGTTCCAGCTAAAAAAATCTACATGGCCAGGAATGGCCTAGAAATGACTTTGTAAGTTTCGTGGTCAAGGGCAAGTAAAGAGACATGACCTTTGGATCAGAAAAACAGTGATTTACATGTAAAAAACTAACTTGACCTTGAATTGACCTTGTAAGGTTCATGGTCATGGCCAATGTAATACTTCTCAACAATTGTCTTTAACTCTTTTTTATTGAAAGATTTCTTGCAGACTACTAATTCTCCGAGTTTATGATCTGCAAAATACATTAGGCATATTCAGTAATATAGCCAAATAATCAACCTTCATCGGTCTATATCTTGAATCCTCATCATAGGATCTTTAACTCGGTACATGAGAACTTTTGTTCAGAAAGTGGACAACTATCAAATAATATTTGATAATTTAAATTAATAAACATAATTTTGCATCAGCGCCTTCGCCATTTAAAAAATCGGGCAGGCTTCCGCAGTTTTTATTTAATTTATCACCGACGCATCTGCCATTTTACGAGATTTTTTTAATGATCCCCAGAAACCTCAAGCATTACACCGGCGCCCCCACCATTTTTAATAGAATTTATCGCTGGCGCCTCCACCGTTAGTTCTTTTTTTAACCAGAATATTGTTTGTTTCAGGAAAGTATTAATGGGCATTTCGAAGAACCTGAAGAAGTGCACTTCTTCAGGTATTATATCTACAGCGGCATCAGCGAAATGAAGAAATGAATATTATACATTATGTATAATATACTATCTGCGTAGTTTGGAATAGTGCTTAAAATAAAACTTGTAATTACTGAATATTGTTTTATTTATAGCGAACCTTATAGATACATAAAATGGCTTCATAATAATAAAGTATTCGACGTTGAAGTACCAAAAATTGTCAGTCCAAAGGCGTCTACAGTGAGTGAAAAAAAGTATGCTAACAGCAACACTTTCTTCTTTTCGTGAACTGAAACAAAGAAAACATAAAAACAAAACAAAACCATAAGAAACAAAATTTGAATGAAACAAAATGACAAAAAAATGAATTTAAGGAAAAAAAATATAAACTGCTCGTCAAAATTAGCGTAACACCTTTTAGATGAGCCACGGCTCGCTTTCACACTTGACAACATAAGCATCCCTCCAGGCTACCCGTACACCACCCCAACCCTTACCCACCCCTTAACCTCCTATGGTTCCAGCCCTGTTGAAGGCAGTGTGGGGTGTCGTTCAACCAAACATGTCCAGGCATCATTTTAAGGCTCTCAAAGTTGATCGGACCCACTAAGGCTTGCCGGATTAAGCGCCAAAAGTAAAATTCTACTAACCCATAACCTATAAATTTGCCACGCTGAGGGGGTTGTATGTGGTCTTTACGCATGGGATGACTCTGAAAGCTCTGGAGGCTCGAACTTTTTTCGGCCAACCTCGCCCATTTCCTTCAATTGGACTTTTGGGTCACATTGGTCCTCTTTCTTTGACCTCCTCACCCCCACGACAGCTCCTTCTCCACCGACGTGGCGCAACTGTGTGAGACACCACAAATGAAGATACCAAATGGGCGGTGGAGCAAAAGAGGCTTCCGACGCGGTGTCCGTATGCTACCAGAAAGATGGGAAAAGTAGTGGCAAGCGATGGACAATACCAAAAAAACATAGGTACCGTCCTTTCACAATCCCATTTTTATAAAACGGCGAAAACTCATTTGTACAACTTTTTGTAAGAAACTATTGAGTGGGTAAAAATTCGTGAAAGAGCGGAACGCGGTACGCGGAACATTCCTTTACACATGTGTGAACTGACAATCGCAAAATCCTTCTTTGCTACAAGCCTTCTTTGCTACTTGGGCTCATAAACTTTCGACTGGGTCAGCGTCTACGAGGTAGGCCACCCAAACAGCTTTTGTAACCCAAATTTGCGAAAAGGGGGGTTTTTGGGGGGGCCCTTTTTGGGGGGGGGGTTTTCCCCGGGGGTTTTGTGCCCCCGGGGGGGAAGAAACTTTTTTGCGCGCACTGATAATCTCTTCACGAAATTTGCGATTATGGCTTCACACAAGTGCAAAGGAAGGTTCCGCTTAACCAAAGACACCTTTTTCAGGAACTTTTACCCACTCAAACATTTTTTGGAGGGGATCAAGAGAAGAGACCATGTGACCCAAAAAAAAACGATTTGAGGGAGACGAACGACTTGGGGTGGGCCGAAAAGGGTTCAAGCATCCTCGGGAAGACCTACGTACCTCCCTTCTCTAACCCTTCAGTGCCGCCAATTTGCAGGGGGTGGAGTATTGGTGGAATTTCACATTTGGCGCTCCACCTGCCATCCGCAGAGGATCCAATTAACTTCGAGAGCTTTCAAATGATGTAGGGACGTGTATTTGAGATCAAACGACAACCCACATCGCCTCCAACAGGGGCGGAACCAGGGGGAGGGGTGGGTGAAAATTGGTGGCAGGATTAATGGAATCGCCCAGTAGATGTCCGATCGTGTAAAAACGTGTTGTCAGATATATTTTCTAAAATTGCTAATCTCACTATACAAATGTTCTCCTTACTTCAGTAAACTGTTAGTTCGTGACGTTCTTAGAAAGCTAGTTTGGAAATATTTAAAAAAAAACACATAGATATAAATTTATTGTGTGGTTAGCATTAAAATAAGGCATTTAAAATTGCTGGAAAAAATAGTTAATTAAAACAACTTTATGTATATTATTACTATACCTAAGAAAATATACTATAATATATACCTAATAAAATAACTATAAATAAGAACATGTTGAAGAGCCGGCAACATGCAGCATTGACGCTAGAAGCACAAGTGAGCTACAGTGACCCAATTAGAGAATTTTGCATTGCATCGAATACGTTGGTTAGCTATTCATGCGGTCCACTGTGTCGTTAAAATGATTTACGACATTAGTAATTCCCTTTTGTTTCCGCCAGTGAAGTGTTTGTGTTTTATTTCAGCTGGGTTTATTAAAACTTTTCTGAATAACGAGTAAGTCTGGCTAAATGAGCATTATTTACAGAAAATTATATTACAAATATTATGAGTTTTGTATGCAGGCTAATTGTAATCTTCTTATTGATTTGAATGAAAAAAAATATTTCACAATTTTCTAATTTATAAAAGAAATATGCACGCCATTGGGCGGCGTTAGCCATCAAAGGAATTAAAAATGTATCTCTTCACATTGACTTTAGAAGGACTATAACCGTAGAGGAATGGCTCACGGGAGCTGAAAAAGGGTTGAAGGTATGGATTGCTAACCAAACGCTCAGGACGTGTTGGGAAGGTCTTAATGTTTGTCAGAATAGGATTTTTAATCCCCAGCGTCCTTCTCAGCCCATCCTGTAGATCTTTGAATTTCTTCCAGAATTTAAAACCGAAATTTAAAAAACCGCAGGTCTCGATACTGAATATAACGCAAATGGTGCTGCTCTAAACAGTGTTAACGTTAATTTTGACGAGCAATTTAAAAAAAAATTTAATTAAATTCACGTTTTGCCTGCTCTAATGCTAAAGAGCCGTTCAGTTTATAGTTAACATAAGGGCCACTTTATTTACAACGCACTAATTAAATATTTTCCATGGTTCCTTACCCAAACACTCTTAGTTATTCCGAGGCGTAACCTCGATATTGCGAAGGGAAATTCAAAACCTCTGTGCCGTTTCCTCTACCATTAACGAATTCATCGAATCGTCCTAGAATGACTTTAGCAGGCGATATATTCGATATTTGTCATTCCAAGTACAGTGATGTACAGAACATGTCTACTTGGTCTCATTTTTTCACCCTCCTAAATACAAACAGAGATAACAAAAAAAGCGATAGTTCCCATAAGCGGACACTCATGGGACCGAACATTTGATTCTCTGCCTTAGCAGTTTAAATTTGCCACGAGCCGCCACTGCATATGGCATACATTAAACAATTTGTATTATCATCCCCCTTTCCGACTCTGAGGTATTAGGTACTTCCTAGGCTGGGACCGTGACAAAATTTCAGTCGACGCTTGATGAAGCAACCCCAACTACTATAATCTTCAATATTTAATGTGTACGGTATATATTAATGAACATAATCAAGGAGTCTTACATAATTCATTAGTGCTAGAGAAAATGGTACTCGGGGGTTTAGAGTTTCCCTTCGCAATATCGAAGTATCGTCGCCGCTCCTTGTCTTTGAGGGTTACACCGCGGAATAACTAAGCGTGCTCTGGGTAAGGAACCGTGGAAAATATTTACTTAATAAATACGTCCCAAATATGGCGGTGTCGTCTCAACAGTAAACTGTACCTTACCTTTCCAAACCTTACAGAACACCTAATAACTGAGTCCGCTTCAAACGATTCAGGCTCATTCGTTCTTCATTCTAATTAAATTTATCTGACAGATAAGTTTCTTGGATACAAAAAAGAGTAACCAAAACTAACAGAAAGTAAAGTCGAAAAAGGGGAACAAAGATTGTCTGTGTTAAATTGAAGATGAAATTTTAACTGGAATTATTTAAATCACACTTGAGCCCATTTAACCCCTTAACACCGAAACACTTTTTCCTCAACCATGTTAGCGTCATCAGGAAACGATTAAAACTAGTTTTGATGATGAGAACATGGTTGGCGAAACGCTCGTTGAGCGAAAATAAATATTTAGGAGCTAAATAATTAAAAGGGTTCAAGTGTAAATTTATTTCTGCGCTGAAGGTTCCAATACCTACCCCTCTTGTAAATTATCTAATGGGTAGGCATGTACGAGATCTAGAATTTTCGAGACGAGACGAGAAGTCATTTTTCGAGACGAGGCGAGACGAGATTCTCAGTCAGTCGAGATTTCTCGAAATTCCGAGATTTCTCGAGATCGCGAGATTTCTCGAGATCGCGAGATTTCTCGAGATTTAGAAAATCGGTCATCGATTTCAAAATGCTGAGTTCGATTTTAATTTGTATCGATCGAGCGTCAATTCAAATAGTAAATGAAATTTGGGGTTTGAGTAATCTCGGTATTGTTAAAAACCTTAAAATTTCAAGAAATGTCGGAATCTAAAAAATATTAAGATCTAAAGAAATCTCGGAATCTCGAGAAATCTCGGGATCTCAAATAATCTCTAGATCTCAAGAAGTCTCGGAATGTCGAGAAGTCTCGGAATCTGGAGAAATCTCGGGATCTCGAGAAATCTCGACTGACCGAGAGTCTCGTCTCGTCTCGTCTCGTCTCGACTTTTATTTCTCGTCTCGAGGATCGAGATCTCGAGATTTTCGAGATCTCGCACATGCACACGCACATGCAAATGGATATACTTCTTTGCTATTTGCCGAACTGAATTAGATATACCGAGTGTCTACGAAAATATGGTACACTGAATGACTTGACCGCAAATTTGCGTTCTGGGTTTCACTGTTGCAAATGAATGGAATGAATGAATGAATGAGAGTCAGTTGGATGTGATATAATTAACTGGAAACTTTGGATTAAAAAAAATACCCTGTATATTTTGGTATAATTTTATTTTACACGCTATATTACGACGGCATCAAAAATTCATTTTTATTAGAAGAATCTGACTAAGTTTGAGATGCATGGACTAAAAAAATATTAAAGCATTCAATTTTTGTCAGGAAGTATTAAAAAATCAACATTAATTTTCTTGTTTTTAAAATATATGAAAATTAATTAATCTCACATTAATGAGATTTTTACAGTCTCTGCTATGTATACAGCTTAACATAGGGTTGATCAGTTTCTTTCGCTTAGGTCTGAGAGTCGTAAATAGTGATTCACATCATTTTGACCTAAGTCACTTTATATTTGTTTTAAGGAACCTTTGAGCTCAGGAATGGATATAAAACAAATTTCTGCAAATGTAAGCATTTTTAGAATAAAAAGAATTTTTAAAATTATTATTACTAAATAAGTGACGATATGATAGCAGCTTGACCATTTGCAAGCTAATAAATCATATAGAGTAAAATTATAATAAAAACTCTAACTTTGTCGTCAAGGAAGAAGATATGCGGTTTATTTTTAATACTCAGTTTTGTACAGACAATAAAAATAAAATTTTCTACGCCAAAAATACCTCTTGTATTGCTTAGTGAATTAACCAAAATTATTTTACGTTTATTTTTATTTAATCTGGAGTTTTTTAGAAAACAATAGTTCAAAAAAAATATATATCAAATTACGATTTTAGATGCACTCGATTTTCGAAACTCGATCGACTGTGCCACGCTGTAACTATCACAATGCAATGGGCGTTGGTGGACTTGTTGACTGTTGACGGTTATTGTGTATATTCAATGTTATTCATTGTATTCAAACTACTATTCATTGTGTATATTTTGAAATGAAAACAGTTGCTACATCTTAAAATTTCACTGTGTACCGTACTTTCAAAAACCATCAGGTAACGCTTTTTTTGCTGGGGTTTTGAAAGTTCCATAACTTTTTAACCCTTTGTGTCCTCAACCTGAAAATTGGTAAATTCGTCCAGTTGCCAGGGATTTTTCTCATGTATTTTTTGCGTAGCATTATTATTGAATCCTATGTATTTTTTCCCGTAGAATACAATGGCGGGGGTCCGTACAGTTAAAAGTGTGATCTTCATTAGTTATTTAACAATTTATGCAAAAAAAACATGTTTTTTCACGTTTTAGCTTATACCCCAGTTCCCTGGCACTTTTTGTATAGCACATACATTTACAAAGTTGTTCTATATTAAATTACCTAAATTTTAAGCCCAACCGGAAGTCGCTAGAGTTTTTTTATTATTGCAATTAGCGTTGAAAGTTGCAAAACTCCTTTTATTTTGAAATATTTTTCTTAACGAATAAAATTCTTAGAGGGCTAAAAATTTTCGGAGAATATGCTCTCAGTATTCTAAACAAGTGCTATAAATTTCACTATGATCGGTTGTTAACTTCGATTAATTAACGATCGAATTTTTTTTACAACCCTTAATTAACAATGGCGCCATTTCTTACAGGAATCTTCGTTTTTGACCGGATAACGCTAGAAAGATCACAAATCTTTTCAAGTTTATGACGCTTATTGAAATTTTGAATAAATTATTATTTTTTGAATAAAATAAAGTAAAAAAATTCTATCGTTAATTACTCGAAAAGTTAACAACAGATCACCGTGAAATTTATAGCACTTATTTAGAATACTGAGAGCATATTCTCCGAGTATTTTCAGCCCCCTAATAATTTTATTCGTTAAGAAAAAACATGTCAAAATAAAAGAAGTTTTGCAACTTTCAACGCTAATTGCGATAATAAAAAAAAAACTCTAGCGACTTCCGGTTGGGCTTATAATTTAGGTAATTTAATATAGAATAACTTTATAAATGTATGTGCTATACAAAAAGTGCCAGGGAACTGAGGTATAAGCTAAAACATGAAAAAAACACTTTTTTTTTTTGCATAAATTGTTAAATAACTAATGAAACTTTTGACTGTACGGACCCCAGCCATTGTACTATACGGGAAAAAATACATAGGATTCAATAATAATTAAGGCTCCGTCAAAAAACACGAATTTTGGACGTTTCTTAATCCCTGGCAACTGGACTGAATCGCCACTCTCCCTCAGCCGGAGAAAGGAATTTGATCCGAAGAAAACCTCTTACCTGAACGTGAGTATGGTGAGGGGCCTGTAGGACTTGTGGCTGGCCAGGTCGGCCATCGGCGTTCCCCAGAAGTCGTTCTTGAAGACGTGCCCTATGGGACTGGCGGCGAGCACGTCCTTGTTGAGGGTCACCGCGGGGATGTCGTCGTGCACGAAGTCGCCGCTCAGCCCGTTCAGGTGGCAGGCGACGGCCACCGTGCCCACCAGGCCGTAGAGGGGCCACGCGCTCGGGCACCTCTTGCCCTGCTCGCCCCCGTGCTGCGGCGCGCCGCCCCCGCCCCCCTGGCTCGCCTGCGGCGTCCTGCGTCTCATGAGGCCGCCCCCTTTTTTTATTAAACGGAATGAATGTTTATTGGGGGCCGTTTCGTCGCGGCCCCATTTTTATCTTGCGCAGCGCTGCTCCTCCGCCGGATTAGAATCACCGCCGTCACGTAAATTCCTATTTATCCGGAATAAACACGGCCGCGCGATGGCCCTCGCGCCCAAAACGCCCCGACGTAATGGGGGCCGCTCTACATGCAGATGAGGCCGGCTAGGCCTCGCGATAGGGATCTTAGGCGGCTGCGGTGGTCCATTAAGTCGCGCGATTGATTACCTCATGGTACGCGACGAAATTTCCCCACTTTTATGCGAGCGTTCGCTCGGAATTGTCCATTGTTTTTAGGCGGCGACCGTGGTTTACGGGAGCGCTGGTTTCCTGAAACAAGAGAGATATCTTGATTAAACAACACAGCCCAACAAAAAACAAAAGTAATATGTGCTGGAGTTGCAACCACACGATACTTTCATAAACCTCCTGAACACGAATCTGATGTAAAATATAGGTGTCGATGTAAAGGGTGGGCCTTGCTTACCTACCTCCATACAAGGGGACCAGGAATAACTGGAGAACACCCACCCCCAAAAATTATAAAAAAGGGGGCCACACAAAAATGAATCATTTGACGAGTAACATACTTGGTATGAGAACAGATCATATGACTGTAAAATACCAATTCAACAATGAATATACATCGGAACGAGTTGGACAGAAAACGGTCAAAACCAAAAAAAATACCTGGACCGACGGCAAACAAAGGAACGGTGCTGGCCTCAAATAACACAAAGAGAGTCTCAACTAGGAAAGTTTCCCTTATTTAGCAGAGGTCTGTCAATTCCGAATGTTTGAGGACAAAAAAGAGGGAAACGGATCAGAATTTTCAACAGTCAAGCTCCTCCCTTAGCAACGCTAAGTCTTAAACTAACTCACCAAGGTTACTTTATGTGGTGCCAGGCCCAGGGTTCGAAGCGAGAAACTGACGAGTTACGATCGTCGGAAGATTAATTGCCCCACCCTTGGAGTGCCCTCAGGGACATATTAATAGTGTCAAACAACAACACAAAAATACGAGAAAAACCCAAACAGGGAAGAAATTCATTAAAGAACCAACAAAATCCCTAGCCGAGCAACTGTTAGCAATGAACAGGAAACACATGCCTAGTGGGTTGCACAACTTCCTTCAGAACACCTAAATAAAATGGCCTGTACAACGGACCTAAGTCAGAGTGCAAAGGACGGAGTCAGCCCTTCACATTCTCTTAGTGTGAGGCTTTGATCGCACGGCAACAGGAAACCCTTTTGGACAGAAATTAACTGCACAGCAGATATACCCTTACAAACAGGGCAAAATTTTAACTGTATAACCGGTACAGGAGAAAATACAGAAGAGCTCAGTACGGATAGTACAAGGACCTCTGTGGGCCTATGGTTATGGCTAAATTATTTGTTTCTTTTTAAGCTGATTGTGAGTGTTATTTCTACATTGCCGACACTGACGCGCGGGGTGAATCTAGCATTCACGACCTCGCAACACGCTATCAGTGCAATGTTGCCAGATGCACCTTAAGTCGTAACAATTTCAGCAACACTCTGACGCGATATTTCGTTATGTTAGATATATCCCTTTACATGCATTAAATAAAGTAAAGTAAGTCAAACTAGACATTTTGAATAATAATAATTACAATAATAATACTTTTCAGAGATTAAATAATTGACTTTGAAGTTGGCATATTTTTTAAAAATCCCCAAATCTCTGGGGAAAAATTATAAATAACGATATGGCCGCGTGGTATCGGTGGCGGCAATCCCATAGGTCTATTTGCCTAGGCGATCCATATCCAATAGAAACGCGGCATTTTAATTTAAACTTTGATTGTTGTTGTTTTAGTAAGCGTCCCAAGGAAAAGTGGGTAAAACTATTATTTCTTTTGGAATTGGCATTTAAGGATATAATATAAATTATTATACTTATTGGTAAGTAAATACTGTACTTAAATTACTTATCTAACCTATAAATGATTAGTATATTACAAGAACATAAGATGTGCATGAAAAGAATAAAAAGATACGTGTAATTTAATTAATTCTTAGGTTTAGCAAAGTTCTTTCTAGTTTACTGTTAATATGAAATAGTCTTGTAAATGAGCTTGTGTACATATTAAATAATAGAAGTTTCTCAGCGTTTGAACTTTAAAATGGTAATAAAATATTATGTGTTTTTAGAGTGTTCTTCACTGTATAGAGCCATGCAACAACAAGCGTTCTACTTCATCAATAGGAAGTATGTTCACGATGTCCAGCAGGTATGTCCAAGTTAAATGCAACCTAATCTCGATGTGAAAATTTTCTTATTTTAATCTCCTTTGACTTATTTTGTTTTCAAATAATTTTTGTTTACTATGTCAATATGTTTTGATAATGTATTGTTTTAAATGTTTATAATTGTAGAAATAAATAATTTCAAGCAAATTGTTTTTATTTATTCCACCTTGAATGATAAAATCATAAAGTGGGGTATGGTTACAAATCAATTTTTTACGCAGCAACAACGAGTTTGCTGTATGAAAAATTGAATTGTAAAATGAAGTTGGCGATGCCAATTCACGGCTACGCATTTCGATTGAGCGTCGCGCATGCGCATTATGAAAAACTGGCCACCGGTACATATGGTGGCCCCGATGCGTGTTTCCCTCCTTATCTATGGAGATTGCCCTTCTTCTATTTAGATGTTTTGTGCTGACGCGCTTGACATTTGACATATATGTGGTGTCTACTCTCCGCTGTAAGAATTGGATCGTTTTACGCTTGAACAACGTTGGGAAATATTGTAAAATGATTTCCAAAGTGAATGCTGTGTTGCAGAAACAGTGAGAAAATCGAGAACAATTTTTGGTCGAAATGAAGCTCCGTCAGTGTAAAAGAGTTCTTAAGGAAAGTTCGTGAAACTGGCATGCTTTTGGATAACAGAAGTCATCCACGTGCTCGTCCGGTGCGCCCAGCTGAAAGAATTGCTGTTGTTGCCCAAAGTGTGCGTGAAAATGTACTGCAAAATTGTGTGAAAAGAATGAACTACTGCCAAGCCAGCCGCGGCGGCCATTTAACTGAAGTTGTTTTTCATAAATAATGGAAAGGCATATGTACGTCCTTGAATAAGTCGACAATCATTTAAAAATATTCAACGATGTAGTTTTAATACCAATTTTAAAAAGAAACCATCTGATGGCCCACACTATATATATACCGGGTGTAACAGGATCATGGTACGCCCCCTTTTCTCCTTTAGTTTTCAAGATAATTGATTGAAAGTTGGGATATCCTATATACATAACAAGCGGCACTGTCTCACATACAAGTGAGTTTTTCCACTTCCGGTTTTGCAGGAAATGACACTAACATTCAATTTTTAAATGGAGTAGGTACCCTGTATATTATTGCATTTTTGAATTCTGCATAATTTTCTGAATCCAACGATACCAAATAAGTGACATTTCAAACGTCAATATTTTTTACAATTATAATTTTTAGTTTTCTATTTAACTGGGCCATGATGGTTCCGATTTATTATAAATGACCCATGTAATGCTACAAAAATCAAAATCCTTCGAAAATACTAAATTATGTGATTTATGAGCAAATAAGTTCATCAAAATTGTTTTTGGAGCAGAACACAATTTTTTCAAATGGAACCATATTAGTACCGTAGTACCATTTATTATTACTATTAATAAGTAATTTATTCTTATGTCGTATTAATATGTGCGATAAATACCAACAAAATTACAGCTAAGAGAAATGATTTGATGAACTTTATTTGCTCATAAATCACATAATTTAGTATTTTTGATGGGATTTTGATTTTTGTGGCATTACATGGGTCATTTAGAATAAATCGGAACCGTCATGGCCCACTTAAATGGAAAACTAAAAATTATAATTGTAAAGAATATTGACGTTTGAAATGTCACTTATTTGGTATTGTTGGATTAAGAAAATTATGCAGAATTCAAAAATGCAATAATATACAGGGTGTTCCATTTAAAAATCGAAAGTTAGTGTCACTTCCGACGAAACCGGAAGTGGAAAAACAATCACTTGTATGTCAGGCAGTGCCGCTTATTATGTATATAGGATATCCCAAATCTCAATTAATTATCTTGAAAACTAAAGGAGAAAAGGGGGTGTACCATAATCCTGTTGCACCCAGTATATCGGAGAAAAATCAGAAAAACCATTCAAAACCATGTGTTTCCAACTTTAACTGCTATGAACTATGGAAACTTATCGTATTAACTAATCAACCTGATGTTCAAAGTCAGGGGTTATAACAGTTATTTTGTTATCAAAATGGATGAAAGTCCGTAGGAGATCCACATTTTACACTTTATTGATTTTATCTGGTTTTTCAGTTTGTTTGGAAGAGCCTTTTGAATTCTTTGAAAGACACCTAAAACGCGCAACACGCAACGTACGGCCATCTCTCCCAGATATGTGTAGGAGAGATGGTCAATCAGCCAAATGTTATTCTTGGACGTGATAGTCCAAAAAAATATTCCAATGATAATGTTAGCCACTCGTATTCTGAAGCTGCACCTTGTAGTTTGAACTTGTTAGTCATTTGTTTGTTCTTTGTAACTTCTTCCATAAACCATTTTTTTCTAGTGCATTTTAAAAATGAGTGACTGAGCAAACGTGGCAATTTTGCAAATCTTCAACACGCCTACAGAGACAGTATTTTTTTCAAGAGCCCAGGTTTTTCGGTGGTTTAAGGCACTTGCAGAAGGAAAAGAGTCGATAGAAGATGAACCACGCAGCGGAAGGCCTTCATCTTCAAGAACCGATGAAAATGTCGATAGGGATATATGCGTTCAGGTTGACGACAAGAATGATCGGGGAATAGTTAAATTTGAATCACACCACTGTTCATCACATTTTGACTAACAAATTGGGGATGAGAAAAATCTGCGCAAAAATTGCGGCCGGAATAAATAAGGCACCTTTGGTTTGGGTCTTTGATTAAACATATACAAGACCTTTAATTCCCTACACATCCCATTATATTTCTTTATGAACACAGTTATCACGCGTTCGGATCTTGGACTACTAAGTAAACTACTACTTCCAGGACCGACATATAAATGTTTTGTTGTAATGTTGGTACATTAAAATCAAACCCTATTTCCTATTTTATGTTAATACTTCAAATCGAATATAATACTTGCAAGTAATTTGATGTTTTATTGAGGATTATTATGTTCCATTATAATTATTATTATGTTCCATTATAAAGCCATGACATTTTCAAATCCCACCAGTCGCCTCTGCTACATTAATTGCTGATGCAGTTAATGATAGTATGGAAATACGAATTTCCTTTACATTATAATTTTCCACAATTTATCACCGATTATCCGACACTAATTTAAAATTCCCTTTACACCGACACAATTAGCATTTAATATCAGTTTAATTTTATATTAAATTAAGCGAATTTAGAACTTCATGAGAGTCGTTAATATGTAGTTACATTTGTTATATTACGTCAAACATATAAAATGCATCCCTGGTGTTCCTTTGCTGGTATATAATATAAAAAACGATATTTTGGGGCAAGAAAAAATCTCATTTCGTGGATGATCCTAAGAGTGTATGCGGATATTACTCAATTTCCGAAACGTCGAAGAATCCCTTCTGCTACTATAAATTTACAGGTCATTAACCAGAAGGGCTGAGAAGGTAGAGTATATGGTTTTTTATGATGCGTTATAATCATTCGAGGGTTTCAAATATGGATGTTTTATAGGTAATTATTTTACTATTAGTTGTTAAGCAGATTCCAACCATACAAGTCATTAATATTGATTAGTTCTACGTATTTTTCCCTACGTTACAAATTTTATTTTATATTATATATGAGAATGAACTGAACAAATTAAATTGCTAAACTATTTTATTAAACTTCTAACAATCATGTAGATTTTTGTTTATAATAGTTTTTCTCCTAACGCTCTTTGTTTGTCTAAATTTAACTATAATTGATTATGTTTATTAATTCTATTTGTTGCCCAGGAAATATTTGTCACAATTCATTCTAACCTCTTGATATTGTCCTACTACAATGTGAATAAAATAGACAAGAAAAAAATTTCGAGTTTTATTTCATTTCATCATCAAGTCGTTCAGGCCTTTCAGAATAACACAATATTACTTATTTAAATCATCAAAATGCAATATAATACGTAGTCATTTGTTTTTTTTTTTTTTTCATAACGATCTAGATATTAGTACATATAATAGACAAACTGTTGCAATTGCAATATAAATGTTAACAAATCGTAGTTCTTTAATTAGGGAGAATAGTTCTTGGAGCACACCAAAAAATATAAAAGGTGTTCCATAAAACCAGTTGCTGTATCGTTTTGTGATGTTCAACTGTCAATTTTTATAGGCTTAAAAAGCAACACACACAATTTACTAAAACTCTTATATAAGAAATTTTTTACATCTCACATAATAAACCTTGTAGGTAGGTGTCACAATATAAACAAATATCTTGTATCTAGTTACTGACTAATATAAAGCGTTAAACTATTTTTTTCTCAAGCTTACTATATCTACATGTCATAATTATATTTTATTAACATCCTTACATAATTACTCGTTTTTGAAAACATTTCATCTATACTGCTTAATTAAAATGTAATACATACAATAACAGCATTTTCGAATCGAAACCAAATATCATAATAAAAATATTTATTTTTATTTACATTAAGCATTTTCTAGAACAGAAATGTGCAAACATGCTTACCAGGCAGTGACCCTTGTGAAAATTACAAATATTTTTTTTTTAAACCTACCTACCTCTAATACTTTAATTACCTTTCATTTTTAAATTCATATATCGGGTAAAAAATTAATTTCTAAAAATATAAATATTAATAAACATACATGTTAATAAACATACGTATGTCAAAGGAGTTCCTGCACTATTATTTGCACACGTGACAGCGCAGAAAGCGAGTTATTTGATTTCATGAACCTAACAACCTAATCTACTTAATGTATTTTATTGTTCTGTGTTTTGGAAATTTTCGTTGGAAAGTGCCATTATTCTTGCAGGGTTTTTTGAGTGTTTTAAGTGGTATACATAAGAGGATGTGTACCATATTACTTATGTAAGTCATTATTTGAAGGTATTATTTAATTAACTATACAAAATTATAATGGAAGTAACTGGCGAGTGTAGCAGTTTGTTTCATAAAAATAACACTACGAGTTGTCATGACACTCAAATAAATATTTGAACCTGGAATTATACTGTTGAATTATCATATAAAGTAAAAAATTAAGTTGCCTGTCTTATGAGGATAAATTATTATTTGTTAAAAATGTAAGAGTACCTACCACTGCCAGATCTAAGTAAAACTTTAATTAATCAGGGTAAGCCGGCTCGTAGTTTTGTTAGTACTTGCTATGATAAATGAAAATGGCTAAGTGGTTCTTTAACGTTAAATAAATTATTGTATTGACCGTATATATCGTTTTGAAATCGTGGAGAAGATGCTTGGACATAGTCTGGATTTGATAAAATCTTAAAACTTTATCTCCTTCAGTTGACACATTCAAAAAGTCAGAGTTATGTTTGTAAATTACATGTTTTAGACAAACAAAATATTATGAATGTGATCAATTCAGCCCGACAAATCTAAATTGACGCAGTCCCAAAATCCGTATTTTATTTGACTGCATATTTCAATTGTAAAATGATTTGACAGAAACTCTCTTTCCGATGGTTTTTCTGAACCAATAAACTATATTAGGTAAATTATGTTAGACAAATATACTAAATAATATTTTATTGACCAAGTAAAAGTCCTTCTCCTAACTGCGGCATATTACTAACAATGTTTACCATCACAAAAATGTGGAAAACAAGTTTTTACAAAATATGTTTGCCTCCCAAAAAAAAGTTTACAAACTAAGTACAATAGGTTCTAGCGCAATAGTGCTTACAAACTAACTGTATGTCGTATAAATTATTTATATTGTACCTATGTAGTATGTAAATATCTTCTTGATTATTATATAAAATTATTATATTTTTAGATGCTTGACAATGAAATCAAAGCTTTTTCGCCATCCGTTGTATTCATTGCACATAATTGACAATAGAAATTACGGGGAAAATGCCTGTTTACAATTTAGCATCGCAATATCCTCGGAAATTAATAGAACAACTAAAAAAACCCTCGCAAATATCCATCTTGATGATAAGACCTTTCCTCCTGTGAATATTTTATTTACTGTGAGCTCTACGAAGTCGGGATATTGAACAGCTTATGAAAGTGAGTTGATAAAATATTCATATTTCATTTATAGCAGAGCAGTTCTTTTGTGTAACGTGACCGGCAACAGTGTGAAACGTATTGTTAGAAGTTCGGTTAGAAGATAATAAAATATGGGGCTCGAAAAAAGGCAGTCGAGGTGAGAGAGTAAAATGCCCTTCCTTCCGCGAGGAATTTAGGAAATGACACGTCTTTGCAGCCAAATATACCTTGCTGTAAACAAGTAGAAATTAAATTCGATATTTTTTTATGACATTTATGTATACAGGGTGGTCCTCCGGGAACTGCATCCATCGATTATGGGAAAACTATAATTAGTAAAAATCTGAAAATTTGGTGACATACTAAAGTCGATGGGAGACATACGCCTAATATATTTTCACGTTAATCCCACTTCCGGTTATACCGGAAGTAGATGTCAACTTTGTTATTTTAAATGGAATGCCCTGTATATTAATACATTTTTAGATTCTATAGTGAATTCTAAGAATATTTCATTCCTTAAGTTTAAGCGGTTTTGAGATATTTCAGTTTTTATGTCAAAAATGAGGTCTGCAGGCCCTAAGATAATTACCAATTTTTCCTATAAGAAAGCCTTTATTATTCAATTTGGGTCGGATTCCTTGTTTGAAAAGGATCCACTTTTCAAGTAGATTTTTTGTAATATTCTGATAACCATAATTACAGGGTGTTCAAAAAATGAGATCAAAAATGAAATTGAGAAAAATGCCACAAATCAATTTTTTCAAATGGAAACCCCCAATTTTCATAACTTTGTCATGGCCAAGTAAGAGTAGCTGCACTTAAAATCCTCAGCAAAATCGCCGTATAATAAATTAAATTGGCAATATTTTCAAAACTACAAATTTTTAGAATAAACAACTTTATACAAACTTACCCTTATTTTTAATGCTAAATAAGACGAAATTATTACCTTCAGCCTGTCACTTAGAATATGCGTCATTCAAAAAAGGGAGTATCAAACCATGATATCATTAGGAAAACTTTTTTCGATGTTATCTACAGGTACCCCGGTGCAGAAGTTATCTTCACTGACGGTTCAAAAACGGTTAATGGAGTTGGATGTGCAATGGCAACCAACAATGAAATATATACATGGTCCTTACCGACTGAGGCAAGCATTTTCACAGCAGAAGCATATGCTGTGTGGCAGGGATTGCGCTATTGCGAATTCTCAACTAATGCTACAATTCTTATTTGCACAGACTCGCTTAGTTGCCTCACATCAATAAAAAACACGTTCAGCGCAGATCCATTAATACAAAATATTCTAGAACTTCTACACTGGTTAAAAATAATTAATAAGAAAATAATATTTGTATTTACTCCAAGCCATGTAAACATATTAGGAAATGAAACAGCCGATCGAGGGGCACGTTTAGCTGCAGATGAACATCAAATTTCCATAGGCATTCCAATTAGAGCAGATGATCTAAAAGTAGAGGCCAAAAAAAGCCTATGAGGCAAGATGGCAAAAACATATGGAGTGAAGACCAATCGTTTTTCAGTAGATTACACCCCAGTGTCAAAAAAGCGAAACTTCCATTAAAACTGTCGAGACGAGAACAAACAGTTATCACCAGACTGAGGATATCCCACACTCGTTTAACTTCAATGTACCTATTAAGAGGTGAAAGACCACCCCAGTGTGTTAATTGCAATGAAAGGCTAACCTTGGAACACGTACTGATAGAATGTCCACTTTATCATAATACACGCAGAATGGTAAATCTAGATAATAATCTTCAAAAATATTCTGGGAAAATGAAAAGACATCTGTAAATAAATTGTTATTGTTCCTTAAAAATAGCGAAATGTATAACAAAATTTAATAATTAAATAATAACCCTGTTAAATGAACAAAAACATATATACTGGCCAATGACCAATGCAGTCGACGCCAGTAAAATCCAACCAAGAAAAAAGACGAAATTATGAAAATTGGGGGTTTCCATTTGAAAAAATTGATTTTTGGCATTTTTCTCAATTTCATTTTTGATCTCATTTTTGGAACACCCTGTAATTATAGTTATCAGAATATTACAAAAAAATCTATTAAAGTGGATCCTTTTCAACAAGGAATCCGAATGGTGTTAAATCACATGATCTAGGGGGCCAATTCTAATCACCGAAACGAGAGGGTACACGACCAAGAAATGTTTCATGAAGTAATTGGATTGTTTCGCAGGCTGTATGGCATGTCGCACCGTCTTGTTGAAACCACATGCCATCCACATCAATATCATCCATTTTAGGTAGAAATAACTCGGTTATCATGTCGCGTATCGAGCACCAGTAACAGTAACTGCTTGACCAGCCTTATTGTCGAAGAAGTATGGACCAATGACGCCTCCAGCCCAAAATCCGCAACAAACAGTGACATGTTGTTGATGTATTTGTTTTTCGACAATCGCCTGTGGGGTCTCTGAACCCCAAATGCGGCAATTTTGACGATGCGAGTAATTATTTAAAATTATCTAGATTGTTAGTTTATTTGATACACTAAATTAAATTTTTTAAGTATATGATTTGACAACTGTCTTCTCCAAGATCCTTATAGTGTTTAATCTGCAAGACCATCGTCTTTTTCTTAAGGGATATTAAGTTATTGGAGCAATCTACAACAGATCAAATTTTATACCAAAGTTTGACAAAAACTGTTGGGGTCAAAAACAAAGTTCCATAATTCTGATGCTTTATCCTGTTTTCATTCACACATTCAATCGATTCCAAAAAGTCAAGATACCTTTCTCTCCTGATGTTTTTTTGTTCCTGCGAAAGATTTTTTGGAACCATTTTTGCGCAGAATTTTCTCATCCCCAATTCGTTAGTCAAAATCTAATGGACAGTGGTGTGAATCAAATTGAACTCTTCCCCAATCATTCTTGTCGTCAACCGACGAGCTGAACGCACAAGATCCCGTATTCTATCGATATTTTCATCGGTTCTTGAAGATGAAGGCCTTCCGCTGCGTGGTTCATCTTCAGTCGACTCTCTTCCTTATGAGAATTCCTTAAACCACCGAAAAACCTGGGATCTTGAAAAACACTGTCTCCTTAGACGTGTTGAAGTTTTGCAAAAGTATCCGTTGCGCTGTGTCCAAGTCCGAACCAAAACCTGATAGTACACCATTGCTCAGAATTAATGTCATTAATTTTTAAAACCGGTTTACGAAAACAGTCACAAAGAACAAACAAATGGCTCTAACAACTTGTATTGAAGGTGCATTACATGTATACCGCCCTTTCAAATCCCATCTCCACACTGTTGCTAGATCGGGCGCTACGTTGCCAGTCTCATTACTTTTTTATTTACAATTTACACACCTCGTATTATAAGACGGCCATACATTGATAAATTCTCCAAAATTTATCAATCTAACGAAACCATCAAAGTGAAAATGAGTTTCATCGCTTAGGATGATTTTGCTTGAAAAATCAGCATTCACTTTCCACTCACTGCGTCGGGGGGGGGGGGGGGGGGGGGGGGGGGGGGGGGGGGGGGGGGGGGGGGGGGGGGGGGGGGGGGGGGGGGGGGGGGGGGGGGGGGGGGGGGGGGGGGGGGGGGGGGGGGGGGGGGGGGGGGGGGGGGGGGGGGTGGGCCGCCAGCCCCCCCCCCCTTTTCCTGGGGTGGGGGTTGGGTTTTTTTTTTGGGGGGGGGGGGGGGGGGGGGGGGGGGGGGGGGGGGGCGGGGGGGGGGGGGGGTTTTGTTGTTTTTCCCCGCGGGGGGGGGGGGGGGGGTGGGGGGGCGGGGGTGGGGGGGGGTTGGGGGGGGGGGGGGGGGGCGGCCCGGGTTTTTTTTTTTTTTGTTTTGGGGAGAGGGAAGGGGAGGGGGTTTTTTTTTTTGGTTTTTTTTTTTTTTTTTTCCCCCCCCCCCCGGGGGGGGGGAAATTTTTTTTTTTTTTTGGTTGCCAACACTTTACCGCACAAATGGCGGCAAATCGAAATCTTGCGTGAATTATGGGACACCCATTACTTAACAGGTTTACTGAATATAAAATGCGCGTTTACCATTAAAAAAAATTATATACCAAATACGAACTAAAAACTCGTAGAAACGTCGTCTTTAAAAAATCAATTTTCGGAATCGCTGCGCAGTAAACATCCCCGAGCAAAGTTTGATAAATTTCTTGTACTGTAATTAAAGCCGGAGTCTTTCTGCGAGCAACTCGGCGCGACAAACAACTCCGAGCTCGGAGACAAAAACTATTCGCAAAAAAGAGATTCGGAGTCATCGTCGGTCCGAAACGACAATCAATAATACCAATAAGTCGGTGATTACGGCGCGGGAACTTGGCGTTCCCGTTTATTGAGGAGAGGGTCCCTAGACTATTACCATGGCGCAGAACAGTCGGTGTGCGCCCCAGACTCACGATATTTCGATTATAAATTTTTTATAAAAGAAATGTTAGACTGATACATAAAAAATACATTATATCACCAGATGGGTTCTTGTTGCACCCAAAAAATTGTTGGGTTGAGATTTATCCTTTTCGGAGTCGTCGTTTTCACGGGATTCTACTGTGATTCTAAAATGATATTGATAAATAAATTGAACCAAGGCATTAATAATTAAGGTCCAGAAAATTATGCTGTCACGCAGAACAGGCAAGTATAAACCGTATTTTTAAGAGCATAGTTTTTGCACTGTCTGTGCGTAGAATGTTATCCCTAACGAAGGCTTCGCGGTAACCCAGGACTCTGTAATACACTTTCTCCATAAGACAGCGAGCTATTCCAATAGCGACCTGCCCGCGCGGCGGTGTACACGAGTCGACCGCCGCATTGAAAACAAGTTTTTGTCACGAGTTAGTCACTGGTGAATTCGTGTACTGTATTTACATATTACCTGACTTTGTGTGGATTTCTGCAATAATGGCACAGTCGTTACCATTTGTGAATAGACTTAAAAAAAATGATTGAAAATTACAAGGATTTTCAATAGACGGATCACATATTTGATGTAAAAGACATTTATATTTGAATATCCATTAAAAATATACCTCGCAGTGTTAGAAAAGACGTTTAGACGTTTTTTTCCAAATATGTATCCGATTTTCCATTGCCTAGTAGCCACACATTGCGTAAGACATATATATGCGTGTTGTGTCGTCCTTTATCCATGTGAACTATTTTGAATTTGCATATTTAACACATTCGCTGCCGGTGTCTCCGTTCGGAGCCGCCCGGCTACATTCATCATGTGCCACCGACTCCAATCGGAGCCACATGTATACAGCAAATTTCTTAAGTCAGTAGCGAGCCGGCACTCGATGCGTGTGTTTCTACAGTAAGCCGGCAGCGAATGTGTTAACTCCAGTAGATGTGGAACGATCATTTTCTACGACCAAATGTACAGACCAAACAGAAAGACTACTGGACTTGAGACTACGCTGAAGCAATGAGGACAGTCGGTGTTTCTGAATGACATAAGCAATTTGTATGTACATTCAGTATTAACGCATTTTTACTCCCGTCTTTTTGATCTCTCATATGTCATCTTTCGTCAGTAACATGGCGGATTACGAGTCCGGCCCTGCGTTACAGCACACGTTCCAAACCCTATTAATTATCTTATTTCCATTCCTTTTTTTGGTGTTGCAATTTACATTCACAGCTGCGTATATTCGAATTCAAATACAAAGTTGTAACTGATAATATTTATTTTCATATTTGCAGTCCTTTCATCTCGGTGGTCTATTTCGACTGCGCTACAAGCCGCGATGCGAGTTTACACGCTGTAATTTTGAAGATTGATAACGGCGGCATGTGTGTACGCGGGTGGGCTTTTACGCCAGGGAAATTTACACAAATCACGGTAAATTATTTAATAACCGCAAATTAGTTCGCATACACGGAGAGAGTTAGCCCTGTATAATGTATTCGTTAGCTAATTATCATGACCTAATTCCACGTGGACCTGCGACTGCTCGTCGAGAAAAACCTTCAGTATGCGAATAACAACCCGATTTTGGTTTACTTTGGTAACGAGACAAAAAAAAAAACGTCATCAAGGTTGGCAGAGCAAAAAAAGGCGTACTTCTATTCTTAATCTTAAGTTTATAACATTATTCAATTGTCAAGGATGTTTTAATTTATTAAAAATAAACTACATTTTCAAAAAAATAAGACACTATTAAAGAAAATATAGACGACAGCTCATATTAAAACACACTTGAGCTCCTTTTTTAACTGGGTCAATAACGTGCTTCAGTATCCACGCTGTTCCATTAATTTCTTCAATTTTATTGACAATGAATTGCTGAAGGTCTTCCATTTCACCAACGATAGTTTAAAAAAAATGAATTTTTTAGATAAGATTAAAGAAAAAATCACGGGGTCAAATCTCAAGATCTAGAGGAAAATATGGTCTGCGTGTTCAAACTAATTATACGATCTTGGAAACATTTGCCTATAATTATGTAATTGTTTCATAGTAGTATGCGCACGAGCTCCATATATAACCTTCTTGCAATTCGACATCATGCAACATTTGTACAAAAGGTGTTAAGATTTCTAAACGGTACCTAGTTTTCCGTTAAAAAGAATAGGTCAACAACCTTCTTTCTGCTTTCACCCCAACAAAAAAAAGTTTCAATATAAAAAGGAGGATTGTCTGCACTCCACAGTCTCATATTCTGAGAGCTAACACAGCTCGAATGATGAAACCAAGCCTCATCAGTAGAAAAAACTATTTCAAAGACTGCATTGGTACTATTAAAATGTTTAATAAACCATTAGCAGAACTGTCGTCCTAGAAGTTCGTCCGCTCTGAGAATTTCATGTGTGGATTACAGACGATGTGGATGGAGCTCCAAATCATTTTTCAAAATTCGTTGACACGTTGTTTAGGGCAGATTCACTTGTTGCAATTGATGTTCTTGGATTGCCTGTTATCACTTCCCTAACCATCTCAACGTTTTCTTCTGTCCTGACTCTAGGTCTGCTTCCTTGTTTCCGATTGACGCTTCCAGTTTGCCGGAATTAGGCCGAAATTAGGCAAATTTACCAAATAATTTACTGACTGGCTAGAATGGTCGAAATGAATAGCTGTGTCTGTAAAAAACTTCCCTGAAGTCCTCATATGCAAGTTCCATCGTATATATCATGTTTTCATTAACTATATTGCCATTTATAAAATAAATTTCATTAAAAACTTTGTTTGGCTGACAAACCTCGTTTTTAATGACTTTTAACCTCGCATGTAACTTTTAGTGCACTCGGATCGATGAGGACTTTTTGTTATTTTGTTTAGAAGCACAATATCAAGCTTTATGCTAAAATACAGCTTTCCGGGAATGTTTTTCGAAGTGGAAAGTCTAATTTCGCTGGACTAAAATGGGTCTCGATTCCGTTCCGGTGGGTCTGACAAGGTCGGCACAGCTAGATTAATAAACCACTATATTGCTGCTGAGAAAAAAGAAATAAACATAATATGCTGGTCAGTGAGTGTCTACAGCATATGAAACTGATGTGTGAAAAGTAACGTCAATGAGTACAGCATGATAAATTAAAGTAAAACGGACATTGTTAAATTAAAAATAAGAGGATCGCAGGGAAAGCTACATTCACGCTGCTCGACTATCATTTACTACGAAAAGGTAATGGAGCAAAGTAATGGTGATAAATGTCTCCGATGACAGGAAACAAATGGGATATGTAAGGTTTTGCTTTTGCTGCGATTTGATTTAACAGATTGATAGCGTTCTACAGGTTACACAATACAGTAATCTCGCTCATGGAAAACGATACTCCGTGAAGTTTTTAAGAATGGTCTAATAATTATTCTTCTCGTACATTTCATTCTTAAGATTTCTTTAGACACGTCAACGCCAAAAATATGCCAGCAGTTAAAGTTGATGGAAAATTTATTCTAATTTCTTAAAACAATGCATTGTTTTGACCGCATAACCAATGGTAGTGATGGAAATAAATATAAACTCACACTAATATTATGCACTTAAATACCCTGAATTCACACAGAACTAATAAAAATTAAACTAATTTTTTGCTATTCGTGACATTTTTAAGGGGTTTGAGTCAGTTCAGTTGGGGTGCTTTATTCGGGGAATCGTGGACTCACAAAAAAAAGCACTCCTATTGTGAGAGGCAAGGGGACTAACAAAAAACTCACCCAGATTGAAATCAGTTTTTATCGACATTACGCATAAGTTTTAGTGCATTAAAATATCTGGGGATATGTATTAATTAATCTTGAATGTTTTTAAGAAATGAATTTTTTACCCTTTGGGATGTGTAATAAGGTACTGGGGTGGCTTTGGGGGCGATTAGGGGGTTGAAATAAATTTTTATCGATATTAACAGTTTTAGTGCACCGAAGTACCTAGGAATATGTATTAATTTTGAATTTTTATAAGAAATGAATTTACCCCTCGGGGGTAAGTGGGTGTGCTGGAGGAAAAGTGGACAACTAAAACTAATTTTTATTGTAAGATATTATTTTAGCACACCTAAATACGTAATATAAGTAAGATCTTTTTTTTGTGGGCCTTTCTTTTTAACGTATTTATAAAGTGTGATTTTGAGGTTATGTCAACATATAAGATTCGTTTTTGGACACCAAAATACATACTTACGGTATGGTACCTCATCTTTTAACTACAAGACTTTTTTTGTGGGCCTGTACAGCAAAAATCAATTTGGACGTAGGAATTTTGTCTAGCAGAATCCCCTTAGTGTAACTGTTAATGGCACATAAAATAAACAGTACTAACCTAATTACCACTGTAATAACAACGTCATTTACATTCGTAAATAACCTTTACAGCATTTACCTCGATAAAGAGCAATGTCAACAAATAAAGTCGGGAACCGAAAATCCTTCTGATACCACTAAGAATAATTAAAACCCTAATGTTTAACGTTCGCCTGTTTCCTGCTAATGTATTCAGGAAATAACGCTGAGTATCCGTTTGTTGTCGGAGAGGTGATTATATTAATGCCGAAGTGATAAAGATCGTATTTTTTTTTTTGGCACAGAGCGTTTTCGTGAAGTCGTTATAATGCGGGTGTAATCACTCATTTTTTCGACTGAGAACATGAATTAGTTGTTTTTTTCTTATCGGATCGGTAAATATTATTTTATCCGCCACTGAAATAAAATTATAACTAAATGTGTCCAATTTTTTAGATCGCCACCTGGTGTAAATCGAAAGAAACATTGTAGTCTTAACAGAAAAAAAGCTTATAAAGCAATAAGTTATTGGATACAAAAAAATAATAGTAGTAATAAAAAAAATAGTAGTAATAGTAAAAATAGCAGTAATAAAAAAAATAGTACAAATATATCAATATTTTTTTTATTGTGGCTAATATTGATTCACTGTAAATCTTAAAAACAGTTGCACTGATGGTGATGCGTATATTTATGTATACGAGGTGTGTAAATTAAGTAATGAGACTGGCAAAGTAGCGCCCAACCTAGCAACGCTGCGGAGACGGGACTTGTAAGGGCGGTAGGTTAACATGTAATTCACCTTCAGTACAAGTTTGTAAACCGTTTTTGTAAACCGTTTTTTTCTAGTGCGTTTTAAAAATGAGTGACATTAATTTTGAGAAACGGTGTGCTATCAGGTTTTGCTTCAGACTTGGATCCAGCGCAACGGGTACTTTTGCAAAACTTCAACACGCCTACAGAGACAGTGTTTTTTCAAGAGCCCAGGTTCTTCGGCGGTTTAAGGCATTCTCAGAAGGAAGACAGTCGATTTAAGATGAACCACTCAGCGGAAGGCCTTCATCTTCAAGAACCGATGAAAATGTCGATAGAATACGGGATCTTGTGTGTTCGAGATCTTCGGTTGACGACAAGAATGATTGGAGAAGAGTTAAATTTGAATCACACCACTGCTAATCAGACTGTTGACTATAGAATTAGGGATGACAAAAAATCAGCTCAAAGGTGGTTCTAAAAAAACATATCACACAAACAAAAGGACAACAGGAGAGAAATATGTCTTGACTTTTTGGAAACGATTGAAAATTTATTCTATTTTATTTTATGGAACGTGTCATTATTAGTGATGAGACTTGAGTGTTTGCGTACGACCCGAAAACTAAGCACCAAAGCATGAAATTGCTCACTTCAAGCTCTCCAAGACCCAAAAACGCAAGAATGACCAAGTCGAAGATCAAATGTGTGAGACAAAACAGTTCGCTGCCGAAGTTCACTGCCATTAAATGTCAATTCCGGAAAATTGTTTATCAAATGCTCCACCGTAACACGCGACGGACCCTGTCCCGACATTTTCACAAACTTATTCGACGTTTCGTGCACACGAATCATGCAGCTACCAACGCAGTTTAACTAACACTAACAGGAAGCGTAAATTACGTTCACGTTTGCGACTCGCCCTCTAGTACATGCTGTAACTTGGTAAGAGTAGGGCGCACAGTATAGCAGACAAGTTATATTCCGGAATATATTGGCCTTAATTGATTAACCTACGATTTTAATTTGTGCATATTAGAGGCAGAGTTGATCGTTAATTTGTGGAAAAAAAAATTTCTTTCGACAGAAAACTACGGTAAAAGTGCATTCGAGAGTTGTACTGAAAAGTTACATACTTAGAAAAAATTAATTTCAACATGAGGTGTCCAATATCTCGGCCAAAAGAACACATTGTCAGTGGAAACTTTTATAATCAATTGTTTTACTCAAATCTGGAAAACTTTGGGGTAAAAGTTTAGTGAACAAAAAGTGTTCATATTCATCAAAGGAGCATGCCTGATTTTTTTCAGAATTTTTGGTCACGTTTTTGGTCATTTTCAATTTGGCCATTTTTTTCAAAAATCCGAAAATGGCTCCAAAAATTCTGAAAAAAATTACACACCTCGATTGCAGAGTCCTAACCAAATTTCTTAACAAGAAATTTGGCCCAGGTTGGCCATTTTCCCGTTAGAAAGTTTCAAAAAATAGTCTTTCCTTTCTTTGGTCTTTTTTTTGGTCAAACTGCAAATTGCAAAATTGTCAATTCGCCTTAGAGCTTGTATTCAGAAAAAAAAATTCAAAATCGTCCTTTTGGTACGATTATACTTTGTTAAGTATACAAAATTCAAGACACTCATTATTTCAGAATTTTTGAAGACGATTTTTATTTTAAACCCCCCAAACCAAAAAACGTCAACAGGTTCAAGAATTTTTGTGCAAAACCTCTTGGACATGATTTAAGGGAGATGTGCGAATTTTTCCAGAATTTTCGGTCTTACCTGCAATTTTGGGTTTCGGCCAATTTTTGGAACATTGAAATGAAAAAATGGACAATTTGGGGCCAGCCATTTTGGCTCACACTCTATTGAATACGAGCCAAGAACATGTGTATTTTTTTCCCAGATGTCTGGAAATGATTGTGAAATTTTAGGAAAGACCATTTTTTGAAACCTTCTAACGGGAAAATGGCTAAACTGGGCCAAATTTATTGTTGAAAAATTTGTTTAGGAGTCATCAAGCGAAGTGTGTATTTTTTTTCAGAATTTTTTGAGTCATTTTCAGATTTTTGGAAAAATGGCCAAATTAAAAATGGCCAAAACGTAACCAAAAATTCTGAAAAAAAATCAGGAGTGCTCTTTTGGATGAATCTGAACACTTTTTGTTCTCTAAACTTTTGCCCCAAAGTTCTCCAGGTCTGAGTAAAAAAAAATATGAAAGTTTCCCTGTCCAATGTGTCCTTTTGGCCGCGATATTGTACACCCCATGTTGGAATTAATTTTTTCTAAGTACATAACTTTTAAGCACAACTCTCGAATGCACTTTTTCCGTAGTTTTCTGTCGAAAGAAAATGTTTTTTCCAGTCAAAAATCATGTTACGAAAAAATTGACCTGAAAAATCATGCTCTTTTCAACTTAAATGGCCAAAAACAGGGGTAAGGTTCAACTTTTACGATTTTTTTTTCGTGTCATTCGAAAGAGCACCACCGAAAATACTCGGAAAGGCATTTTCAGATTTTTAACTGTCGTTTTGACGTTAAAGGGTTAAAATGGCAAAATACCCACTTACGAACAATTCATGTTACGAACTTTTTTCTGGAACGTAATTCGTTGGTAAGTAGGACAGTAGGTGCCGTCTGTATCTATCTGTTTTCAATAAATAGCACAATCAATTGTGTACTGATTCAAATGAAAATCATATATTATATGTATCAACAATATGTTCCTACACTGATAAGGTTTTACAATAAGAATGTCTTATCGTAATGCTGCGATTAGAACTGAAACTTTACTTAATAAGAAGTTTTCCTTCGGGAACGCCGAGAGCTTCATGGGAGGCGCTTCCTGGCAGCTCCACCTCCGTTGAAGCAAAATAAACAAAATATAATGCCGTAATGAAATTCTTCCGTACTCGCCGACAAGAAGACGTAGCGCTTCGTCCCTAAATAATTCAGGGCGATCTGGAAACTTCGAATTTTAATCAGTTTAAACAATTAATATTTATAGGTATTCGGACGAACTTCGATGAACCGATGAATTCCAATGGCGGAAGCTCAAAATATTAAATTTCCTGAGACCGAATAAATTAAAACTCGGGCAGAAAGATGATTCAGTTGAGTGGAAATCGTTTCAATGCAGCATGATGAAAATAATAGGATATAAGTCTAATTGAGGAGCAAGCGTTCAAAACGTATTAAATCCTGATAACCGGTTTTGGAGAAAATCGCCAAAAACCCCTAGTGAGCAGCGCCTGGGACAGAGGTGCATTGTTAATGGGGCGTTCGCTTCGTTTTAGCAAGTTGACAGTATACCCCAAAATTCGTAAAGTTTGATCCAAAGGTATGGCAAAATTTCAAAATATATTTTGGATTTAATGCGTTTTGATTGATTGGCTTGGATTTAAAACGGTTTGTTTGAGTCAACTTAGGATTTACAACGCTTTGTAAAAATGAAATATTTATGTTCATGAAACAATGTTATAAACAATGCAAAAAAATCAAAAAATAAAAACTGAAGCAAAGTAACTGGAAATATTAACCTAAGCATGAGTCAATTTAGAATTTAGAACAAATTGTTTAAACGAAATATTTATTCTCAGAAATATTGTATAAACCATGTAAAAAACAAACACTGAAGCAAAGTAACTGGAAATACTATCCTAAGCTAGTTATCTATAATGGTATTGTGGATTTAATAAGTTTTGAATAAATAAAGGTTCCAAGTTGGTGACATTTTGAACTGGATTTTACGTTGGATATAATGTGATTTCCTCAAATCTGAGCGCGGCATTGGATTTAACTCATACTTTAGATGCAGATCCTGTGCTTAACTCATTTTCGCTTAAAAATGGATTTAATACGTTTTGAACGTTTGCTCCTCAATTAGTGTGGGCTATCAGTGTGGAAAATTGTCTTATTAAGAGAGGATTCTAGTGTACACTGTAAAATAGCAACATTCTATTTCGCAGTTTTTGCATCTATTTATCATGTCATATGTAGTTTTAAATTAACACACCCATACTAACCAAATCTAAACTGTAGTAAATCAGTAAAAATGTATGCCTTTGTGTACTTAAGGAAAAAATACTTATTTTAAATCAGACCTATGGCTGTTTTAGTCTTATATAGAAAGAATAATAATAAATAGTCACGAATTTTTGCACTTCGGATAATGATCTGTTTAATGATAATGTTGTCATAAATGTTGCGAAGTTGTGGCAACAGAATGACATGAGGATTTGCACTTGCATTTGAAGGCAACTGTAGTTTCACAAAAAAAAAGATCCAGCAGTAATTTCAAAATGAATGAATTTATGCAGATTTACAAATAATTCACGAGAATTAGACAGCTGATTCGGGATGCAATACAGCAATTCTAAAATCATTATCGCTGTGTGATCTTTATGTATCACGAACGCCTTAAGGGCTTATACTACCAAGAAAATCTATTTTTTTCCATTTTTTTTATTTTTTGTTCATGATGTATACTAACTATCTAAGAATGATATTCAAAAAGAATTTTGGGGGCAAGCTTTTAAAAAAATTTTACAGCTTATTTTCGAACGTCTCAGCGGTCCAGAACGTTCGAAAAATCCGATCTGCTGTATTATCACAGTTTTATTGGTAGTGTTCATCGGCACAAATTAGTTATACTTTCTGGAGATATATTACATGGCGTTATTCAATCTTAGAAAATCTAATAGGAGGGCGCTACAACAGTCGTATTATTTATATGATTAAATACGTTTTCAAACTTTAAACGCATTTTCTCCAAAACTGTGATTTTCAAGTTGGAGTACAATGTAGCTAGCTCAGTTTTTGTCCGATAGACTTGAAATTTTAATTGTAGCTTCTTAGATGGATAAATAATTATATTTGCAATAAACAACTTAGGTCGATTTAATTAATGAAAAAAATAAACTGATGTCAATTTGCGAATTTTCAAAAAAATTAAAATTACTTCCTAAGAAAAATTAATGTAGATTAAGAAAAAATCTTTCTTGTTTCTAGTGGTGTACGAAGATTACTACAGTGTACACGCCGATTTCCTCCTTCAGAAAAAATGTGTTTCACGTTACCTGGAGCTACGACGCTATTTTTGTGACTTTAATTAAAATAAAAATACTTTTGTATACATTAATACCCATAGAACCAAGTGTCAAAATTTCATTTTGATCCACTACATGTTTATCAAAAAAAATACCAAAAAAGCTTCATTTTTTAGTGCGCCTGGATAGTATAACACCTTAAAACCACAGTGCAGATAGTTACTAATGTGATAAAACTGATGTTGAAATAGCAAATAAATTGAATTAAATAATTATTAATCAAATAAATTAAATATTAAATAAATGTGAGAGAATACTTGGAAACTCTTCCAAGTATCCAGATTTGGAACGAATAAAGTGTAATGACTTGAATTTGTTAATGTATAAGGTCATTTAGAAGGCACTGATTTGTTGATTTGTAACAAATGTATTTAACTGTTATACTTTTATATGAAAACTAGCGACCCGCCCCGGCTTCGCACGGTTTACGACATCACATTAGAAACCTCTAAAATTATCAGTGTTTATCTACTATATTATGCATGTATTATACATATAAACCTTCCTCTTGAATCACTCTATCTATTAAAAAAACGCATCAAAATCCGTTGCGTAGTTTTAAAAGATCTAAGTATACATAGGTAGGGACAGACAGCGGGAAGCGACTTTTGTTTTATACTATGTTATGATAAATAAATTTTCCTTCGTTCCCATATTACAGAGTTTTAGTTTGCTTTATCTATAGGTATAGGTTTATCTATATTTATAATTATATTATTATAAATATAGATTTCATATATCGAAATTTACTCGACATCAGCAAAGCCGTCTATCACTGACGTCATGAAATAAAAATCTCCGATGATTAATAAATACACATTGGAACTATGAATGGAAAAAATCATATTTAGCGGTATTCCTTTTATTATGGTAATATTAATCGAGTTATGTTAAAACGTCGACAAAATCAATTTGTATGCACCTATTACATCCATATTCGGATAAACGCGAATTATTACATTTTCATCGCAGATAAATTTACAGGACTCGCTTCTAGACCACCACTATTTTATGAAAATTCGTTCGGAATTTGCGGAGTCAAAAAGAGTGCTCAGTACAACCACGCAAATGTAGTGCGGAAAATTAATGACGGCATTTAATGCGCATCATAACATTACGCACGGCTTTTTATAGTTCGGCAACTAATATTCTTTTTTGTGTAGCCCATGAAAGTGGTCGGAATTACTTCTGTTTCCGGAGTAAAAGGAACGCCGGCGCATGTATGTATATAATCCGGTCCCGTTTCGGTTTTGTCCGTAGAATACGTTGGCCTAATTAGAATTTATGAGACGATGCAATCCGCATACTAAAATATTTGTTGCAGGCTACTCTAAATCCTCTTTATTTCCACTGGAGCTCCACGTACAGATATACAGTATGTCCTAAATTGGTTATGCATGCATTGGTAACTCGGTTTATTGTTGGAGATAGAAAGATGGTTTAACGGTGACATTTTTTATTAGATGAAATTTATTTTAAGAGATTTTATTGCCTTCGACTTTTTTTCGATTTATGTGTACTTAATCGTTTTCGAGATAAATAAGAGAGTTGAGAAGGTGCGTTTTAGATGTCCCACATCTTTTTAATTACTGATATTTTAGTAAGTACATTGTTAAATCACTTTTTAAGATGTTTTCGTTGACGTTATTACAATATTTCTCTTTGTCATTTGTTTCTGAGTTAGTACCATTAACTCTGACTTATGCGGAAACCATATTGGTGCTGTGGTCAAATAGTGTAATTTTTTTTCAAATTACAAAAAAAACCTAATCAACTACTAAAAACAACGTACCTAATATACAAAACTTGTTGACGAGACTGGCTTTTTTTAATCTTTTTGTTCGAATAGAATTACAATTCAGTATTGTCTCTATCAAAATAACTTGCTTCGGAAGCGACACAGCGCTGAAGACGTTTTTTTCTTAGTTCATAGCAGTGCTGGAACTCATATACTGGATAGCCTTCAGCTGGTCCGTTATAGCCATTTGAACGTTTTCTATGGTCCCACACTGACGTCCGTTTAGGTGATTTTTCAATCTCGGGAAGAGAAAAAAAGTCACAAGACTCAAACTAGGTGAATAAGAAATCTGAGGAGCACAACAATGTTTTTACTGGCTAAATACATTTCGTTTACTGAAATGGCTGTGTTACAAGGCGCATTGTCGTGATGCACCACCCAGTTGTTCTTGATGCAATGGTCTCACAAGTATGACCCTTTTTCGTCATGAAGTTTTTCAAGAACTTCTCTATAAAGTGTTGATTTAATCTTTGGCTTGGAGGCACAAACTCCTTGTGGACAATTCCCTGGCTATGAAAAAAGCAAATCAGCATGCATTATTTGATCTTCGACTTGCTCATTCTTGCTTTTTGGGTCTTGGAGAGCTTGAAGTGTATCATTCCATGCTTTGACGCTTGGTTTCCGGGTCGTACTCAAACACCCAAGTCTCATCACCAGCAATGACACGTTCTATAAAATGTGGATAATTTTTAATCGATTCTAAAAAGTCAAGACACCTTTCTCTCCTGATGTCCTTTTGTTCCTGCGAAAGGTTTTTTGAACCATTTTTGCGCAGATTTTTTCTCATCCCCAATCGTTAGTCAAAATTTTATTAACAGTGGTGTGATTCAAATTTAATTGTTCCCCGACCATTTTTGTCGACAACCGACGATCTAAACGCACAAGATCCCGTATTCTCTCGAAATTCTCATCGGTTCGTGAAGATGAAGGCCTTGGCTACGTGGTTCATCTTCAGTCGACTTTCTTCCTTCTGAGAATGCCTTAAGCCACCGAAAAAACTGGGTTGTTAATAATAATAATAATACTCATCAATACAATACGGAGTAATATAATTACTCCGAAGAGTAATTAACCCCTTAGGTCCTCTCAGGGATCTGTGCGGGGAAGGGGTGGCTATTATTCTCTCTGGTCTGAAGCAAAACCACTAGAAAAAAACGGTTTCCGAAAACATTCACAAAGAACAAACAAATGACTCTAACAAGTTCAAACTTGTACTGAAAGTGCATTACATGTTAACCTATCGCCCTTCCAAGTTCCGTTTCCGCAGTGTTGCTAGATCGGGCGCTATGTTGCTAGTCTCATTACTTAATTTACACACCTGGTATATTTGTAACGCATTCTTCTAAAATTTGTACATTTTCTTGGGATTGTAGTGCGTATACTTATTTTTTATACCCTAAAGATAAAAGTCCAAACGAACCATCGGAGATCTTTCTAGCCATAAAATTGTTCCACCATTTCAAATAATATTAGGAGTATTAAAAATTCTCCTCAAACATTGGATCCCTAATGCGCTATCTATTAGTCCGGTAATTAAAAAGACGTGGGACATTCTCTGGGTTTTAAAATCGAATTCAACTCAAGTGTCACTGTCACAGCTCACAGCCACTTACGCCTCAGCGCTAGGCAATTGCATAAAAAAATATAAGTGAATCGAAGTAAGCCAGTTTTTTCACAAATTGGTATTTAGACATACTTTCTAATTCTAAGCAAATTTTCCTATTTTTCCTAATATATTATTTTTTAATAAAGACAGTTTTCAAATTATTTTTATTCAAATTATTTAAGTTCAAAATCTGTAAAATTTGAAAACCCGTCAAACTTATTCTGAAGGTAGAAGCAAACCTCAACTTTTCTTACACGCTATACATATATGTATATGTTTAACAGGGACGTACAAATGCTTGTCGATATTGGCAGTGTATCTTTATGTAGTGTTATTAATAATAATCCCTTCTAACATGGCAGTAGTACTCGTTTTCGACATATACAAGATAATCGCCCGACAGTGATATCTAAAAATATAAAGTGGTTGTAAAAGCTCCTGTCACTTTTTTTATTTACGATTTAGATTCGCAATTTTGGACCGTAAAATATTAAAACCTGTCATATTCATTTCACAGAGATGGTGAAACAAAAAGCAATTCGAAATATGTTTTACGTCTATGTCCACATTCAAAAATAGACTAATGGGATTTAAAAGTTAAATTTCAAATGTGACAGTGATAGACGTAAAATAAATTTCACGATGACTTGTGCCTAGTACCCCTAAAATTTGGGTTTTTTCGTTACAAAAAAAAATTGCAGAATGGCTAAATTTTGTATAATTTAATTTTACGTCAATCATAGTATGTTTTGTATCATACATACACACTAATATGCATAAATGTGTATTTATTTCATGTTTTATCTTAAAAAATTTTAAAAAGAATAAAGATAAAAATTCCGCTTTTATGTCTCTAGGATTTATGTCAAACTCAATTGGGAAGAAATATGTAAATTGATGTGTGACCCTTGCATGCCAATTCATTTTGTATATGTTATTTTTAAAATTACTTTACTCCGCTCAAGCTTTACGGACAAAAAGAAAAATTTGAAAAATCAACAAATGTTATTTAGTAATTTTAAATTAGTAACTAGCCATTCAAAAAAAATATATAAAATGACGTTAATAATTAATATATTAATTATTAACGTCATCAAAAGTAGATCGAGCAAAAAAAGACGTATTTCTATTCTTAATATTAAATTTATAACCTTATTTAATTGTCAAGGCTGTTACATTATGTGACAGCCATTATTTATTTTACAATTGTGACAGCCTTGCAATTTTGAGCATTGACATGATCGATATTTCGATTTGATGACGTCTTTTTTTGGATGGCTCTACAATTATTTCTTTTAATGGCGTATATACTGGCTTACTTAGAAATTATAACGTCTCTATCAATTTTTAGTTCATCTAATCAGTAAAACTGAACTCAAACTGACAATAACGATTATTTAAGTATTTTATGGTTCAACATCACAATGCCATTTTATTTATTTTATTTATATAAATCCCATCATAAATATGTACATATTTATGCATCTACATCATTTGTCCGGCATATTACATATAGTTTGATAAAATTAAATAAAACAATATTATTATAACAATGCATGGACAACACTGTTTTTAACAACATTCGTTTTAATAACCTAATATCAATATTTACAAATATATGACCATACAAATATAAATATACAAAAAATTAGTATATGTAACATAATATAAATATACAAATGCATATAAAATTGCCTATAAAATGAATATAAAGTTTAGTCTAATATCTATGCAATATATGGAACGATTTATGAAAACATTGTTAATGTAAATTTAATAGGTATTAGAGGGTAATATGAACCGTCAGAATTAAAAAAAGAAATAAATAAACTTACTCGTATAATCTCAAAAAAATCGTGAAAAGTAGATTTGGTATGTCTCAAAGTATATTTTATAATATTACTCATATTTTATGTAATTGTACGTTTTTAGATTAATTTGTTGATACATATCAGTGGCAGCTGGTGGAGTTTGAAATTCTCAGATATTCATATGGAGCATGGGACATACATACATATGTCATACCATGGGACATACATATCAGATTTTAGGGGACAATTGCTCCATATACCTATCGCTACATATTGGTACAGTACCAAAAGAACTTAATGTTTTTTATTGCCTTCTATTAAGGACTAATATTCACCCTTTAGAATATTATATATTATTATATATCTTTTATACTTTCTCGAAGTTTATTGCCGGTTATTATTACCAATAGAAAGATCACTTCAATTTCCTCCAGTTGCCTCTAATATACACTTACAAATTTAGTTTTTGGGGTATAGAAGATATGAATTTTCTCACTAGTGACTAGCCTGATTATTTTGCGACTGCTCTACTACATCATTCTAGCATCACATACTCCGACTTTTTCCGGGAGTGGATACTGGAACCTTCGGCGTAGAAACAAAAAACTGGAGGTTTTCCACCAAACACCGAACTACTACAATTTTCTCGACGCGCGTTTCGCCAACTAAGTTGGCATCTTCAGGAGAATAAAACAATATCTTCAAAGATTAAAACCTGCTTCTTTTCCAATAATTTTACGAGCATTCACCCTATTGTGAAAATATTGATTAGGTATTTGAATTTTTTTTTGAACACGAATTTGTTGAGTTAACAATGAAACGGAAATGATTATTGTTCTTAAATAAAAACCAAAAAAGTCAAAATATATATCATCAATCATGATATAAGTATTTATGAAAATTCTGGTTACATAATCCATAAACTTTATATTCTGCATAGGCGTTTTTATTAAATATAATCTACAGTAAGTGATATGTGAAGTGTTGCCATATTTTCTAACACAAAGTTTATTATATACCAATTTTTTAAACAATTAAACAGTAATCATCTCAGATAAGTAAGAACCCTCTAAGATATTTGCGAGCACTCTGTATGTAACTGATACCTGCTTACTTAAAAACAACAATATCTTTCAATTGATCTTTATATAGCCTTTAAATATGTTTTCAACAGTTATTATTAAACTTTGGCGTCTTTTTTCACCCTTTGTGAATACAATAATTAATTAAAACCAAACTCTGGCAATTTGCAAGTTTTTATTCCTTAAGTTTCCTCGGGGCATTTCGTTGTCTTGTTTTTTCGGGTTTCCAACGATCCCGAAGTTTCCGTAGATGCTTTGCGCTTGGAATATTTATAAGTAAACTTCAGACAAAGGTCAACACGAGGCCTTTTCTTTGTTAATTATTTGTGATTTAGGGGCATTCAGAGCTACTGCTATTGAATTTTATATATCATTTATGCATATCTAATATACACGACGAAGTAATAACTTCCAGTAGGTCATGAAATAATTACAACATAGTTCTACAATAAAGGAAAACATATGTTTTCTAATTTAAAAATAAAATCAAAGAATAAATAGAGCTTCGAAATGTTTTACTATTAAATATTATTTCATAGAGAATGCCCACAAAGTTCAAGGTTACTTTGGCTTCATATTAATTAGTCTTCTATTAAATGCTCCAATATTCTTTATTAAATATTCACTTACAAAAAATCATAAAGTTATATTTTTACAATCTAGAGTGTGTGAAAAACTGAGTATGTCGTTATACTTCAAAGTAACTTTTTTTATGATTTGTAAACTAATATTATTATTAATGTGTCAGTAATCACAATGAGGGTTTCTTAGTGATATATTGTCGTGTATATCATAGTTGTGTGATTTTCATGGAACATTTTATTTCTCGTGGCGACTAAATCCTCTTGAAAAGAAAAAAAATGTTTCGTTATGCTATACGACAGGATATTCCACTTTTTAAAATTTATTATTAAAAATTGTAATTCTGGCTCTCTTATTTAAACAAAGCTTAACACGCAACAACGTCCCAGGTGCATGCAATTCATTTCAACCCTCCAGAATTAAAGTAATGCTATTTTTGTGTATCATTGTAGCTAAAGATATTTCCATGTACATGTCGGATATTGTATAATAAATAAACTGTGTCTATATGTCAGTTTTTTGAGGACTGAAATATGGTTTTCACTATTTCAAAGACCGGTAAATTATTCACAATAGTTATCCACTGTATTATATAAAAAAAGTGGACCACAGACAATTTAGTGTAAATAATGTGGCAAAATTTGATGCAAATATACAAATACACATATGTAAAGGGTTTTCCAATATGGGCGGGTCGATGTTGAAATGAAATAAACCAAGCTGTGTGTGAGGTATTAGCGAATTTCTTTTTTTTATTTGAAACACCCATGTATGCCATTATGTATGGAATATGACATCGTTCAAATCTCCGCCGCGGCTTCTCACGGTGGCATGAATGTGACAGGTCTAATTTTCATGACTTTGCCGCATAGATCCGGCCTAATTTGAGAATGGCCTGGGTTATGTTCACTTTGAGTGTACAAACAGTAACTTTTTGTGGATGAAGTGCCACCGGGTGAACCTCGTGTGGGTTGGCGTCGTCCCATATACAGCAATATTGCTTGTTAACAAAGCCATTCATCCAAAAATGCGCCTCATCACTAAAGATAATTTTTCCACCAAAATTGGAGTCCTCTTTCAAACGCTCCGAAGCCCAGTCAGCGAACAATTGGCGTTGTCTATGGTCATTAACTTAAGCTCCTGGATCAGTTGGATCTTGTACGGGTGCAGGCCCAAGCACCGATCATTTGATGATAAAGTTAAATCATGTAATTTGCCATGGTGATTTGGTAGCAGTGACTGAATAATAAACAACATATTTGACGATATGGCCGCCGCAGCTTGTCAACATCGGCCCGTCCCTATTGGAAAACCCTTTACATATGTTTTTACTACATCACACAAATGGAGACATCAACATTGGAAAACTAACATATGCAAATATGCTAACGGTGACTATTTTAGATTAACGATTTATTATGTTGTCATTGGTGATCCTTGACCTTTTCCAAAACCAGTTTTATTTCCATAATAGTAACAGAAGCATTTATTTCAGAAACAGAAGCAAACCCAGTTTGTTTTTCCCTACATATTATTTATGTTAACACAATAACAAAAATGGTTAATGTTACGTAGTTTTTTTTTTCGTATTTACCACTTAATTTGTAATTGATAGGTAAAGTTGGTAAATTGTTGCAGATTCACGAAGCACATAGGCAACTCGTGTAGCACGTGATGGGGTTTTTGCAACAATTTCAATTTGATTTGATTGCAGGAGACTATTTCCTGTGACAGCTGTAGTGTTATACAACCTCCGTTATACGCAACACGTTGAGTAGTGTGATATAACTGCAATTAACACTGCAATGAAAATATACAATTAACACTAGCATAGCTTATCCGAATTGCCGAGCTCGTATCGAGCTTTCCTATTCATACACCATTTGAAAAGTAGCAACAAAATTCGGCGCTGTTTACCCCCCTAATAGTGCTCACCAATAACAGTATCGCAGATATTTATTGTCACAAAAAGGTCCAAATGCAAAGTGTACTTAGCACCTTTGGGTCTGCAAAAACGTTCATATACTTTGCTAATTCAGGTACGCTGATAAACACTGCCCTGCCACTATGCAAGGAAGTCCCCTTTGAATGCCAGATGTAGCAGCAAGGTCCAAAGGGTGGACATTCAGATCCAAGGATAACTTCAATAGTTAATGGCCACTGTATTTGGCTGGTTCTCAGAAAAAAAATCGAAATTGATGTCTTTGCTATGATTCCTATGAACCAGGATTAACGATTGTGAATAAGTTTATCTTCACCTTAAACGTACTTCACTAAGATGTACCAAATTGAAAATCAAATAATATTTATTTATCATCAATAGAAAATATACCAAGTCTAAATAAATATCCCCAAAATCATTCCCTCATTATGTCCCAACTACTAAATTCAAACACATTCATGAACTAAATACCAAAAACTTCTTACAATTGTTAGCTATTTAATTTTTTATTTATTTATGATAGTACTGGTTACACATTTATATGTATATAGTTTAAAAACGGTGAACAGAAGAATAGCCAAATACATTTCGAAATTCGTCCTTGAAAAACTTATCATTCCCTCACCGTTGTGTAACAGTGGGATTGGAGCGTAATTTGAGGTCTGTTTAGAATGCTGCGACGTAGTTTTTAGGAAGTTGGCAACATCAATATTGAAAACATACAGTAAAGTAGGTTTTGAGTGAAGCGATGTTTTATTAAAACTAATTTGAAAAAAACATTCCTCAAATTTACATTTTTAATCATTCCCTCACATGGTGTTATGAAAAGGTAAGCGCTTCTTCATGTACTATTTATTATGTATTTGTATTTGTTTCTAGTAGTAATATGGGTTTATAAAAGTAAGGTTATGTTTCTGACTTCGAAGCAATAATATTACATTTTGTCATTCCCTCATAAAAATTGTTACAGGGAATGATCACTGCGTGAGGGAATGATATTTCTTGATCAATGTAAAATAGTAATGATTGCTTGGCTTGTTTCAGGACTCTATTAAAAATGGCAAAAAATCCAAGAGAAAAAATGAAAAGTTGTCCGGGAACTTTGGAAAACTTAAAAAAGTTGGGGACCACTATAATATCTGAGTCAATTAAGATATGCACTATGAAATTAAAAAAAAATCCATACTATTTAAAAAAATCAATCATAGTAATTAAAAACTATCAAATTAATTAAGTCGTTTTTCTATTTTTTTTTTTTTTTTGAGAATCAGCCATTTATGTCTGAATCATAGAGTCGGACTGACCCAAAATAATCGTTTCCCCAATTTTTTCTCATACACTGATTTAGTAAAACTACACACGCTGCTGCTACCATTAATGGATCGTTTTCTGTTAAAGAATACAGAATAACTACAACAGAGGAATATTCTAGGGGTATTATCTGGTTATATCGTTCAGTTACACAAAGCACCAGTTAATTCTAATCCTGGTCAGGAGATTCTGCCCCTACATTTTCTTATCCCACACACCTCATTTATAAATTGCCACACGTAAGGTAGTAACATGGATTTATTAACAAAATTAACAGTCTTTTTTAACAGTAATAGTGATGAATGTGGTGATAGATATGAAATAAACAAAAATATATTTTTAAGTTTTACTTATTTATACTCATCTTTTTAGAATAAACTACAATATTTATGTTCCTAAAAATGCTACTGAAGTAGCTTACTAGAAACAAAATCAACAAGATTTCAGAGCGGAAGAGTAAATCGTAACTGAAGGACTGTTGTATTCTTTTATCATTTAAAGCAACACTTTTATATCAGGCCATTTTCTTATTGAACTAGCTCGTTCCCAGTCAAGGAAGTATCTATCGGTTAAACTGGGTAGTGTATTGGAGACGATGTTACACTTGCTTAAAGAAGATTATGTCTGTGTGAATTTTCTTATCGTACACATCCCATTTATGTAGGTAGTAAACTGACACTGAGCGGGTAGATTTTTATTCATAAAAGTAACACGAATGGACAGTAATTGTAGTGATACACATGAAGTCATATGATATAATAGAAAGATTATTTTCAATTTTTTACGTATTCTTTAAGGTATGCAAAAACATTACAAATATATACACAATAATATTTATGTCATTAGAATTGACAGTTACTAGAATTGCAACTAAAGCGAATAGCTTACAAATAACAAAACTAGGGAGTTTTTTGAATGAAATAATAAATCATTATTGAAATATTGTATATCTTTACTATTTCAAAAGCAGCGCTTTTATATTGTTACATTTTATTATACACCTAGCTCGTTCCCAATCAAGGAAATACCTATCAGCTACAGTGGGTCGCGTACTGACGAATAAGTTACATTTGATGAAAAGGCATGTAAGTATCTGGTTGTCTACATCCGAAAATTTCACGATAAAAGTCAGAAGATTTACATAGGCAGTAAACTGTCTTTGAGTGAGTAGATTTTTATTCACAAAAGTAACACCAATTTAACAACAAAATTCACAGACTATTCAGCAGTAATAGTGGTGACAAATATGCATTAAACCAAAATATATTTTCAAGTTTTTACACTTAAAGTATAAAATGTATAAAAACATTGTAACTAACTGGTCTACAATATATTTATGTCACTAGAAATGCTACTGAAGTTGCTTACTAGAAACGAAATCAGGTAGATTTTTGAATGGAAGAGTAAATCGTAACTGAACGTCTGATATCTGAATTTTGGAATGGAAAAATATATTTTAATTTGAAGGTTGTACACTTTTTTCACACATATTTCTTTTTTCTACGACCATTTTATAATTTTCAAATTATATGTCTTCTGCATGTTTCATAATAAGGTTCATTATAATACAAATTTTCATTATGGTACTGAGATTTCACAATCAATCAAATTCCATGTTTTTTCAATTAAGTAGCCTTTTAAAATACGAAAATTGGTGATCTGACTTTGACAGTTGTTGCTTACGAAACTTCGCTTCTTTATAGCAACTTTTAAGAATATTTAAATCAAAAACCATGTCCGATTACAACATAAGTGATAGTGAAGAATTATCTTCCATTCCTCCAGATATTCGAGAAAAGGCGAAAAATGCAATAGAGAATATATTACCAGAGAAATTAAAAAAAAAAACTATGAAAGATTATATGAACAGTTTATGGACTGGAGAAACACAAATAATGTTACCTCGTTTTCAGATAATGTTTTAATTGCTTATTTTCAAAAACTTGCTGAAAAATTCAGCAAGTTCATAGAATGTTGTGAAATCATCAACATTATGGACACATTATTCTATTATAAAAACGTTGTTAAATATTAAAATAACATTGACATATCTAAATATAAGAAGTTACATACTTTTTTAAAGCGTAAATCGGGAGGATATATAGGAAAGAAATCCAAAACGTTTGCTCCAGAAGAAATCAGAACTATTGTAGACGAAGTACCAGATAATCAGTTCCTTTTCACAAAAGTAAGTCATATTTTATATTGAAATATAAACTTCGTTCTCCCTGTTTATTTGTTTATTTATAAATGGTCGTAGAATAAAGAGCGTATGCAACTTATGTAATGGCTATTAATACACTCGCAATCGTAACAAATGCTTTCTGCTCGTGTATTAATAGCCATCATTACATGATTGTTGAATAAAATACCATTATATTATTGAATACATATTACCTAGGAACTAGCTAGTTTTCAATTAAGGAACTACCTACCAAAAATCAGATATATAAGCTATTGAAAGCGTTGTGACATTTGACGAAAGGGATGGTAGATTCTGAAGTATGGAGATTAGAAAAGTATGGAGATTCTGCCACTGAATTGTCTTATCGCACACACCTCATTCATGTAGGTATTTAAATGTCACTCAGGGAGTAGATTTTTATTCATAAAATTAACAAGAATTTATCAACAAAATTAACAAATTGCTCGGCAGTAATTGTAACAATGCATAGGAACTTATATGATTTGACAAAAAGATATTTTCAAGTTCTTCCTTATGCTTTTAGATCTACAAAAATATGGAGTAATATAATTTTATGTCTAGAAATTATTATATATTATTATATAAATATTACATAATATTTATGTTTCGAAGTGCTCCCTAAAGCTACTAGCTTACTAAATACAGAATCAAGGTTTTTGAAAAAGGGGCGGTAAATCAATTATTGCAATATTGTATACTTTGATCACCTCAAAGACAACGCTTTTATTTTATTATATTTTACCGTGGAACTAGTTCGTTCCCAATCGAGGAAATTACTTAGGGGGCTAAATTGGGTCGCGTACTGAAACCTGCGTTATATTTGACAAAAAAGGCATGTACCTGCTCGTTTACATTCGAAAATTTCACGGCACACGCCAGGAGGATCCCGACCGTGAATTGTCCAATCGCACACACCTGATTTATGCAGACGGTAAGGATGTCACAGAGCGAGCACGCTACTTCCAGGACCGACGCCCGAACCGCTCGCTGCTGGAATCGGCACCGTTTTACTGGCCAGAACGACGCGAGCCCGCTATAAGTACACGTACATGCAGCCGCTCGGCGCAGGAATTCGGGAGAGGTCGCGGCGTCGTCGAGGGACGCCGGGAATTCTTCTCTCGCGCTCCCCCGTGCTTCCCCCGTGTCTTCCGACGAAAACACTGTACGTGAGAAAAAAAAACAGCTGCCAAAGGAAGCACTATTTCACAATTTTGGTAGGGGAATGTCGACAGGGTTGGGCCACTTTTTAACTTTGCCCTGTATCTTTTGTTTATATTCGAATATTCTCAATGCTGACGTATTATTTGAAAGTTTGGACAGTCATAAGGAACATTTAATTAGGGCGAATTGTTGCGCGTTATATAAAAAAAAACGTTATTGAAAAATGAAAAAAAAAGTAGTCTAGGTTGGGCCAATAGTGAATTTCGACGAAATGTGCGAAAATAATTTTTTGATGAACAAATATGTTGCTTTTTATTGTTTTTCATTCAATTCTACTAATACTAATTTTGATGAGAAATCTTCATGAGAACATTAATCGGATAAATATTCAATTTTGAATTAAAATTTTTATTGTTATTGTTATTGTTATTAATTTTTATTGTTACTATTATTATTTTTATTCTATTATTGTTATTTTGCTGTTATGATTTTTGTTTCTGTTGGATTTATTTTGTTTTTTAATTTATTCTTAAAATCTTATATTATTTATCATTATATTAACGATTTTTTTTTTTTTTTGTTTTTTTGATAAAACTACTTTTATTGCGGCAATAAATTATATTTATGTTTTGCGGTGCGAAAAACTGGCTCAAGACTCTTATTTTACTTGTCGAAAAATTACGTTGCCCAACCCTGACTACACAAGTGGCCCAACCTAGACGACAAGCGTTTTTTTCAATCGCTAAACACTACCGACAAACAGGTTAGGGAATAAAATTTTTCCTTTGGGAACTTGTTAATGGTTAACCCCATAATGGAAATATATACTTACTTTGGCGGTGACATCGTTTTTGTCCAAGTTTTGTGTCGTTTATTACGTTTTACACGGTTATTACAAAACTTTTCGGACTACCGAAAACAAGACGAAGGCACAAAACTTTTTACAGACAATCTCCGTGACAAGCAATGCTCTGAAAAATTTTCTGTCATCGAGAATAATAATTCCACGCTATAAACACAGAGACAGCACGTGTCATATATGACAAATAGCCGTGGCCCAACCTAGACAGTGGCCCAACCCTGACGGCATTCCCCTACAGGGTGTCCAATTTTCGGCACTTTTGCGGGATAATTCAGTTGCCTTTAAAGATAGAGAGTTGCGGTTGCCACATTCCTTGCCTACTTTTTGTGAAACGCAAGATGCAGTAAACATAATTTTCATAGTCCCTTTAGTTTCTAAGATACAGTGTGAAACTGAAAATTTTCAATTTTCGAACGCCTCTCTAACTTAGTCTTCTGTTATCTTATAGGAAATGTAAAAACGGACTTCCTTGCAATTTACTATGTAGAATCCAGTGGCGTAGTTAGTTCTTGTCTCCCTTCATTCGTTTTCTCAGAATAAAGCAAACCTACGTTTTATTTTTTAATGGAACACACTGTATATTTTTATTTGGTTGAATTAAGTATTTTGTAAGCATTTCAAAAATATCACTATTGGTAAGTTTCCTTAACAATAAGGTCACAAACTGCTAATTTAAATGAAAAATACAATTTTTGTATAAGTAGACCGTGGTGCTGTTAAAGAAAACAAAAGTTTTTGTTTGGAGTTGTTTCAACTACACAAAATATAACGTAAAAATACAAAACAACGTTGGCCACAATCTACGTGTACCGCTGATTTAAAATTATGTGGAATATGTACCTGCAAAATAAAGAGTCAAGAGAAATAAATAAGGTTATAAATTTAAGATAGAAATACATCTTTTTTTTTACTCGGCCAGTTTTGATGACTTTTTTTGGATGGCTCTTTATATGATTTAATTATTTATACGTTCCAAGTTGTGTGATTCAGTACATATTATGTGTAGTTCGAAATGTAAGTACTGTCTATAACATAACTTACTACTGTATTTTATCCTAATTTTTACTTCTAATTATTCATAATATTACGTAAAACATGCCAACTTTGTTTTAAGTATTTTTATAGATATTTGAAATTAGTGATGAGTACTGCAAGCATAATAGCATATTTGATTTTTATTCACATATTTGGCGAATGCGCCAATGTTACGAAAATATAGATAGATATTATGTCCATAACACTAGCACTCTATTAAGTGTGAACATTTTTTTGTTTTGTATATCTATTTTATACATTATTTAATTTAGTGTAGTGGAGTGTGAACTGAGAGTGAAGATAATGTTAAATACTTTAAATGACTAACATTCTAAGGATTTACACATCATATAATATTAGGCAGATGCTTGAAATGAAAAAGTACGTTTATACTCGTATATACGACTAAATAAATATAAACAAACATATAAACATACATGTTATGTCTAATTTGGAATTAAATAAGCTAAAATAATTCCTAACATTTTTTCTCTATTTTTCAGCTAAACGACTTGTCGAAGCGTAAGACCTTCATAACCTATTTTGAAGCAAAAACATTTTTTTTTTTTGTAATTTCACGTTTTCTTTTTGGTGATGTTCATGCCATTTCACAGTTCAGTATTGAGTATCCATATTGAGTATCCTAAACGTTTCATCCATTAATACCTTCCATTCTTTTATACCTGAGAATGTTTGCCAAACTGATTGGTTCCATCAAATCGATAACACAATTGGGTCATATATGGGTAAATAATTTAAATAATTGCTATAAAACCATTAAAAAACAAAACAATTATTTTTTAAAACATAGAAAAACGTTATTCTAAAAAAAATAGTTTTATTCGTGTTAAGCTGTTAAATATGAAGCTTTAAAAAAATTAAACTTTCTTTTGAAAATATTACATGACATATTTTTTTTAAAGTAATTTGCATAGGGAATCTGTAGAATAATCTTGAACTATTTTTAATTTTCTAAAATTTCGTTATGAAATGTCAGAATACATAGATAAGTCATTTACTATATTATTTTAAGACCTATTTTTAAAAAATATTTAACTGTTTTTTTCATTCAACATACCTCTTACTAGTAAAATAAAGAGACCTTTATACATTAGTATTTTGTCCTAATGACTAAGAAACAGGTTAAATAATCATTTTCGTGAGGATAGTATCTATAAACATTACAGAAACAATAAGGAAAGCCATAGTCGAAAATTAACGATAATAGATTTTATACACTGGTAATGCTACAATTTGTTTAAGGCCGGAAACATTCACCAGGCTATTGAAGATCATTTTCAAATAATTCATAACAAAAATATGAAGGATATTTAACAGTATAAATGATTACATTTAGGAAGTGAAACTCATTTCAGATGTTAGTAGATGACAAAGTCTACCACGAATTTTATCGATTACAAGACACCTGCCGAAAAAATTCAATACCACACAACACTATTTTAGATTGCTGTTTAAAACAGCAATTACTTATTAAATATTAATTACTAATATTAATTACTTTAAATTACGCTTTCCTATGCTCGACATATTAAAAAAATATATATTTAAAAATTTTCATTTCAGTTAAGCAAAATTACAATTCACTCTCAGGCGGTAACATAACCCATACAATTACCTAGGTAGGAATCAATCGATATTTCACAGTTATGTAACAACTAATTAGATTACTGTGATATCCAATGCGATCGGAATAGGAAAATTATTAATTAATAGGGTATAACTAGCTATCCCATTCATTACTGTTCTATTCCCATTATACTTATGCGCCTTTTACTTAATAATATTGATTGACACAACCTTGAATCATTATTATTTAAATGATTAGTACGGTATATTTGACGATACAAAAGACGTCGAAAGACTTTTTATGTCGCAACATTTTCAATACCCCTTTTTGAATACACACGATTTTCTCCAAAAGTAAGTTATTTCCAGTTATTTCTTGAATACGGATTTACAGGAAATAAGAGACTATTGCACTGCTACATCCTTACAATAAAGATTATATCAGTAGTTTAGAATTGGTGATCATATATTTTATCTTATGGCCATTTGTAATTTTAGGTATTCTGTTTAATTAAATTTCGTACGTTCTCACTTAGCACTCTATTACGTAGAACTTTCAATAGACTTGTAATATGACAACTTATCAATCACAACTTATCAATGATGTGGTGATATAACATTGTTTTAATTGGTGAAGTTATTTCTTCCGGGTTTTGCCGCGGTCGTCTAAATTGACTTGACGTTTCGCTGATCATGCTGTCAGCTTCTTCCGAAGGTTTCTAAAGACGACAACACCAGTCTTGATCAGAATGATCAGCGAAACGTCAAGTCAATTTAGATGACCACGGCAAAACCCGGAAGAAATAACTTCACCATTGGACAACAGCCGTGAAAGCCTGCATTCTACTATTGTTTTAAGTATTTGGAGAATTTTATTAAATGTTCGCTTAATTGACATTTGAATTACTATGAATTTAGCGGGCATATATCCATATCCGATTCAAAGGACCTTACATGCAGAGATTTCCTGTTCAACATATAGAAAAAACTTAACATTAATAATAAGGGCTTACAGGGCTGCAAGCATAATACAAGTTTAGCATTAAGATAGAGGTAATCAAATAAAAAGACCACCCCATAAAAAAGAGAAAAATCCATAAAAAAATCTGCAAATAGTAGGTAGTAGAAATATATTAGGGACGTTTCATCTCAAAAAATATACAGTTTGTGTAAAGCCGACATCGGCCGGTTGTGAAAAAGGACAAATGCTAGAATTATCGTTCTAACAACAAGCACAGGTGGTGAGAGGGCCGGTCTTATTCCTTCACTACTTTCGATGCGTGTGCTTCGTGTGTCTCACTTGTGTTTGTCCCTTTTCATAACTAGCCGATGTCGGCTTTACTACACACAGTATAGATTACAAATAAACAAATCAAAGATAATTCATTAAAAAAAGTTTTGCCCAATACGAATCCCCTGTATGAATGAAACGTATACAAACGTATACATGAAACGTATACATTTAAATGAGACACCGTAGACGACAAACTAAAAAAAGACGGCCCGACTAAAAAATTGGAACCTGTCCCATTTTTGTCACCGACTCAGTTGTCTGTGACGAGTCGGTAACAAACGGAACAAATGCACTCTTACCAGGTAACGCACACGAACTACAATTTAGTCGGCGCTGGGCGAAATACAATGCGTGGTCAGTAGCGTACCACACAGTCACAATCTGGTGTTAGATACAAGATCATCTAATAGTATATGAAACTTTCATTTCAATAAAATTTGTCTAGTAAGTGGGTAAATAAAACATCGTAAAAAATAATATTTCTTCTTTTTCTACGTTTAAGTAATATTGCAACGTACATTAATCTTTGCATATGCATTGCACCGTCCATGGTCTAAACTAAATCTAAACGTGCCACCGACTATCTGTACGTATGCGAGTTATCTCCGATTTCTCACCTACTGTCGCACAGTGGTTCAAAATCTCAAAGTCTTGGACAAAATTCATTTAGTACTAAATATATAAACATTTTTTTGATAAAAATTGGTAAATGGGGGTTTTCGAGGTCGCGGATAACGAATTTGATATTATTTTTTTTAAACAACAAAATGGTTTCAACAAAGATGGAAGAACAAAGTGATTCAATATGGTGTCCAACTTTTTGGAAAAAGTTGATGAATTTGAGTGAAAATTGGTATACGGAGGTTTTCGAGGTCGCTGATAACGAATTTGACATTTTTTTAAACAAAATGGTGGAAGGTAACATTGCATTTTAAAAAATAATTAGGGACATATTTTTAAGCTGTCTGTTATTTCATGGCCAAATGTTACTATTATTAAATCAAATTGCAAAAAAAAAATAGAAAAAAATATTATCGAAAAAAAAATGTAAACATTATTACGAATAATGGTAAGCTAACGCCGAAATTACATTTTTGTTTATTTTCTCAAATAGTTTAATTCAATGTTTAACCTTTAACATTGTAAAAGTGAAAATGATAAAGTTTAAGAAAACACCAAATATGTCCTTCCGAGGTCAGTTTACCATTATTTCAATTAATACGTACATTTTTTCGTGTAACATTACAATTAAATAGCATAAATTGTATAATGACTAATAAACAACTATTGGATAACTGTTATTTGTATGAATTTTTCACACATAAATATTCTTTATTTATTTGCAAATTGAGTTTATTAGTCGAGAAAGCGTGAGATATACGTTGCGCATTTTACCCGTTTTCGCTGGTACTCAGTGCTTCTGCGCACTTAAATATTATTACGAACGCTGGGCCGGTCCGCCCCTGCCTGTTTTGATGCCGGCTGACCAAAGCAGCCGATAACCTGTGCCGACGTAGGACGCCCAGAAACGTCACGAGTCTTCGCGGCGGTTCCACTTCGTGCGCTAGAGGTTTCTGGCAGATACGCGACCCTTCTATAGGGATATATAACGGGGTATTTCGACGCGGGACGCGGGTGTCTATTTGAATCATCTGAACGCGGCGCGGTTTCGTACAACGCTCTAATATAAATTGTATAAAAATAAATTAGTGTAGTTACGTAGTGTTTAGTCCGTAGTTGTATTAATTAAATAAATAGAGTTAGTTTAAAAGTGCGAGTTTAATTTTTCACACCTCACGAACCCGAAATAAATAAAACGTTACAATATGCATTAAAAAAATGGGGTACCTCGGCGTACTTGAAATTTTGATATGTTTTTTAGCAAGCGTTTAATAAACGTATTAAGATAAAAAGTAGAGTGGAATCTCTTGGAATTTTCAACTTAGCCCTTCACATATCTACAAATTTTCTATCAACTTCAACAAAATAGAATGCACATAACCTTGTTAATAAGCAATTGAAAAATGTTTTTTCTGTAAATTTACAGTTTATACAATTTACAATTTAGTTTTACAGCGTTGTAGTACTGACTTTCAGGAGACGAATCCATATTTTGATGTTTTTATCATGTAACACAAAAAAAAATTGGCACGGTCGCACACAAAATGTAAAATTTATCTTGACGCGAGATTGAAATGTTACACACTCGGCGGTCACTTTCACAATGCTCTCACGAAGAATGCAGACCCACCTGGCCCGTACTATTGATCCCAAAAGGTCCCAGGGACGTCCCGAGACATGACTCAGAAAAAAAAAAAGTTCCAAAAAAAAAACTTTTTTGAATTTTATTCCAGCTTTTTGTTATTTTGAACCACTGTGTGTCGGCCTGTCTGCGGTGTCTTCCAACAAAATAGTCGCTGACCGACTGTCTGTGATGTGCGGTGGGTACTAATTCAATAATTAAATTGTTTAAATGGTAAAAGATATACAGGCAGAACATTTTTAGCTCAATTTTAAAATCTCGATCTCAGAAAGTTATGGGGCGATTTGGCTAAGAAAGTTTTCTAAATTTTGTTTTCATCGATGCCACACTTCCAACCCATTACGCGGACGTGGAAGTGATACGAGTAATTCCCTGAGAAAGGAGCATAAATAAGGACACAAATGAAATTTCACGGCTCAACAACTAAGTTAGAAGCTTATCCGCGGATTCCGCGCCTGACTGTTGCGAAAAGTTGCAAGATAATACGTGTTCTCAAAAGTATTAAGTCGAATAGCTAATCATTAAGATAATCTACCGCCGTGCCGACGTGGATCTCATCGATTTCTCTCTCGCTCCTCTTTAAAGTGGCCATCCTCAAATTACACTCTTTTCGTTTATTGGATCGCGGGTGTAAAATTTTAATCACACACTATTATCCCCCCTTAACGGAACGATGAAAGCTTGAATTAATTAACCTCAATTTTCACCCCTGTTTTAATTGCCGTGCCAATAACCTTTGATTATATTTTTTTATTAATAGATTTCGCGAGGAAAGCAGTTACGATATACTTTTGGCAGAAGTAGCGTCCGATTGTTTAATGGTGTATACGAGGAGTGTAAATTAAGTAATGAGACTGGCAACGTAGCGCCCGATTTAGCGAAACTGCGGAGACGAGACTTGGAAGGGCGGTAGGCTAACATGTACTGCACCTTCAGTACAAGTTTGAACTTGTTAGAGTCATTTGTTTATTCTTTATGACTGTTTTCTTAAGCCGGTTTTTCTAGTGCATTTCAAAAATGAGTGACATTAATTTTGAGCAACGGTATGCTATGAGGTTTTGCTTCAGACTTGGACACAGCGCAACAGATACTTTTGCAAAACTTCAACACGCCTACGGAGACAGAAGCCTAGGTTTTTCGGTGGTTTAAGGCATTCTCAGAAGGAAAAGAGTCGATTGAAGATGAACCACGTTGCAGAAGAATCTATCTTCAAGAACCGATGAAAATGTCGATAGAATACGGGATCTTGTGCGTTCAGATTGTCGGTTGACGACAAGAAGAATGACCGGGAAAGAGTTTGACTAACGAATTGGGGATGAGAAATACTGTGCAAAAATGGTTCCAAAAAACCTTTCGCAGGAGTAAAGGACATCAGGAGAGAAAGGTGTCTCAACTTTTGGAATCGTTTAAAAATGATCCCCATGTTATGGAACGTGTCATTACTAATGATGAGGCTTGGGTGTTCGAGTACGACCCGGAAACCAAGCGCCAAAACATGAAATGGCACACTTCAACCTCTCCAAGACCCAAAAAGCAAGAATGAGCAAGTCGAAGATCAAATGTATGCTGATTTGCTTTTTTGATAAACAGGGAATTGTCCACAAGGAGTTTGTGCCTCCAGGCCAAATAGTAAATCCACACTTTTACAGAGAGGTTCTTAAAAAACTTCTAAAAAGGTCATGCGTGTGAGACCAAACATCAGGAACAACTGGATGTTGCATAACGACAAAGCGCCTTGTCACACAGCTATTTCAGTAAACGAGTTTTTAGCCAGTAAAAACATTCCTGTGGTTCCTCAGCCTCCCTATTCGCCTGACTTGAGTCCTTGTGACTTTTTTCTCTTCCTGAGATTGAAAAATTACCTCATTTTCGGACCACAGAAAATATTCAAATGCTGTAACCGACCACCTGAAGGCTATGAAGACATGTGAGTTCAAGCACTGCTATGGTATAATGGAAGAACCGTCTCCAGCGCTGTGTGTGGCCTCCCAAGGAAGTTATTTTGAAAGAGACAATATCGAATTATCATTCTATTCAAACAAAGAAAATTAATAAAGTAAGCTTCATTACTTAATTTACACACTTTGTGTTACGTGTCATGTATCTGAAGAGTGAGATATTTCTGAAGGAGTAGACGTAGCCGAACTTTATCAGACGAAGCTGAAACGAAAAGGCTTGTGAGACATATTCCAGACTTAAATATTGTGCAGGTAGCGTTTTGTAACAAATGATGTTTTGATAGAAAATGAATTCGAGACATTTATGAAAAAATTTATTTATTTGCGGTTGTAACATCAAAAATGAGTTTTTTCGTGTCCCTTGCTTATTATTTGGTAGTACACATTATGGACAAAAATGGGATTGACTGATTTATATCCTTTAGGCGGCCAAATCAAAAAGTATATAGTGGCGGCACAACACGAATATGTGGAAAATGTACAATTTACGCCCTTTGGAAAAGTTAACATTGTAGCTCAGCTAGACTATGCGTATCGAAGAAATATTGAACGAAAAAGTGAGGCATAATCTCTATTATAATTTTACATGTTATAAATTAAATGTGTGCGTTTTTGTGGTGTGTTGAACTTGCATTGAGAGGACATAACATGCTGAGTATTTCTCTAATTCTGAAGTTATTCGCAGTCTAGCTGTAGGGGTAAGTTGGACATTGCTCTAAAATACCCTTTGGAAAAAGCAGTTACTCTCAAGGGTACTTCAAAAATAATACAAAACTAAATTTTACAAACACTGTTTCGTGTTTGAAAGAGAAGATATTTCTAAAGAAAAAAACAGCAGTTGACTACTTATATAGGTATAATTGGAAGGTAATAATATGCTGTTTACAATAACATTGTGATTAGAACAGTGACTGCTTTATTCAGTTTTTCTAAATTCTCAATATAAAAACACGTTCATTCCATTCTTAACACTTTTATCACTTTGTTGTGAAGTTAATGAACACTTTAAACAAGTCTTTATGCAGAAAACAGCCATTACAGCGTGTTTTAGAGTGTTATAAAAACGTCCACTATAGATACCTATTTAGAGAACTGTCTGAAAGTGCCTCTAAAATATGGTTTATGGTGTGTTTTTTTTTGTTCTTCTAAACCAAAATATTCTCCACTATGATACCGAAACAACTGCACCAAACATTTGAGCTAACAGTTTTCTGTTCCCATAAATCAGTGGCGTGCCTATGTTTCGCTTCTGGGGATCAAATTGAGAAATGACACTATTGGCTCGAAGAACGCCAAGTCTAAGTATTTTTGGACCTGCTTCCAATAGTTCCCGGTCCTACACCTTTTTCGAAAGAATTGGGTGGTTGGAGTCATAGCTCGAGCGGCTACCTCGGGAAGAATGTACAAAGTGCCCAATGGAGCATACATCACGGTATACTATAGAAGGTATGATCTAGGCGGTTGAAATACGAACCGTTTTGCGCATGACGTCACCTTGTGCTCACAATCCCAATGTTTGCCGTGGAAAGTCGTATTATTTTCCTTTATAAGTGGTGATTTGAATTTTTTTTCGCCATTTTTCATTACATGTATAAAATTAATGCATAAAACAAAAAGAAGAATGTACTGTATAATAATTAATAACCTACAATAAGATCCCTCGTTAAAAAAAAACTGGACGTTTTCCACGAAACAGCGAACTACTACACTTTTCTCGACGCGCGTTTCGCCAACCAAGTTGGCATCTTCAGGAGAAGATTAAAACTAAAGTCTAGCCTATACACTTGCACTATTTATACCAAATTTGTTGCCACGGTTCACTGAACTGTAACTGTCTTTGTTTATCAGAGCAAACAGTGGACTGGTGGGTATCGGACCATTGTCCTTATTCATACTATTGTTACACTTAATGATTTCTAAACTTTGAAAAGCATCCAACTGTCTACTGTTTGTTACATTTCTAATTAATTTTAAATTATTTATGTCTATCCTATGGTTGTTGTCAAAAGCGTGTTGGGCAACACAAGATTTTTCTGTTCTGCCATATTTCAAATGAGCCATGTGTTCTTTAAATCTAGTCAATATATATCTTTTTGTTTGCCCAATATACTTTTGATCACAATCTTTACAACTTATTTCGTATATTCCTGACTTTTCGTTATTGTCGATTTTGTCTTTGGGGTTACCCAAAAAGCTGAAGTTTATTTTTATTAGTTTATTATTTTTAGAATTATAAACCAAATTGATATTAATATTTTTAAAAATTTTATATAGTCCGCGGGTGAATTTAGGTTCATATGGTAACGATGGAAATTTCGAATTAATTAATTGTTTCTCATGTTCAAACCTCTCTTTACTGAGGGGAAATTTTAACAAACGGTGAATTAGAAAATTAAAACTTGCCATTTTATGTTGAAAAGGGTGGTGTGAATCGTTAGGAATATATCTAAGAGTCGCGGTTTCTTTCCTATATACATCAAACTCTAACTTATTTTCACTATTTCTAATAACTAATACATCTAAAAATGGTAGCTGTTCATTGTGTTCCACTTCATATGTAAATTTTATGGTAGGGAAACGGTTATTTAATTTATTTAATTTGGCAACAAAATTATCTAAACTAATTGCTTTTGTATTAAATACCGAAGATGTCGTCCACATACCCGAACCAAACTCTAGGAAATACTCGAATGTATCTTTTAATTATGTCTCCAATTTACTCATAAAAATATTTTCAATGAAAGGTGACAAGGAGTTACCCATTGCCGTTCCCTCATTGTTGAAAATATTCACCATTATACTGAAAACAATTTTGATTCATACAAATACTAGTAAGCCGAATGTATTCCTTAATAGTTTTATCGTCTAAACCATTTAATTCGAGCAATTCCCTGAGGTAGTCCAAAGTTTGCAAATTGGAACACTTGGAAACAATAAGCACACATCAAACGAGACCAAAATTTCACCTTCTTGCAATTGGATATTTTTGATATTGTCAATGAACTCACTAGAATTTTTAACTGAAAAACTTGTTTGTGCAATAGGCAAATTTTCGAACTCGTTCGTTAACCATTTGACAAATTATAAGTTGGGCATCCTATCGCTGAGACAATTGGTCTTACATATTTTCCTGGTTTATGTATTTTTGGTAAACAATACAATTTAGGTATTACTGGATTTGACAATTGTAATTTTTGTCTCAATGAAGGGGTTATAAGGTTGTTACATTTCTTTTAAAGATTTTTTTAACTTCCGTTGTCAATTTTGGCAAAGGATTTTTTGACAATTTTTTGTAAGGACCACTACTAATACCCATTATTATTAGTACCCACTCCAAGATCCCTAGTTTAATAATTTATAATAATGTAATAGATAATAATTTAACATACAATGAGACCCTTACGTAACAAAGAAGGGTAGGACATTATGCATCGAAGATTATCGACGTCTAATACCTCAAATTGCGAAGGTTTTTTGACGGAACAGCTTCTTTCTTCAAAGTTCTAAATCTTTTCGGTTGATATTCGAACAACACATGTTTTAGATTTGCCTCATAATCTTCGTCAACAAAGTGCTTTGAACAAATTCTGGCATTTTTAACGTTGAATTTATCTTTGCACATATACAATACATACACATATGTATACTTCCACCTTGCTTTCATATTTTGGTCTTTGGGAAATAGGAACTTTAGGAAATATACCGTCAGCATACATACGTGCTGTGACTCTCTGAGTCACACTATATAATCTCCTGAATCTAGAAGGCAAACTGCGTTGCAATTCAAGTTACGCGCGCCTGTGGATGCATGCATTCCAGGTCGGAGCAGCTGAGTTTCCAAATACAATGTCGCACTCTTGTTTCTTACGTCGTTTTAATGCGAGATTGGAAATACGATACCCTCTCAACCTCAATAAGGATGCGCCGCTGCCGAAGTTATCGGTGGATCCGGCGGTCACGATCCGTTTTAAATCATGGGCGAGGGCGCATGTGGCGAAGTAATGTACCGGGTGGGCAAATTTCGATGTTTTTATAGGGTATCTCGGTAACTGTAAGGGCTATGGAAAAATGAACCCACCTTTCCCGACCTCTTTTTTCGAGATAAATTCATTGGTGAAAACCAGAATTTGCTATATCTTTTCGTTTTCGAGTTGTAAACGAAAATTGATTTTTTTGAGTTTTCGATTGGTGTCGATAACTCGGTTGTTTGTAAAATTAGAAGAAATCTGTTTGCACGTTCTACAGGCACTTTTTTAATTAGAATAGGATTTCCTTAACAGATTTTTTATATCTTGTGTAGTTTTCGAGTTATGGCATAAACTTCTATTTTTTTAAATGGAAACCATAGTTGGCTATGATTTAGCTAAAAAGAGGATTTTTTTCTCTTTACAACGATATATAGTTTGTGGGGTCTATGATGAGTGTTTATGCGGAAACAGTTAAAAATTTTAATTTTTTGTATAGGTATACTTACTTTGTTTTTCTTTGCAGGAAGAGTAAGTTTCTATAGTAACACATTGTTACAACAATGTTTTAATAATAATAACTGTTGCTATGGAAATTTACTCCTGCGAAAAGTAACATAAATACATAGTAACAGTCGTATATAATGAATGGTATATTAAACTTAAATAACTAATTATGACATATTAGTGACTAATTAATAATTAATTATAACATATTCATAACAAGAAAGTTTAACACACTTAACAATCAAATTTGTAACAAATAATGTATGTAAAAAATACGATACAATATATTTTACAAAAACAAAACTAGACAGATTAAAAAAAAAATACGAGCATGATTATTTACCTAAAGTTTTCAAATTGTCGTCCGTTGTTTGCGATGCACAGTTCACATCGCTTTGAAACACTTTTTGTTGCATTATAGATGTGAATATTTGAAACGGAATTCAGACAGTCTATAAGATTTTCTCTCAGTTGAACCAGTGTATTATTTGTCTTTTTGTATAAATTGTCTTTAATGGTTCCCCAAAAAAAAGAAATCTAACGGTGAGAGATCTGGCGACCGAGGAGGCCACTTTACTGGCCCATTGTTCCCTATCCATTTCTCCCCAAAATTAGTATTTAATAATTCCGAGATTAAATTAGTATTATGGGGTGGTGCCCCGTCTTGTTGAAAAAATACATGTCGTCTTTCGTTAAGTGGCAAGTTGTCTAAAAATTCTTCTACTATGTGGTAGTTTATCATATTGTAATACCGTTGACCATTTAAATTGTCATCATAAAGTTGGTAAGCTAAAATGCGGTTATTATATAGGGCACACCATACACTAAAACCGAAACGTCCTTGATTTTGAACATCAACAGTCTGATGAGGATTATCTTCAGACCAATAATGTTTGTTGTGTCGGTTGAAAATTCCGGCACTACTTACGTAACTTTCATCTGTCCAAATGATATTTTTAAAAAAATAATTGGTCTTGCTCAATTTGTTGTAGGTACCAATTGCAGAAATCCAGTCGGCGTTCAGGATCAGTTGGAAGGGAGCTGTTGTTGTTTCCTTATTGTATAAGGTCTAAATTTGTGTTTTTTAAAACTGAAAGTGCTCTTCGTCGCGATATACCAGACTCTGCTTCAATTTGCCTACTTGAAATTGAAGGATTTACGACTACCATACCAACAACATTTATGGCAACATCCTCAGCATCTTGAATACAATAATTTTTTGGTCTTGGTTTATTAAATCCTCAGTATTCAACGAGGTTTTCTTTTTAGTCTACCAAAGATGGACATATTAGGTTGTCTCCTTTCAGGGTAGCGATTAAAATATGCTTCCGATGCAGCTTCAGAATTATATCCATTTTGAATAAAACACTCTAGCATATTAAACTTTTCGTAATTTTGATACGCCATCGCGCCTTGTCAATTTCTTTAATCGAAACTTTAAAACTATAATGCAAGCAAAAACCAAACATAAACAATTAATCAAACAGTAATGTGTAACTGTGTCTTTACATCCCAATATCCAACTGTTCTGTTTTCAAAATGACAGGCGCCTACTGTGCAAAATCATTGAAATTACTATACTGTCTTTTATTAGAAAACATATGTTTTTAACTGTTTCCGCATAAACACTCATCATAGACCCCACAAACTATATATCGTTGTAAAGAGAAAAAATCCTCTTTTAGCTAAATCATAGCCAACTATGGTTTCCATTTAAAAAAATAGAAGTTTATGCCATAACTCGAAAACTACACAAGATATAAAAAATCTGTTAAGGAAATCCTATTCTAATTAAAAAAGTGCCTGTAGAACGTGCAAACAGATTTCTTCTAATTTTACAAACAACCGAGTTATCGACACCAATCGAAAACTCAAAAAAATCAATTTTCGTTTACAACTCGAAAACGAAAAGATATAGCAAATTCTGGTTTTCACCAATGAATTTATCTCGAAAAAAAGAGGTCGGGAAAGGTGGGTTCATTTTTCCATAGCCCTTACAGTTACCGAGATACCCTATAAAAACATCGAAATTTGCCCACCCGTACAGTGGTCCGTAACTGCCGCGGCTACCGCCCCAGCACGCGGTTGCTCGACTGAATATTTCCTCGAACCCATTAAACCGCCGTACCTGCCGGCCGCTGCCCCGCTCGTATAAACGAATGCCCGATGCGCAAAGTAATGGATCTAGGAAGCCGGGAGTTCCGCCGGCCGAATGAGAGCCGCTACAATGTGCGCGGATTCGCGCGGGCCATAAAGGATAATTGCGGCGGAGGTTTATCAGCTTGCGCCAAACGCCGCCATACCTACTTCGGAATTCGGCACGCGTCCTTCATTTTCTTAAGGGGTAAATACAATTAGGTGGTCCAAAAATCGATTGTTTTTTTTTTTACCTAAAAAAGATAGTAAATGTATCGTAGAATATGCATGCAGTGTTTTAAAAATCAAATTCAAAGCCCTTCTATTTTTATTGGTCGTTCTTCGAAGAGAGGGCTTAGTACGCATTTCGGTGCTGTCGACCCAGGGGACCTTTTGTCTATTGTGTCCTCTTTTGAAATACCCTGGGGCGAATTTATATAGGCTCACCAAGAGCTTCAGCAAAGTACAAATGAGTTTTATGAAGAATCTGAAGGCTTTCTCTACTTTGCGCCATCATACCACACCATACGTTTGCGCCATCATACATCTACGCCGCCATTTTGTTAAAAAAAAATTTTCGGATACTTCCAATCTCCATTAATAAATATACAAACTTTCATTACGATCAAATAACAATTTATTGATAAAAAAAATAAATGTGAAATTTTGACCTTTCTAATTGCATTTCCGCCCGTAAGGGTAACGCCACTCTAGCGACAGAAAAAAAGGCTTATTTTTGATCTTTTATTGTGGGAGTATGGGAAGCGGGATTGAATTTCTTTTTTAGACAATTCATTTACAATGTGTTGATGTGTAAAGAAAAAATTTACTATCATTTTGTTACAAATTGGTGGCGACATAGCCAATTTTCGAAATCGTGTTTGTTTGAAAAACCTTTTTCAAACAAAACACGATTTCGAAAATACGAAAACGATTTCTCTTCACACGCGGAAAAAACGATTTCTCTTCTATGAGACCTGGAACAAAAACCAAAAATATTCTTAATCTACATACTATTGCCTACAAAAGTACGTAGGGATTTTTGTAAATCAATTTTTGTAAAAATGGTGCACTTTTGAAAAAAAAAACTCGATTTTTTTACCAAAAAATATGTCTTAAATTGTTTATAAAAAAAATTGATATGAAATCGAAAAACGGCAACGTACTTCTATAGAGAATGCACTTGAGAACCTACTGTCAAAATTTTAAATAGATCCAAGCAATAGTATTCGAGTAATCTTTTCTCCCAGTTTGAAAAAGTGATTTCGAGAAAAACGCTTTTAAAGTTTTCGAATACTTAAATCCTTGAATTTCTCATTTTACCCATTCTCTCCTGGACATGATCGATACACTCCTTCTCATAGTACAATCTTTATAAGGCTGTGCATCTATGATACCTTTAAATACCTTTAAAAGTTTTTGAATCGCCGTCCCCGCAGCCTGGATGTCCCATCGCGCTCAACTCACGCTCCAACAAAAAACGCTCCACGCTGTGGCAAAATCAAGAACTAAGCTATTTTTTTTTTCACTATAAGACGAAATGTGTATCTTTTGTATTGTTTAAGTATTGTTTACGCCAAGAAAAAAATATCGATTTTTTCAAAATTCTAGAGTGGCGTTACCCCTTAAGGCAATATCGGGCCACCACAAAGAGAGCTGTTTTTTTTTAATACAGATTGACGTGGAAACATTTCAAGCAAATAGAGTATCAGATTGTCATTTCACTTCCAGTAGCGTCGACCAACTAATCTATCACCTATCGTAAATGATCGCTCGACCTCCGGTCGGATCACGAGCGAGGGTTTTTGCTTGTTGTGCCGCAGGTAGGTTTAGACGTTCATCAGCTAGTCCAAGTTTACCTGTTCTTATTAAACGTTCTCTCATTTAAATAATAGTTATTATTTTACTTGTTCTACATGTGTTCTAGTTTTGACCTCCTATTTTGGAAACATCATTTATATAATTTTAATAGTACTGGCTTCATACTTCACTATTACAGATTAAAATAAATGGTGTGTGAAAGAAAATTTGTAATATTTTCATATATTTTAAAAAAAATTCAAAACTCCTGTGTGATTTTTTCTACCAATTTCCTCCATTTAAAAAACATCTTTAAAAACTTTATTTCCTACGCTTTTTGTTCTTGCATATTGCAGCATTATTTAGGTATGCACCAAGTAATACTCTTACAAATGATATTTTTTTAATTATATATCATTTTAATATTTATAAACAAATAATCTAACAATAAACAAACACAAAAAAATCCATACATATGCTAGTTAAAACTATTTTTGTATAATATTTTTCTATTGGGTATTACCTAAATACTGAATCGCTCTGTATGTAGTACATAGAATGTATAAAGTTTTTAGGTGATTTTCAAACAGCTGTAACGTGGGGAAAAGTGGTCGTAGGGAAAAGAAAAAAAGAGTATTGTAGCTCCAGGTTTCTAGTTTTTGGGTCTTGAGTTTAAATTTTTTTATTATCAACAGTTTGATTTTGACGTTTTTTTTTTGTATAATTATTTCCAACCCTTCATTAGATTTGCAGGAAAATTTATTTTGATATTCCTGAGTACAGCCCTGTTACGCCGTTGCATATACACGAATTCTAATGATTACTTAAATTATTTTTATATTTACTGAATAAAAAAAAAATAGAAAAAATCATGACATGACATTCGGTCTACGAGTATATTAGACTTTATGTTAGAAGCTGTGATTTAAGCATGAATCACCATAATCATTATCTCCTGCATCACGCAATTTTTCTGTACGACATAGATGTTTAAAATTACCCAACGCTGCAGTATCTCGTTTCCAGTGTAATTGTTACTCAGGCCCTAAAGCTCGCTGTAACTTTTAATGTAATAAACAACAGCCATCTAAACATTTATACTTTGCGCTATCCCCCAAGCAAAATCTCCTTAATGTACGTGTACTGTTAACCGTGGAATGTGTTTTAGTGTACTGCTATTTTGTACATCGTAAAGATATACACCATAAACTTTTAGGGGTACAAGTTAAGGGATATGTCAACAATATACAGGCTCCTACCAAGATACTGGCTGCTTTATGTGCTAACAAATAGCTTAAGGACTGTTTCATTAAATTTAACATTTCCAACATATTGTGATACGCGGATTTGGAAATGAAACGCTTTAAAAATCGTTATTTTTTTCCAACAAAAACAGAAAATAATATAATTAAAAATATTTTAGTTTGTAAAATTATTATATATACAGGGTATATACATATGTATACATATAAAATAGATACATTTTATATACATATGTAAATACAGGAGTGGATTCTTTGGAATTTCCACACCCCCCCCCCCCTTTCTCCCTTATTTTTAGATTTATAAATAAACATTTAACAAGGAGTAATCCTGGAGTGGGCACTGGAATCTTCGGCGTAGAAACAAAAAAAGATTCTAAATTATAACCTACACACTTGCATTATTTATACTTAATTTGTGGCCACGGTTCACTGAACCGTAACATCTGTCTTTGTTTATCAGAGCATACACTGGACCGGTGGGTATCGGACGATTGTCCGATGTAACTAACGTATGATATTTTGCAAGGCATATTTTTGCAACTTTTTTCGTCTTTTGTTAAACAGTTGCAGTTTTATTACAGCTGATTTTGTGTTACTTAATTAATTTTACCTTTAATCTGACGAAATATTAGAGTCTTCCTTGTAACAGACCGTATGCCTTTCATACTCCTGCGCTAGCGACTAGATCGCGATTGGTTCTCACCTCATGTTTACGTCTGCTTAGTAAAGAAGTTAAATTAGCAATTGCCCTTCATTCGGCTATGTACGCATTAGGGTGCCGCTTACTGTATATAGGCAGGTGATACTTTTCACAGATTTCAATGGCCTTTACTAGTTTTCGAGAAAAAAAGGGGGGCCGGCAGAAAAAAAAAAAAAATCCCCCACATTAAAAAAACAAGTTACATAAATGGATATTTTGATTTAAATTTAAAATTGTTTTTGGCTAAACTGAGCAAATACTGCACAAATAAGTTAAATATGGTCCTGTCTGAGGGGAAGCTTTTGTCGGCACCATTAACAATTTTTTTATCCTCTACACGCGCTGATATAATCTCACTGAACTGCATACTATTGGATAGGCAGTGTTCCCACTCCGCCTTTTTTCGGTGGATATGAATAGCAACCATTTTGTAAGTTAGTGAGGAACTGCGTCAGTACAATCAACTGTTCGTGCTTATAGTTATTGTAAACATTGTTTGTAAATGCAAATACGATCAAATTAAAACTTGACCAAAACAAAAAAGTTGAAAATGGCAATGGTTAAGTGCGTGTTTATTACATAAGTACAATTATTTATTCATGACAAATCGCACATCAAGTTCATCACCCCTAGGAAAAGTCTTGATGTATTCGAAAAATCAAAAGATCTGCGATGCGAATTCTTTTTTTTATAATTCCCATGCTTTGATTTCAGACTCTTACTTAATAACTTCTTGAAAAACCAGGGGTTTCTTAGATATTTTACATGCATTTCCAGTATTATTATATAACTCTAAAGTAACTATTATCTTGAAGATATTGACCGAAACCCAAAATTGTAGGGAAGACCGAAAATTCTGGAAAAATTCGCACGTCTCCCTTCTAAGGCGAATTGACAATTTTTTTTAAAGTTTGACCAAAAAAAAGAACAAATAGGAAGTCGCCCTAGAGCTTGTATTCGGAAAAAAATTTCAAAATCGTCCTTTTTGGTACGATTATACTTTGTTGAGTATAATTCAAGACACTCATTATTTCAGAATTTTTGAAGACGATTTGGCAATTTCACCGATTAGCCATTTTCTGAACCCCCAAACCAAATAACGTCAACAGGTTCAGGAATTTTTTTGTAAAACCTCTTGGACATGCTTTGACAAGGGAGACGTGCGAATTTTTCCAGAATGTTCGGTCTTTCCTGTAATTTTGGGTTTCGGCCAATTTTCGGAACATTGAAATGAAAAAATGAACAATTTGGCGACAGCCATTTTGGCGCAGACTGTATTAAGTAGGAGCCAAGAACACATGCATTTTTCTCAGATATCTGGAAACGATTGTGAAATTTTAGGAAAGACCATTTTTTGAAACCTTCTAACGAGAAAATGGCCAAACTGGGCTGAATTTTTTTAAGAAATTTGTTTAGGACTCTTCAAGCGAGGTGTGTAATTTTTTTTCAGAATTTTTTGGAGCCATTTTCGGATTTTTTGAAAAAAAAAAAATGGCCAAATTGAAAATTGCCAAAACGGAACCAAAAATTCTGAAAAAAATCAGGCGTGCTCCTTAGATGAATCTGAACACTTTCTGTTCTTTAATCTTTTGTCCCAAATTTCTCCAGGTTTGAGTAAAAAAATTATGAAAATTTCCCTGAAAATGTGTCCTTTTGGCCGAGATATTGAACATCCCATGTTGGAATAAATTTTTTCTAAGCACACAACTTTTCAGTACAACTCTCGAATGCACTTTTCCCGTAATTTTCTGTCGAAAGAAAATTTTTTTTCCAGTCAAAAATCAAGTTACAAAAAAAATGTGCCATTCGAAAGAGAGTCCTCAAAAATACTCGGAAAGGCATTTCCCGTTTTTTTTTCCATCGTTTCTTGTACTGGGCACGTTGCTAAAGAAAGGATATACAAAAACTGTAGTTTTGACGTTAAAGGGTTAAACTGTTCCGTGAAGTTCGCTCCCATTTTTCAAATTTGCGATTTTTTTTGACGCATATCGTTTGCTCGTGATTGTTCATCTTTTTATTGTTTTCGTTTATTGTGATCGTTTATGTCAAATGCAGAAATTGGATTGAAATTTTCCACTAACCCTGAGTTGTTGAAATTATAAATTTTTTTAACGTAGATCACCCAGCCACCAAAGGACCCCGCACAAAACAAGTGGAAAGTGGGTCCCGGCCGATTTGTCTAAAAAATGATTATATGATAGTTCTCTGCACAAAAGTTCTCATGTACCAAAAAAGATCCTATGAATAGAATTGGAGATATAAAGGGATGAAGTTGAATATTTGGCTATATTACTGAATCTGCCAAAAGTATTTTACAGGTCATAAACTCGAAAACTTGCTTTAAAAATATGCATTCACATAAAATTCACTCCACCCTTGGAGCATTTAAAATTCGTAATGTTACACGAGATCGCCTTCGAACCGTCGACGTTGCCGAGGATATTTCAGTGACACTTTTCATTTCCTACATCGTTGGGTCCATGCCGCCTCCACCATTGACTCCATACGAACAGGGCCGAGAGAAACTAGAAATACGGAATAAATTTCGGGCCTTACGCTCATTTTTATTAAATTGAAAAGACAGCCGGGGTAGAAAAAACTGACTGCGACGGGGATGCGCCCGTCCCGCGAACATGTGTTCGCAGAGCAAAAAACGCCACGTCACGTATGGACGCGCATTTCTGAAGAAGGTTCGACTCAATTATCATAGAGATCCCCCGTATCGACCTTGCGCCCGCCGTTTTGTATGCCGAATGGATCCGAGGAATGCACGATGAAGATTCGTTGAATGCAGTGTAAATACAATAAACGTGTACAGGGAATTTCCGTGTAATTTGCCACCCCCTACAGAGTTTATTTGAAGGAATACAAAAAAAAAGTTTTATGCGAAAGTTGTAGGAATTTTCCTGAATTTTTGACAATCTGTTAAGAAAACAAACAAATGATGATCGCAAAATGGCGAAATTCTATCAACTTTGTTTTTTTTTTTTTTTTTAATGGAACACCCTATATATTTTTGAAATCCCTATAATTTTCTGATTTCAAAAATGTCTATATAACAAGTCTATATTTGGACTAGCCGTTCTCAAGTTATTTAAATAAATAAGCGTATAAACATATTATATTGTCTATCTTAACTCAGTGACCTATGGAATAAAAATAAGGAAGTGTCTCTTTGCACTTGCCCTGTAAACATGTATATAAGTGTTATTACGTGTAACTACGTGTATCCACGTATTCGGCAAAGTTCGGCTTTTTCGTGTAGGTACTTACGTTTACGAGGAAATATCACTTTACCATTTATTATTTTCAAACGCCTTTGAGCATTTTTCGCGAACTCAAAATTAATAAAAGTGAGGTTATTATATTCCCGAAAATGACAGCTCGGTAGCATTTCGAGACTGCGGCGAATTTTCGACCGCAGTGGCGCTGCTGAGGGCGGATAATTTGAAATTCAAATTCTGAAACTCTCATATTCAAATCAATTTAAATCTCAAAATGATAAACTTATACATATATTTGTATTGTTTTAATATCCAACAAAATAATAATGTCGTTGTTTTAATTACAAACAGAGAGGCATTTTATTCAAATGTTTTCTCTACTCAAGTACTATTTATGTATCCCTTTGAAAGTTTTTATTTACACGGCAAACGAAAAAATATAGAATGGTCAAAAGGCGTATTCAAACACTCTGAGTTTCTATATTTTCGATGGCGGCACCTTTGATATTTGTTAAAAAGTATAGAAACTCATTGCATTCGAATACAATTTTTGGTCGTTCTATATGGCAAAATTAAAGAAGTTGTAAAAATGCTGAGACTATGGTAAACATTAAAGACTATTTACAGTGCCGGAAAAAAGTATTCGCGGATAGCGCGAAACGCAGAAAAACACCTGCATACTTTATTCAGAATAGACAAAGAACTGAATTATACAGGAAAATGTTAAGCTTTATTAATCCTAAGTTTAACACATATGACAAAAATATACAAACAGCAATTTTAAATTAACACATAACAAAAATATTAATAGTGTCAAATAACATAGAGAAAAAAAGTATTCGCGGATTTAAGAAATTTATATATTTGGAGGACATCAAATCGATATCTAATATTTAGTATGCAGACCTTTAGCTTGAATAACAGCTCTTAATCTTCTAGGCATTGAGCTCACAATTTTCTGTGTATTTAGGTGATGTTTTGTGCCATTTTTCTAACAGATCAGCTTTCAGTCGTTGTCGATTTGTAATATTATGTTTCCTTACTCGTTTGTCTAAATCATCTCATAGATTTTCTATGGGATTTAAGTCTGGGGATTGAGGGTGTGTGTGTAGTAAGTAAGGTACAGTATAAATAAGCCATTGTCGCCAAGGGCGTAGCCAGTAGTTATCTTGGGGGGGGGGGGGGCGCTCAATGCAATTCAAACAAATAAGCTAAAAAAAAAGCTCACTACAGGCAACGGCAACCGCATTCCCCCGAGTATTTTGGTTTTTACTTGACCCTTTGGGGGGGGGGGGGCGATCGCTGCAGATGAAACAAATAAGCTAAAAAAAAAGGTCACTACAGGCAACGGCAACCGCATTCCCCCGAGTATTTTGGTTTTTACTTGACCCTTTGGGGGGGGAGGGCGATCGCTGCAGATGAAACAAATAAGCTAAAAAAAAAAAAAAGTCACTACAGGCAACGGCAACCGCATTCCCCCGAGTATTTTGGTTTTTACTTGACCCTTTGGTGGGGGGGGGGGGAGATCGCCCCCATCGCCCCCCCCCGGGGTCAATGAAATACATTGTATTTAATATGAAATAGAAAAAAAGTGTGGCGAAAGCCGAAAACTGAACTCCCCGTTCCGAATCTCCAACAGACGGTCAAACACGGTGGCGGTGGGATTATATTCTGAGGGTGCATGGCTTCATCCGGAGTTCGAGATCTGGTTTTTATTGATGAAATCATGGACCATCGTGTATACCTTAACATTTTGCAGAATAATTTACAACAGAGTGCAAAAAAACTTAATTATTGGTAACAATTTATATTTTCAGCAGGACATTGATCCTAAGCACACGGCTTACCGTGTGCGACAATGGCTTATTTATACTGTACCTTACTTACTGCACACACCCCTCAATCCCCAGACTTAAAGCCCATAGGAAATCTATGGGATGATTTAGACAAACGAGTAAGGAAACATAATATTACAAATCGACAACGACTGAAAGTTGCTCTGTTAGAAGAATGGTACAAAACATCACCTAAATACACTCAGAAGATTGTGAGCTCAATGCCTAGAAGATTAAGAGCCGTTATTCAAGCTAAAGGTCTGCATACTAAGTATTAGATATCGATTTGATGTCCTCCAAACATGTAAATTTCTTAAATCCGCGAATACTTTTTTCTCTATGTTATTTAACACTATTAATATTTTTGTTGTTTTAATTTAAAATTGCTGTTTGTATATTTTTGTCATATGTGTTAAACTTACGAATAATAAAGCTTAATATTTTCCTGTATAATTCAGTTCTTTGTCTATTCTGAATAAAGTATGCAGGTCTTTTTCTGCGTTTCGCTCTATCCGCGAAAACTTTTTCCGGCACTGTATATCTTGCTAAAAATTATACTATAATTGCAAATCGAATTTAAATGATATTACACAGTGATTTGAATGTTTTTAACACATCAGTGGATTTAATAATCAGTGTACTTTAGTGAAATTTTTAGTATAATTTTTGGTAGAATTTCAATAAACCAAGTAGATTTTTTTAGTAGAAAAACGGCATCGTTTCAGTGGGTTAGACGGTCGGAGTAGATCGGAATAGACGGTCTCCCGCTCAGACGTTTACTTAGCACGCAGACGCCGCGCGCCGGCGCAAAACAAAAAGATAAAATAAGTAGTTTAAAAAAGATCACATTCGGAATAATGATGCCGCCAGCGTTAATTAAAAGCCGAGTCTCTCTCCACGCCATCGTACAAAAATTGCAACGCTAGGCGATCCATTGTTCCGGCCGGGCTTCATTATAAAATATATCGCTTTATCAGCAGCCATTGTCGACGGTCTTTTGTTATTAAAATGTGGTGGCGAGGCGGGAATTATAGGAGACATGTGGACGCTGTCACAACTCCGATTAAAAACTTCCATTAATAACCGCGGGGCACAGATGCGCGATCGCCTAAGTGATATCGATACGGTCGCCAGGACCGAATAAGCCACTCTGATGGACTGAGATAAATTTTTCATTGTTGCGCGAAAAAAATGAAACCACCTAAAGATATAGTATTGTGGTAAACACAGTGTGCTTGAATGTGGAAAAATTATGATGAAAATGAGTCCAAAATCGGTTTTTGGCAGGCTGATTCTAGATTAAAAGTAGAGTCAAAATTTGTAAAATTTAAAATCGTAGCTGATCCCTTTCGCGTTTTATCCACATTTTTGGATTTTAACCCTTTGCAATACAGTAAGTAGTATACATCAACTTTTTCTTCGAGCACTTTTAGAAATAAAACTATCGTAAATAAGTTTACTGTATCTTGTAAATAAAGTTCTTTGATTAAAAAAAACTTACTCAACTTCTATTACTAAAAATTAAAATTCATTTGTTATAAAATACTTGGAAATTATCAATATCCAGAAATTGTATTTTCTCGTACAAACATGAATTTTATTTTTTAAGAAAGTATAAAAGGTTATAATAAACCTCGCTTTGAATTTAGTCAAATTTAAAATGTAATTTTAAAATCGTAAATTATTTTTATTTAAAAAAAATAACATGTTCAACCACTTTTAGCTTGCCCCAGGGTTAACGAGAAGGACGTAGTGGTGATATAACACCATGTTTTTTTTGTATTCTTTGTATATTTTTTATATATACAATACATGAATTCGACAGCGTCGGGAAAGTTCCGGTGCTAGATGGTTGTGAAATGTCGAGCACAATGACATTCGAAGAAAGTAGACATGTTATTAATACTATATTGTCACAACAAATATGTTATGAATGATACTGTATTTTACGAGCAGGTTGACTACTAATTTTATATGATATAACGAATAGTAAATAATTTTAAAGTATTAATTTGAAATATTATATTATAAAAATAATTGGGGATGAAAAGTTTTTTTTTATTTATATGCAAGGGAAGGTGCGCTTTTCTTCCATGAAAAATACCCTCCTGCTACATAAAACAACTACCTACTTCGCTTTGAGACCACGATCCAGAAAACGCCGCATTTCAAACTTTCGAGTTGTCCTAAACTCTGTTAATTCTTTTAATGTTCAGTTTACTACTGTGACTCTCAATTCGAAGCTGTGTTTAAAGAAATTGAATCCTCCATATTATTTAAGTTTCCTTTAGCGAACAAGTGGTTTGTTTATTCGAATGAATAGAAAGACCAGAGGCAGAATGCTTGAAAATATGACATATATATATATTTGCGCAAAATTCAGTTAGTGAAATAAAGCTCTTAAAGGGAAGGTACGCAAAAGCTTCAAGGGAAAATTATTTCAGACTTCATTAACAAAAACGATTTAAAACAACAGTTTGTTTTGAGAAGACGTAATATTTGTAAAAACATTTCTGTATTTTATGTCTACCTTAAAGTTTATCTTGCAATTCATTTAATTTATTTTTTCATGACAAATAAAATGTGTTATTAGAGATTTTTTTAAGTACCTGAAATGTAGTATGAACTCTACATTAAAATATCGGTCTTTATTCATTTAAAAATCATTATTAAACTTAATTATTCTCTTCAAATAGACGATTTACAAATTGGAATGGTATTTGACATGTCAATTAAAATACGTACGTCAATTATACCAAGTAAAAAATACACAGCCTTGTATAAATTTCTCTAATATACAATTATTATCCTCATATGAGTATGAGTATTACATTCATATAAGTAAAACACATTTGTGATTTGCACATTCATTTTTCCATGTGATTTTGTTCAGTCGGTATTGTACAAACATAATGCATGTCAACTTCAACGAGAACATGCTGATATGGTTTTCATTTATTGGTGTTTTTCATTGCTATTTCAGTAACTGTTGATATTTGATCATGAGTTTATTAGATATTTTTGTTCAGTTCTACTCCTCTCCCACCAACAGCTCCTTCAGGCATTGGGGTCGCCCCCCCCCCCATCACCCTGTATATTAATGACTCAATTCTGAACAACCTACTACATACCTTAACACCATAATTAATTTTGAATAAGTGCATCTTCAATAAATCATAAATAAATCGATTCTATATGAATTTGACACCCATCACTTTGAAACTTCTAAACACTTTCTCCAATACGAGGTGTGTAAGTTAAGTTGAGACTGATTTTTTTTATTCCAATAGAATTACAATTCGGTATTGTCTTCTTCAAAATAACTTCCAAGGGAAGCCACATAGCGCTGGAGACCGTTCTTCCATTCCTCACAGCAGTGCTGGAACTCATATAATGGAATAGTCTTCAGCTGGTCGGTTACAGCCGTTTGAATGTCTTCTATGGTCCCAAAATGACGTCCCTTGAGGTGATTTTTCAATCTCGCCAATCCCTGGTTATAAAAGAGCATCTATCATTCTTCGACTTCTTGCTTTTTTGGGTATTGGAGAGCTTGAAATGTGCCATTCCATGCTTTGGCGCTTGGTTTCCGGGTCGTACTCAAATTCCGAAGTCTCATTACCAATAATGACACATTCCATAAAATGGGGATCATTTTCAATTGATTCCAAAATGTCAAGACACCTTTCTCTCCTGATGTATTTTTGTTCCTGCGAAAAGTTTTTTGGAACCATTTTTGCACAGATTTTTCTCATCCCTAAATCGTTAGTCAAAATCTGATGAACAATAGTGTGATTCAAATTTAACTCTTCCCCGATCATTCTTGTCGTCAACCGACGATCTGAACACACAAGATCCCGTATTGTATCGACATTCTCATCGGTTATTGAAGATGAAAGCCTTCCGCTGTGTGGTTCATCTTCAATCGACTCTCTTCCTTCTGAGAATGCCTTAAACCACCGAAAAACCTGGGCTCTTGAAAAAACACTGTCGTCGTTGGCGTGTTGAAGTTTTGCAAAAGTATCAATTGCGCTGTGCCCAAGTCTGAAGCAAAATCTGATAGCACCCCGTTGCTCAAAATTAATGGCACTCATTTTTAAAAACCGATTTACGAAAACAATAAAAGAACAAACAAATGACTCTGACAAGTTCAAACTTGTACTGAAGGTGCATTACATGTTAACCTACCGCCCTTCGAAGTCCCGACTCATTACTTAATTTACACTCCTCACTCAGGGCCATAGACATTCTGGTCCAACGTTCTGTATTTATGAGCTAGCTTGGCACAGTGGTACAAGTATTCCATTACTGATACGAAGGTTGTGGATTCAATTCTAGTTATACTTTTTTTTTCACGGATTAATGGAATTTGGACTTCTTATAACTTTCTTTTAACTTTTGACTAGCACAGTATAACTCATTGAATCAAAACTAAACAGAGGAAACAAAAAATATCAATAACAGAGAATTAATATAATTAATTATAAAAAAATATATAAAAAGACGTTATGTTTAACCCTCAAATTTAAATAAAACAAGTAGAACTAGTAATATTTATTAAAAGCTGTAAGCCATGTAATCTTCTAATTGTAGTTACCTACTACTTTTTATGTAATATATACAAAGTAATAATTTAACAATGCTGTGGTTAGACCACAAAAACTTTTAGTTATTTAGACGTTTACCTTGAAATATTCAAGACAGCCCGTAACTCGGTCGACCAATATATTTTTTTTAAGGATAAAATAAGTAGAATAGTGACCACAAGACGTCAGAATATGTCTTTTGAATAATAAAAATAAGCTGTTTCGGATATGTGGTTTTATACAGTGGAAGTTTATTTATAGAAGGCATTCGATGTACAGCTGTGAAGAGCTTCCCTTTTTTCTCTGTTTCTTGACTATACCCTTCAGGTCCACAAAAAAACCGAGTCAGATACAGCAGGCTAAATATTTGACAGATGGCGGTTCTCCATATTAAATTATGAATACAGGCTTACATAAAACACGGCTAGTAGAAAAACATTGAAACTGTATTTTATACGATAAAAATGAAAGCACTATAAGTAATATAATTAATTACTGAAACTATCTAGTTAATGAAGTGTTGTTTTTGCGGTGAGAAAAAAACTTATTTTTTTAGGCCTTCTTCATAAACTTGAAAACACTACAAACATGAATGATGATGGAACAGGATCTCTTATATTTTATATCTGAAAAATTATATAATTCAAAGATAAATATTCGGTGTATATATTTCCGATTTTTTCAGACGTAGGTAGATTTCTATTTGGCACTTCTCAGAAAATACACTCTTTACTTAGGTATAATAAATGTAAATAGTAAATTATAATTATCTGCGAACCTTCTGGTTATGATCTAAAAACCAATCGTAATCAGTTGGGTAAAATGAGTCAAGATATCGCGATGTAGGAGCATGAAACTTTTTTGAAGGCTGCAATTTCCTTTAGCCGTTTGCGAAAGAGGTGGTTAACATCAAGCATTTACTGTGTACGGCCAGTGATTTTGTTAGTTACGGTGTACGAGGTGTGTAAATTAAGTAATGAGACTGGCACCGTAGCGCCCCATCTAGCAACACTGCGGAGACGGGACTTGAAAGGGTAGGTTAACACGTAATACACCTTCAGTACAAGTTTGAACTTGTTAGAGCCATTTGTTTGTTCGTAACAAAAGGATATCAGGAGAGAAAGGTATTTTTGACTTTTTGGAATCGATTGAAAATGATCCCAATTTTATAGAACGTATCATTACTTTTGATGAGACTTGGATGTTTCACTTCAATCTCCCCAAGACCCAAACAAGAAAGAATGAGCAAGTTGAAGATCAGATGCATGCTGATCTGCTTTTTTGATAGCCAGGGAATTGTCCACAAAGAGTTTTTGCTCCAGGCCAAGCAGTAAATCAACACATTTAAAGAGAGGTTCTTGAAAAACGAAAAAAAGGTCATGCGTGTGACACCAAACATGAAGAACAACTTGATGTTTCATCACTACAATGCGTCTTGTCACACAGCCATTTCAGTAAACGAGAAAAAGATTCATGTGGCCCCTCAACCTCCTTATTCGCCTGACTTGAGTCTTTGTGACTTTTTTCTCTTCCCGAGATTGAAACATGGAAGACGTTCAAACGGCTATAACCGACCAGCTAAAGGCTATTCTAGCATATGAGTTCCAGCACTGCTATGAGGACTGGAAGTGCTCCAGCGCTGAAGGATGCTATTTGGAAGGACACAATACTGAATTGTAATTCTATTCGAATAAATAAATTTAAAAAAATCTCATTACTTAATTTGCACACCTCGTATGTACAAGAAATTATTATGTCGCAAATTAACTTTCTACTTTTATTACGATTCTAATTTAAGAATAAAAATTACGTTTTTTATGGTCTTTCGTAGACTGAGAAAATCTGTTAACCTTAGCACCAGCCGCCACTGGGATATTCTAATGTTCTTATTAAGAGTGAAAAAAGTATCCCCGGCCTCGAACAATAAACTTTAAACGTCCGTCGAACTCGGAAAGGCAGGGATATGCAACAAATCGATGCATAATATGCATCGTATAAACTTACACTGTTTATCTAGTGCTCGACAGGGGCTCACACATAATTTATGATTATGTGAAGAACTTAATTAGCGTACTAAAGTTTACTGAGACGCTTTACGTAGTTTCTCTCCTATAGTTAATTCGAAAATATACGAGCAAATAAAGGTCTTAAAAGAGTTTCAAACTTCTCAGTTTTGTATATGGAATACAAATGAAGCACTCAAACTATGTAAGCCCTTTTTGTTCCCGGTTTAAGGAGCTAACTCGACTGAAATTGTCTGCACTACAAATTTGTTTAGCTCAGATTTTCTTTATGATAACGGGAGGGAAGTTCGACAAATAAAAAGACTTTTGTAATTAAGTATGAATAAAGGCTTACGTTGCACAATATTACTACCTCAAGTTGTCGAACTTGTCGTTTTTCTGGCGAAGTTTCTAGCCCACCTATCTGAAGAGTGGTTAATAATTAAGCAACTAAATTATACTAATAACCTTCTTATGTTTTTATGCCTAAAGTATTAGTTCTATTAACAAATACATATAACTTTTTTAGTATATACCATATTGTAGCAAACTGAGACTCAAGTATGAATTGTACAAATATCCCATGTATTTATACATAGATAGGTTATCGAAAATGGCATGACGTATTTTGCAATAGTTGACATTATATGTACTTTTACATGATCAATGTCATCTCGATCGGTTCGAGTGCTATACCATTTGACAGCTGACAGTTGAAAATGGAAGATCAAACTGTGCATTTTCGGCATATTTTGCTTTTTTTATTTCTGCAAAGGAAAACCGTAAGGCAGGCCTGTGAAAAATTGCGTAAAGTTTACGGTAACAATGCCCTACAAGAGCGTCAGTGCCAGAGATGGTTCACCAAATTCTGTGCTGGTGACAGATATCACCGATGCTCCTCGCGCCCAAAGGCCCATGGAGGCTGATGGCCAAATAAAAGCAATGATCGAAGCAGACCCACATTCGACCACTCGTGACATTGGGGAAACACTTTACAAAGGTTTACCTTCATCATTACACTATTCATCTACGGAAGCTGGGATTCATCAGCAAGGTTCATGAGGAACCCATATATCGATATGGATTCCTCATGAACTTGATCGTCAAAACAATCGATCCGTTTTTGAAGCGCCTGGTAACAGGCGATGAAAAATGGATTGTTTACAACAGTATTCGACGTAAGTGATCGTGGCAAACACAATCCAAAGCTGATCTTTACCAGAGGAAAGTTATGCTCTAAATGTGGAGGGATTATAAGGGCGTGGTGTTTTTCGAGCTCTTACCGCGGAATCAGACGATCGATTCCGATGTGTACTGCCAACTGGATGATTTAAATACTCTTCTCTTGCGGAGAAGCGGCCAGAACTCTTCATTCTCAAAGGCGTAGTAGTGTTCTACTACAACAACGCGAGACCCCATACAAGTTTGATGACTCGCCAAAAGTTGCTGCAGCTTGGATGGGAAGTCTTGCCACATCCTCCTTACTCACTGGACCCTTCTCCATCAGATTACCATTTTTTTTCGTTCCTTGCAGAACGACTTGAATTCGTTCGTTTGAGGACCATCAAAGAGCGTAACCCAGTTCTTTATTGGAAAAGAGCGGTCCTTTACAGCGAGAAATAATGCAGCTCCGAAAAGGCAAAAGACCGTTTTATCAAAATGAGCAATACATATTGATGAACTTTGTTCTATTATTAATAAATTAGCGTTATCACCATGCCTAAATCACCAAAAACATTACTTTTCCGACAACCTTAATTAAAGAGTCAGAGTAGTTTGCCCCTCGTAGACAGTAGACAAACCCGACATACTCATTTCCTTCGTAAATTTTAAATAGTGTTTTTTAAATTTGCGAGGAATCCAATGAGGTGTACAAATCTTGAAAATTTGGAACAAGTTAATAGCCTTGACATTGAAACAGTGCTCACAAGGTGGTTTTACAACACCATCGACAGGAGTTAGATGTTTTTCCTAAATTTGAACTCGTGTACTGAGCACCCTGTATATAATAATTAGCCGAACAAATATCTCGTAATCGATAAAAAACAAGATTGTGTTGCTTGAATGGCAGGTTTTTAAAGATATTATCCAAAATGTATTAAAAAATATTGTAACATAAAACAAAAACAAATTATAACAAAGAACAGAAACTTGTCGTGTGTATATTGATTACCTGATACTGTAGGTAACGTCAGAGCAATCAAGTAATTCAAAATTTTCACGGTTTCCAGGTATGTTTTTTCATATTTTACAAGTAAACAAAATATCGCATCTGAATGTTCCGGATTATTTTATGAATGTAAATACGACAGTTGTGTTTATTAATTTATTCTTTATTTTATGTATCAACCGTTTCCTATTCACACCGATGACTTATTAAAATTTAATTTATATCAGAATCGAACATTTTCCCTATTATGATTTTGTCATATTAACTACTTAACCTATTAATTGCTTTATTATTATTTTTAAGAAGTTATTAATAAAAAGTTTTTCGATCCTCCAGTTGCTATAAATTTTAAAATGTTTATATATTTCTTTACACAAATTTTTCTCTGACTAACATTTATTATTTCTATTTGGCTGACATTAAAAGGAAATCAAAATTGCTAGGTATTCTAGGACAAACATTTTTAAAGAATTTTACCAACAGCATATTTTCATCAGATTTTGATTACACCTACATACATCCGAAGGAAGTAAATCAGCCTTGTATAAAAGCACGTCAAAAAAAGTTACAAACTTTCATCGAACAAGGATGTGACGCATACTAAATAAGAGCGAGAGCATTTTTCTAATAGCAAAAAAAGCTTATAGCAAAGCTTATAGCGTAGGCCGTATCAGTCAATTTATTTCCGTATTGTCAAAAATGATTGATTCCATATTAGTTTTTACTAGACCCGTTCAGTCCGGACGCTATATTGAGCGTGTAACGATTTATTTAAAATTGATGAAGGTATTACAAATCGACTCTTTACAATATTAAAATCACATTACTAAAGTATCTGCATTGTTGAAAATATATGTAGTTAATAATAAGAAAGTGTATTAAAGTGCATATTTATTTTTAGGTATTGCCTAGTAATGACTGAAATTATTATGAAACATGTATTGTGAGGCATTGAATATTAAAAATTAATCTGTCAACCAAATGAAGCCTACCGTCAGTATAGGAGTACTAGGGGAGCGCTGTTCTGTGAAGGTGTATTATAACAGTAGGAGTATAACAGTAGGAGTAACATGGTAATACCTGCTAGGTATTACTATTCTCTACAACATTTCATATGGACAGTTAATGTGTACAAAGTATTTTATAATTTCAGAAGGAAGAGAGTCGATTGGAGATGAACCACGCAGTGGAAGGCCTTCATCTTCAAGAACCCATGAAAATGTCGATAGGATACGGGATCTTGTGTGCGACCAGAAGAGTTAAATTTGAATCACTCCACTGTTCATCAGATTTTGACTAACGAATTAGGGATGAGAAAAATCTGCTCCAAAATGGTTCAAAAAAACATTTCGTAGGAACAGAAGGACATCAGGAGAGAAAGATGTCTTGAATTATTGGAATCGATTGAAAATGATCCCCATTTTATGGAACGTTAGAGAGTTCAGTTAGGGCTTAAAATTATCTTCAAGACTTGTACTTTCGTGTACAAATAAGCGCGAACCGTAATATGATTGTTAATATGCTAAAATAACCGCGCAAAAATTATTTCATCATCAATTTTTTCAAAAAGTTTCAATTATATCGAAATGGCGTTATTGCCATTCGATAGCTGGTATTTTTTTACAAATTAAAAAAACTTTACTCTACGATCTTCTGGACATTAAGGGCTGAAATTTGCACAGATCGTAGTGAGATACTTGTACTTTCATATAAATATTATTTTATGGTCAATGTCATTGCCATTTCCTGATCTGTAGACTACATTGTACTGGCCCCTATACAAAGTGCCGCCTCCCTCGATGTTCGTTCATGCGCGTGGTGGAAGGAGAGAGAGACCGCCGACTCGGCGTATGCAGTTATCGAAGGAAATAATACATGGCATAAAACAATATTTATATGACTCCCATAAAACAATAAACAATATTTTATGACTCCCATAAAACAATATCTATATGAAAGTACAAGTATTTAACTACGATCTGTGCAAATTTCAACCCTTAATGTTAAGAAATCAGGCAGTGGCGATTTTTCGAAAAAAAAAAAAAATCTCGGCTTCAGAAGGTCGTAGGGTAAAGTTTTTTTTTTAAATTTGTTAAAAAAATAGCAGCTATCGAATGTCAATAATGCCATTTCCATATAATTTAAACTTTTTGAAAAATTACATTTTTTCGGTAAAAAAATGGCATTTTTGCGCGGTATTTTAGCATATTAACAATTATAATTCGCCTTTATTTGCACGAAAGTACGTCTTGAAGAAAATTGTAAGCCCTAACTGAACTCTCTAAGTGTTTGTAGATATTGAGTTCAAAAAAACTTTTTTGCGAAAAATACGATTTTTTGCAAAAACTATCAGGAATTTTGCAATGTTCAAAATATCAGCTTTTTATACTTATTGGGGACTATCCAATCCCCAGATTTCAAGAAAATAATATATATTTCAAAGATAAGCGATTGAAAATTGCGATTTAGTGTTTTTTTTTTTTGCAATAAAAAATTATTTATTTATTTATTAAAGTCGGATTAGGCTTAAATTGTTTATTTTAATAAGTTCTACAACTTTTATTTGAAACTTTTTTTGTAGGACGCAGATTTTTTTAAAACGAAAAAGGGTTTTTGGCCAACTTAGGACGTCATTTTGAATATTGTACCCTTTTTTATTTATTTTTGTTTTATTTCCATTCTACTTTATTGTTGTTAAGGTTTATTGTTACTGTAGAAAAATAAAACCAGGAACACAGCGAACGGAAGCTCTTCGTGTTGTTTTTTTACAATACAAAATATATGGACGAAAATATGGGCCACATATATATTTATTATAAAAGAAATATTAAACAATATTTTTTTGAGAAGATATACTATGAATTATTCACTACAATTATGGTGAAATTCTGATAAAGTTTATTTTATTTAATAGTTCAAAATCGCGTGTAAAATAATCTAAAATTTTAACTATATGGATTCAAAACTTAGAATTAAACGGAACATTTTTTAAAGCCAAAAAAATATACCTATACAATCAAGTGGAAAATATGATACCCTGCTGACTCGTTCCTGGTCCTGATGATCATCTTACAAAAATTGATACCTGGTAGAATGCAGAAGGCGAAAGTGCCACAGGAAATAGAACGGCAACAGGTGCTCGCTAACGACTAACAAAATGGCCACGGCTTCCCTGACTGGAAAATTCCATGGGAGGGCACTGCGAAGGTCTCTCTAAGCAAAGAGATACCATAGGAACGGATCGACTGACTTTTCTTAATATTTCCTTGAGTTTTTGAAACTCATTCCTAACACCCTAATAAGAAAATAAAAAAATCCCCACCTTTTTTTTTGCAAGAAAATTTCTTACCTCTCCTGGAGGGATGTTAGACGGAAAACCATAAAAGAAATTTCGGGAACGATACTTGACATTTCCGTCTTGGAAGAAGGAGTCGTTGAGCCAAAGAAAAATGGTGGCGGCAGCAACTACTATGACTTTGGAAGGCTTGAAACACTCACATTGAGATTTTCACTAGTAATATAATATAGACATCCAAAAAAAAAACGTCATCAACTTTGGCTAGAACGAGAGAGATGGAAATAGCGGTCAGTCTAAGCTTTTCGGTTATGTCAAACTTTTGACAAGTGACTGTCACAATTTGTAAAATAAACAATGTCTGTCATATATGTGACAGTCTTACAAGTAAATAAGGTTATAAATTCGATTAAGAATAGAAATACGTTTTTTTTTCGGCCAATTTTGATATTTTTTGGCTAATCCCGTTAGGAGATGTGACCTTTCTCTAAAGCGATTCTGCAAACAATCCCTGGCCCTCACTTCGAGTCGTACCCAGGTAAGCTTGCTTTTTTTAAAAAAAAAAGCCCCTTCCAAAATCTTAGTTGCGTATGCCTACTAGGAATTTGCTAGCGGTGGCATCTAATAAATGTAATTTGAAAGAATCCTACCAGAAGAGATATGAATCTAGTACATTGTGTTGCCTATCCAATCCAGATTTAATTATAATTAATATTTCCTCATAATATGATGCAAAATTGCAGAGCAAAAAAAAAAAGAAATGTTACAATATGACGCGCGGCGAAATTCATCTCGGGAAAAGTAGTTTATTCAATTCTACGGAATTTTTCCGATTTTTTATATATATTTTCGTGCTGTCCCTAATTTTGGCACGTAAAAAATGTTATGGGCTTGGCCTAAGCAGGCTCTCTTTAATTGGCCGCGTATACCGTAACCCAGGTAACCCTCGAAACGAGCCTGGCAAAAATTTATTATACCTATACCATGTTCTAACAATTGCTCGAGAGTCGTTCACGCTTGAATAATGGACCCGCTACGTTTTGCGATTCTTCTCGATAAACATCACCCCCCCCCCTCTAAGACCGCCCCACCGAACGCTTTGTTTTGTCGGCGAACGCGTCCTCCGACGATTGACGACACTCGCGTATGCCGTTTACATATCAGGTAGGGCTTTTAAGTCTATTACTCGCTTTTTGGCCCGGGTTCTCGAGCGCCGTGCGCGCACACGTCAAATACACCGCGTAAACTCACGTCATTTTTCATTGTGATTTATTTAAGCTTTATCCGCCTTAAATGGGAAGATGTAAGAACACATATTGTGGCTCCATTCCGAGTCGTGCTCGAGCCTGCGTGGCGTCTAAACAAACGTATTTGGCGAGTAGCGTTTAACACACCGGTTATACGCAGATAGAGCATTGAGTTGAATTGAGTTGAAGGCTGGCTTGCAACTCTCAGCGTTGAAAAAGGTATTTACTCTTGGCATTGCGGGAAAATACCATCAGCATGGGGATCTCGCTTATTAGAAAGGACCATATCGTGGGCTTACTGCAAAAACACTTTAGGTCCGTATTTGACCAAACCAGAGATACCTGAACTATCAAGCCAAAAACTAGTAGAATAATAATAATAATTACAATGCAATTTGTACAGCACTTTAAATAAATAAGCTTTTTAGTTTTTTCTAAACTAAACAGTTTGATGAAAAAATTGATTTTTTCTTTGATAAAAAATGTTGATGTTAGATATATCGACAATTATTTTTTTCGGACTTTTGCAGTAACCTCATGATATAGAGGTTCAACTAAATTGTACAATGAACATTTTGCAACACGTGGTGTTCTCAACGTCGAAGCATTTATTTTACCAGGTTGTAGAACGCTTAAAAATAAATTATTTTACCAAAAATTGACTAAATAAGAGATGTAAAATAAAGAAAGTACTAACAGTTTATGCTTTAATTTCATAAAACTAACAGTTTATGCTTTAATTATTATAGAGTTTTATAATGCTGATCAGGTGTTATGGCACACATTTCCGAACCCTAATTATGTGACAGCCATTATTTATTTTACAATTGTGACAGCCTCTCGTCAAAAGTTTGACAAGTTTCCGCTTGTCAAACATTTCTATCTCTCTCGTTCATAGCCAGATTTAATGAGGTTTTTTTTTTGGATAGTTCGTTACAAATCTGATTGCGTAAAATGTCAAAAAGCACAATATATTACACGATATTGAAGTCAATTAAATGGGTATAAGGACCTCTGGTGATAGACGATACAAATACAATTTATAAAAAGATGGATGGTATATAAACAGCACGATATATAAAAAACGAGCATTTGCATTTTTGTAGTACTTGGAAATTTTCATGGTTAAAAAAACTATTCAATTTTTAAACGACAGCTGCATTAGAGGACAAAACAGAGGCCTCCTAATATTTTTGGTTACCATGTTTACTAGCTGTTTGAACACATAGTTATTTGAAAAAAAAATTATTGGCAATGTTCAAGGCATGCTTGTTGTTGATTTTGCTTAACAAATTCTCTTTGCTGTCTCAGTTCTTTTTCTTAAAATCACTAGACACATTGTTAAATGTGAGAAACTAGAATTTAACTCCATGAGATTTCTCTAAAAATTAGTTTTCATTTTATACAGGGCGACTTGGTGCAAGCACAATCGAAATTCAATCAATCTACGAGCCGCTAAATAATATGCTTGCTCAAAATTCTTGTTCAGACGCTCAAATGTGCTTGTACAAAAGGATTGAGCTTGCTAGCATTTAAGTGTGGAGCTGCCTTAACATTTAGAGGATTTGGGACTTGTGATCCGTCTAAGAAAATGCATAAAAAAAGTAGCTTATATCACAGATTGATCATGGGTAAAACGTTAATCATGGAGTATACTGGATTTCCCGTCCGGAGGGATGACGCTAATGTTAAATTTGTCCTCTCTGAAAAAATTCGATTATTTGACTTAGAAATGACTGATAACATAGAAAAAAAATGTCCTAGGAAGTTCTGACATCGCTCTTCACGAATCTGTTATTAGATTTCTGAAATTCATGGTGGATGCAAGTTAGCACTTGTTAACGAAACGAAAAAAAAAAAAACAAATGCGTTATAATAATGTAAGTATATACAGTTAGTAATTGTGAATCAGACTTCTACAATTCTAAATGGTGGATATAAAATGGCGGATTCAAGATAGCGGATTCAGGATGTCAACTTATAATAGAAAGCTGATAGGAATAATGGAAAAATATACGGCAACGTCTTTGACTACGCAGTTGATTTTAAATTTGTATAAACCAGAATGGCGGATTCATGATGGCGATCGAAAAACAAAAAATCACAACATACGAACTCTTGACTACATATTTTCAACAATACTATCAGATTTTCCATTCCTTTTCGGAAACCATCACTTGTTGAGATCGTTTGAAATTGCTTATCATGTAACGATACTGCACATATCACCATAACGAGAAATATTCATCACATGATAAAGTCAGGTGATAATAACACATGTTGGTATTTAGAATTTATTTTGACACATTATATGGATAATTCTCAATTCGGCAACAGGATGAAAGCAATGCTCTTCCCAAGTAAATAACTCATATATATTCTGGTATATCACCTGGTATATATATGTATCAACTGGTATCGTGATTGCACCATACCAGTTTGAATCCAACTAAATCAGTAATATTGAATTCCAAAAAAATTGATTTTTCCTTGTATATGATTTAATCATATTTTTCACCAGCAACCCCCAAATCGTAATCAATGATGCCAAAAACAAATGGACACAGATGTTATTCAACAATTGATTGAATAAAAACTTTTCATCGCCATATTGGGTCCTCCAACCTGAATTTTTTTAAATACAAGTTTGGTTTCATAACACGTGACCACAAAAGTTTTTCCAATGCGAGGAAGTATAGAGTAGGTCTACTCTACCTTTTTTGAGGTCGCTGAATACGAATCTGACTTCAGTTTTTAATGGTTAACGCTAGTATTTTTTTTTCTTACCTGAAAAAACATTAATTGTACTTTAAACACATTAGTTACACGAAAACTTGATTATACATACACACAAAACCAGTGAAGACCATTCCTCTTCTACGTTTTTCAACGCGTTGAATCAAGGTCAGGATGCATTTACAACCGAGATATAGTGTTTTTGAGATTAATGGGTTTAAGATTGAGGTTATGGAATTTCAGAGCGATGGGATTTCGGGTTAATGTGTTTGAGAGTCATGATTGAATCATATTCATGCTTTTTCATCACGTTGTGTCATAGATTTCGCAGGCCCTATTTATAAGAATTTTAAGATTAAGGGTTTGGAGTTTATGGGGTTATGGGATTACGAAGCTTCCACGGCTATGAAGTTGAGAGTCATGATTGGACCATATTCATGCTTCTTCATCACTTGCGCTCTAGCAATTGCAGAACATAGAAATAGGGTTTTTTTGAGGTTTTTGAGGTTTGACATTTATGGGGTTTTGAGTACGTGTGTCGTAGAGTGGAATGTTTCTGAGGCTTATGATTATTGGTAGATCATCCTCGTAACATTACAGTCACCTCAATGGTCTTCAAATTCAATGGTGGTCAAATGGTCTTCTCTGGCTTTGTATTTGTGTGCCTATGTAATCAAGCTACCGTGTAAAATGTGTTTTTGAGGTTAGAAAAAAAAACTAGCGATAAACGAGGAAAACTGAGGTCTGATAGGTGTTCACCGACCCCAAAAACATAAAGTAGACCGGGTCTGTACTCCGCGCATTGGAAAAACTTTTGTGGTCTTGTGTAACAAGCGATCTCAAAAACCCATACGTACAGTTTTCAGTTTTCAAATTTTTCAGTTTTCAGTGTTTCAGTTTACAGACTTCAGATTCGTAATTGGCGATCCTAAAACCTCAAAATAATGATGTTTGAACAGGACGAGGAACCTTTTTTTAACCAGTATACTGGACTTTCCGTCCTCTAAGTTTAAGCAAGTTATCAAAGGTATCGTTGAGCACCTCTCTAAAGATTTTATCGGGATCAATTAACGACGTTTCACCGATCCCGAAGGTCGGCGAAACCGCGTTTAACCACCTGTAAATCGAATTCCGCGAGCGGTCCTCGGAAAAAAAAAACTGTTCGCTCATTCCCATACACGTCCCTTGCCCACGTTTCTCGCCTCGTCTCGTCTCACTCCTACCCCGTCTCTTCACGCGCCACCCTTCCCGTTTTGATATTGAAATAGATATGCAAAATTCCGCCTTTGATGCCTCAAGATTCGGAATTAATCAAAAGTGGAGAATTTGTCGGGCGCGACACGGACGACGAAACGGAAATCCAGGGGATTTTTTGAAGCTTTTATTGAAATTCTTCCCCGGGAAACCGCCACTCATGCACGCATCTGCGCCCCGCTAATCGAATTTCCGATTTCCGGGGGCCATACGGGCGGTAGGGCGATTGTTACGACGGAATCGCAATCAATCACCGGCCGGACAGAAGTCCATCTAGCTAAATTACTATCAAATTAGTCCAATTTAAAAAGGATCACACGCGCCGCTGCTGCGGAACGCGCGGCGGCGCCTACTCGAATCGCGTATTTATTTTGTAATTGGTTAATTATTACGAGCGCCGCAAAAATCGCGTTATCCCGAGTCGAACGAAAATTTTATTCGGGACCCGTTCTGCCGCGCCAGCGATTGGTTTCATCGCGCATATTTTATTAATCTAGATAAATGATTCGGACGCGCGTTTTGTTTCAGCTCGTAATGCCGAGGTAATTTAATTCGCAATTGGATTTTACGGGGTGATCGGAATTGTACGACATAAAAAATAAAAGAGTGAGAGAAAGAGTTGGCAGCTTAAGGTGTATACTAGGGCGGACCTTAGTTTTTTTTTTTCGTTTTTTTCTCAGCGGGCCGGGTGAAAGTCAGTTCTGGGTACCTTAAAACTTGTGCGGAAACCAAAACTGCCGCGATCGGAACCTTTTTCCCGGCCGACAAAACGCCGGAAGTTTCTTATGGGATTTATACGTTAAAAATCACTGAAACCGTTCGATACGCTCAACAACTATAAAATTCATCAAATCTGATAGTCGCAAGGATATATTTTCATGTAATTTTTCCTCCTGAATCAGATGGAATCGTCAGATTTCATTTATTCGTCGAGTGAAAAAAATTATGAGCGAAAAATTGCGAAAAAACACCAAATTAAACTAAAAAAAAATTGAAAAAAGACGAAATAATTTATTATGGTGATTGTACCTGACTCTGAGGAGTATTAAGCATATCATGATTTAAAAGTAAAGGTGAAAACCTACAATTTGACGTCCGGTTGAAGTCTGTAGGTTAATATAATATTACCTTTAACTTGATGTCATTGGTTATAAGAGAATTTCGGATTGGAACATACTATAATGTCCGACGTTCGTACACGTACTTGTAACGTTAGCATCATACTTTGAAGTTGGAGAGCTGCGTCGTGGTATAATCGGGTAGTAATAAAAATATCTATGTTATGTGCTTGTTTCTCAACAATCTAGTAGTTTAAGGGTTATTCAAGCTTGAGCAAACGAATGAACGGAAGAATGAATTCTCGAAAAAATGCGGGTTTTCTCTTAAAGTTGGTAGCTTCACTCGCTCTGACATTAGCCACGGAAATTTCTTCTTATTACAACCAACTTCAAGAGAAGTCGAGAGAGAAGAAGTTTCGAAGAGAAGAATTGAAATTGGCGACGGTCGTAAAGTGGTCGTTTGAATAGATTCGTTAGGGAATACGCCTCGGAGCGATCCGAGTAATCTGAGCAGTTCACCCGAACACGCGTTTTTGATCCGAGCACTCCGAGGTCTCCGAAGCGCTCCGAGCGCGCGCCAAATACAAATAACCTGAAACTAATTTATTCCGTTCTTATTTGTGCAGTTTAACAAGTACTTCGATTGAATTTTGTTGGATTTGACTTAATTGAGTCAATTCAATTGATTTAATTACTAAATTGTACAAATAAAAACGGTTTAGATTAATTTAGTGTTTGTTTACATTCGTGTGTTTACATCCGAATCACTCAGATCGCTTGGAGCGCTCGAATCAAAAACGCGTGTTCGAGTGAACTGCTCAGATTGCTCGGATCGCTCCGAGGCGTATTCCCGAACGAATCTATTCAAACGACCACTTTACGACCGTCGCCAATTTCAATTCTTCTCTTCGAAACTTCTTCTCTCTCGACTTCTCTTGAAGTTGGTAGTAATACGAAGAAATTTCCGTGGTTAATGTCAGAGCGAATGAAGCTACCAACTTTAAGAGGAAAACCGTATTTTTTTCGATAATTCATTCTTCCGTTCTTTCGTTTGCTCAAGCTTGAATAACTCTTAAACTACTCGATTGTTGAGAGACAAGCACATAACATAGAGATTTGTACTACCCGATTGTACCATGACGCAGGTCCCCAACTCCAAAGTATGATGCTAACGTTACAAGTACGTGTACAAACGTCGGACACTATAGTATGTTCCAATCCGAAATTCTCTTATAATCAATGTAAAATGACTTCAAGTTAAAGGTAATATTATATTAAGATGATGAATTATTCGTATGATATGGAGCATTTCATACTACCGTTAAATTATGCAAGTCGATGCAGGAGAATCTATCGTTTGAGAATCAGGATTGAAAAAACAGAAAAATCGCCTTCCGCCATATACGCTCCTGAATTTTGCGTACAACTTGAAATGATCGTAACTCCGGTTCAGAGGTACCTACATACTTCAACTGGATGTCAAATTGTAGGTTTTTACCTCTACTTTTGAACCATGATATGCTTAATACTCCTCAGAGTCAGGTACAATCACCATAATAAATTATTTCGTCTTTTTTCAATTTTTTTTAGTTTAATTTGGTGTTTTTTCGCAATTTTTTGCTCATAATTTTTTTCACCCGACGAATAAACGAAATCTGACGATTCCATTTGATTCAGGAGGAAAAAATTACATGAAAATATATCCTTGCGACTATCAGATTTGATGATTTTCATAGTTGTTGAGCGTATCGAACGTTTCCAGTGATTTTTAACGTGTAAATCCCATAAGAAACTTCCGGCGCTTTGCGGCACAGGAAAAAAGGTTCCGATCGCGGCAGTTTTGGTTTCCGCACAAGCTTTTAGGTACCCAGAACTGATTTTCACCCGGCCCGCTGAGAAAAAACGAAAAAAAAATATATTAAGGTCCACCCTAGTGTATACTGTATATCCAGTGAACGAGCGAAGGCCGAACTGACACTGAACTCCGGACAACGAGGGTTCGAAGTTTGTTCACTCGCAATTCGTCGATTTGTTATTCATTACTGTTATTCATTATAAATGACCCACCCCTTATCATCGTTATTATTGCCAATAGAAAAAAAAGTTTTATAAACAAAAGTTGTGTGGTTATGACTGATTTTTTTTTAAAATGCGATTAAAAGTACAGCGGCGTGCAGATTTCAGGGGACACAAAATATTATGGGACAATCCGCGTCAACTAGATCAGCTACGGCCAAAATTAGGTGCAACCAAAAAATTCGACCAAGGGCTCATTTTAACGCTTAGAGCGTCTACTTTCAAATGCCGAGTGCGCCTTTGAAAAATCCAATATGGCGGCCGGAAGCTGGAGAAAAACCGAGTGGCAAGCAAAAAAAAGCTTGTAAAAATAAAAATTCGGCATCGATCGGGTCGTTTTTTGGTTCAAATTGTAGCTGATGCCCCTAAAAAGCTGATGTAGTAGGTTGACAAAATCCAAGATGGCGAACCAAATGTGGCGGTCAAGAATCCAATATGGTGGCCGAATTTTTGAAAATCAACCTATTTGCACGGAATTTGGTGTACGGGGGTTTTTGGGGTGGCTGATTACGAATCAAAATTTTAAAATTCAAGATAATGGACCCATATGGCGGAAACTCAATAATTGAAAATCGAACTTCGGATTCGTAATCGGTGACCCCAAAATCGTTCCGTATAATAAATTTGGTACCTCGACATGAGGATGTCAATGACATGAGGATTACGAGTGCGACCCTGCGTTGTGACACACTTTCTGGACCTTAGTTATGTGATAATCAAAAATCCCACTGTATTGAATATTGTTCCAACATGTTTTTACGTGACCTAACGTAGGTTGTTTGTGGTCAGCGTTAGATTATTTGTTTTTACAGATATTATTTTCTGTATAGAAACAAAACAAAAGCCGCACACATTTTTATGGTATTGTATTTCGTTATTGGTGGAAAACGTGTCCGGGGCTTTATTTGTGTCCTTCAAATGAAAATTCCACCAGCTGCCATTAATTACTTTCCATCACACTGCAGCAGGACGCATTATTTGATTATTCGTCGCAATTGTCAATAAATGTAAATCTGCATTTACATTTATAAAATCGCTAAAACAATAATATTGTTGCGGATGTGTCAACACCAAACTTTTAGTGTAATATCTTTATAATTAAATACACACATTTTAAATAGTTGGATCGTTTATATGTATTCATTAAATTAATATTTTTTATTAACTTTAAAGATCCCTTTAACTGCATCAATATTATGTGGCTGCTTTATGAAAAAAATAATTGCCTTTAGTATGTTAAAATGATAATTAATGTTAAAAATATCAATAATTAATCGCAAATATTTTTGTGCAGTAATTTTTTTTCTAGAAATATTTGAGATACATATAATAATTTTAAAATTTAGAACGTGTATACTAAACGCAAGTGGGTCCATTTTCTAATCTAAATAAAGCAAATACTTAAAATTTTGAGATAGAACAGAGTGTGTGTTAATACACATAATTTATATTTTTTTTGTTAAAATCATAACTGGCTTTTAAACATTTTTGTATAACTATAATATTTTTACTATTATATTTTAAACATTTTTGTATAATATAATTTTTTTATATATCAGTTGGTATAGAAATTAAATTACAAACATCTACTTATTTTCCACACTATACGTAGCTTCTTCTACACTATACGTAGGTTTCTACAATAATAAAAAAGAAAGAAAATCCATTAAAATAATAATCATAGAGTCGAATATTCCTTTTTAGCATATAAGAGGCGCGTTCATAAAGTAAGGGCCGTTTGGTCACAGAAAAAAATGTACTCATAAGAAACAAATTTTATTGTCATATTTAGTTAGGTACAATCTTACTTTACTTCTCTACATAATCGCCGTTCACTTCTAAGCATTTTTCGTACCGCTGCACCAGCTTCTTTAACCCCTCTGCATAGAAGCTTGCCGCCTGAGAGTTGAACCAGTTGACAACGGCGTTTTTGAGTCCCTCTTCGGTTTCAAAACGTTGTCCACCGAGCCACTGTTTAAAATGCAAGAAGAGGAAGTAGTCGCAAGGTCGGGACTGTACGGTGGGTGGTCAAAAAGTTCCCAACGAAAATCTTGAATTTTCTCATTGGTTTTGGCAGCAGTGTGAGGACGCGCGTTATCGTGGAGGAGGATTATGCCAGATGACAGTTTCCCGCGGCGTTTGTTTTGGATCGCACGTCTCAATTTTTTGAGCGTTTCGCAGTACACGTCAGCTGTAATTGTTGTCCCACGTTCCATGAAATCAACCAAAAGAACACCGTCTTTGTCCCAAAAAACTGTAGCCATCAATTTTCGACTTGTGTACTGAGTTTGCTTAAACTTGGTCGGTGTTGGTGAAGATGAGTGTCGCCACTGCATCGATTGCAGTTTTGTTTCTGGGTTAGCGTAGGATACCCACGTCTCGTCCCCAGTAACAATGTGAGAAAACAAATCATCTCCATCTTGTTGATAACGGGCCAAAAACTTTCGTCCACTAGACATTCTTTGCTCTTTGTGGTGGTCGGTGAGCATTTTTGGTACCCACCTTGCACACAATTTGCGGTATGCGAGGTTTTCTGTGACAATATTGTAAACAGTAGTGCGTCCAAGTTGAGGAAATTTGTTAGCCAGGCCACTAATCGTCAATCGACGATCAGATCGCAGTGTTTGGTCCACTTGTGAAACGATTTCATCGGTCTGGATACTGGGCCTGCCACTCCGCTCTTCCTCATGGACATTTGTTCGGCCATTTTTAAAATCACGGCACCATTGTCTAACCTTTCCTTCACTCATAACTGTAGGTCCGTAAACCAGGCATAACTCCCTATGAATTTCAGCAGCCGACGATCCTTTTGCACATAAGAAACGAATCACAGAACGCACTTCACAGTTGGCGGGATCAACGATTTTCGCGGTCATTGTTCTTTGCATTCACGGACAACAATACGACTTCAGAATCAAAACAAATGACGCTGTAGCTTCGCAATGAGTCAGTAGATGGCGCTGCAGTAGTAAAACTGTGCTTCGAAGCGCCAATATTTATATATAAGCAAACGGCCCTTAGTTTATGAACGCGCCTCGTAAATAAGTTTCTTTGCATCACTTAGATAGGAGTCATATGGAAGTATGGACTACATTTACCCACGTAAAGTGAAACTTGTAAATTATTAATCACCAAGTTTCCTGTACTATCAAATATTAATAATAATAATACGTGCTCGATTGATAATGCATTTATGGCATGTCAACAGCAGATAAAAGGGAACAAAGTAGATAATTTAGCTTACTGTTGCATTACGAATAAAAAAATGAAAGGCCAATAATGTAATCAAAGTACGAATCTTCAAAGGCAGCTTGGGGGGAGTCGAAAAATACGACATGGCGCCATATTTGTGTGTTTAAACGTATAAAAAAATGTTTTTCCATCGTTGCGTGCCCGATTCGGGAAAAACAAAGCTATCAGTGATCAGATCAGTGATCAGCTGAGTTAACAGAACCGTTTTTATGTGACAAACGCAGGCAATACATGTTTAAAATAATGGTTATTCTATAGCTAATATAATCAATACGTTGCAGTTATACACTTTAAGTTACAAACATTTAAGAAAACTAAAATTGCATTATATAAAAATTCGTCAGCGTACTTTAAAATGCTCGGTGGCAAAGGAAAAAAAGCATAAAGAAAAGTTAGTACGGTATGCAGGATATCCACAGTAGTATGCAGGATATCCTACGTAAAATTAATTATTATTAATTTAGGTATATTTACCTATATTTAGATTAAATTATTTCTATTGAAACTTGTTTATTATTGTTAACATCCAGAAACGATGTGAGAAATGTTCTCACAGTGTGAGCAATCGTGTTACAAAACACCTAACCACTAATGTCCAATGCCGTTGTTAATGTAGTTTAAAGCTGTATCCAGACAAGCTGATCAACGTCAGCCAACGTTGGTGAATGCATTGGCTACCAAATTTAGCAAACATCAGACATATATGACTATTTGCAAAACCTTTGCGTATTCAGATGGTTGGATGTGTTTGTCAAAAACTTTGACCAATTATATAGCCATGTCCGACCAGTGTTTTCATCAATTCCGGATCAGCAATTCCATGTGGTAGAATTGGAATCCCGGATGGTGGAGTATTTTTCGTAAAAACTGAGAAATTCTAAAATCAACTGGTTACTCCATTCACACTGATGACACTTTTTCGGTCAAAAAAAAAACAGTGAACAGAAAGCAGAAGATCCACTTTGCTACCTAGTTAGTATGACAACACTATGCACAATACACAAATACAAATAATATAAGAATATCATGTGCAAGTCCTCTGGATGTAAAGCAAAAGTGATCACATGTTTGACGTGAACACACGGCCACACGTTTGAGACGTGATCACAACTGATTGGCGCTCATTGGCCATGTGTATTTCGTGCACTCAGTAAGGAAACTGGAGTGTGCCATCCTATATGTAGGACTAAATACCTTGTATAGAACTCCTACTGATTTTGTCGATTTTTTGTTATCGAAATCAGAAATGTATCCGGTCATTGTTTCCGTCATAATGCTAGCAAATTCTAGTGATGACCTGATTGCAGTCAAGGTATAAGGGGGATGGAAGTCATCTTTGGTGGAATTTTATAAATAGAAATTTCAGTTGCGAGAAATGTGAAAATGAAATACTCAGTGATGAAAATTCTTATGGTTCTACATCTATACGTTTATTACTTGAACAATGTTCTATTCCAAAAATAGCAATTTCTGTAAATGTTTCCGACCAATGATCAGCATCGGATGACGTTGGCTTTATTCTGGATGTGGCTTAAGGTCGGGTTAACACATGGCGGTCAACATTAATGCCAATGTTGGAGGTCAGCATTGTATGATAAGCATGCTTTGTCTGCGGTATGATCTACATATTGGAGCCAAGCTCAGTCCATTCCCGTTAGAGTCAACGTCTGACGTGGAAGGCTCTGCTTGAGACAGCTAAAAAAATCCAGTACTTGTACGTTATCCCATACTGTCTGCGACGATATTATTTTAAATATTTCTAATGTACTCAAGGAACAAACGAGAATATTCGCTGATCCCTAGTCTACCCGCACCAACATGTGGTTAAAAACACGAATATTGTTGCCAATTCCTTTATGTGTTCAATGCGCCAACTATAAAAACATTGGGACCAACATTTGTTGCAACGCTATATTGTCGGCTCACACACTGGATGAACACTGTTGGTGTTAACTTTGACCCCCATGTGTAGAATTGTAAACGATGAACATACAAGGTGTGTAAATTAAGTAATGAGACTGGCAACGTAGCGCCCGATCTAGTAACAGTGCGGAGACGGGACTTGGAAAGGCCGTAGGTTAAGTTACACCTACAGTTCATGTTTGATCTTGTTATAGTCATTTGTTTGTTCTTTGTGACTGTTTTCGTAAATCGTTTTTTTTTCTAGTGCATTTTAAAAATGAGTGACATTTTTTCAGCAACGGTGTGCTATCAGGTTTTGCTTCAAACTTGGATACAGCGTAACGCATACTTTTGCAAAACTTCAACACGCCTACGGAGACACTTTTTTTTTCAAGAGCCCAGGTTTTTCGGTGGTTAAAGGCATTCTCAGAAGGAAGAGAGTCGATTGAAGATGAACCACGCAGAGGAAGGCCTTCATCTTCAAGAACCGATGAAAATGTCTATAGAATAGATAGTTTATATAGTCGGTTGATGACAAGAATGATCGGGGAAGAGTTAAATTTGAATCGAAACATCAAGAACAACTGGATGTTGCATCACGACAATGCGCCTTGTCACACAGCCATTTCAGTAAACGAGTTTTTAGCCAGTAAAAACATTCCTGTGACTCCCCAGCCTCCTTATTCGTCTGCCTTGTGTCCATGTGACTTTTTTCTCTTACCGAGATTGACAAATTACCTCAAGGGACGTCATTTCGGGACCATAGAAAACATTCAAACGGCTGTAACCGACGAGCTGAAGGTTATTCCAGTATATGAGTTCTAGCACTGCTATGGGGATTGGAAGAACCGTCTCCAGAGTTGTGCGGCTTCTCAAGGAAGTTATTTTGAAGGAGACAATACTGAATTGTAATTATATTCGAATAAAAAATATAAAAAAAATCACCTCGTACATCGAAAGATGCCAAAGTTTCGCCTTATCGCAAACGGATATTTTTCTAACGTAAAGAAGAATTATTTCTCTCAGTTTAAATGTCCGAAAAATCCGAGGCATTTTCATTAATTAAGTCCCATTCGATCCGTAAAACATACAAAGTATTTAATATAAACAACCGACGATTTATGCACATCAAATTGCGAATTCGGGCCGACATTATTGCGTGAAAACTCATTCTTAGTCGGCCCCGCGTTCCGCCTTAGAATGTAATTAAGGGCATAGCTCCATAATTTCCCCCTTTAACTTCTCGCGCCCGAAGTTTAACCGTTTCGCCCATTGATCGCCTTCTTTCCTTATACACTTCGATTCCTCCGGGCGGCCCCCTCTTATCGTCAGCGGCGGAGCGACCATTGAGGCTCAAAGTCGCAGCCTGACCTGTACGCATATTTTAGGCTGTAGATGTTTTGGTTAGGTATATGGGTAATAATTAGAGTTCGTGCAGCGCGGAGTGTAAAAGAACCGTTGTGTTTACGAATGAAAATGTCAATATGTTCACAGAAACTATGTTGCATCATATATTTAATAAAGTAATTATTAAACATTATTACTTATTACCAAGCGCGAATGTCACAGGGCCGGCACTGTGCATGTCCTGCCCTTGACTCGTTGCCCTTCATAGCTCACAGCTGACTTGCATTACGAAAACTGCGCTAGCAATTTTAGTTATTTATGGCACGCTGTAACAGACAGTCGCCGGTATTGCATCGCGTTGATACGTTTCGTTTTTACGTATTCGCCGTGTGTTTAAATAACTTAAAAAATATTAATAATGATTAGTTGAGGGGAGAAATGAATAAAGTGAGGTACCATGCCAAAGGTGAAAAGAAATAGACGGGAAGTACTTCAGACGTGGTTTGACAGTGATCCCGAGGGTTTTAGCCTCTTACAGAACTTACAGAAGCCTTTGTTGCAAGCAAAATTCCATTAAACAAACTAGAGAACCCCAAGTTACGTACGTTTTTAGAAAAATTTATGGACCGAAAAATTCCTCATGAAAGTACGTTAAGACGTGCATATGTCGATCGGGTTTACAACAATGTAGTGATATCAATACGTGAAGACATTGCGGACAATTTCGTGTATTTTATTATAAACGAAGCTAACGATGCTTGCGGGCGTTCAGTAGCTAATTTGTGATAAACGTCGCCGTTTCACTCCAGAACACTTATAAAAGCACATAATAATATGTTTTAACCACCGTCAACCTGTCATGGGAACCTTGTCTCAACACTGACGTTTGCCGGGTAAGTGTTGCCATTGTTACATGCTATCTTAATTTATATATGTATATATTTTATCCTTGACTTAACCGTACTATTTCGTAAAAATAGTACAACGTTGTACATAATTTATGTAAATATATTAATATTTTCATTCGTTAACTGACTACGGTCCTGTTACACTCCGCGCTCCCACGAACTCTAGTAATTATATGTACTGAACTAAAAGATTTATATAATCTGAAGCAAATTTATCCAGAAATATCTTCTACTTATAAGGAAGCCAAAAAGAAGCATAAAAGCTGTTAAATAAAACAAAGAAAGAGTTTTACCAAGGTAGGATTATAAATTCGGACAATCCATCTCGCATTGCATGGATAATTGTGTCAGATATATCTAATAAGCAAAGAAAGGCCAATAATTTAAGTGTAAATATTGGTGATGTACAAACTGATAAACCAGATCAGGTTGCTTCTGCTTTTGATAATTTTTTTCATACATGTCCCTAAACATATTGTAAATAACATACAGGGTTTGTCCGGAAAGTAATATCTGTGAATTTTTTTCCAGAGACTGTACGCGCCAGCCCGTGCTTTATGTGCTGGGATTGTGGTGGGGGGATCTGGAAACAAGATCCAACAAGCGTCAGTTGGCTACCGGTCGTTGTAGCGGCCGCATCACTCGTTCTTTGAGAGTCGTTACAGTGACCCGGTGCAAGAAAAATGCAACGTTCGTTGCGATGAATTTGGCCCGTCGTATTCTTGAAAACCATTTGGGGCAGGGATGTGCTCTAAGAGACTATTACTTAGTCACACAAATAGGCAGAAATCCACACCAATGGATAGCAGAATACCGGCGTGTGGATAACATATACCGACAAGATTGTGAATATCTTGTAGATGTAAGATCGGCGTTTAATTGTCCACCAGGATATGAGATTTCACAAATGTTGGTGTCTGATAGTCCTAAACGGAAATTTATACAAATACAAATTTTGGTGAACTGTAGATGCCAAAAAGTCCCGAGGCAAAGAAGAGGACTATTCGCAATAGACTCCTCACGGCATTGTCAATCCTCAACTTCGTTCAATGGGGCATTCGTAAGAGAAGCCGCCTCTACCAGCCAGTCTAGCTCTTAAGAAGTCAGATAATCAATACCTTGTTGACCTGATACAATTTCTTATCAATTGTTTAATATAGTGCTTACATAACGTGACGCATACATTAATTTTCAACCACATTTTCATGCAAAATCCGAAAACAAGTCAATGTTTAATTTAATTTGTTAGGAACTGCAGAAGTGTGTATCTACCATATTGTAAACAATAATCCAACTACTTTAACAAAACTTTAATGGACCTTGTCAAAATTAAATAAAGTATTAATAATAATAATAATAATAATAGGTTGGATTCTAAGAATCCATCCACTCAGCAACCTTGAATTCGAACGTGAGCCAGATGATTTCAAAACTGTTTACAATGTAAACAATTAACGCAAGATGAATAGCTTCCTTTTCATTTTTATGGAGCAAACATTATTTGCTCCATAATTTCTCAAATGCAGGTTGCGTCAGCCTAAAACTATTTTTGTTATGCACTTTATAATTTTCATAGTCCATTATATTTATATAGGGTGTGATACCAAAACCTTTCATTTGATGTAAATATATATGTATCTAGAAAACTAAATCTTCCAGTTTAAAGATTACTTATTCTTAATAAATCACCCCGTATATACATATGTTAGTGTAAATTAATAAAATAACAATTCTGCTCATCCTATTACAACGATAAGTAAATATCAAATGTTTATTTTACATTCAACATCAGTTCATAAAATACGCAGGCAAATTTTTACTAAACGGTGAACTGCTGGGAAATTTTTTATTCAACGTGCTCGAATTTTAAGCTTCCTGCATCTTGGATGTCGTTTTGCCATTTCCGCAAATCAACCAAATATCGGGCATCCGCCGGTGGCCTTGGACCCCTTGAACAGTCATCAAAATTGTGGATGACTGCACATGTAACCCAAACATAAACATAGACACACAGCTAGGTCGTATCCATGAACCACGTGCTCATGGAGACGACCATGTCGAGGTCGCGCGCATTTTGCATGTCGCTCGCGTTAATATTTTAAGAGACAGCTCCCATCAATACGCGTCCAGAAGTATTTTCAATACTAAAAAATCGATTTTTTTAAAATCCTGACTGCGTATAACCCCTTAAATCGACGCTTCGCCACTGCTTATCATTGATTTACATGCCGCGTTTTTGTCGGGTCCCGGCGCGACGAGGTGAAGTTAACAAGTAGGAATTCCTTCCCTGGAATCGCCGGCTTATTCGGCTCATGCATATTTCTTAACATATCTCCGCCTCTCATCTACATCTCTGGGACCCTTTAAATTTATATAATGATCTTTCCTCTTATTTTTAAGGATCTATTTTACGAGTTTTATCGCGCTCCTCGGCCCCTCTTTTCTCCTTATCCGAGGCCACTATTAAATTTATTCGAACTCAATAACAAACATTTTTTTTTTAACTGTAACGAGAAACGGTTACCATCTTTATACAAGGTGAGTCTTTGGTGCGTTTTTGGTCTATAGAATCGTTTTTTTATAACAGATTCTCGAGTGTAACCTGTAGCGTTATTTGCGCCCTTTTTGCATTTCCTTTTTTAATATTGAGGAAGTTATTAAACATTTTATTTGAATTTTTTTACGTAAGCTAAGGTACCTCGATATAACAAAGAAATTATTAAATTTTTAATAAAAAAATAAACAGTTAAACAATGTTCAATAATGATATATACCACCGTGATTGATTATGCACTCTTTTGGGATATATCATTCCATGCATCTTGTATGTGAAGCCGAAGATCGTTGAGATTGGTTGTGTGATAATAAGATATATGATGTGTGTAGATTAAGTAGTGAGACTGATTTTTTTTATTCGAATAGAGTTATAATTCAGTATTGTCTATTTCAAAATAACTTCCTTGGGAAGCCACACAGCGCTGGAGACGGTTCTTCCATTCCTCATAGCAGTTCTGGAACTCATATACTGGAATAGCCTTCAGCTGGGCGGTTACAGCCGTTTGAATGTTTTCTATGGTCACAAAGTGACGTCCCTTGAGGTGATTTTTCAATCTCGGGAGGAGAAAAAAGTCACAATGACAAGCACAAACTCTGGACAATTCCCTGGCTATAAAAAAAAGCAAATCAGCATGCATTTGATCTTAGACTTGGTTATTCTTGTTTTTTTGGGTCTTGGAGAGCTTGGTGTGCTATTCCATGCTTTGACGCTTGGTTTCTGGGTCGTACTTAAACACACAAGTATCATAACCATATAAGGTTATGAGACTTACTGTTGGAATGCTGACACGTTCCATAAAATGGGGATCATTTTCAATCCATTCTAAAAAGTCAAGACACCTTTCTCTTCTAATGTCCATTTGTTCCAGCGAAAGGCTTTTTGAAACCATTTTTGCACAGATTTTTCTCATCCCCGATTCGTTAATTAAAATCTGATGAACAGTTGTGTGATTCAAAAACTCTTCCCCGATCATTCTTGTCGTCAACCGACGATCTGAACGCACAAGATCCCGTACTCTATCAACATTTTCATAGTTTCTTGAAGATGACGGCCTTCCGCTGCGTGGTTCATCTTCAATCGACTATCTTCCTTCTGAGAATGCCTCAAATCACCGAAAGACCTGGGCTCTTGTCCTCGTAGGCGGGTTGAAGTTTTGAAAAAGTATACGTTGCGCTGTGTCCAAGTCTGAAGCAAAACCTGATAGCACACCGTTGCTAAAAATTAATGTCAGTCATTTTTAAAACGCACTAGAGAAAACCGGTTTACCAAACCAGTCACAAAGAACAAACAACAAATGACTATAACCAGTTCAGACTTGTACTGAAGGTGCTTTACATATTTACCTATCGCCCTTCCAAGTTCCATCCCCGCAGTGTTGCTAAATCGGGCGCTACTTTGCCAGTCTCATTACTTAATTTACACACCTCATATCTAAACTCAGCTGTTTTGAAGATTTTTTGATGTCAAGGAAAAACTTCCCGAAGTTATGATCTGGAAAAACCCTCGCAACTTTTTTGGGTATTCACTGTTTTTTTGTTACTATGAAAATAGTTTACGCAATATTACCTATAAGAATTTTTTTTTATTCTGATTTTTTAAATGACACCAACATTTCGTTTCTGAAATTTTCTAACGATAGTAATTCCTAAATAGGAAAATTTTGTAATAAGCACAAGGACAAAAATGTATTGCATTTACTTGACAAGTGTCAAGAAACCGAAACTATTTTGCAAGACGTTTGCTGGATAACCTAAAAATTCAGTGTATTTAATTGTATCCGAAAGCTTCGGTTAATTTTTTTTAAACAAATCTGTTTAGTGAAGTTTAATCACCTCCTGAAATACATATGATGTGAGTCCTCTGAATTCGTATTAAGACACATTAATTTCAAATTCCGTACGGTTTTAGTTAAAATATTACACTAATGATATCAAAAACTGACAGATAACAAGGATTTACAAAGTACCTACAGTACACTAAGCAATAAATAATGGTTTGCCCTTCATTCATTGTATAAATAACACAGTGCGGCTTACGTGACGACTGATACCCTGAAATGATAGCTGACAATAAACACGACGGAAATTGAGGTTGGATTTGGGTCTGGAAAATGGAAAACTACATTGAACGTACCTACATATGTTCTCTCGAAAGGAAGTAATTAAATAGTCGGCAGTATAAACGAGAGACTGTAATTTAATCGGTATTCAAATTCGTTGTATTGTTTTTCGATATGAAATGGAAAATTGGCATTTTTCTTCATTCATAGGTCTAAACGTTTGTACTCTCGACTGGGTTATTTTGGTTGTTCGATAACGTTGCATTTAAAAATATATCTTCATTTCAATTTTATAACAAATACAAAAACAGTGTCTCAAAAAAAGTACCGCTTTATTATAAAAAAGTTGTGCCTGGTGATTGAGTCACATTTTCAGTAGTGAGTTCATTGACAATATCAAAAATATCCAATTTCAAGAAGGTGAAATTTTGGTCTCGTTTGATGTATGCTCATTGTTTCCAAGTGTTCCAATCCCGCAAACTTTGGACTACCTCAGGGAATTACTCGAATTAAATGGTTTAGACGATAAAATTATTAAGGAATACATTCGGCTTACCAGTATTTGTATGAATCAAAATTGTTTTCAGTATAATGGTGAATATTTTCAACAACATGAGGGAACGGCAATGGGTAACTCCTTGTCACCTTTCATTGCAAATCTTTTTATGAGTAAATTTGAGACAGAAGTAAAAGATAAATTCGAGTATTTCCCTAGAGTTTGGTTCAGGTATGTGGACGACATCTTCGCGGTATTTGATACAAAAGCAATTAGTTTAGATAATTTTGTTGCCAAATTAAATAACCATTTCCCTACCATAAAATTTACATATAAAGTGGAACACAATGAACAGCTACCATTTTTAGATGTATTAGTTATTAGAAATAGTGAAAATAAGTTAGAGTTTGATGTATATAGGAAAGAAACCGCGACTCTTAGATATATTCCCAACGATTCACACCACCCTTTTCAACATAAAATGGCAAGTTTTAATTTTCTAATTCACCGTTTGTTAAATTTCCCCCTCAGTAAAGAGAGGTTTGAACATGAGAAAAAATTAATCAAGAATATAGCTAAGAGTAACGGTTACTCAGTCCATTTAATAGATAAGTTAATAAAGAAGCATAAATTTAAGAGAACCCTGTACAATTCCACGACTTTTCGTAGAGATACTGACAATTCGAAATTTGCTTCGTTACCATATGAACCTAAATTCACCCGCGGACTAGATAAAATTTTTAAAAATATTAATATCAATTTGGTTTATAATTCTAAAAACAAACTACAGACGCTTTTGGGTAACCCCAAAGACAAAATCAACAATAACGAAAAGTCAGGAATATACGAAATAAGTTGTAAAGATTGTGATCAAAAGTATATTGGGCAAACAAAAAGATCTATATTGACTAGATTTAAAGAACACATGGCTCATTTGAAATATGGCAGAACAGAAAAATCTTGTGTTGCCCAACACGCTTTTGACAACAACCATAGGATAGATATAAATAATTTAAAATTAATTAGAAATGTAACAAACAGTAGACAGTTGGATGCTTTTGAAAGTTTAGAAATCATTAAGTGTAACAGTAGTATGAATAAGGACAACGGTCCGATACCCACCAGTCCACTGTTTGCTCTGATAAACAACGACAGTTACGGTTCAGTGAACCGTGGCAACAAATTTGGTATAAATAGTGCAACTGTGTAGGCTAGAATTTAGTTTTAATCTTCTCCTGAAGATGCCAACTTGGTTGGCGAAACGCGCGTCGAGAAAAGTGTAGTAGTTCGGTGTTTCGTGGAAAACGTCCAGTTTTTTGTTTTTTGTTTCTACGCCGAAGGTTCCAGTACCCACTCCAGGATTTCTACACTATATTTATGCATCTGTTATCCTTTTCGAGCTAAACCTTTAATATGCTGTAAGCGGCATACATCCCCGTAAGGTCAGTTCGATGGAATAATCCGCTTAATAGTAAGCCGGCATCGAACGTAGCTAAACCGAGAGGAGCACAGATGAACCTGGTATCGAATTATTTACAGCGAAATGTATGCGGCGAAATATGCATCTACGCTCACGTCGCCTGTGTACGGCAGCACGAGATCTAAAGAGCGCCGGATCCCTTACACAAAAGCCAACTATGTAGATAACGTAGCCGGTCTTAAATAGGCAAGGGAGCAAAGGGCACGGTCGACTGCAAAGGGTCTTTATAGTAATTAGGAGTGCAGTTCACTTCTTGGAGAATTATGTTTCCTTTGAGCGCACGAGTTGACTGCAACGGAGTTTTTAAAAGGGCGAAGCTTAGCGTGTCCCGAGGCAAGACAAGGAGTTTGCAGGCACATACAACATTTTTTGAGAAACAGAACCAAAAAATATTAACGGAACAAGAAATATTAACAACCAACGCCATTTGTTTTTAATCAATGAATGCGGAACATTTCCTAGACTTGCCAAAGTTTACTGTTGCTGACATTACCTCGGTAGCCCTCTTATTGATTATAGGCCCATCGCAGACGACAGACAGTCGGCAGTCGGTCAGACTATTTTGTAAGAAGACAGACAGTAGGTGAGAAATCGGAAATCTAGAATCACTGTTCGCACACGTACAGACAGTCGGTGGTGCGTTTAGTTATAACATGGACGGGGTGATGTAGGTACATTCAAAGATTAATGTGCATGGCAACATTACTGAAACGTAGACAAAGAAGGAATAGTAATTTTTTACGATTTTTTATTTACCCACTTACTAGTCAAAGTATATTGAAATGATAGTTTCATGTACTATTTGATGATCTTGTATCTAACACCAGATAGTGCCTATGCGGTACGCATATATGTTACCGACTAAAATGTAGTTCGTGTGCGTTACCTCGTATTAGTGCATTCGTTTCATTAGTTACCAACTTGCCACCGACAATCGAGTCGGTTGCAAAAATGGAACAGGTTCAAATTTTTTAGTCGGGCCGTCTTTTTAGTCAGTCGTCTGCGGTGTCTCATTAAGACCCACCGCACACGACAGACAGTCGGTGGTGCGTTTAGATACACCGTGCACGGGGCGATGCATATGCAAAGATTAATATGCGTTGCAATATAACTAAAACGTAGAAAAACAAGATATAGTATTTTTTTTACGATTTTTTATTAGGTGTGTGAAGTTTTCTAAATTGGAATTTTGAGTCCATTTTAGGCTCATCATTTTGACCAAGTTATGACCAATTTTGACCAGTAAGCAGTTTATTTTGACCACCTTTTGTTTAAAATGCGGAGCAAAACTAATTTTCTGAGTTTTTTTTTCAGGCCGCGCCCCCAAATTTGAATGTTGAGTCCATTTTGGGCTCATTATTTTGACCAAGTTTTGACCAGTTTTGACCAGTAAATAGTTTATTTAGACCACCTGTAGTTTGAACAAGCGGAGCGAAACTAGTTTTTGAGATTTTTTTCAGCACGCACCCCTGAATTGGAATTTTAATAAACTCTTTGCGGGTTAAAACTTGCGGGGTGCGGGCTGAAAAAAAGCTCAAAAAACTTAGTTTCGCTCCGCATTTTCAAACTGAAGGTGGTCTAAATAAACTCTTTACCGGTTAAAACTGATCAAAACTTGGTCAAAATAATGAGCCCGAAATAGGCTCAATATTCCAATTTGGGGGTGTGGGCTGAAAAAATACTCAGAAAATTAGTTTCGCTCCACATTTTTAAACAAAAGATGGTCAAAATAAACTTATTGCTGGTCAAAACTGGTCAAAACATCGAGATTAAAATTGACTTAATATTCTACTTTGGGAGTACTTGTATCACATTTTTTGGAATTACAAAACATTAATATTTAATTATGGGTAGTCAAAAAAAAACAATTACTGTTCAAAACTGATCAAAATTTGGTCAAAATAATGAGCCCAAAATAGACTCAAAATCCCAATTTGGACTTGCGGCCTAAAACAGCGAAAAACTAGTTTTGCTCCGCATTTTTAAACAAAAAGGTGGTCAAAATAAACTGCTTACTGGTCAAAATTGGCCATAACTTGATCAAAATAATGAGCCAAAAATCAACTCAAAATTCAAATTTGGGGGTGCCAACTTCACACACCTTTTTTTATTTACCCACTTACTAATCAACGTTTATTGAAATGAAAGTTTCACATACTATTTGATGATCTTGTATCCAACACCAGATAGTGCATCTGGTTTTGGATACAATGTGGATACTATGTGGTATGCTACTGAACATGCATTATATTTCGCCCAGCTCTGACTAAATTGTAGATTCGTGTGCGTTACCGCGTATTAGTGCATTCGTTCCATTTGTTACCGACTCGTTACAGACAATCGAGTCGGTAGCAAAAATGGAACCTGTTCCATTTTGTTAGTCGGCCGTCTTGTTCGGGCCGTCTTTTTAGTCTGTCGTCTGCCGTGTCTCATTTAAACGTATACAGTGCATTCATACAGACAAAATTGTGGGTGACCGATTGTCGGTCGTCTGCGGTAGGCCTCAATGGGACTAGTTATATTTCGAAGGACCAACAAAGTCGGCAATTACAAACTTCCTTAACAAGGCACCCCTCTAATGATAAAACCATTAAGCTCATATGAAAATATTTCTCCATCATCAGCCACTAAAAGCAACAGATATTAGATCTCATCAGTGTGGCAAATTTGACACCAAATGAAGAGGAAAGAGCTTGTCGGTTATATCTGACCAGACGAGCATGCTATGGCGTCACCATCGTCGAATCGCCCTCTAGCGAGTTTTAATGGGACTAGACATTATTACATGGTGACAGGAGCGAGGACAAATTTGTGATACCTTCAAGGTCAGGATATATCCTGCACGCTCTTTCTTCGTCATTAGCCGTCAAATGTGTCAAATTGATGAGATCTAATACGATCGAAATTCGGATCTGTAGCTTGTGACGGCAGATACGGAGAACGAGGAATATTTCTTGCTTCATGGCCAAACTTGTTTGAATATTGTGCAAAGCTTTGAGGTATTATTCAGCCGAAAATTCGGATATATATCTGGTTTATACAGGATGGACAATTTACTTTCAATGTATGTAATTATTAGGGTCATATAGGTGTCCAATAACTCAGGATCGGCACTACACAACTATATGATAATTAAAGTATAAAAGTATTTTTTTAAGCTCCTTGTAAATTATATACGCGTGTATTTTTTGCCCATGCATACGTACGCCACTGACCGTGCCTGGTTACGCGTTGGGACTCGCGCCGTAGTACGCCGTTCCCGTTGGGGGAGCTCTGGATAGTTAAACGCAGTTTACCCTGCGATATGGCAAACTTTCCGGACCCTGTTATGTAGTATATTAACTAAAGCCGGCTAAACAGCGCGGCGGCCCACAAAGCGGCCCACAACGTAAATAACAGGGTAAGTTTAACCCATCTCTTTCTAAATTGCAACAATGTATTGTTTTCATGAATTTTGTTTTTGCACATACAAGTAGTAAGTAGTATGACGCGTACGATTATGGCCCGCCGCCCGGATTTTTCGGCTTTAATAATAACATTTTTGCAAAAATGCTATTACTATTATGTGAAAAAAGTTTGCAACACACCCAGTCAGACAAACAGAATTAATAAATAGAATATATTTTTTATGTAACTATACAAAACAAGATTTCGATTTGCCATGTGTATGTTAAGGGACGGTCATATTTTCTGTACTCATGAATTTTTTCAGATTTATTCGACAGTTAAAAATCGAGAAAAAAATAATAAAACGTAAAAAAACAGGGTTTTTTCCATACCTAGCTGAGAGGAAAATTTTTTGGACCTAAAATTAGGTCTACCTTTCATAATTGGCCCTAAGAAACACTTTCATCATGTGAAGAAAATAAAAAAGGGGGCATTTCACCATACTTATGGGGGGATACCCTTTTATCTTTTCATTATAAGAAGTATAATGGATAGACCACATTTTACTACATATTTTATTTCCATAAAGAGTGGTATTGGCACCACTTTATCTAAATCATTGATTATATTGATATCGAACAATAATATACTTTTTGAATAGAAAAGAAACTATACTAAGAGCTAGTCCGCTCCTTACCTTTTTAGTGAACATACCGAGATTTCAATATCTCGCCACTACGCGTTTTCACTTAATATGTAAATGATAAAAAGATTACTTAGGAGACTTTGTTAGATCTTATTTCGTATTTTCATGCTGTTGAATAAAACATATTTCCAGCCTGTATACTTCTCGAATCTTATAGTAGAGGGCACTAGGAAAATATGTGAAAAATTGACATTATTTTTAATATGTTTTTATTTTTTGTATGATTCTGAATTATTGACATGTATAACTGGAATACCCTATATCTTTCTTCATATTTCACGAGAATATTGAAAACCGTCGTCCTTGATTGTACTTCAGATACACGTAATACAGTTACAGCTTAAAAGAATACAGAGTATGTATAATGATGGAATAAAAAAATGTGGTATGAATAAACTAAATTTCGCAATCGCAATAGACTTCTCATACTCCCAACACACTTTTGTCCAATTTCTCATAATGTTTTCTCGAGAATATTTGGGTCACGTACTTTATACAATGCAGTTTATATATGTAGTATAATAAAGTCATATAGGGTAAAGTTGCCTAGGAGTCTATTTGAATTGAGAACTATGCAAATTTGTATAAACAAGCACCTGGAGAAATATTTAAAGCGGAATAGCTTTTAATTTACAAAAGAAAAATTTGCAGATAAAAACGACAAGCTACAATGCCATTTTGGGGAAGTTCCTGTAAGTGTAATTGCATGAAACACACACGCATGACATGTAGTTATTTATTTAGGAGTAGCTTCTTGCAATAGTAATATTATTACTAGTAATAGTAATAGGACCACTAGGAGTAGTAATAGTAGATATTTAAGAAAACACTATGAATTTAATAGGTTTAATTCATTTAATAATCATTTCACCTAATATTAACTGTAATGACTTCTGTATACAAATTCTGTAAACAAACTGAATTAGGGCCTTAAAATAGGGTAGATATAAATAATAAGGGTGCGTTTAGTATGGAGTTGTGCTACTAAATGATAGATGTAATAGTATTTGTACCATTTCTTGTACAATTTAAAAACTATGTCTAAAAATATTGCATGTTAGCGATCAAGTACCCCGGACATGATAATGTCGGAACCCCGGACGTTTTGACATCTTTACTGATTCTTACCATCACTGACGACAGACCTTGAGCAAGGAGTTGCTACTAAAAAAAAAAATTCCCAATCAGCCTTCAGCAGCTCGTTCTTCATCGCCAGTGTCCTCAACTAGTCGTACATTGCAGACAACTGAACCGGTGCTTTTAAGTTGCTAAAACAGCCATCACCACTTCCTGAATCATCAAAGAAACGCCTAGTAATGCGTGCTCGAAAAACCCAAAACAGTGAGATTTTACCATCTTCAAAATACAAAAAAGACGTAGAGGACAGGCAGAAAAGTAAGGAAAATAAAAAGGACGAAACGAAAAAAACAAACAAAAAGGTGAAGATGTTAAAAGGACGTTGAAGACAAAGAAAACTATTCAGAAGTATTTCTGAAAAAGATCGAGGACAAGAGACCGAATGAATTATAAGAGGTGTGTAAATTAATTAATTAGACTGATTTTTTTAAATGTTTTTTTTTTTTTTTGACTAGAATTACAATTCAGTATTGTCTCCTTCAAAATAACTTCCTTGGGACCTCACAGCGCTGATCTATGGTCCCAAAATGACGTCCCTTGAGGTGATTTTTCAATCTCAGGAGAAGAAAAAAGCCGCAAGGACTCGAGTCAGGCGAATAAGGAGGCTGAGGAGCCACAGGAAGGTGTTTACTGGTTAAAAACTAGTTTGGTGAAATGACTGTGTGACAAGGCGCATTGTAGTGATGCAACATGCAGTTGTTCTTGATGTTTGGTCTCACACGCATGACCCTTTCTCGAAGTTTTTCAAGAATCTGTAAAAGCGTTGATTTACTGTTTGGCCTGGAGGCACAAACTCTTTGTGGACAATTTCCTGGCTATCAAAAAAGCAAATCAGCATGCATTTGATCTTCGTCTTGCTCATTCTTGCTTTTAAGTGTTGGAGAGCTTGAAGTGTGTAATTCGATGCTTTGGCGCTTGGTTTCCGGGTCGTACTCAAACACCATTCTTCACCATAAAATGGGGATCATTTTCAATCGATTGCAAAAACTCAGTACATCTTTCTCTCCTGATGCCCTTTTTTCCTGGGAAAGGTTTTTTAGAACCATTTTTGCGCAGATTCTTCTCATCCCAAGTTCGTTAGTCAATATCTGATACATGGTGTGATTCAAATTTAACTCTTCCCCGATCATTCTTGTCATCAACCGACTATATAAACTATCTATTCTATAGACATTTTCATCGGTTCTTGAAAATGAAGGCCTTCCGCTGCGTGGACCATCTTCAATCGACTCTCTTCCTTCTAAGTATGCCTTAAACCACCGAAAAACCTGGGCTCTTAAAAAAACACTGTCTCTGTAGGCGTGTTGAAGTTTTGCAAAAGTATCCGTTGCGCTGTGTCCAAGTCTGAAGCAAAATCTGATAGCACATCGTTGCTCAAAATTAATGTCACTCATTTTTGAAACGAACCAGAAAAAAATAGTTTACGAAAACAGTCACAAAGAACAAACAAATGACTCTAACAAATTCAAACTTGTACTGAAGGTGCATTACATGTTAACATATCGCCTTTCCCACTCGCGTCTCCGCAGTGTTGCTGAATCGGGCGATATCTTGCTAGTCTCATTACTTAATTTACAAATCTCGTGTGTGGAGAAAATTTTGAAGAAGACTGGATTCAATGCTATGGATGCAAAGAAGGGACCGTGAAGATAGTGTTTATATATATTCTTCAGATATTCATTATCATTGTGATTGTAAGGCCAAGAAACGGTTGGGCCACCATTGATTACCATGTCCGGGGCTACCCGTCATCTTTTGTGTTCCCAAAAAATTTAGGCCAAAGTATTTTTAATATATTTCATTAAACAGTTTTATATGATTACGAAGTTTTCGTTAATATGATTTAATAAGTTCCTAGTTTGATTTAAAAAAATTATTTGCAATTCATTTAAGTGTCCGGTTCTATCCGACCTTCCCCTATAATTTTGCTCGGTCCGTACAAAATGAGGTCCGCACATCCTGATGCCCAGTTATCCGGCTTAGCACTACACAATTCAATTTTGATGATAAACGGTCCGGGGTGGGGGCCGATGTCCTGTCAATATCGCCAGTTAAATGTGCTCCGCCAACTAATCAACACATAGAGAGATAATAGGCGCAATCACAATAACGGCCCGACACGATTACACACTATGTAGTATTTTAGTGATATGTGAATGGCGCTGGCAACTGCAGATAGACGGTTATGTGTTCGCGCGCAGCGGACGTCGAAGATACGTCAAAAAATACCGGCATAATAGCGGAAGTATGTACGGCCATATAAGCGGCGGCAGCGTAGTCATGCGCACTCAGTAGCGGTGCGTAGAATGTACAGTGTTCGGCAAAACGTACACATCGTGGACAACTTTTCTGTAAAGTGTATCCAGAGTAAATCGAAACAGATGAAAATTAGTCGCCAAAGCTGGTGTCTTTGACGAGACGGTGCTGACAAGACCGATCCAGTGGCGTTACAAATTATTTTAGCATTTCCGGCAGTATTAAAGTATATTAACCATAAGACAGAAAACACGAATCAGACCTCAGTTTTTCTCGTTTACCGCTTGTTTTTTTTCTAAACTCAAAAAACACATTTTACACTGTAGCTTGATTATATACGCACACAAACAGAAAACCAGAAAATATAATTCCTCTTCTACGTTTTTCAAAGTGCCGAATCAAAATATGAGGTCAGGATGCATTAACGACTATTAGTTTTTCCACTAGGAACAAAAGTTCTTATGAAAAACACTAAATCAGACACCATGTCATATACTTGACGAGTTGGTGGCTGTAATGTTACGGGGATGATCTAACAATAACCTAGAAACCTTCAACTCTATGATGCATGAATATAATCCCATCATCACTCTCAACTTCATAGCCGTGGAATTCCAAAGCTTCGTAATCACATAACCTTATAAGTAACCTCCAAACCTTTAACCTCAAAAAATTTGTAAGTACCTAGGTCCTGCGAAATCTGGGACACAACGTGATGACAAGATATGAATATGATCCAATCATGACTCTCGAACCCATAGACCCGAATTCCCATCGCTTTGAAATTCCATAACCTCAATCTCAAACCCATTAATCTCAAAGTCCTATATCTAGAACCTGTAAAATTTAGCATGCAGCAACCTAATAAAGACGCATGAATATGATCCAATCATATCTTTCAACATAGCCTCGCAACTCCATAGCTGTGAAATATCATAACCTCATAAAAGCATCGCTATCAATATTTTGAGCATCTGCCTTGTCGACTAGTGGCAGGACTTTTATAACACCAGTCTGCACGCATTCGGTTAAATGACTATGGAAATCTGCCCATCCTGGATCACGGATTTATGTCAAGTCTATTTATCTCGAGTGTAAAGCTCCCAGGGTTATATACTTAAGATTTCTGGAACTGATGGTCATGATTGAATCATATTCATATTTCTTTATCATTTGCTGTGCTCTAGCAGTTACACACAGATATAGAGTTTTTTTTTAAGTTACGGTTTTTGCGGTTATGGAGTTTTGAGTATGTGAGTCGTAAGTTTGAAAGTTTTTGAGGCTTAGGGTTGTTGTTAGATTATCCCCGTAACATTACAGTCACAAACTCGTCAAGTACATGACATGGTCTCTGATTAAGTGTTTTTTCCTAGGGATTTTTGTTCCTGGTAGAAGAGTTGATATTCGTAAATGCATAATGACTTCAGAATATGACTCAATGCGTTGAAAAACTACATCATACATCATATTACGTCATTAAACCGAAACGACGCCGAAAAGTCGTTTTCTTTATACAAAAAATATGTTTTCACCAAGACGAACGCGTTTAAAGCAGAAACAGTAGAAACATATGAAATGATGCAAGTATACTCAGTTTGCTCGGAAAGATACAAGACACATTAGTGCCACGGTCTCCAAGCAACTAAGTAGACAAACATGCAGATATGAGAAAGAAACACAGCGACAATAGATATGACCAATGCACGTGATACGTCACCTCCAATGAGTAAAGAGCAACGTCTAATTAAACGCATGAAAATTGTGGGCTCGTCCGTACTTTATCTGACATCTCCGTCAAGTCCACGTGGACTTCGTATCAGTAGGGTCAGTGAAATATCGCACATTTTTATGCATATATTTAAAAAGGTAACTCTAGAATATTAACGTCTCCTTGTAGAAGCTCTCCTTCTCTAGCTGTTCCAATTGACTCTGAACACACTTTACTGTTATGACGAGCTATCAACGAAAATTGACCTAACAGTAAGCTTCGCCAATTCAAACGTAGCTATTTGAAAGATCCAGGCCTAACATTGTTATTTTGCATTTTGATAACTTTCAAGGTTGAAGTTCTGTCAACTGTTTCGTCAAGAAACTGTCAATGTGAAAGTTCTAAACCAAAAGAGACAGAAGAGTTACAACTCCAAAAATACCCGGAGTCCCAAGAAATCAGTTACCCATTTGTCGGTAACTGATTGGGGGTACCCCAATGGTTTGTTTCACAGTCCTACTTGAGTTTAACTGTGAATAGTTCGGCCTAATTTATACTTCAAAAGCTAGATATTGGGTTCTAATGTCAATGACGATAAAAAATACCCCAAACAATAAAATGTATTTACAATAACAAACACAATAACCAAAAATAAAACTCACCTAACACAGTTGCCTATGGTCTCATCGTGATTCTGGAAGCAAAATTTAATTATTAGACGCAAAGTAACGTATATTTTCTTCCGTTCTTATCTTATGTTTCACATTTTTAAGACAATACACAATTAATATTATATAGAGCACTCATTCTACATAATATATTACCCATCATCATACTGAAAACTAGTGAGTATTTATACACACGTTACTATACACGCTTCATAAGTAGAAATTTTCACTTATAGCATAATGTCAGCCACGCTACAATATGACAACTCTACCAAACCATGTATATAGAAAAGGTCGACACTAATGGAGATCAAATATTGTAATATTTATTACAAATTGTGGTAATCCATTTAACATCAGCCAAGCGCTGTTTAAAGGTAAATAATAGACACTCGCTTGACTTGGACGGATAAGGATTGTCCTATTGTATATTGTACTTCCGGTAATGGTGTGCATTAACGTGGTGGCGGGTGGCACACAAAAAAACAAATATTGGAGCAAAATAACAGCAACACTTTGATGACAATAGACTATTTAATGAGGAAGACGAATCAGCCTCTCATATGACAACTTATGTGATCCTAACCTTATAAATAATTTATTTTCATCAATTATGAAACCTAACAATGCAACGTGTCAAAACAGTATTAAGCATAATGAAAATAGCCGCTATAATGATAATTATAATTTAAAATTTTAATTTAAAATGATTACAGTACAAGAAGTACATGATTTATTATTTAATTTAAAATCTAATGCATGTGGAACAGACAACATAACGGCAACTATGTTGCAATATTGTAGTCCTTTTATTGATGTTTATCTAACTCATATCTATAATTATGCAATTGAAACCAGTACTTATCCGGATCTATGGAAGTTTGCGATAGGTTGTCCTTCGCCTAAAAAATCGAATCCTGATATCTGATCTATCTGATATTAGAATAATAAGCATACTGCCTTCTATGTCTAAAATCTTTGAAAAAATTATGTTCAACCAAATGTATGAATTTCGAACGATAATTTACCTTCATCTCAGACAGGATTTATAAAACATTTTAGTCCCAGTGTGGCTTTGGCTCAAGTTACTGATGAACTATTATCAACAACAGATAAAAGGAAAGTTGGTGTGTTGGTGCTTCTTGACTTTTCCAAAGCATTTGATACTATTACTCTTTATCTTATATGCTCTAACTTAAAATATTATGGGTTTGATTAGCAGTCAACAAAACTTCTTAAATCGTATTTAACTAATAGACATCAGCAAATTAAAATTAATAACAATGTATCAAATGCCACAAGTATAGAAGCTGGAGTACCTCAGGGATCAGTTATTGGACCATTATTGTTTATCCTTTATACAGCTGATATTTTAAAAAGTCTTAGGTTTGCTAATGTTCAAGCATATGCTGATGATTCACAATTATATACTAGTTTTTTTTTATTAATGATATGATCGAGGCACAGGATAACATCAAGACTGATCTTGACGCGTTATATAATACATGTTTAAATCATAATTTGAAAATGAATTAAGTCCTATATTATGGTCTTTGGCTCCACTGCTAACAGCAACATTGTAAGGAATAATTATATTTCGATTGAAATTAATAATAATTCCTTACCTATAGTTTCATTATCAAGAAATTTGGGTCTAATTATTGATGATGATTTTAGATTTAAATCTCCTGTAGATTATTTACTGAAAAAAGTCTTATTCTTCCATGAAAATTTTATATTCTATTAGGTTCATATTAAATGATTGTTTAAAGAAATTACTTACTGAGTCCGTTGTATTGTCCTCAATTAATTATTGTGATTTTATTTATGGCCCTTGTCTTAATCAAATTTACAAAAAAACGTATTCAAAAAGTGCAAAATGTTTGCGTTCGATATATTTTTGGCTTACGTAAATATGATAACGTGACACAAAAAATTAAGGAATTAAAATGGTTAAATATGCATAATAGAAGACTACTTCATTTAAATCGCTTCGTCCATACATTATTAAAGTCAAATATTGACTGTTCTATAAAAAATAAACTAATTAGAAGGTTCATAATGTCAATATTAGACAGAATGATTTACTTACTCTCCCTCATCATTCTACTGCACTATATCAGCGTGGTTTTATATATAATGCGGTGAAGTCGTATGATAAAATCCCTTCTTCTATAAAAAAATTTGAACCCTAATTGCTTCAAATTTAATTTAACAAAACATATTTTAAACTGTGAATAATGTAGTGTAACTAATTTAGACAGGTGTGTAAGACAACAGGAGTATATCCACAGTACGAACAATGTATATGTATAATATGCACACAGATATACACGGTGGAGACATTAACTGGAATATATTCGCTAGCGGGGTGATGAATGATTTTTCAAAAAATTCCCGAGACACGTCAACTTTTAAATGTATTTACCTACATTTTACAAGTAATACAAAAAATATAGCCCTTCATGGGTGGCTGAAACCACCCTCGACATGATTTTTTTCAAATGCAACCCTATGGCTTGTGACCATTCATTGTAAAGCTGGTGGAAAGAGGAATCCAACGCACTGATCAAATTTTAATTTTTAGTATGTTTGAGGGTTGCATACAATTAAAACGTAATTTTAAAGTTTAATTTATTTTTAACGCAACAATTTTCGTACTCAAAATGTGTGTTGTTTAGTTTTGGAATGTAAACCTTACTTTTCATATGTCCCCACAAAAAATTCCAAGCAATTTTTTGCCACAACTGCTATTTGTTATTTTTTGCAAGTGTTTTTACACGGCCGCCAAGAGTAATTTAGTTTGTATGCTGTATTCAGAGTTTGAAACGAAGTGTTATTTCAAATTGGTGAAAATGTCTTATTTAACTGAATCACTAAAAATCGAAATTTTGATGATGATTGGATATGGTGATAGGGCGCGAACTCAATGCGAAGTCGTTCGCTTGTTTCGAGAAACGCATCCTGACTTGCCACCACTAAATCAAGGTACCATTAGTAAAGTTGAGGCACAATATCGAGAGATGGGTCATGTCAGGAAAGTACCGAGTAAGAGGCAGGCTGTTGTTGATGACGACACGAAGTTGAATTTGTTGCTTGCTCTAGAAAAAAATCCAATCACTCCAGCCCGTCAACTGGCCCGTGATAGTAATCTTAATCACAAAACAGTTTTAAAAATACTTAAATATGAGAAAAAAACGCCCATATAAAATGCAAGCCGTTCAAGAGTTACTTGAAGATGATCCAGATCGACGAGTGGAATTTTGCGATTTATTGATGACTTGTATTGATCAAAACCAGTTATCTTTAGAGTGGATAGTTTTCTCTGACGAGGCTACTTTTACATTAAATGGGCACGTAAATCGCCAAAATTGTCGTTATTGGGCTGAAGAGAACCCCCATTGCAGGAGGGAACTTCATACTCAGCGCCCACAGAAAACTAATGTGTAGGCCGGAATAATACAAGATATAATTGTAGGACCATTTTTCTTTGATGACACTCTTAATGGAGCAAGATACTTGCGTTTACTCCAGCACGAACTAATCCCAGTGCTATGTCATTTATTTCCAAACCCCTTAAACCCTAACTTGACCGACGAGAGGTTATGGTTTCAGCAAGATGGGGCCCCACCACACTATGCTGCCATTGTTCGTCAGTATCTGGACATAATTTTTCCCGGTAGGTGGATTGGGAGGCGAGGTAATATTGAGTGGCCAGCAAGATCTCCAGATGTTACACCACTGGATTTCTTTTTGTGGGGACATCTTAAAAAGTAGGGTTTACATTCAGAAACCCAACAACATAGCAGATCTGCAGGAAAGGATAAGAGAGGAAATCGGAAAAATAACACCGCAAAGGTTGCATAATGTAAGGGACGAAACCTATCACAGACTGGGATGCTGCCAACAAGTGAATGGTGCACATTTTGAACAATTGTTACGTTGAAAATAAATTTAATTTTTAAATTGTTTTAATTGTATGCAACCCTACAAACATACTAAAAATTAAAATTTGATCAGTGCGTTGGATTCCTCTTTCCACCAGCTTTACAATGAGGGGTCACAAGCCATAGGGTTGCATTTGAAAAAATCATGTCGAGGGTGGTTTCAGCCTCTATATTTTTCATATTACTTGCTAGGGCTATATTTTTCATATTACTTGCAAAATGTAGGTAAATACATTTAAAAGTTGACGTGTCTCGGGAATTTTTGAAAAATCATTCACCACCCCGCTAGCGAATATATTCCAGTTAAAGTCTCCACCGTGTATGTAGGTATATATGTACCCCTTTTCTTAGTTATAATTTTTGGTTAGTTACAATTTGTTTTTGTTTATAGTACGTTTGTAGTTTACAGCTCTGTAATTCTTATTTATTGGGGAAATAAAGACAATTATTATTTATATTATTATTATTATTATTATATCATCTTCAACTGCAAAGCGTTAGCACGCTGGAGATGCAACTTCATGGGGGACACAAACCGCAGCTAGGCTTTCCCAAACGAAAACTTTCCCGAGCCAAAACACTACAGTGTTGGAGGCAATTTAAACTGGGCCAGCTGCACTGGAAATAAAAATACAAATTATTCAAGGGTTTCAATATCTGACACATGGTTCGACAAACCTACCCACATAGGATGTCTGTTGAAAATTAATGCTAAGTAAAACTCTCTTATATCCTAGTGCAGTTTCATTCAGTCAATAAGTACAGACACTAACATTTTTACTATGAAGTAGATATCACTTTAATGTTTTTCCTGTGTATTTTCGAACTCTACTAATGTATTTCGATGGAAAAACCAATAATCAGACAAAAGTTCGGAACACGACGACGTACGGTTCACCGGAATCCCCTTACGAACTTCATTAAAACGCAATAAAAAATGTATAAACTTTTTGCTCCTGCAGCTAACTAAAATTAGTGTTCAGCCGATCGTCAGACTCTCAGTTAGATTAGCTGGCGTTCTATAAACTGCATTATAATGGATGTGAGAGCTAATCAATGTTAGCTTAGTGCCGGTTGACTAATTTTTTCCCTTTGGCCTTCTAATTGCGTTTTAAATGTTAATTTAAAATTAAACAAATTTTAAAACCGAGAAATATTCGTATTAATAACTAACTTTTTCTTATGTATTTTGTGCCGCTAAATCCGAATTCATCATAAAAAATAGGGGTTCCATAGCTAATTTTGAAGATAACCTCAAAAAAACTGTCGAAAACGACGTGCTTCGGTTGTAAAAGCTTGAGAAGACCAAAAAATGCCCACAAAGAAAAGTGTCTAGTTCTGGGATGGAGTCTAACTTTTCTTATGTATTTTATGCCGCTGAATCCGAATTCGTCATAAAAAATAGGGGTTCTGCAGCTAATTTTGAAGATAACCTCAAAAAACTGTCGAAAACGACGTGTTTCGGTTGTAAAAGCTTGAGAAGACCAAAAAAATGCCCACAAAAAAAGTATCTGGTTCTGGGATGGAGACTAACTTTTTCTTATGTTTTTTGTGCCGCTGAATCCCAGAATATTCCCAGATTTCCGCTCTCAGAGATACAACAATCTTCAGATTTGTCTTCAGCTTGCTGTTGTTTCAAATTATTTTCGTAGTCTGAATTCCAGAAAGTCAAATGCAAGTATGTTCATGTGATTACTAGAGAGTTTCCACTTAGTCTTGATTTTAGACTGATTCAATCCACGTTATTCAAGATTTTACCGTTAAAAACGCAATTTTTACATATTCTTGAGGATGATCTTTTGAAATTCACTTGTTAAACCAAATTTTTCATAACACATTCGGGTTTAAGAAATTAAGATACATAGGAATGCGGTATTTTATATGTGACGCAAATCATATTCCCATTTCTTTCAAGCTTTTATTACAAAAAAACGTCGTTTTCAGCAGTTTTTTGAGGTTATCTCCAAAATCCGTTGGTCAAACCTCTTTTTTCATAGCAAATTCGGATTCAGCAGGCCAAAATACGTAGAAATAAAGTGTTTTTGATGTGAAGCAAATATTTTTTTTTGTTCTTCTTAAGCTTTTACCATCGAAACACGTCGTTTTCGACAGTTTTTTGAGGTTATCTTCAAAATTAGCTGCGGAACTCCTATTTTTTATGATTAATTCGGATTCAGCGGCAAAATACATAAGAATATGTTAGTATCCATCCCAGAACCAGGCACTTTTTTTGTGGGCCTGTGTAATTGATATACAGGTAGAACGACTGACTAAATTAAAAAAATAATTCCTCTTATCTGTAAATTGATCATGAAGACGGTTAGTTACTTGTTTATAGACGGTTCAGAATCCAATGTCAATTGCCAAAAAGGAACTGGAACTGGAGTACATCTCTATAATCCTAAGACTTCAATTTTCTCTTATTTGAGGAATAATATGTAAATTAATGTAATAAGACTGATTTCTTTTCATTTTTTTTATTCGAATAGAATTATAATTCAGAATTGTCTCCTTCAAAATATCTTCCAAGGGAAGCAATACAGCGCTGGAGATGGTTCTTCCTCATAGCAGTGCTGGAACTCACATACTGGAATAGCCTTCAGCTGGTCGGTTACAACCGTTTGAATGTTTTCTATGGTCCCAAAATGACGTCTCTTAATCGGGAAGAGAATACAAGTCGCAAGCACTCAGGCGAATAAAGAGGCTGAGGAGCAACAGGAATGTTTTTTACCGGTTAAAAACACGTTTACTGAAATGGCTGTGTGACAAGCGGCGTTGTCGTGATGCAACATCCAGTTGTTCTTGATGTTTGGTCTCACACGCGAGACCCTTTTTCGTATCAAAAATCAAGCAAATCAGCATGTATTTGATTTTGCACTTGCTCATTCTTGTTTTTTTTTTGGGGTCTTGAAGAGCTTGAAGTGTGCCATTCCATGGTTTGGCGCTTGGTTTTTGGGGCGTACAAAAACACCCAAGTGTCATCACCAATAACGCCAGGTTCCATAAAATGGGGACCGTTTTCAATCGATCCCAAAAAGTCAAGACACATTTCTCTCCTGATGACGAAAGATTTTTTGGAACCATTTTTGCAGAGATTTTTTCTCATCCCCAATTCATTAATCAAAATCTGATGAACAGTGGTGTGATTCAAATTGAACTCTTCCCCGATCATTCTTGTCGTCAACTGACGATCTGAACGCACAAGATCCCATATTCCGTCGACATTTTCATCGGTTCTTGAAGATGAGGGCCTTCCGCTGCGTGGTTTATCTTCAACCGACTGTCTTCCTTCTGAAAATGCCTTAAATCACCGAAAAACCTGAGCTCTTGAACAAACACTGTCTCGTAGACTTGCTGAAGTTTTGCAAAAGTATCCGTTGCGCTGTGTCCAAGTCTGAGCAAAACCTGATATCACACCGTTGCTTAAAATGAATGTCACTGAGTTTTAAAACGCACTAGAAAAAAACCGGTTTACGGAAACAGTCACAAAGAACCAACAAATGACTTTAACAAGTTGAAACTTGTACTGAAGGTGTATTACATGTTAAACAACCGCCCTTCCAAGTTCCCTCTCCGCAGTGTTGCTAGATCGGACACTACATTGCCAATCTCATTACTTAATGTACACGCCTCGTATAAGAAAGTCTGCCTTTGAAAAAATGTATCTTACTCACTAAATATATTTTTTTCTCTGATAGTCTAGTAACCTTAGAAGCTCCCACTTTTTCAGAAGAAAAAAAGAATGGAAATACCAAAAAAAATAACGCAATTGGGCAACTAACTTCAGTCTGAATATTAGACAACTTGGGTCTAAAAAAATGGAGTAATATACATATGTACGTACGGTCGTGTTGAGATGAATGAAGTTTATTTTTTGGTTATAAATTATGTTCTCACTTGCACGAAGTTACCATGGATTTATGTAAAAAATTACTTTGACATTTTACTTGTCAAATTTCAGAAAAATCAAATGTTCCAAACTATCATCAAAAATGCCTAGACAACTAACAGAGCTTGATAAAACGGATTATTTCAAAAATAGAAGATGATTGGTCAATAAAAATAGGTCAATTATAGTAATAATCCCCCTAAAATCTGATGTGGGTCCCATCCCTCCTTACGAAAATACGAGAATTTCAAATTCTACCATCCCCCACTAGTTCGTATACTCCGGCCATTTTAGTCGATTACGAATTTATCGCGGATGTCGGCCTGGCATCCGGTTCTGCTGATTGCCGCCGGAAGTAGAGGTCCCCTGGTGCATCGAGCCGGAGTTTATAATTCAGTTACGCGTCGGATCGGTTCGGTGGAGCGACGGCCCCGTTCGGAGTGGGGCCCAGCGAATAATTAGCGAAATATTATTTATTTCGCGGCTGAGGCTGGCCCTGCTGGCTGGATACAACACAATCAGCATCTCATGCATTAGGGATGATTTAGTCCGAGTTACACACATGTGGGGCATTTTTAAACGCAAAATATTTTGCGTTACAACCAGTGGGTTCTTCCACTACGTCATTGAGTTAATGACCTCCCATACAATACACATACAGGGTCGAGCTAAACTTCAGGAACGGCTCTCGATTACAGCTGAACGGAAAATCGTATAATTTTTGGGTTTTCGACAATGTAATAAATAATGTTTTTTGAACTTCATAATTTATGACATTTATTTAGGTCCGTGACGTCACCATCTACGGAGGTATGACGTAATCCTTTTTTTTATGAAATACCATTTTTTTATTTTGATACTCTGACCAGTTCTGAGTTCAACGTTAAGGTTCGTATGGATTCAGTCATGTAATTTTGTCACAGTATCGTAAAATCAAAATAAAAATGTAACTTTCATATCTAATGAAAGTAAGTCATTTACATAATATTTTCATTTTTCTCAGTGCTAAAAATGGGCCAGCTTTTACAACCCTACATTTTTTTCCAAATTACCATTTGCGATTAAAATAAAATAACACTTCTTAATGTTTTGTTTCTATAGTTTATAGACACTATATCAACAAAAAAATTATTGTAAATAATTAATACGGCCGCAAAAGGAATTTTGTGGCCGTATTAAAAACAGAATTTTCTTTAGTTCTAAAGTTCCTATTAATAAAATTGATTTCAAGATGGAATTTTTGCAGAAATAAATGAGATTAATAATACTCTTCATCTCCTAGAAAATTTTTCGGTTCCCTTTTTTCGATCTCAGTAAAAAAAAATTTTTTCCGGTTAATGTTCCAATTTGTATCTCTTTTCGTCTTTAAGTTAACCCAAATTAAAGCCAAGAAACAAAAAATATATATATGAAGTTGTTGAGCTTTGAACCCATGCTGTCAAATTCAAAGGCAAATACAATTGTACCTATGGCTCAAACCATCAAAAATTTGTTTACATGTCATATCAAAAAAATTTGGCTACGACAAGTTTTTCTTTCCACAGACAACTTGAGGTCAAATTTATTCGAATGCTCGTTATTACTTGTGACATCTAGAGCCGACTCTGTCATCTAGAGCCGAGTCTGTTTTTCGGTATCAGAATTTTTGATCCGATCTTTAATGATGACCCATTTGATTTATTTTTTGTGAAAATGAATAAGTCCAGACACAAGCCAAGGGGTGAAAGATTAGCTATGAAATTCGTCCCCCTTTTTTTAGCAATAGCAATTTTTAAATTGTTGGTAATGTATCAATGTAAGCTTGTATATGCTTTGTGTGCTTGCAAATATAAGCTTGTTGGAAATGTACAAATGCAAGAATTAATCTGCTAAAAAATGCACTACATGACAAATATTGCAGTGAGTATCTAAAAAGTCGCATTTCTTTTTAGAAAACAGTTGTTTGGATCTGGTTTTGAGGCATATACGAGGTGTGTAAATTAAATAATGAGACTGATTTATTTTTTATTCTTTTATTCTAATAGAATTAAAATTCTGTATTGTCACCGGCACTGGAGACGGTTCTTCCAATGCTGGAACTCATATACTGGAATAGCCTTCAGCTGGTCGGTTGTAGCCGTTTGAATGTTTTCTATGATCCCAAAATGACGTACTTTGAGGTGATTTTTCAATCTTGAGAAGAGAAAAAATTCACAAGGACTCAAGTCAAGGGAATAAGGAGGCTGAGGAGCCACATGAATATTTTTACTGTGGACAATACTATTTTACTGTTTACAATTTCTTGGCTATTAAAAAAAGCAAATCTGCATGCATTTGATCTTCGACTTGCTCTTCTTGCCTTTTAGGGTTTTGAATAGCTTGAAGTGTACCATTCCGTGCTTTGGCGCTTGGTTTCCGGGTCGTACTCAAACACGCAAGTCTCACCCCCAGTAATGACACGTTCCATAAAATGGGGATAAGTTAAGACACATTTCTCTCCGTGTGTTCTGTTCCTGCGAAAGATTTTTTGGAACCATTTTTGCGCAAATTTTTCTTATCCCCAATTCGTTAATCAAAGTCTGATGAACAGTGGTGTGATTCAAATTTAACTCTTCCATGATCATTCTTATCCTCAGCCAATGATCTGAACGCACAAGATTCCGTATTCTATAGACATTCACCTGGGCTCTGCTGGACTTTTTTCTTGTGCGTTTTAAAAGCTAGTCTTTTTAAAATGCACTAGAAAAAAACTTGTCTATGAAAACAGTCGCAAAGAACAAGCAAATGACTCTAACAAGTTCAAACTTGTACTGAAGGTGCATTACATGTTAACCCACCGCCCTTCCGAGCCGCGTCTCCGCAGTGTTGCTATATCGGGCACTACATTGCCAGTCTTATTACTTAATTTACACACCTCATACATATATTATTTGAAATGCAGATCGCTGGTATTAATTTCGTTCATCATAGTAAAATACTTTATTATTTATTATATTATTTATTAAAATATTTTACATCATATTAAAGTATTTTAGATTATATAAATAGCAGAAAAGGCTATAATATACACAATTTTCTAAAAAAAAGGGGTTAAGATTAATAGCTTATCGAAACCTCTCTTTTAATTGAATGTTCGACATTATTATGGCGGACTTTGTTTTGCGTTATCAGGATTTTGAACCGACCTCTAGAAGTGACGAAATAGGACCTTACACCATAAAGTTTCCGTAAATTTTGGTATTACAAAACGCTGTCACCCCTTCACGCCGATTAAATGGGTCAGTCGCAATCAGCGTTTCATTACGAGATTAGGATCTTTATGCGAAATTACTCGTTTCCTCTTCGGGCCGTAAACATTTAACCGAATACTTTTGCGGAGTATCCGAAACAATGGCGCGCATTATTAACGCAGATATTTATATTCCGGATTAGAGGGTACGAGGGAGGCCCTCGGCCGGACCGGTGTTTTAACTTTTCCGGGCCGCGACCGGAATATTAAGTTCGGTAGCGTTCGCTGCCTTTGTAATTTCACCGTGAGGGCCATATCGGCCCTATATTCTAAAAAGTCTCGTCCCTCCTGCAGTCGAATTCTGCGTAGCTGGGGGTAAACTAATTTCGAAACACTTTCGGCAACTTTTGCGGAGAATTGATGCTTCGTTATTTCAATCGAAAAAATATTGGTTTCAAGTCACGCCCTCCTGGAGGAGACGGGAACATGACGGAGTCCCGGGATTGTAGTTACATCTCAAATTGGATCGAAGTGGAAGCGAAAGCTCGTCACGACTTCCGCGTAAAGCAATCGCACTATGCACGAGTCTGCCTACATGCCTGCACCCTCAAGTGCACAGAACGAAGCTACAAAATGCCCAGGTGAACATCCAAGGAAACCTTTCTGAATTGCTTTTAACATGTGAGAGCTTCAATAGAAAAAAAAGTTGCAAAACTGTAGGGCAGAGGGAGGCACAATGATACAATTTTTGTCGTGATTATGATTTTGTCCAAGACAAAATACGTGTCGCCATCTTCTTATTTTAGGCTTTTTTATTAACTTTTTTATTGTCTACATTTGCATCAAACTACCTCTCTGGTGGGGTAAATTGATACAGGGCTGGGGAACATTGATACACATACAATACACTAGAGAGAAAAGTAATATTGTAGTACAATATTTACTGAATTATAAGATTAGGAACTGTTGGAAAATAAAAAGATCTATTTTGGCGAAGTGTACCACCAGCAGCAATGGATTTGGGCAGTTTGAATACGACATCTCCTCGAAGCACTAAACTGATGTCCTGAACGTGAGGAAAACAAAAGTGTTATGCCAGTTTTTCTATTCCGTAAAAAAATTGACCTCTATTTCATGGTCATTATAAATCGTGACAATTTGTGTACGGCTGTTTTCCCTTTTTAAAAACTTGAAGACAACAAAATCGCCTACATTTAATTCATCATCATACAACAATGGTAGTTCTTCATCACTGACATCGTTAATTTAATCAGATAAGCTCATTTCCACTTCACTGTCACTTTCGGATGAACTTGGAACATTTCGGACCGTTTCTTTAATATTAAATTTCACCTTCTTGGTTACTTGCTTAATTTTTTATCATATTTCTTTTCTTAGCGATATCCTCTAATCGTGTTTTTTCTGGTGTTGTAGTGTAAATACGAGACTTTCTCGCCTCTGCCTAGTTGTTTGTATAACTTGTATATTCACAGTGATATATTCTGATTTGGTTTCCGCCCGCAGCTTCTTCTTCTTGCCCAGATTCATCTGAAACCTCTGGATTCTCATTTTTATGATTCTTTCTATACTTTTCGATTCTATGTTGAAGTGTAGAGGGTTTTAAACCATGATCAGCAGCTGAAACTCTAATTGATTTGTGATTTTTAATAACATCGGTTATTGCAGTCTTTATAGTTCCTTCGTCAATGAATGTTCTTTGTGATAAGTAGGTACCATTTTCATTAACCTGAAACAACTAACATGTCCTCGTATAACTTACTGAATCTGGTTTATACAAATAAAATAGTACATTTGTAAATTGCAGAGGTACATTGATACACTGTAGAGACACATTGATACACTGCATCAATGTACCTCTCATACACATGTATCAATGTACCCCAAATGCACTCTTAGAGTGCATACACTTGGTTGCAAACAATGTTTAAATAATACTTACGTTTAGGAATGGTGACACAAGCAGTATGTAACTTTACTCTCACTCGTTATTCCGTTACTAAATTTTTATGACAAGTAGCCCACACTAGCGCCATCTTTGAGGTAATAGATTGAAACAAATGGACTTCTTCTGCCGCGAAATTTTAAATGCGTATCAATGCGCCTCGTGTATGAATGTACCTCTCTCTCCTATTCTAGGTTTTGCCTCTTCTAGAACACATACAGCATCTACAGAATATTACTAGAGATTGTGAAGTTAATCCGACTAAAATTGATGAAGTTACAGTGTAGACTCCTCTGGAGCATTTAGAATTCATATGATATATAATATGACTAGAGTTCGTGCGAGCGCGGAGTGTAACAGGACTGTAGTCAGTTAACGAATGAAAATATTAATATGTTTATATAAATTATGTAGTAACATAGTACTATTTTTACCAAATAGTACGGTTAAGTCAAGGATAAAATACCTATATAAATTAAGATAACACGTAACAATGGCAACACTTACCTGACCCGACAAACGTCAGTGTTGAGGCAAGGTTTCCATGGCAGGTTGGCGGTGGTTAAACATATTATCATGTGCTTTTCTAAGTGTTCTTGGTATGAAACGGCGACGTTTATCACTTAATATTAACTTTTATCTGAATAATTTATAATGCGTTCACACACAGTACAAAAAACGGTCATTTCCTTGAATACGTATGTCCCTAAAACCCTCGGGATCACTGGTAAACCACGTTTGAAATATTTACCGTCTATTTCTTTTCACCTTTGGCATGGTACCTTACTTTATGCACTTCTCCCCTCAACTAATAATTATTAATATTTATAAAGTTATTTAAACGGCGAATTTCAACACACGGCGAATACGTAAAAACGAAACGTATCAACGCGATGCAATACGTGCGACTGTCTGTTACAGCGTGCCATAAATAACTAAAACCTAGCGCAGTTTTCGTAATGCAAGTCAGCTGTGAGCGAGTCAAGGGCAGGACATGCACAGTGTCGGCACTGTGACATTCGCGCTTGGTAATAAGTAATACTATTTAATAATCTACTACGGTGCAACATAGTTTCTGTGAACATATTAACATTTTCATTCGTAAACTGACTACGGTCCTGTTACACTCCGCGCTCGCACGAACTCTAAATATGACACATACTTAGACAAGCAGTATCTCGGAAAAACGGTTTGACATAGGACAAAAATGTTAAACATAAAAAATATTCTTTTTAACAGTTGGTATCTAACAATCGAAGTCATCAAATATGCAAAATCTGTCACCGGATAAGAGCTTCTCTCCAACACCTTATGCAGTTATGAGAAACAATCATCTGGATCTCTAGAATCGAATGCAGGTCAAGAATCTTCCAAGATCTTTGGTATTAAACCGATTATCTGCACTACTGAAAAAAAAAACAACAGCTGAGGACAAGAGCAGCATCAGTTCGGTTTTCTTATAGCCTCACCTCGTATATAATGTTTTTAGTACACAGGAGGAATCAATGTAATAAAATCACATATTTCAGAATATAAATATATATATTTTTTTTTTAAGAAAATACCGTTATATGGACACACTTTATTCACTTCATTCATGCACTGACCTACCACCATTCGTATATTTAGAATCCTAACAACTGAACTCGGAAGCTGAGCTGAATTTATATATTTTTTTTAACATGAAAAAGGCGACATCGTCCCACGCTGCGCTGTTCTGCGGGAGACGAGAGATGACAGAGAATTGCGGGATTGTACTTAGACCTTAAATTAGGTCAAAGTGGAGTGGAAAAACTCGCCACGGTTTCTTCTTCCCATAGCGCAACCCGGCGCTGCCGCTGTAGCCGTCCCTTGTACGGCCAAACCCACTCCAGGTCCGCTGGAATTGTGGGGCCACAAATTGCTTGTAAAAAGTCATTCTGCTGAGTTACGTCTCCTAAAGAAACCGCGGCTAAATGGTTCTTGCCGCAAGAGACCTAATTACACACGGCGTAGATAAATTAATTCAAATCTAGGGCGAGGATTAAGCATTATCAATCATCTAGATGCATAGATTTTACTAGGCGAATCTATTATGGCGGCACTTCACTTGGCGTAGCGTATTCGTATATTTGTTGTATTTATCCAAAAACGGCGATGTGTAGAGAAGCGATTCGCTATATTTGCTTTATTTGTACAAATAACGCGAATAGCGCTAATAGCAAATACACGTTTCCGTCCACTTGTCGGTTTTCAATCACGCATCAAAGAAGTCAAATAAGGCGAATATTTGCGGTAACCGTCCACACTTGGTTCCACCAGCGCTGTGTTCGTCATGGTTTTTAAGTAACTTTGTACTCATGTAGATTTAACATGTATTGGTAATAAGAAGCATTCAGGTAATAAGCTGCTGTCGCTGTGAACACGTCCATCACTGTATTCACTGGTTCTGAATATTCAAACATATTTGGCATGTTTGAATACATCGAATGTTTGTACAAATACAACGATACTCAAACACAAATACGCTACGCCAAGTGAAGTGCCACCATTCCATACAAACTGAGTCAAAAATAATGACTAAAGTTGGCATACGGCAAGGCAAGAGACAGGCAACTCGTGTAGCATGCGATGGGGGTCTTTTCAATTCCTATTTATTTCAGTGTGTTGGCAACCAAAAAAGAAAATAGTTTGACAACTGACAGTTTATGGTTCGTAAAAATGGAGCACTACACGAAAGAACAACGCGTTTTCATTGTTGAACAATATTTCAAAAGTAATGAAAGTTTGGCTGCTACAAAATATGGTCGGAATATTGATTTAACTTCGTCAACAGTGAAGAGAATACTTCAGTTCGAGACTGTATCAGTTGAGGACGCTAAACACACTGGCCCAATAACAAACCGTTCAAATGATAATATCAAAGCAGTGCGTGACAGTGTTGGTGAATGTCTAGGAACATCGATTCGGTGTCGTGGACAAAAATTGCAACTTTCTAGAAGCTCTCTTCAACGTATACTAATCAAATATCTGCGTCTCCATGCTTACAAAGTTCAATTGACACAAGAACTGCAGCCGAATGAACATGTATAGACAAGAGAGTTCGTTGAATGGATGATTGAACAAGGCAATGCTGATTTTTCGAGCAAAATTATCTTAAGTGATGAAGGTAATTTTCACCTTCACGGCTTCGTTAATTGTCAAAATTGCTGCATTTGGTGTTCAGAGAACCCACATGTGATTGTCGAAAAACAAATGCATCCACAACGTGTCACTGATGCGGATTTTGAGCTGGAGGCATCATTTGACCATACTTCTTCGAAAATGAAGCATGTCAAGCTGATACTGTTAGTGCTGCTCGATATCGCGACATGATAACCGAGTTCTTTCTGCCTAAATTGGATGATATTGATATGGACGACATGTACTTTCAACAAGACGGTGCGACTTCCTCTCTGGACTTCCTGGTACTTTCAACAGGACTTCTGGACTTCATGGTCTAGTTTCGGTGATCAAAATTGCCCCCCTAGGTTATGTGATTTAACACCATTGGGTTTCTTTCTATGGGATTACTTGAAGTCAAACGTCTATGTCAACAAGCCGACGTCCACCCGTGCATTGAAGGAGGAGATTCTCAGCCACATTTATGCAAAATGGTCATGGAAAATTTCGACAAAAAAAATCCCTCCAACCCCTTCAGCCCTCTCAACCGCACATTCCATTAAGCTAAAAACCATTGATTTTGCAGGCTGTCACGTTCAATGTACATGTTTTTCAAATTCGTTGTGCATATCTTCCATTGTTTACGAATTACCTATAATAATAATACTCACCCTATAATTACTCCGAAGAGTAACCCCTTAGGTCCTCTCAGGGACCTGTGCGGGAAGGAGTGGCTATTATTATTATTTGCCATGGCGCACTGGGAGCGACTTAAGATTATTTCGGTAACGCATTTGCTTTACAGTTCTGAGGAAACCCAGAAAACTCAGAACATTACCAAATCTAGGGCATGTGCGGTTGGATTGGCATCTATGCATCCACACCTATACACTAGTGTATTAGTGGTTGCATATCAAGCCCTGGCGGAGAAAGCGAGACAATTAAAAATCGCTACCCCGGCTGGGACTTGAACAACGCACACAGAGGTATCGCGACTGGAAAGACGGTGCTTTAACCCACTCGGCTACCCGTGCCCCAATATATATACTTATATACCTATATATAAGTAAAAAGGGTATTACCCCCATTTATGCCCAACCCCATAATATATTAAGCTCAGAGCCTAATCAACTTCATACCTCATCATGGTGCATAAGTGTTCCAAATTTCAAGTTGATATCTTAACGTGCTCTTGAGTGACACTGTACAAAAAAAGATTAACATATAGACAACATTTTCTTTTTTGCTGAAAGTTCAATCACGACGTTGTATGTAGTTGATAAATGTTATATAGTATGCTGTAGTTGATAAATTGTATATATTTTTAAAAATTTTAAAATTATTATTAACGATAACTGTACAAATATATTCATAAAGAAGAAACATTGTTCCCATGCCATATCATTATTCAGAGCATTCTAATAAAAAAAGAATACGACCGATAAAAATTACGACAAATTATAAGTAAGTTATAACACCACCGATGCCAATACGTACCAAAGCGTCATGTTGCCTTATCCCCTGGTACAAAATTTTGTGTTTTTTGCAATATGTTAGTGAAATTTTCTTACCAAATCAGACAATTTTTTATATTTCACGCTTATGTCCTATTAGTATTATTTTAATACCCATAAAAGTTTATAAATGGCAGCAGTCACCACTGTATAAATATTTTAAAATACTACAGAATATTGCCAGTTGATAAAACGTGAATCACATCGAACTGCCAATTGTGGAATAGCATTACTAAATGTACATGCACTAGAAACAAACTAAAGCCAACTATACTGGTACTGGTGGCTGCACCAGGATTTTCTTGATCTGAAAGATGAGGCGCAGGGCTAGTTTTATAAATGAATATCCCCCTTTATTTAGATATTATGCCATTTACATATTATGTTTATACTCAATTGTTCATCAAAATCATCTCTTTCATTCTGTTCAAGACATATTGAGAGATATCGGTATTACGATGGAGCATAAAAAACCATTCATGTTATATCGAATTTAGTTTTTACTGTACTAATTAACACATAATTTTATTGATGAACGAAGGAAACTCATTCCTTCCCACATAAAAAATAATGTTGAGAGAAATAATGAGGGCATGATTTTACCTGCTTCGAAGGTTGTCGCCTTTCATAGTCACTACTTTGTTTAGTGTTGAAAAAATATGTGGTATTAAAAAAAAAAGATCTGTGCGAGGATTTCATACAGGCTTAATGCCTAGCCAGAAAGATGTGGTTTGTTGTTTGAAATGAAAAATGATGTTACGATACGTTGTGACGAAATGCCATTAACAAAATGCCTTATCATTATTTAATCAGCCTGATGTATCCGTCTCCTTTCCATCCAAAAAAAAAAAAAAAAAACAAACAAGAACTCCATTAGCAATGATGAAATGTATTTTGTTAGCCGACTTTATTTTTTGCGCAGACCAATAAGTAACTAACTAAAAAAAATTATATAAATATGTTTTTAATCAGACCAGTATAACCATACATATGTATGTACCTACATGTCAGAGAAAAACAATGCTAATTACAAAATTATTTAATGAACAAAGTGAGATGGTCACTCTTTTTAATTTAGTATGATTTTTTGGTACACTGAATTTATATCAATAATTAATACAATTATAGAAAAAATAAGGTATTAACATGGAGCTCCATTCACGATTGACCTTCACTGTTATATGTTTTTTCTTCACCTACAATAGTTTATTATGAACACATTTTAAGATTAAAATTTAAGATTTACAAATTTTACTTGATTTTGTAGATAGGTACTTAAGGTAGTACGGTTATGAAAGCAATATTTTAAGAAGTCCTCAAAACTTGGAATATAAGTCACTAAATGCATAATACACACGCTGTTAAAATTTGAAGATGATTGACCTCATCAAACATGAGATACCTAATTGCAATTAACAAAGACATTTTTTTTACATACTGCATGGGGGAAGCGTGGGAAAATGACCAATTTATTTTTGTCTATCATTGAAGGACTTTTAACATCTCGATAAAAAAACTAATATTTGTTTGAATAATATATTTGGAAGATATTAAACATATCTTTTTAGGATTAAACACATTAGGATTAAACATAAACAAAAATTAGAAATACCTCATAGTTTTGATAAACAATTAAAATAAACTACTCATTTAGACGATCATTTTGGTGGGAATGATACGACAACGTTGTAAGGAGAGTAAAATATCGGAACGAAAGGAAAAGGCGCGAACATATGAAGGAATCAAAAAGTATAAGAGCAAATACTTTAAAATATTTATTTAATAAGTAATTGATATGCATTAACATGAAGGAATGTCTTATAGAATACTTTATTCATTTGTTATAAATTATAGCATTAAATACAAAATATATTGAACGATAAAATTATAACCAAACATAAAACAAAAAATTTATGACAAATAACAATTCCTATTGCAATATTTTATTTTTTCGCAACTTTTATTTTTTTATAAAGGACTTTTTTTAATAAATCTTCCTTTGTAACGGATACGATCTCCCATAATTATTTATTTAATTAAATAACAACAAAAACAGTAAGGTGTTTATGTTTACTGCGCTTAGAAACTATAAGTACCTCTGGGCTGTATAAGATGAGCAAGGAAAATACATACGCGACATTGCCAGATTTTCATACAGAATAATATTTCACTCATTTCATTCTTTTCAGTATAGTCACGATAACAAAAACGTATTGTACGGTCTCAATACTGCTAATACGTATAACGTGAGTACTAAGCCAAAACTTTTTAACTGGACTGCTGCGGAGGAACTACCTTAAAACCAATGTTAGGCCTGAAAGTAAGGGAAGACGATTTATCTTCTGAGAATCGAGTTTTTTTTAGTTTCGTTAGGTTGGGATTTCGTATTTCTTGTTCGTTTCAAACAAGGCACTACCGCTGTAAAAGTATATTTTCATAAAATATTCAAGAAAAGTTAATATTAGCCATAGGCAACCAGAATCTACTAACTAAACTTCTAAAAAAACTTTGTATTTATGCTCATAAGAAGGTAGGTATTTGAACAATCGGACAAGCAGAAGCAATATTTGCCCCAGAAAAATTGGCTTTTATTTAAATCCAACGGAATCAGATCCGCACCAATTTATGCCTATTTACTGGAATGCATTTCCAGCAAAAAGGCAACGGAATCCAGCGAGCGCGGGTATATTCCGAATAGAAAACACTGTTCTAATATATTGTTGCATTTATAATTGCGTCAACGTTTATTCCGTATGAAAAAGCCAGTGAAATATAGGAGGGATTATTCCTGCCATAAATGTTGGCGACACGAAATTATGGGGTAAACAAAGACGGACGACGTGAATTTAATTCGAATTACGTGCATTTGTACATACATATGTACGTATGTGTGTGTCGTTCGAGGGACAACATAAAAATAATGCATACATACAAGTTCGTGTCTGACATTGTGAAATTGAAAAGGTTCGGTAACGTCAATGTCACGAAAAATAGCACTCAAAAGAATTTACCCAGAAAAACTCGTGACGGATCATTGCTATGCTGATATATACAAACATCGGCAGCAATGTTTATATGATACAAGAAATTTACATTCACCTGGCTTGTTTGAGGTGCAAAAGAAAAGAGCATTAGACTGTGTTAACCTCGAATTATTGTTACATAAACTCTAAGCATATGGCATACTTCGTACTGCTTCAAAGTGGATTAATTCGTTTTTGCATCATCAAAAACAGTAAGTCAAACTTACATTAATATTAAATCGCAACAGCTATAAATTAGTATGAGAGTGCCCCAAGGTTTTGTGCTAGAGTGGAGAAGTAATGTTGTCAATTATTGAGTATTAGCATAAATGATAATATTATTGAAAACTACAGTAGGCGCAAAAATTAAGGGATATAAAAAAAATCCCAATTTTTTAGGTAATTTTCAAAGAGCTGTAACTTGGGGACAAATGGTCGTAGGTAAAAAAGGCAATTGAAGCTCCAAGTTTCTTAAAAAAATAATTTTAATGTAATTTACTTTCGTTTGTAAAACATATTCTCCTAGAGAACTTGTTAAATGTTATAATATTTTAACTTCAACATATACGAGTATCTCTTTTTGTTTTAAATAAAATTATTGTGTTCTATGTGATGTATATATATATAAATGTGATGTATATATACAAATTAGACAGAGGATACCAAGATTATTATATTCAACCTTATAAATATATAAGGTTGTATAAATATATAAGATATAAATTTATTATTTGGGTTTACATGCTTTTAATAAATTACCACTTCACATCAAATAATCGACATATTTTAAGTCGTTTAAGAAAGATTTCAATAATTATCTTGTAAATAAGTGTTATATATACTTTAAAAAGAGTTTTATCTAGGTACTGCAAATTATAAAATATTACGTTCTATATCTTATCTGTATTTTTTTTGTATTAGTGTTAAGACTGACCATTTATATACAAATGTAATTTGTCAAAAGGATATGAAATGAAATTGATATTTTAAAATAACTGTTGATTAATGAGTGAATAATATTCTGTTAAATTTCATGTGGTATACAATATTTTTACAGTACCTCTTTTTCTTTTCACAAGTAAACACGAGCAGCTGAAGTATAATCCTCCTAATACTACATGAAATCATAAAATAACACAAATAACGTATAATTTTTTTGAAATTCTCAAAAATGGCGAATGCGCTAGTGATGATAAAATTCTCCTTGGGAAAAACGGATTTCATACTAAATGAAATATAAAACTGTCAATTACGAAACTCCAATGCATATAATATTTGTAAATAAGTAGGAAATAAAATTTTCAATAAAATAAAAAAATGTGAAAAAACACACCCGCATTGTGTGTCTCAGACTGTAGGCTTGGAAATATTACTGGAACTTGACACGTTCATTTATATAAAGGCAATTGGGGATTCGCCGAGTTAAACGGATATTGGGGTGGGGGTTTCACTATTCAAACTGTTTGTAAATAATAAAATAAATATAATAATAAATTTAGGAGCCAATGTGATATTTTTGGGTAAATCTTGAGGGATTGCCGTAAGTTAGAGATGGCCAACTCAAAAAAATTCTACAAATACTCGCTAGGTATCACCTGTTTTCTTTTGCCTAGTTTGAAAATTAGTTATGAGTTCATGTTACAAGTTGTGGTTGTGTAATTTTTGAAAAATGATGTGTTTTTAAGTAATTTCCGATTGGCTTATGAGTCGTTCTAGAACATAACCTCAAGAAAACCACGAGGGCTAATAAATTTTATCACGTGCCTGGTGTGACCATCTCTCCCGGAAAATTAGGATATTCGGTATGGGTGTCATGGCCATAGTATTACTAGCGAGGTTTTCATATTTTTTGGACTAAGACAGGCACGTTTGTGTTAATTTCAGATGCCAAATAAATACCAAAGAAAAGGTAATTAAAGGCCGCAATAAACGCTTTGAAAAATGGTAAAATGTCAGTTTAAGCAACTATCTAAAGCCTATCAAATTCCAATAAAAACCGTTTCAGGCGTAGAAAAGCGTTTCAAAAACAATAATGACAAAAAAGGAGCTGTGGGACCAACTTGAATTAAACGACTCCCGGATTTGACTCCAGCGCAAATTTTAATGGAAATATCTCCTGTTTCACAAAGAGTTATCCGAAGTATGTAAACGAGCTAAGCAAGTCAGCACATTCCTGGAATAAAAAAAACACACACATTCAAATGAGGAAATGTAAGGAAGATATGAATAATGCCAAAATGCTTAAAAGTATTACTAAGAAGAACGTAAATAAAGAAAACAAGACTAAGGAAAAACAAGACTAAGAAAGACATAAAAAAACAGCGGTAAGAAGTGCCCCATGAAACACAAAATCCTTAAGGAGAATATCTGACAGTAGCAGCGATGACGAACAGCCAGTTTTATGCGATGCATCAGATGAAGAGGCTGAAGGGAGAGAATAAGATAACTGTGTGGGATGTGGGGAGAACTATTTCGAAACACCTTTTGTGGAGGACTGGCTTCAGTGTATTATTTGCCAACTTTGGGTGGACGAAAATTGCACCGAATTCAACGACATATGTTCAAAATGTGGACAAAAGAAACGAGTAACTGAAGCCCGAAAAATTAACGGTGAAAAAGGAGAAGCAGTAGAATTAAGTACTGACCAACTTTCCCGGTACTACCAAGGCCGCCTCTCCCGGACGGTCTGGGAGTGAGATGGCCAGTTGTGATTTTTAAATTCTATTATTTTTTAGGTTGGTCCTATTAGAAGTGATTATAATTTTATTAATTAATGTGTAGTATAACATTCAAAGTTTAATTAAAAATAATAATTACAATCTACATATACTTAGTTTTATTTTAACTGGACCTTGAAAAAAACTATGGCCAACTATCCCAGACTTACCCTACTTTATTTTATTTGAAATTATTTTTTTTAAAGTATTGATACATGATTTTGTTTTTAAAGGCCAAACATCGTCCTTCGGCATCCCTCATTCGCATTACTCCGTGCGAGAATGAGGACGAGACATTTGTCAAAGAATTAATGCAATTTAAAAATTAATAAATGCGTAAAAAGAGTAAGTAATTAAAAATCCTGATGGTTGTATTTCCCATCTTCACCGCAAAAATATTGTTCTGAGCAAAATGCATCTTTAAGTTGTCTTAATTTATATCGCTCTTGATGCGAGAAATTGAGCCATCCAGGCAAATATAAAGAGAAACAGAAAACTTCCGTTATATTCTAATTAATTTTTCTCCTGCATTTAAGCGAATGTAATTCCGAACAAATGGGTTAGCGCTTTCAATGTAATTTCATAAGTACCATATTAAATTTTACGAAACAGGTCAGACGAGACAGTCGCCAGAGAATACAATACAAAGTTTAATGGGACAAAATTCTTGGCGTAAAATAACTTTTAAAGTAGGTAATTTAATTTTTTATTTATTTTCCGTAATACCGACGCGACTTGTGTTTTATAGAAGTTTAAATTTAATGCCTTAAATTTCTTAAAGTATTTCTGGAGTTGCTTTTAGGGCGATTTGAATAAAACTAATTGTGGTTGTGTAGCTGTTGAAACAAATGGAATTCAAAATTGTTAAAGTATTTTATTTTTGTCCTCATAGAATAAAATAGCCTCTTGTAGTATTTTACATGCCCTGTCATACATGAAATTGCAAATATCTAAGAACACCTACAAGTGGTTTTGCATTAATCTCCCTACAGCATTTACACACCAATGTCAGCATGTCGCTAGGATAAAGCTCCTCCCATATTATAATTACTCGTGCTCTAATATGAACTGAAAAAAATCTGTATATATCTTAATATGTACGAATGGTAGGCAATAAAAAAATAAATAACAATACACCTACCCATACGTTTACTGAAACCTTACTGAAAAACTGCTGTCTTACTTGTTTTATTATATTAGGATTTTCTTGTGCCCAAAAATGTTCATTTGTGATAATTTGTGATCTATCGCAGGAAAAAATTGCTTCGTTCGAGTATTTTTGTTAAATTTCATTATCTCTTCAATTTTGCCACAACTATTCACCATAAGCTGCCTCAAATTCAAATCAGCTGGTTGAATATTTTGTAAATGGAAGAACTATTTGAGATCAGTTGCTACAGCTAGCAACAGTTTCAGCTAGTAGCGCAAGTTCCTAAATTCAAATTGCCGTCAATGAAGAACGGACCAATGATATTTTCTCCAATTATTCCTTTTTTGTAGTTCGATTGTCAAGCAAAAAAATTGTACGTATTTATTAGTAAATTTTTATCTTATAGTAGGGAATGATGGCAATTACAGACATTTATTTTTTGTTATTATTAACATTTCAGAACCTAAAATTGGCAAATAGTGTTACTTATGAAAGTTTTATTTTAATGTAACGAATTTCCTACGCTGGAGAAACTTATCTTTTTTTCTTGTTAATTTCTGCAATAAAATTTAAAACCGTAGCAGTTTTGAATAGAGAATGAAAAGACCTTACCTAAGCCCCTACCTCCAATTTGAAAATTTAGGGGTTGTAGCTGTCACCTGAAGGGGGTTGAATTTAGGGATAACATTTTTACGTCGCAAGATGTCATTTTAGAAATAGTCGCGTCAATGAATACATAAACCAGATAATCTTCGGAAGTCCTCAAGAACAGCTCCGATTTTGATGATTTTTTTTAAAAACTTTGTTTTTTTATATTATTTAAAATCAGAAACCTTTTGGAGCGGGGACGGAATTATTTATATTGTTTAAACAATATATATGATATTTATGTAGGAACAATTTTTTTTATACAATTTCCATTAATAACTTGGAAAAAAAGAGATATGTATGTTATTTTTTTTATATTGCTATTGTAAATAGTTTTAAATTATATGTCAATATATCAATGAATTGAACAATTACCTATAAGTTTTTTCTATGTAATAATGACATGGAATTAATTTGTGGACCAAAATATGAAATTTTTATTAACTGTAAGAAATTATTTTATATACAAAAAAAGTAAATTTAATTTTCATTTGTATTTTGCGTTTCGGAGACTTCGTCTTCTTCAAGTGTTGGGTGGTTATTGCATTTATTTCCACTGCAAACAATGCAGGCTGGTGAGCAATGAAGACCACTTTTTCTGCAGCCACACGCTGAACCGCATCCTGTTTTACAAGAGCAAAATATGGTTTTTAAAACGTTGTTAGGTGCTGCTGGTTGTGTCATTTTGATTGGTTTTAAATAATGATTTTTTTGCCAACCCCATTTTTCAAGGGGGTATTAAAGAATTATTTTTCCATTGCTGAACTTGTAGACTCTCTTAATATGTTGTTTTGCTGCATCTTCTGTCGGAGGTAACGAATTAAGTTGTACGCTTTTATTTTTTGAAGCTAATGCTATGAAACGTTTATATCGCAGTTCATTCAAGTTTTTGGCAGTTTTAGCACCATACATTGTGAGAATACAATTAATACCGTCATTAAAAAGCACTTCTTCACTTTGCTCTTCAACCATACAATTTTTAGCTGCTGCACGTAACGTTTGATTATCATCAAAAATTTTGATAAAACTATTTTTACTTTCTTTCATCTTATAACCGGGTGGATTTATATTTTTATTTTTTTATTTTTTATAGAATTTCAATTTTATTTTCTTGCAGACCGGTTAGTTAAGGAATACAAAAAATTGAAAATAAATACAATTATGTTCGTACACTTCTTTTAAGTATGGCATAATTTTAAGTCAGAATTACGTAGGAATTTCGTTTCACATAGCTAAGTCGATGTACACCCTCATAGCTGCGAAAAAGTACTGAGTCTCACTCACTCAAATTCGGTAGGTGATGGGCGGTGTCTCTCCACTCCACTTTCCAGTTTCTGTTACCCGCAGGTAACGTTTTACATCATACGTTTCTAATACGTACACAAGCGTGAAACACTGGTGCATCTAACTGTCTTTGTCTGTCCTTACTGGTGTCTTTTAACTTATTCTCTTCTACACATGTATCGCCAATATGTAAAGGTGCAATTTCCTAGGGTGTATATGTATGTATGTATATATGTATGTGTAAGCAAAAACAAATATATGTAGCGTATACACGTAATACATACATATTTTTTTATGATTTAAATATTGAATTATTTTTAAAAACTTTCTTTTAACATCTATTTGTTACACTAAAATTAATATATGAAGATTTTTTTAGAAAAAAATAAAGACCAAACTGAATTTTTTATATAAATATCATAGATATTGTTTAAACAATATAAATAGATCCGTCCCCGCTCCAAAAGGTTTCTGATTTTAAATAATATAAAAAAACATGTAACAATTTAAAAAAAAATCAGCAAAATCGGTTCTTGAGGACTTCCGAAGAAAAGACTTCATTGACGCGACTAAATTAGAAAATGGACGTGTCTCAGAATTTTCTAAAAAAATGCATAATAATGGAGTTACTGAATTTATTCGATTTAGCTGTTCCACACTGTAGGTAAATTGTGTAGGAACACCCTGTATATTTTGATGTTGTTATTTATTTTTTTGATGTTATTTATAAAAAACATCCTTTATATTTTGTTGTTTTGATGTTGTTTTTGATGTTTGTAAACACAGAATTTTGTGTAAAGTTGAAGAGTTATCTTTCACGTCCTTGTCCGGATACTATATTTAATCAAAAGTCCACGATAAACGAATACCTTGCCAGCAAGTAGCTGTCACAATACACTTTGTTGTTTTATAGGTGCGTTTACTGTGTTTCAGGCGTACGCCAGGGGATTAAAACAATAGCGTACACGGAATAAGGCGCGAAGCGAACATTCCTTATAATTAGCATCCGCGTTAAAGCCTAATACTGAAGTCCGACGTTAAGTCTGCGTCTCTTTAATTAAAAATACCGGATCGGAACAAAGTCGGAACGAAACGGTATTTCAGGGAAAAGGACGCGGGTAAAACGGCGGGAAAGTCTGCACGATTTATCATCGGCTGACAAATAACAAGCTCACTCGGCGAACACAGTTTGATAACAAAACGGTGTGTGAGCGCCGTGTGGATCTTTGTGTCCTTTCAGGATGATGTTCAGACGAGCGAGTGGGCATTTTGTTCGCGGCTCTTTCGCCTCCGAAACGCGCTACTTCCCACTATTTCCACTAGCAAATGGAGCCGCTCTCATTAACAAAGGCGCAATGTATGAAATTATTTCAGGGCTTTGTGTACGTCGGAGCGATGGATCCAATTTATGCATTTAGGTAAGTGTACAATTTACGTACAGAGTTATAGAGAGGCACAAAGAGGAATAGTGAATATGAAGTATATTTGGATACGTACGAGTATGCCGGATGTCTTCGCTCTTGCAAATGGTTCGAAATTCGAAGCCTTTTCTAGATTTCTATCGTATATTTCGTCGAACTCTAGATTTTTAAATGTAAATGTTTTGTATAATTTTAATTTATAACTAGTTCGGAGTAAAACGGCTTAAAAAAAAACAATTATTTTAGAGGTTCCTCGCCAAAATAAACTGCTCGTTAAAATTAGCGTCACTTTTTGGATTAGCACCATTTGCGTTATATTCGAGTAAGAGCAATTTTCGATAGCCTCTAGGTTTGGTTTTAATGCCCTGAAGATCAGTGGCGGTGCGTGATATTTCAGTTAGCCATATCTTGAAAACGACGCATGGGACCCACTTCACTTTTTAGGTGATGACTATACACCTCTTACAGAAAGGATTTATAGTGAAAAAATCGTCAGCAAAGTTTGCGAAAAAATTTTCAAAAACACTGGAGCACTCTCTGGGTTCTCAGTAACGCTCTGTGGGATATTTGCAGTATATTTTTTTTCGTAATCTAGAAACAAGTATAAGGAGACGTTTTTCGATTTGTTGCAAAATATTTTTTTTTTTTTCAAAAGTTATGGCCATTTTAATTTTAATTTTATAGGAACATTTTGTTTCCCAAAATTAAAATGGCCATAACTTTTTGAAACAAAAAATATTTTGTAACAAATCGAAAAACGTCTTCTTTATATTTGTTTTTAGATTATGAAAAAAAATATACTGCAAATATTCCACAGAGCGTTACTGAGAACCCAGGGAGTGCTCCAGTGTTTTTGAAAATTTTTTCGCAAGCTTTGCTGACGGTTTTTTCACTATAAATCCTTTCTGTAAGAGGTGTATAGTCATCACCTAAAAAGTGAAGTGGGTCCCATGCGTCGTTTTCAAGATATGGCTAACTGAAATAGCACGCACCGCCACTGCTGAAGATTATGTTGTGACTTAAGGGACCTCACTAGTCAAAAAAAAAACGAAAAAAATTAGAAAATTTCTTTTTTAGCCTAAATAATTCTCCATTTAATGCTGAATCGACTGATAGAAAGTCTGGGTGTTTGAGAAATGAACGCCCTAAAAAATCAGAAGAAAATGGATGATCTCGGGAAAGCGGAGGCTTGGCCCATCTAGCGAAATCCACCAACTTGTGAATTTCTCTTTGAAATGTTACGGTGCTGTGTACTGATGAGATTTCTTTAGATATTGACAGTAATGTATTATCAGGATTGTCAGTTTTTCATCTTATGGACGTACCTCCATTGTAGTGTCAGTTTTTTTATTGTTTTTCGTTCTGTTCTTCATTGATGAGAAATATTTATCAAGAGTGCGTAATGATAGTGAAAACTAGCATTACACTATTACTAATTCATTTGTATAATAAACATTTATGGTAAATAACGAAAGAAGTCAATAGAATAAATACTTGGTTATAAAATATAAAAGTAGACAGGTAGCAGACAGGGATACGAAAGCAGTTTAGGCTCAATGACCACTTTAGGCTCGCTAAGGGCCATGGAGAAGAAATAAACTTGCAAAACTAAACATGCATTTATCCAACGTACAAAATGTCCGAGCGCATGTATTCGTGTGACGAAATCACGTTAGAAGGAAGTTGGACGTTTTTTTGCCTTTTTCTCAAAACAACGCGGTTTTTGCGAACATTCGACCCTTTTTCTCAGAAACTACAAGAGCTATCAGATTGTTTTTTTTTCCTTTAGTAGCTTAGTAGTTTGCAGATAGTTTGGCATTTTTTAATAGCGAGATCAGCATTTTTTTAATAGCGAGAAACTGTTTGTAACTTTTGATTAGAAAAATAACAAAAAGTTCACATTTAAACCTTTGGACATACTCTCTGTATAAATTCGTATTTATTACCATGACTATCAAAAAATATTGATTTATAGAAAAGATGTAAACACACAAAACAAAACAAAAATTCATGTCTCTACCATATATGGCAAATCTACGCAAATATCACCATTTTTGCCGTACAACTAGCGAAGTCCCTTAAGGGGGTATTCTAGTCTAGAGGCATGAATTTCGGGCGGTTTTTGAAGCTCTGTAAAAACGAAACAAAAAATATTTTTAGTATCCATTTTCTTATCATTTGTTTATTGATATTTTAAAATAACATAAAAAATGAACTGAAAAAAAAGACTAAAAATTGATAAAGTTATGAGCTGGCAAAGTGGGGGGTCCAAAAAAAGAGTGTCCTGGCGTGCATGATTTCAACCCTTCTGGTCATCTGAAACAAAAAAAGCCGAACGGATTCTTAATTAGTATAGATGCTCCTATAGCCTGAACCTTGGAAAAGTAAAAAAAAATTTTTTCATAAAATGGCGGCCATTTGAAAAAAAATATATTTTTTGCATGTTTTTTTAACAATTCAGATTTTTTTAAAAATAGTAAAATTAAAAATTTTGATTTGAGCGTGCTTGAGGCAATAGAGGAATGTATAAAGAACATTCACACCAAATTTCAAATAAATCGGTTCATTAGAACTTGAGATGCACGCCAACTCGAAAAAAAGTAGTTTTGAGAAAAACGCGTTTACAGTTTTGAGACAAGTTTCCGGCAATTTTACTCAGTTAGCACGTCCACGTTGCTTGAAGGCTGGCTCAAAACTAATTTGAAATAAATACTAAGACGAAAAGATTCCGACTAAATACGTTTCGTGTTTCGTAAGTACTCGGGCAGCGTCTACCGTCTATTGTTCATTTGTTCCGGTCGGACTGGAGCCGATGCCGCGTCACAAAAATGGCTGTAACTCATAAAATTATTGAAATTTTGAAAAATCCTTTTAAGGGCATATTCTTGAATATCTAAACTCTGGAAATATGAAACAAAAAAAAATCGGTTTTTTCAAATTTGTAGATTAGAATACCCCCCTTAAACGGTTCGCCGTCCACACCCCAAAAGTCAACCCCATGTCGAAATATTAATTCGCAAGATTTTGACGGAAATTCAGAGACTTATGGGATGGAGTAAGAAGAACGCTGTCGGGTAAACTCCATCCCGGTGCACCTCCTCAATTGGTTTTGGGTTTTGCGTGGTTTGACCTCTGTTGATTGATCCTAATGCTGCCAAATAAATTGGTGTGGGATGCCACAACCCACTTTCACCCTATGACAACCCCAGCACTCCTCCAGGCCGTACTTACACCAACCCCCCGTGATGCGTCGGGTGACTTAAAAAGCATTCCCTGGGGATTCAAACCTTATTCAGAGTCGTCTGCCTCTTTAAATCCTCTTCTGAATGTTGATATGAATACTGATAAATTAATATTATTTTTTGAAAAGATATTCTACGCCTACTAGATATGACGTAACTACACAAAAAAATGATCTTATATATATATTGTATATATATATATATATATATATATATATATATATATATATATATATATATATATATATATATATATATATGTTTTCATTATTCATTTGTTAGATAGATAAAAAAAATAATTTCTATTGAAAATACTCTGTCTGTCCAAAGTTCTTATTTATTTCTCGGATCTAGATGCCTATGGAAAAACCATAAAAACGCAAAGACTCTAAATTTCGAGTAAATTTCTTCCCATTCAAAAGTTTTTGAGTGCACTCGATCTTCGTAGACACCTGGTATACAGTTTTCTACTAAAAATGGCTCCACCATCGTATTTTAAAGACCGTTGATGATTGTCAAAAAAAAACCAGTATGTAATGTTCAAAATTATCTCTACTTTATTATATGCAAAAGCATTTGGTCTCTGACTCTGACACAGCCCATGTCTTCCTCAAAACTCGTCAAAACATTCGAAAAGGAAGTGGTATTAGACATTTTGTTTTCTGAAAATTTCTAATAGTTCATTCGATATGTAAACATCTCAAGCACTTTACAATATTCATTAACGCATACAGAGTAATTTTAATAGAAGTTAACATTTTTAGTAATCAAAGAAATTAGTAATAAATACATACATTACATTTTTAGTGATTTTAAAATTTTAGTTTTACAAGTACGTAGGTCATTTTTAACTCGCTTCCAAAATTTCATATCACTAGCTCACACAGGGTGTTTTCATTGGAAATTATCTTCTTTAATATTCATCTATAAAAAAAGCGTATTCAAAAACAGTAATTTTTTTAGAAAACACCACGTACATGCAAATGAATTTTCGTAAAGGTTTTTCTATAATCTTTTCATGATTTACTGAGTTCTAAAATGAGAAATTCTAATTAAAACTAGTGTTTTCTATAAAAATTCGTTTTTTTATACATTTTGTCAAAAAATGTGTATTTATATTTAATGGCTATAAGTAGGTACGTTATCTAGTAGGTAAATAATTTAAAACGTTAACAAAGCATACAGTGGTATATATCTGAGGCATACCAGATTAAACAAATTAGTTTACATATTGGTTTCTGCCTTCATATAAAATTATCCATATTTTAATTAATTCCAATATTGCAAAGTACTCGTCATGCATTTTATGCTGTATATTTATTATCTTTCAAATATTAAATATTTGATATTACTTTGGTGCAATAATTATTAATAAACAAACCATCTAGGTTAGGCTTGTCGTTTTGATTGAATTTAAATAATAAACAAAGATAAATAAATATTAGATGAACCGATTAGGACTTCAATCATGTACCGTTTAAATTACTAAATACTTGTACAACTTTTTAATCACAAAATTTAAATTGAAATATACCGTGGTTCATAAAGTTTGCAACATAACATGGAACACTGTTTGAACAATAATTAAAAAAAACGTTCCTTATCGATTTCTCAGAAAATGGTTCTTGAGAAAAGTTGGTGCTTCACTAGAAACAAAGGAATTAAGTAAAAGAACGGTATCTTCAAGTCACAATATGAAGAAGACTCAAAAATTTGATAACGGTGCAAGAGTAAATTACCTACCCTAAATATCAGAGGCAGGATGAACTTGGTTCTATTGACCCTCTTTGCTCTGTTTGAGATTACTTGAGTGAAATTTTTCCTGGGAGCTGGATTGGTAGAAGAAGGCTAATAGAGTAGCCTTTGAGATCTCCAGATTCAACGCCCTTGGACCACTTTTTTTTGGAAATATTTGAAGGCGAAAGTCTACAACATTAGACCACAAAATTCAAATCTAAAGAAACCTTATGGTGAGAAATTTAACAAATTACGGAAGAAGTAATTCACAATGTACTCAGTGAATTTATAGATAATCCTGTCTGTTGTCAAGAAGTCAGTGATAAGCAATTTGAGAATCATTTTGTTTTATTTATCATTCTATCAAGTTTATTTAATTATTTGAGTTTATTTAATCATCCCATATTACATGTTGCATTTTAGTTTTAATGTTACAGTTAATGTTTACTATTAATAAAATTTGTGTTTCATAATTTTCATTTCGAATTTTCTTTAATTTTTTTTAATGTAAGGTGGTATTTTTATGCAGTCAATTCAGATAGAACCCAAGGACAGCATCAGTATTTTACAATGCAATGATATATGTAAAACTATTGCAATATTTAGAAATACATAGTATTCGGCTATATGTAAACAAAATTGAGTTAAGTATATGAATTATTATTATTATTATTTCGCCGACTTTAAGGTCACACATGTCAAGGTAAACACTGAGAAACGTTCACCCATTCCTGCTGCAGACAGTTATGAGTTGATTACCCATCCCCTCCCCCAGCAGAAATTCGACTCAGGCGAGGGGAGGACATTCATCCTGTCCCAAAACCTTTCGTGCATTATGACAAGTTTGTAATAATATTGCCTTCTGGCCATTTCTAATGATGTTAAAAGACAGTCCCAATGCCGCGATGTTTTTGGTGAATCTAGTCGTCATCACTCCTTCTGCCGATATTACTAGGGTGTGTGTCTCCACCTTCTCCAGTCTCCATAGGCGCTTCAGCACGATTGATAGGTTTTCGTATTTCGCGCTCTTCTCCCGTTCAGTCTTCTGAATGTTTTGGATAAGTGGCACTGCGGTGTCTATGATGATCCCTCTTGGTTGTTCTTTGTTTATCAGCACAATATGTGGCCGGTTGAAGTCCGCCGATGATTAGCCTATCCCAGTACATCACTGCTACGTCTGATTCCAGCACAGCTTCCGGGATATATTTGTAGTAGGCGGAGGTATTGTTAATAGGCCATGTTTGAGTACCAGTTGTTGGTAGACCACCTTTGCAAGTTGGTTGTGCCTACCGAGATATTCTGACTCTCTCTGCTCGCGCAGAACACCCTTCTATTATTTATTCTATAGTTTCGCCCGCAGATTCACATATGTTTGCGACGTCGTCCCTCAGGATATGCTCAAGTAATTTCTTGTTTTTATAACCCTGTCCTGAGTAGCTGTCAAAAAGGATTCGTTTATTATTGTTAGTATGTTTATTTATTATTGTTATTTTAGTGTAACTTTTTCACGTCCCAGAGTCGAAACAAATAGACGGTATTATGAATGTATGGTTACACGCTTTGTGGAAATTATTTTAATTAATACGTCATGTACAGGTTCGTAACATGCCCGGTAACTTGCTAATTTGTTTTCCATATGGTCAAACGGATAAATTATCGCCATTGGCTTTTATCAATTCCGCCTGTCTCGGTCAATCCGCCTAAAACGAGTATTACATTTATTTTGTTAATTCGAATCGATTTAAAATTATCGCTTTTGGTTTTGCATTTACACGGCTATTAATACTTAACGTAAAAGGCGGACAACGCGGAAATTCTACAAACGGGAGTTATTAGAACGTTTTGTTTTGAAATTAATGACTGACTAATTAGTTATCTTTATTCGTTCTCAAATGGATGCGGGTCGTAAAGTTCAGCGTACTCCACTCTTTGTGAATGGAAATAAATGATAGCATCTGAAGAAATATTGGGTTGTAAATAAAATTCTATGAAACAGTAAAGTGGTGCAGATAGAACATAATTAACTAATTGCCTAATTAAATATGAAATTAAATGTAGTATATTACAAAAAAAAACTCTAATTGGAATATGTCCAAATGCACTACACAGTTTTGAAATATTACACGGAAAATTGAAAACGCTGATTTCCAATCAGTCATAGGTAAATATTTACAATTAATTATAACATATTACTCTGCAATTTTAAATCAGTTTAAAATCATCGTTGACAAGGTCGTAAAATATTTTTGTGTTCTTAGTAATATATTATTATACATAAATGATGTAGAAAACTGGTGTAAGTATATTTAGATTTGAAACAATAATGAAATTTGAAAAAGAATAGAAAGAGAAATTTGTATTCCTGCAGAAAAATCATATACATGCAATTGATAGTATCTATTTGTATAGAAAGCCTTTGTGAAATCAATCAATTTAAGAACTAAAGTAGGAATAGTAGATTTTTTCTCAATGTTAATGATGATTTAGTGGGAGGTTCACAGTGCATTAATAAAAGAGTAAAAATAGTAAAGACTGCAGTAATATCAATCTTTTGATATTAGCAGTTAAATTAAATAAATAATAAATAATTTATTTCATTATAACCAATCTATTTGTTTAACAAAATTAGTGTCCACTATTTTTGAGCGCCATTCAATATTTAATATACTGATTGTTTAATAGGATGGATTATTTGATAATAAAATATCCAGAGAACATATACAGGGTTGGCCCGAGTTGACTCAGGTATAGCAAATATTATCGGCTAGAAAAAAGATATGTGCAAGAGAAGGCGGTGTGGAAGGGGACGCTGTGAGGGATAGGCCACGTCCCCACGTATACTAATGGATAAGTAGTAGAATAGACTTTTTGGGCGGATTTGAAAAGCAGCCATTTTGTTTGTTAGTTAGCAAAGCATGTGGGGTTTTAGGGGTGCAGCATACGCGTAGAAACGCTTTGTCGTATAAAGGTGTAGAGTCATATCTTGTATACACAAAAGCACTAATAACGGCATGTAGGAATCTGGTCAGATTTCTGGGACTGTGTGAGTTAAGTTTCGCAACTAAAAGTGGCCCTCACTCTCCAATTAAAAAATTGAGCAGGTTGCTATATGCGGCCTTAATAGTGTTTTCGTTTATATTTTTCTTCTGATAAAAACTATCGTTAATTCTGGTACACTAGAAAAATAAATCTAGGACAAGAAAAAATACAATTTTATATATTTTTAGATCGAAAGTGAGGTATGCTAAAGCGTTTAATTTTTTTAACGTTTCGAATTCAGAAATTTTTTGAGACTGACTGACTGAATTTTTAAAATCTGACACCGGGTTCATAATCAGCCCAAACCCCAGTTTTATCAAACTATACTTCATCAAAATTGGATGATTTGGAGAATGTTAAATTGTCTGATATTCATTCAGCAACTCAAGTTTCCAAATTCATTCATCTTTAAAAGGCCATAACAAGGGTAAAAAAATCGTATACGGGCAATCAAAAACTCATTTTGAAGGGAAAAGTACCAAACCATTCAATTACCAGAAATTAGTATTTTTTTTATTACAATATGTGACATCAAATATAGCAATTTAACCATAAATATGTCAAAATCATGACGTGATGGTTAAATTTTGAGGACAGATTAGCAGAATAGGTAAAAAATTGCTTCAGAACCGCCTTCCATTTTTTAAACAGCTGTAACTTGCAGATGTGTTATTAGTTGCAGATTATTATTATTGTGGAACGACATGCTATCTGTGAATGATGAGCACGTGTTTCTCAAAAACTAATAAATAAGTGGACGGATTAAATTTTTATACTACCAAAAAAAGGCTATTTTAGCTTTTTTTTGTGATTTTTTTGAGGCCAGGGAGACTGGTATGTTGAAGTTAAGCATTCCCTGGATTCGGATTCAGCGACCTCGAAATCATAATACCATGTTAGGTCTGGTCTCTGGTACAGACAACATTTTCTATTTCGTGTATGAAAATAATCCATACCTACATACAGTGTGGAACAGCCAAATAGAATAAATTCAGTAGTTCCATTACTATGCACTTTTTTAGAAATTTCTGAGGCACGTCAATTTCTAATTCTAAAATGACATCTTGCGACGTAAAAATGTCATCCCTAAATTCAACCCCCTTCAGGTGACAGCTACAACCCCTAAATTTTCAAATTGGAAGTAGGGGCTTTTGATACATCATTTGAAAGGTATTTTCATTCTCTATTCAAAACTGCTATAGTTTTAAATTTTATTGCAGAAATTAACAAGAAAAAAAAGTTTTTCCAGCATAGGAAATTCGTTATATTAAAATAAAAAACAAATAATTATTAATGCAGCAGATGTCCAAAATGCATGCCTCCAGCATCTTGGCAGCATCCTAGAGGTAAATAGAAATGTCTTCTAACGTTAGTTAACATCTGCGGGGTAATCGACCTAATTGCAAGTGTTATTCTTCTTCTTAAGTCAGCTAAATCGTCGAATTTGGTTTTGTAGACCATCCTTGTTACATGTCGCCATAGGAAGAAGTCCAACGACGAAGACATTCTACAGAACCACGTCTCCCTATCCAGCGATTTGGAAAGATTCTGTGAAGATATTGCCGGACATTGACTTCGTAATGTGCTGGTGCACCATTCTGCTGGAACCATATTGCATTACATGGAAGTTGTAGGTTTCCTTCAGCTGGATACAAGTTTGCCATCGTCGGTACAACATTATTTTGGAGGAGCTAAATAAGTTTCTAAGCGCTAAATAAGAAGGGACCAATGATATTTTTTCCAATTATACCTGCCTGAACATTAACTTTCTCGTTCGTTTTTGTCGTTCGATTGTCAAGCAAAAAATTGTACGTATTTATTAGTAAGTTTTTATCTTATAGTAGGGAATGTCGGCAATTATAGACATTTATTTTTCATAAAGACCTTTCAAATGAAGTATCACAAGCCCCTACTTCCAATTTGAAAATTTAGGGGTTGTAGCTGTCACCTGAAGGGGGTTGGATTTAGGAATGACATTTTTACGGCACAAAATGTCATTTTAGAATTAGAAATTGACGTGTCTCAGGATTTTCTAAAAAAAATGCATAACAATGGAGCTACTGAATTTATTCCATTTGGCTGTTCCACACTGTATATTGTTTTTCAACTATAAAATTGCGTCTATATTATGATTCCCTAAATTACTTTTGAAGATATCGCATATACCAAGTACCAACATAAAAATATAGTGACATAAAACTAAACCCATAGCCTACGTCCGACACGATAAAAATACGCCAGACAGTTTTTACATAACAAAGTTCACGCCATAAATACTTAGGATATAAAAAAAGTAAAGCCCTCCGCGGAACTCTGACGGGGTAAACAAGACAATGATAGCATTAAATGTCACTCCGGAGCACCTTCGAGGGCTGTTATGAGGTCTGAATAGGTGATCTCGGTAAAAAATATGGTTAGACAAGGTCGTTCTAGGGATACCGACGCGACGTGGTGTCAACGCTTGAGTGTATATTGAATGGGATTGGGATATTACTTTACGACGCCAAGAGGATCCGACGTTATTTACGGGTATGCCAATACTGGGGATTTATACTTCGAAAAGTCAAATGTAAGGTGCGGATTTGTCGAGGAACTCCTTGAGTCATGTCGCAGTGTCCATAAAATCGGAATTAAATATTGCATCTCTGTAATGTTGACAGGTTTAAAGACGAGCGAAGAAGGCACGGACATCGTACCCTTATAATAGTTAATACAAAGTCGTCGCCCTGGAATGGATCCCGTATGTCATGAATTATTACTACGGTTCGGAATGTTTGCCGTCTCGCGTGTTAAACTGCCTTAGAATAATCCTGCTCTCCCGCGGCAGGGTGGCGTACTAATGCGCATACACGGGTTCTGGGGTGTTATCGGGAAGGGTCAATACCATACGTAGCACAGGCAAGAAATACACGCGTATACGAGGTGTGGCTATTAAATAACCAAAATGCTGTCATAACATTTTTTATTCGTTACCAATTACAGTAGCAACTTTTTCGCCTTCGATGTAATCCCCTTGTCGACCTCTACACCTCTCCATACTACTTTTCCATTGTTGAAAGCGGTGCTGGAAGTCCGCTTATGTCAGCTGATTCAGAACCTCCTTCGCTTTTGCTTTAACCGCTTCCACATTTCAGGCGTCTAAATTCAAAACCCGACAAGTCACACATATTCTCAATTTGACTTTTTTACGCCATTGTATTTGTCTCTAAGGTGCCTACATATACTAATACTTTTTTAGTACAAATTCCGACATCTAATACTGTAAATTCCGTCTTAAAAATTAGGTTTACATGCAAAAACCGACACGTCCATATGGATTTTTTTGTTCAAATTCCGACATGTCCAGGACATCCAATTAAAGACAAGATATTGGTCATGTGTTGTTGACATTATGAGACAGGCTGTTTTGTTTTCATTCTGTTTTAGTTGTGATGCGATTTAGAAGTGTAGAGTATGGTAGTTGTTAATAATTATTATTTAAGAGAATCGTGTGTGAAACCAGCACAACTAAATTATGAGGAAACCCTCTCATTCTTCAAAAATGCTTTTGACAGATCAAACGTTAATTAAAATACCAACCCAACTTTAATACTAACCCTAGTGGAAGTTAGAGAAGATGAAGGGGAAAATACCGCAGTTTTTTGTTTAGAAGATTTAAATTGTGATATTTAAATAATATTTGTTATATTTGCGTTATATAAACGATGTTCATTATATTTTTAGTGTTTTTTTGCTTTTTGAAACCATAATTTTGTGTAAATACCCGAATTGTCACTAATGTTAATGTGCAAATCCCGACGTGTCCAAAATTTAATCTCAAATAACAATCAAATAGGTGATCACAGATTTATTTGATTCATATTTTTGGTTTGTAACATATCGAACAAAATAAATGCCATGACTCGTTTATTGATAAAAGGAAAAGTAGAAGCTACAGCCGTTATTTGTCATTTCCCTAAAATTCGTTTCAATGAACTTGTCGGGTTTTGAATTTAGACGCCTGATTTTCGAATATTGTCCCTTTCAGTGTCATCGTGTCTAACAAACCTGGATCAGTGTCAATGTTGTTTAGAAGGTCAGCGCAAATGTTCGTTCTTGATTCCATTTGCTCAGGAGTGAGCAGTTTTGGTACCATTTTGGAAATCTGGCGAACACATTCTCTGTCGATTCCTGTTATTTCAGCAAGCCCTCGGATGTTTAGACCACGATCTTCGCGGATTAGTTTACCAATTTTTTCAATGTTTTCGTCCGTTTTGACGTTGAGGGTCGCCCGGGGCGCGAATCGTCTTCAGTCGCTTCACGTCCCTATTTAAACCGTTTAAACCATTCAAAAACTTGTGTGCGTGATAAACATTCATTCCCGTATACTTCTTTTAACATTGCATAAGCTTCCGTAAAAGTTTTCTCTAGTTTAACAAGAAACTTGAGATAACCCGTTGCTCCATCTGAACACTTAACATTTTTTCGACGCGTCACTGGTGCATAGACTAATTCAAACGACTGCTGCAGTCAAACTGAGCGACCCACTGGCTTGTTCAGCGAGCACAGGGTGGGGAAAGTATCATCAGACACTGTTCTGTTCAAACTTGTCGCGACAAGCTCGCAGCGCGCCGGTACCAGCATCGTTTCGGTTACTTAATAGTCACACTTCGTATAATTTGCAAGGCGCTTAAGAAATACGGTTTATACTTTCATTATCATAGAGTTTTATAGTGCCGAGCCCTGTGTTTCAGCACACATTTTCAGACCCTAATTAGTACTCTTAATTAGAACTATAAAGTTCTGTAGTTCATATTATTAAGAAAATTACATTATTGTCATTGCCATAGCATACATATTAAGAAACATAGACAACAAAAAACCTAAAAATTATAAAATTAAATTAAATAAATGACGTGTTCGCCCTCTACTTCCAAACATGTTCTCATTCTTCTTTTCAAAGAATCGAAAACATTGGTAAGCAATTAGCGAGAGTTGTTAATATCTCCTGAAATTTATTTGTAATTTTAGCCCGCAGGTCTCCTAAATTTTTGCAAGAGTTCTGAAAAAACAGGTTTTTAACGTGTTTTTTTAACTTTGAAAAGTGCGTTCGCTGCGGCTGGCCGTTTGGTAATAATTCTTGGACTGAGCTTAGACGATAAGCGTGCATATGCAGGTCACATTCCAGGACTGTATTCCAGGTTCCGTTGGATACATTTACTTGCTGGCTTAAACGCCGAGTAGGGGTTTCTGGGTGTTCATTAACACTTTGCCCCACTTCTTTCTGTGCTGTGGAAACTTCAGTTCTCCCACTCCCTGTCGTTATAATAAATGCTCTCGTATCAAAAAGGGAATCTCCTAATTTTTAACAATTTTTCCTATACTAGCAAAAGTCCTTTGACGCAAGAAATATTCAATGGATTCAAAGAAACTCTCTTCTGAGTGTAACATTGCGTAGAATCAAAACGGCTGGACTAACAAATTCTAGCTACCTTGAAACTAACGATTCGAATTGTTTCGGCATCCGTCCAATTTTTTTCGACCGAAGACGTCTACTCAATATTCTCGGGTGTCTTAACTCCGTCGGGGCGAATCGACGGTGGTGACAGGGGCCGTCTGGCGGGAGCGCGGGGAGCGCCCATCCAGGGTCGCGCACTTTCAGCGGGTGTCATCCTTCGCATTTCGCTAGGGATTGCTGGGCGTCAAGCTGACGGAACGTGTTAACAATAATTCATACACGTCACGTTGTGTTCGTTTTGGATTCGAAGCGTAAATTCGGCCGGATAACCTTACAGTTTGGTATTTCCAGTTTCAGTTTAAAACGACATAACAAAATACCTTTGTAAACACAACTCCACCGACCTCGAAGGCGTGCCATCCATAGGCGCGCAGAACTTACTTTTCCAGACAATACGTGCCTTACAATATCTCAACAATCGTTTATGTATTAGCAATTAATGTATCACTGTTCTGCAGACTGATTAACTGATACATTATAAATGCATACATTATAATAGCAAAAAAATAATTTGCTTTATTTATTAATTCTAGAATCTGGTGAAATGAAGGTATGAGAAATTTTATTTTATTTTTTTATTTTTATTTTATTTTGTTTTATTAATAAGGTATCCCAACAGAATTATAAATTCCAATAACAGGGTTACACATAATAATCGTAATATTAATAACAGCGTGGACACTGCTATTTGACAAAAATGAAAGAAAAATACAGAATTTTGAACATTTTTCAGAGTTCCTAATATATAACTATACAAAATAAATGTAGCTATAATTATTCATATGTCTACATAAACTTACATACTACACACCTTACATACCTTACAACTAAGCACTGCTAACTAAAATATAAAAATAAATTAACTAATCATGAATTACTAACAAATGTCATAATTGCCTCACGTTTAATCTGGTTATATGATTTATTAAAAAGATCAATATGGCTAAAATATTCATTATAATGTTTTTGTAATAAATAAATAGGAGAGTTTTTGGCATAGTTGGTGTTATGAAAACCCAAGTAAAACAAATTGCAGTTGCGAGTAATATGATGCTTCACATTAAAGTTTAGTCTGTTAGTAATAACACTGGAATCAATTATATTATTAAGTATTTTGTAAAGAAGCAGAATATATGCTACTGTTCTGCGAGAGGATAATTTTAAAATCTTATAATGCTTTATACTTTCCTCATAAGGTAGGAAATGGAGATGTCTACTGAATTTATAATTAATTAAGTTAACGAATTTAATTTGAATTTTTTTCTATCCTTTCAATATATTTAATATAAAATGGATTCCATATCACACATGCATAATTAAGATGGCTACGAACCAAAGAGTTATATAATATTATTATCGATTTAACATTAGTGAAGGATTTAGTAACTCTCATTATAAATCCCAAATTTTTATAAGCCTTCCTACAAATAGCTTCAATGTGAAGATCAAACATCAATTTGGAATCTAATATGATACCCAAATCTTTGACTGAATCAACTTTTTTTAGTAGCGACCCATCAATGTGATATGAAAATAAAATATTTACGGGAAGTCTTGAAAATGTTATATAGTTGCATTTATCAATGTTCAAGAACAGCCTGTTCATTCTACAGTAATTATGAAAACGTGTAATATCATCTTGAAATTTAGTACCATCAGAAATGCTGCATACTTTTTTATTCAACTTTAGATCATCTGCGTATAAACAATATTGTTTACACTATCATTTCGTTTGCGTTTAATTATAAATCAGTGTGTTTACGCAATGAATTCGAAATAATTTCTAAAGTAGGGACGAATAATTTCTATTTTCATGAGAAAAATATAAACTATTCTTGGGGTAACATATTTTTAAGCATCGTTGTTTTTTTAAATTTTTTATTTTTTGCTGCTAAAAGAATCTATATTTACCTATTTCATGAATTATATATAAAAATTTCAAAACGTAGTATGATTATTATACGATTAGATATACGAGGTGTGGCTATTAAATAACCGAACTGTTGTCATAACACTTTTTATTCGTTACCAATTACAGCAACAACTTTTTCGCCTTCAATGTACTACCCGTGGCGATATCTACACCGCTTCATACGACTTTTATATTGTTGAAAGCAGTGCTGGAAGTCCGCGTCTGTCAGCTGGTTCAGAATCTCCGTCGCTTTTGCTTTAACCGTTTCCACACTTTCGAATCTTGCCCCTTCAGTATCACCGTGTCTAACAAGCCTGGATCAGTATCAATGTTGTTGAGAATGTCAGCGCAAATGTTCATTCATGGTTCCTTTTGCTCGGGAGTGAGCAGTTTTGGCACCAACTTTGCGCATGTTAGACGATTCATCTGGCAAACACATTCTTTGCCGATTCCTTTTTATTTCAACAAGCCCTCGGATGCTTAGACGACGATCTTCGCGGATTAATTTACCAATGTTTTCAATGTGTTCGTCCGTTTTTACCCCGCAATGAACCCTCCGGGGCGCGGATCGTCTTCGGTCGTTTCACGTCCCTCTTTAAACCGTTTAAACCATTCAAAAATTTGTGTGCGGGATAAACAATAATTTCCGTACACTTCTTTAAAATTGCATAAGCCTCTGTAAAACCTGAGATTAACCCGTTGCTCCATCTGAACACTTATTTTTTCGACGCGTCTCTGGTGATAGACTAATTCAAACGACTGCTACAACCAAACCGAGCGACCCACTGGCTTGCCCAGTGAGCTCAGGATGGGGAAAGTATCACCAAACACAGCCACACCTCGTATACCTTTATAAAGTATGTGAGATCCCTTAGAATGTGAGAGCTTAGAATTTCAGAAAAAATATAATTCCTTCCTACTTTTTTGTATTAGAATTTTACATTTATATGTAATAAAATTTATATGTATTACAAATTCTGCCCCTACACGCATACAAGTCAACTTACAATTAGTTACAAAAACCACCCATTACAAATAAATTATTTAGAAAATAAGTAGATAATGGACATACATATCTATTATGGACACAATACGCTGTTCTTGGTAAACAATATATACTCAAGGTATCTTTGACTGAATATTTTATATATAAAAGAAATTAACGTAGCTATTTGAAAAAAGGACAAAAGGAAGTAATACATATGTATGATTTAAATTATTGTTTAGGAGAAAACGTAATTATATTGGCATGTTTTTTTTAAACCAACGTTTGTGATAAAATAGGTCACGAATGATATTTCTAAAATATGCCAAAAAGGCAAACTTATTATACATACACTTATGCTTGATATTTTATTTACTATATACTTTTGAACATTATATTTTTATGCTATACTTTTGTTTAACTCATTCACAATTCATTGGTCATTGCCTGAATAAACTGAATAACTAAATTAAAATGAATAAAATGAAATTTTAAAAGAATTACATTTACTGGAAATACGTGAATTATGTATAATACATTTATTTTGTATGTACATATTTTAGCTGCGAGAATTAATAAGCTGTTTTTTGTTTCAAAACAATGTTGCATATAAACTGAACGTTTGTCTATTTGGCGTGGTGACACGGGTTTTTAAATAAATTAACTGTAAATAAAATAAAGTGCATAGCTGTGTTATTTCAGTTCGTGCTAATTTTTTTTACTGTGTCAAGCGAAATTACATGAAATTCAGACATCGTTATGGGCAATGCATGTCGCCACCATATTTCATGACTGAAGAGCACAAAATAACAATGGAACAAAATAATAAATACTCGGAATAAATTGTATTTAACATAAAAAAGCTGTTGTTACTCTTACGAATCAAAACTAAAAGTTTTCTACCAAAAAAAGGGTGTGTAAATTAAGTCATTGTAATTAAGTCACTCAATTACAATTGAGTATTGTCTCATTCAAAATAACTTCCCTGGGAAGCCACATAGCGCTGGAGATGGTTCTTCCATTCCTCATGGCAGTGCTGAAACTCATATACTGGAATAGCCTTCAGCTGGTCGGTTACAGCGTTTGAATGTTCTCTATGGTCCCAAAATGACATCCCTTGAGGTGATTTTTTAATCTCGGGAAAAGAAAACAAGGACACAAGTCAGGCGAATAAGGAGGCTGAGGAGCCACAGGAATGTTTTTACTGGCTAAAAACTCGTCTACTGAAAGGGCTGTGTGATAAGGCGCATTGTCGTGATGCCACATCCAGTTGTTCTTGATGTTTGGTCTAACACGCATGGCCCTTCTTCAAGTATTTCAAGAACCTCTCTGTAAAATGTTGAAATTCGTTGGCTATCAAAAAAGCAAATCAGCATGCATTTGATCTTCGACTTGCTCATTCTTGATTTTTTGTGTCTTGGAGAGCTTGAAGTGTACCATTTCATGCTTTGGCCCTTGGTTTCCGGGTCGTACTCAAACACCCAAGTCTCATCACCACAAGTAATGACACGTTCCATAAAATATGAATCACTTTCAATCGATTCTAAAAAGTCAACACACCTTTCTCTCCTGATGTTCTTTTGTTCCTGCGAAAGGTTTTTTGGAACCATTTTTGCGCAGATTTTTCTCATCCTCAATTCGTTAGTCAAAATCTGATGAACAGTGGTGTTATTCAAATTTAACTCTTTCTCGATCATTCTTGTCGTCAACCGACGATATGAATGCACAAGATCCCGTATTCTATCGACATTTTCATCGGTTCTTCAAGATGAAGGCCTTTCGCTGCGTGCTTCATCTTCAATCGACTCTCTTCCTTCGAAGAATGCCTTAAACCATCGAAAAACCTGGGCTCATGGAAAAACACTGTCTCCGTGGGCATGTTGAAGTTTTAGAAAAGTATTTGTTGCGCTGTTATTAATGTCACTCATTTTTAAAACGAATTAGAAAAAAAAAACGTTTACGTAAACAGCCACAAAGACGAAACAAATGACTCATTCATTCAACAAGTTCAAACAAGTTCAAACTTGTATTGAAGGTGCATTGCATGTTAACCTGCCGCCCTTCCAAGTCCCGTCTCCGCAGTGTTGCTAGATCGGGCGCTACGTTGCCAATCTCATTACTTAATTTATACACCTCGTTAACACAGTAGAATTTCTAAAACTTGAAGTTCTCTATGATATGAGAACTATCCACACACTTGCAATACCCTTTATTAATTTGAAGTTGAATTTAGATCAATTGTAGTGAGATCAATTCGTTTGAATCATATATATATAAAACCCAAATAAATGCCTTGCAATGTATGCAAAATTATTTGCATCTATTGATATGTTTTATTTGAATTGACTCATTGCATAACGGTAGAAATAATAATTCTCTTTTACAAACACAATGGCAATGTATATATGTATAAGGTATACAAATAGATACATATTTACAGAAAAAGAAAAACTTGAAGCAATAAACTCGAGAGAATATATATTGCGACAGTAAAGGCGAAGAATTGAGTTTTATGATATTTCTTTCACAGTTATGAAGTCGACGATTTTCAGCGCTTACTTAAAAGAGCTTCTATATATGTACGAAGAAGTAAATAAATTTATTTTATCTTATACACAGCCGACTTATATTACCGACTATAATTGTTAATCGGTTCGTTCATCACAAAAAAATACATGCTGCTGTACCATTATCTCTGAGAAACAGTGACCCACATGACCTTGGTGCATTGAAGTCTTTTGAAAGTCTCTTGAAGGCAACAACTATTTTGATCATGTTCTGTCTACGTTTACATCAAAATTCCAAGATGTTGATGCAGTTTTTACTTTGTAACGAAATAATGACACTTCTAAAGATACTGCCTAAGTATCTGTTTGTAATTTATATTTTAATTTACTGGACATCCAACTTTTGCCAAATCTGAAATCAGTAGTGTTATGAAATAGGAATGACTTGACGGATGCAGACGAGACTAATGACATTAGAGCATTTTATTTTTACGGACTTCTTACTTCTGTTGACGAGGTTCGCCAAATCAAAAAAAAAAAACGTCAGCTAGAACTAGTGAAGTCAAAGGCAAATTGCCGCCGCTTTGACATGGAAACGCGAACGGTGACACCGATAAGACTATTTCCTCCTGTTGGCTCCACTTCATCCACTCCGTTGTCTCCTTCCTAATTCAATCGCTACCTTCTCAAAAGTATATTTTCTTTCTTGTCCAGGCGTCTATATTTGTCAATCAATAGGCATTCATTCGAATCTGTCTTATCAGTTTTACAAACCGTTTTGCTAGAGAGGGCCCCGCTCACTTAACTTGTTTATATTTACTTTTGTGTAATATATTTGATGAAGAGAGGAAAGGCCCATCTGAGAGGAAAGGCCTGACGACAACGGAAGAATCCCGAATTGCCTTTAAGAAGCAGATGGAGAAGGAGCTGGAGGCTACAGTAGAAGAGAAAGGAATGTTATATGCACCAGGAGTTAATAGGGGTTGGTAAGTTATTATTGGATCGCTTAAAAAATATAGGACATCCTCAGAAATTACACAACTACAAAAAAAAATCATGATCTTGGATATTGACCTTAGTATCCTCATGTATTTTTCAACGCTGAATTCGAATCCAACCTCAAAAAAGTCAATACACCCTCAAAATTTTGATATAGAGGTAAGAAATGAAAATTTGACAAAATACGCAATTTTTGTTCCAAGAATATATTTCTGGGGGTTTTTTTGAGGTTGCTGATTTAAAATTTCAACATGCCAAAATCAGGAAATGTACCCCAGAGGTGTACAAGGTACACAGAGGTGTGTAGAGCACGAAATGTACCCCCGACTATAGCAGGGGTTGAAGGGGGTATTTTGTCAAATTTTCATTTCTTACCCTTATCTCAACATTTTGAGATTGTATTGGCTTTTTTGAGGTTGGATTCGAATTCAGCATTGAAAAATATATGGGGATACTAAGGTCAATATGTAATGTGTACAACTACAAAAAAAAATCATGATCCTGGATATTGACCTTAATACCTTTACGTATTTTTCGACGCTGAATTCGAATACAACTTCAAAACAGTCAATACACCCTCAAAATTTTGAGATAGGGATAAGAAATGAAAATCTGACAAAATACCCCCTTCAACCCCTGGCATACCCGATTTTCACCTCTGGGGTACATTTCCTGCTTTTGACATGTTGAAATTTGAAGCCAGCAATCTCGAAAACCCCCAGAAATATATTCTTTAAACAAAAATTGCGTATTTTTTCATTTCTTACCCCCTATATCAACATTTTGAGGGTGTATTGACTTTTTCGAGGTTGGATTCGAATTCAGTGTCGAAAAATACATAGGAATACTAAAGTCAATGTCCAGGATCATGGTTTTTTTATTTTTTTTTGTGTAGCTGTGTTATCCATCTCAATATAAACGAGTTTTTTTTATACAGAGTGAGTCATTTTATTATACACTACCTATGTTTCGGACAAAATATATTCAGGACAGAGGGGTCACCTTCCTGTACTATTGGCCTTGACCTCAAGGTCGACCTTCAAGGTCATTTGAAGGTCATTATGATTTTTTTTAATAGGAAACCCCTGCGGAAAAGGTCAAGTCCGGAAAAATTCACACATCATTAGATTTGTCTTTTGAAATTCAATAACTTGTGTCGATTTATTGCTTTTTTTCGTAATAAAATGTGATTTGACCTTCAAATGATATGTAGTAAAGGTTATATTGACCCAGGGTGTCAGGAACGATCTGGGCGTATAATTTTCCGCTCTTTCAAAATCTGGACTCAAATCTGGGGGTTTCCTATTAAAAAAATCATCATGACCCTCAAATGACCTTGAAGGTGAAAAAATGATAAAACCCTTTGTAAATATGGTACCTTAATTTTGTTTAGAGTGTAAAGACGTGATACTTTAGTTTAGCGAGTGGCTGTATGTGTTAAGAATATTCATATATTTCGATTTTATCTACACTGATTTTCCTCATTAACAGTATTTTTGTATTAAACAAAGATTGCCTTTTTCGGACAAAATATTACAAATTTGGAGTGAAAAACATAGTTTTACCTACATGTCGTTATTCACATTTTACTTAACTTAAATAGTAGTTTATCACAGGCTTCGCAACATTAAATCTACATTAGGATCAGTTAAATGAGTTACGAACTATACGATAAAAACTTTAAAGGGACATAAATGCAAACAAAAGGAAACTTTCCCGGGCGAAAACTTATCGGTGTGTTCCTTAGTTCGTCGTATAAAACTACCTTATTCAATAAAACAAACATTTACTCACAGAGGTCCAACGGAAAACCTACAAAAAGTACAAGAAAAACAACCTCCGAGGAAAATAAATATAAGGCACTCAGTAAACGATTCCTTGATAACGAGGTACCTATATCAAATATTGCTCGGTCAACAGACCCACGCGCGTTTTTGTATAACATGGTTTCACAATGAAAATAATAAGGACACTTTCCAATTTGCCTTTTCCCTATATAAAAAGAAAATTGTGCGTTGCAGGATGCTGATTTGCTAATTTGAATTCCAAGCCTTAAAAAGTTATACCAAAAAGATAAGGTGACGGGCCGTTTTTTAAAACAGTAGAATAGTCCAAAAATGTTTATGCATGTTCACATGCATCCATTATAACCGTGAAATAATGCGTACGAGGGCTGTAAATTAAATAATCAGACTGGTAACGTAACGCCCGATCTAGCAACATTGCGGAGACGGGACTTGGAAGGGCTGTAGGTTAACATGTAATGCACCGTCAGTACGTACAAGTTTGACCTTTTTAGAGTCATTTGATTGTTCTTTGTGACTGTTTTGGTAAACCGGTTTTTATTAGTGTTTTCTAAAAACGAGTGACATTAATTCTGGGCAACGGTGTACTATCAGGTTTTGCTTCAGACTTCGATAAAGCGCAACGGATACTTTTGCAAAACGCCTACGGAGTGGTTTTTCAAGAGCCCAGGTTTTTCGGCGGTTTAAGGCATGTTCAGAAGGAAGAGCTTAGATTGAAGATGAACCACGCAGCGAAAGGCTTTCACCTTTCGCAGGAACAAAAGGACACTAGGAGAGAAAGGTGTCTTATCGCTTTTGAATCGATTGAAAATGATCTCCATTTAATGGAACGTGTCATTCCTCGTGATGAGACTTGGGTGTTTGAGTACGACCGGGAAACAATGCGCCAAAGCATGGAATGGCATATTTCAAGCTGTCCAAGACTCAAAAAAGCAAGAACGAGCAATTCTAAGATCAAATGCATGCTAATTTGCGTCTTTTGGTAGCCAGGGAATTGTCCATAAAGAGTTTGCTCCTCCAGGCCAAACAGTAAATCAACACTTTTACATAGACGTTCTTGAAAACTTTGAAAACGGGTCATGCATGTGAGATCAAACGTCAAGAACAACTGGATGTTGCATCATGAAAATGCGCCTTGCCACATAGCCATTTCAGTAAATGAGTTTTTAGCCGGTAAAAACGTTCCTGTGGCTCCTCAGCATTCTTATTCGCCTGACCTGAGTCCTTGTGACTTTTTTCTATTCCGAAGATTGAAAGATCTCCTCAAGGTACGTCATTTTGAGACCATAGAAAACATTCAAACGACCGTAACCGACCAGCTGTTCCAGTATATGAGTTCCATCACTGCTATGAGGAATGAAAGAATCGTCCCCAGCGCTGTGTGGCTTCCCAAGGAAGTTATTTTGAAGGAGAATTGAAGTTCTATTCGAATTGGAATTCGAATTGAATTGGAATTTAAATTAAATAACACTAAATATTAAAAACTAAGTTAGAGTTCTAAATAAAAATAAAAATTAAAACTGAATTGGAGTTCTATTCGAATAAAAAAAATAAAAAAATCAGTCTGACTACTTAATTTACACACATCATAGGTTATACCTAGTTACCATTTTCTGGTTAAGTTACTTCTGGTTAGGTTAATCTTAGTTTGACAATTATTCCACCAGATTCTATTGAGTGTTTTATCCGACTGTTGTACCTAATGGTTAGGACTAAAACAGTATCTCACTAAAAACAATCTTGTGATGGATATGGTTGGTGGAATTTTGGAAGACAAGTTTGGTTGAGCTCGTACGGCCATTTCTTTGTAGCCCGCGAGTTAGAGGCTCTAGTCTCACTCATAGCCGAATTATAGGTACATAAGTAGGGTCCACGAATTTTACAAAATACTAATGTCAGTAAATTATAAATGACATATGTACGTATTTTTCGTGATAATTTTATTTTATGATATACTAGGAACAGGTATTAAGGGATACAAAAAATTACCACATTTTTAGGTGATTTTCAAAGATCTGTAATTTGGGGAACAATTATGGTAGGGAAAAGAAAAAAAAGGACATTGAAGCTTCAAGGTTTTAGTTTTTGGATCTTGAGTTTATATTTTTTTAGCGTCAGCAGTTTTTGTGTAATAATGATAAAACCATCGAACAAAAATTTTTCGAAATTTTTGCTTGTCTTTTATGGTCCACGGACCTCAATAATTTTTTTCGGTAATTTCATTATAGCAGTCTTAGATAATTGAATTTTCTTTGATTTGACCTTTTTTCGAGCCCTGTGCGATGATTTTTCGCTGAGTTATCGTCATCCAAAGCAAAAAAGTTATTGTTGACTTTGGTAATCAATTACTCGGGAAATAATGAACGTACAGAAAATTCAAGTAGGGTTTTGAAAACTGCAAAGTATCCTTTACAAGTAGTAGTGATTGTTTTTTCTAAAAAAAAAAAAATCGAAATAAAATAGTTGATTGAAAAAGAGGTAAAACATAGCATTATTAGGGATATTTGCATAACTTAACATAACTGCAAATAAAATGGATAGACTAAGGATATTGACTGCAATTTTTCAACCTGAAAGTACCCTAAAGCAGTGGTCGGCAAACTCATTAGGCAAAAGAGCCAAATGTCAAAAGTACAGCGATTAAGATATCTTTTGAGAGCCTAATTTAAACTTAAATTATATAGGAAGGTATTTTGTTTATTAACTTAATAAACTTTAGTTTTTAGTCTTAAGACTTTTGTCTTAAGTCTTTACTCTTTTTATTAAACTATAAGAACACTGAATATAATAATGGTTAATCATGATCTTGTATATTGATATAAATTAAGTTGTAAGTAAAGGATCTATAAAATTTAGTAATGACAATGACTGACAAATATTTAATGTGAACAATGGACTTGCATCCCCTTTGAAAGTTTGGATAAGTTAGGTTCGTATGTTGTTTTTAATTTTAGGCACGATTCCAGGTTCTCATCAGTAAGACGACTACTTAATTTACTCTTGATGAGGTTCATGATCGAAAAATATTGTTCGCATGAATATGTAGACCCGAAATAGTCCATGTCCCGAAGCTCAAAAAAATACGATTTGACTGGATGTTTTCTGGTAGAAAAAAAAGTGATTTCTATGCACAATTTCCCCAGTTCTGCTGACCACTGCCCTAAAGAAACTCTGATAGTTTCAAAGCGCTGCGATTTTTCTTTCATAGTGCTCGGAATGATTGAAATTGTCGTTTGTGTTTGTGAAATTTTTTAAGTTACAAAGGTTTGTTCAGCAATAATCCATATTTGCATTATCAAAACACGTTCATTATTGTAAAAAATGATACAAAAACTGATTTTTGAAAAAAAAGTATTTTTTCTTGAAAAAAAAACTCTTTTTTTTCATTTTTTTAACATATCCACAATGCTTCACAAACGTCAAAAAAAAAACCCTGATTTTTTTTACATCCCTTAATTTCTGCGCCTAGTGTATATCCGCTAAAACACTGAATCTAAACAAATGAATACAATGCATAGCTAAACAAAAAAAGGCGTTAACTAACAAGTTAACTAACGAGTTAAGTATTTTAGCTGTGCATTCTTCTGAAGTGGTCAATCCTTATACAAGTTCTATTTTCTTTTTCTTTTTACGCACTAGGTGCGAAAAAATGATATTCTAGAAACTGTAAAACATGCGTAAAGATCCATTAGTAATGTTAATGTCCTTGATTTATATTTTGGTAGATAATTATACGAGTGTAGGACAGCATGCGTAAAGATGATACTTTGAGAACGGTCGTAGAAAACAATATTTTCGTCTTCGTCAAGAGACTGTCGGCGCGTGTCGTGGTTAAGGCAAGACATAAAAAATTAATTAAACCGCATCAATAACACTTCAACGGCAGCGGCCCGTCGGGGACGACGCCGTCTTCTTTTTGCCTCGCCAACGATTTTAATTCGAAAGTTTGGAATAGTATGCTATGCTGCCGGCCTTCAAGCGTCGTTTGTACCGGCGGTACAATTAAATATTAAACGGGATTAGTCCTGGTGTTCTGCTAATTGTTTCCACACAAAGGCGCCGGAATTAAATGTAAACAGTGCAGATAAAGCGCGCAGGTGTGCTTACGGAGAGGAGAGCGGTGCCAAGGGGATATCGTTCGCAAGGTCGTTACGGAAAAAATTAACATGTAACTTTGGAGCCCCCGGGCCATTTCTGTGAACGAGGTTAGATTACATCACGAGTAAATGCGGCATTACGACGATTTTTACTACATCTCGTTTTGGTGATAATCAGTGGAGGAGCGCTCGTTAGGTCTGGAAATTGAATAGGCGAAGCTAAGGGTACGTGCACATACAGAGCTGAAGCGAGCAAGACTGAGCCAAGCGGAAAAGGCGGAAAACACAAGTTGGAACATCTTGATGTTTGTGTGCATACCGAAGGCGTGAACGAACGAGGCGTTGCGAGACAGCGGAACGCTCGAAGACAACCGGTTTGTCTTTACGAGACGCGGAGTACAGCGATTTGGTGGACATGGTGGACGTGAGAATATATAATCAATGAAATATAAACTGCTGGTCAAAATTAGCGTGACACTCTTTTAGATGAGCTCCACTTTGTTTTGTTAGGGTTCTACCTATAGGGTTGTTTTTAATGCTCTCTCACGGATTCCACGATTATCGATTCGCACAAGTGTAGAGGAAGGTTACACTACCCAACGACCTCTCATTTAAGAATTTGCTGCACACTCAAAAATTTTTATGCAGGGTGTTAAAAAGGGGGTGCTGGGACAAAAAGAAGGACCTACCTAGGAACTACTCGGAGTGGTCGAGGTGGGTTTGGGCTACTCAGGAACTCTTTCGGAGTCACCCCACGTATAGAGACCTGCTTACATCTCCTCAACGTAGTTGAAAGGGGTAGCCTGGGGTGGGAATTTTACTTTTAGCGCTCAATCGAAGGTCCTCAGTGAGTCCAGTCAAATTCGAGATACTTCATGTGATGCAAGGACATGCATTAGAGACCAAGCGACTGCCCACTTAGCCTCCAACACTGGTGGAACCAGAGGTGGGTGGGTCTGGAGGATGTTTGAGTGGTCTGCGGGTGAAAATTGGCTGTGACACCCCAGACCAATTGATTTTAGCAGCATTTGGATCAATGAAACCGCCAACCAGTTGTCAGAGCATGTTAAACCAGGTTAACTGCAGAGAGATGAATCACGGGGCTGGAAATTGGTTAAAGGGGGTGAGTAGGTTTTTACCAGACCGTGTCCTTCTTAGTTTGGCAGGACTCTGAAGTTGCCGTCAAAATCTTGCGAATTCAAATTTCGATTCGATTGCGAATTCCAAAATTTTTTGTAATCAAATTTCCTACAAGATAGGCCATTTTGCAAATGGATTTTTTTATCGTTCATTATAAACAAATTGCAATAAATCGCAAAAAATATTCTTAGATGAAAAATCTTTAGATTAACGTAAAACAACAGTAACGTGAGTCCCCAATTCACCGAATAAAGCACCCCGATTGCTGAGAAACAAGGGGACACACCCAAAAAAAGCACCCGGATTGAAATCAGTTTTTAACGACATTAGAGTTTTAGTGCATTAAAATACCTGGGGATATGTATTAATTTTGATGATGTTTATAAGAAATGATTTTTTGACCCTTTGGGAGATGTAATAAAGTACTGGGGTGGGTTTGTGGGCGATTAGGGGTTGAAATAAGTTTTTATCGATATTAACAGTTGTTTTTGTGCACCGAAGTACCTAGGAATATATCTTTAAGGGGACCGCCTACATTAGAGGGTCAAAAAAATTTTGTTTTTTTTTTTTTGCTTGAATTGAAAGTATATCATCTGTAGAATATACTCCCAAAGTTTCAAGTCCGAATTCGAACCTTTGAAACAGTGGAAATATAATATATAGTGCGCATGCTCCGAAGCGTCGGTAGAACGAAGCCGAATCAAGACGAATCAAGCCGAAACAATTGCAAAGGAATTAACTGTTTAAAGAAGAGGAGGGACTTATGGAGCAGGATAGCAGATTGGCCAAAAATTTAAGGTAAATAAACGAAAAGAATTTTTTATCGAGACTATTTTCATGTACGAAAACTTAAAACGTTTTTCTGAAAACGATGTTTTTCAAATTGGCGTGCACGATTACTCAAAAACTATTGGACGGATCGGCTTTAATTAAAATTTTTTTAATTAAAATTTTTTTAATCAAAGCTTATTTAATTACCTTCTATTTGAACTAAAAAAATCAGTAAAAATTATTGTAAAAAAAGTTATTAACAAAAACACACGAACATTTTCCACAAAAAATCAATTTTTTTTAACACAATTTTTTTTATTTATTTTAATAATTTCATGATACTCATAAACTTTACAAACATTTTTTGTTTTTATGATTCAGATGATTCTATGGGACATATCCTGCACGCCGCGCCGTGGAGAAGGAATTTTCAAAGGCATCGGCATAAATTCTGTAATAACTTTTATTTAAACATATGAATTTTAATAAAAAAAAAATTTTTACAAACCTTTTGATATACATAATAAACAGTAAACATTTCAAAACAATCCATTGTGTCGTTTCAATGTAAAAAAATTCACGAAAAAGTGCTTTGATTTTGACCTCCTAATGTAGGCGGTCCCCTTAATTTTTATAAGAAATAAATTTTCAACCCCTGGGAGGTAAATGCGGGGGTGCTGGAGGAAAAGGGGACAACCAAAACTATTTTTTGGTGAGCTAACTAGTGGACAACTAAAACTCATTTAAACATATTATTTTTACACACCTAAATACGTAATATAAGGAGATGTCTTTTTTTGGACCTTTCTTTTTAACGTAGTTGTCAAGTGTGATTTTGATAGTTATATCAAAATCTAAGGGGTGATGGGTGGTCTGACCTCAGATTCGTTTTCAGCACACCAAAAAACATACCGTATGGTACCTCAACTTTTAACTACAAGACTTTTTTTGTGGGCCTGTGTTATTACATAATTTCGTAGGACCTTCGACACTTTTTTTCTACGCCTGCGACGATATAATTATAGCCGCTCATCGAGGACTTATCCGTGTACAAATCTAAACGCACGCTTTCAGCATTGAAACGCGATTCGCCGCAACGAACACCGCCGTTACGATTAAGCGGCCGCCACAATGGGCCAGTCCGTGTCTGTGCGGGACGGGGCGAGAGGATCCGTCGCTATTCCTTCCCGCCGGCCGCCATTGTGTCTCCTGCGTGCATTATGGGGCGCACAACATGCAGCCGTCCCCGATTTCCACTTTGTCTCCGGAATATTTCGAGCAGAAACGTCTTTGGGGAGCCCGTAATTACGTATCTTTTGATACCACTTACGTTAGTTTGTAAACGGTTAATGAACACTCACTGTGGATTTGTACGGAGTTATTCCCCGAAAAGTCGGGTCTATGGTGGAGCGTTTACGGGCCGTAGTCACGCATCTCGAAAGGAAAAGGCGAGTCGTTAAGTTTCGCGCACAGAATTTCCTGCGTTCCTTTGGTAAATATACAGGGTGATTCGTAAGTAATTGTATATAGGGTAAGTTTCGGGGAAGATGGCGCTAAGGAAGAGATGGCCAACTCAAAAAATGTACAAACACTCGCTAAATATCGCTAGCTATCACTCAGTTCGCTTCAAGTCGCGTGTACGAACACTCGAGTGCCAGTCCAGTAGGCAGAGACTATTGTGTTCTTGAAACATATAGGGCTAGTTTTGACGGTTACCTATGTATTTTCTTTTACAATTTTTTAACAATTTTGAAAAAAAGTCTTTTTCACATGTTCGCTGATATCTCGGTACCTTGGCATATTTTATATAGCATATGCATTTAAAGAGTTATAGCATATTGAATTTACAAGATTTTAAGCGCAACCCGAAGTGTCCAAGTGGTATTAACTTGAAAATGACTGCTGAATTTGAAAAAGTGCTTCTTTCACTTTTTTATTTAGAAAGTAGTACTTTCGATCATTAAATTTCTTGGAGGGACTGTTATTTGTAGTATGAAATTTCAGCTCGATCCGTTAATAACTTTTCGAGTAATTAACGATCGATTTTTAGGCCTTAATTAACAATGGCGCCATTTCTTTGTTTATTGTACGATATTGACCGGGTCGGGCTGGAAAAATCATAAATCTCTTCAAGTTTGCAAGACTTATTGAGATATTGAAAAATATTAATCTGGGCCAGTTTTATAACGATTTCTACGCCACTACCTTTTTTGACGAGACGTATATATTGCTTTAGCGTTGCCGCTTCGAAATTCTCGGAATTGTGACTATAATATCTTGAGGCCCATTTTTTTTAAATACGCGTCCTGAGGCGTACTTTCAAGATGTTATAGACACAATTCCGAGAATTTCGAAGCGGCAACGCTAAAACAATATACCGTATGTGTAAAGCCGACATCAGCCAGTTATGAAAAAGGACAAACAGAAGTGAGACAACAGATAAGAAGCAACCGCATACGCATCGAAGGTAGTGAGGGAATAATACCGGCCCTCTCACCACCTGTGCTTTTTGTTAGAACGAGAAGTGTAGCATTTATCCTTTTTCACAACTGGCCGATATCGGCTTTTTGAAAAAAGTCTTTTTTCACATGTTCGCTGATATCTCGGTACCTTGGCATATTTTTTTATATAGCATATGCATTTAAAAGTTATAGCATATTGAATTTACAAGATTTTAAGCGCAACCCGAAGTGTCCAAGTGCTATTGTTAACTTGAAAATGGCTGCTGAATTTGAAAAGTGCTTCTTTCACTTTTTTTTATTTAGAAAAAGTAGTTTTCGATCATGAAATTTCTTGAGGGACTGTTATTTGTAGTATGAAATTTCAGCTCGATCCGTTAATAACTTTTCGAGTAATTAACGATCGATTTTTTAGGCCTTAATTAACAATGGCGCCATTTCTTTGTTTATTGTACGATATTGACCGGGTCGGGCTGGAAAAATCATAAATCTCTTCAAGTTTGCGAGACTTTTTGAGATTTTAAAAAAATATTCCTTTGGGCGGGTTTTATAACGTTTTCTACGCGACTACATTTTTTTGACGCGGCGTATATGTTGCTTTAACGTTGCCGCTTCGAAATTCTCGGAATTGTGACTATAATATCTTGAGGCCCATTTTTTTAAATACGCGTCCTGAAGCGTACTTTCAAGATGTTATAGACACAATTCCGAGAATTTCGAAGCGCCAACGCTAAAACAATATACCGTATGTGTAAAGCCGACATCAGCCAGTTATGAAAAATGACAAACAGAAGTGAGACAACAGATAAGAAGCAACCGCATACGCATCGAAGGTAGTGAGGGAATAAGACCGGCCCTCTCACCACCTGTGCTTTTTGTTAGAACGAGAAGTGTAGCATTTATCCTTTTTCACAACTGGCCGATGTCGGCTTTTGAAAAAAAGTCTTTTTTTCACATGTTCGCTGATATCTCGGTACCTTGGCATATTTTATATAGCATACTTATGCATTTTAAAAGTTATAGCATATTGAATTTACAAGATTTTTAAGCGCAACCCGAAGTGTCTAAGTGCTATTGTTAACTTGCAAATGACTGCTGAATTTGAAAAAGTGCTTCTTTCACTTTTTTTTATTTAGGAAGTAGTACTTTCGATCACGAAATTTCTTGGAGGGACTGTTATTTGTAGTATGAAATTTCCGGCTCGATCCGTTAATAACTTTTCGAGTAATTAACGATCGATTTTAGGCCTTAATTAACAATGGCGCCATTTCTTTGTTTATTGTACGATATTAACCGGGTCGGGCTGGAAAAATCATAAATCTCTTCAAGTTTGCGAGACTTTTTGAGATTTTGAAAAATATTCCTTTGGGCCAGTTTTATAACGTTTTCTACGCGACTACATTTTTGACGCGGCGTATATATTGCTTTAGCGTTGCCGCTTCGAAATTCTCGGAATTGTGACTATAATATCTTGAGGCCCATTTTTTTTAAATACGCGTCCAGAAGCGTGCTTTCAAGATGTTACAGACACAATTCCGAGAATTTCAAGCGGCAACGCTAAAACAATATACCGTATGTGTAAAGCCGACATCAGCCAGTTATGAAAAAGGACAAACAGAAGTGAGACAACAGATAAGAAGCAACCGCATACGCATCGAAGGTAGTGAGGGAATAAGACCGGCCCTCTACCACCTGTGCTTTTTGTTAGAACGAGAAGTGTAGCATTTATCCTTTTTCACAACTGGCCGATGTCGGCTTTTGAAAAAAGTCTTTTTTTCACATGTTCGCTGATATCTCGGTACCTTGGCATATTTTATATAGCATATGCATTTAAAAAGTTATAGCATATTGATTACGAGATTTTAAGCGCAACCAGAAGTGTCCAAGTGCTATTGTTAACTTGAAAATGACTGCTGAATTTGAAAAAGTGCTTCTTTCACTTTTTTTTTATTTAGAAAGTAGTACTTTCGATCATGAAATTTCCTGGAGGGACTGTTATTTGTAGTATGAAATTTCAGCTCGATCCGTTAATAACTTTTCGAGTAATTAACGATCGATTTTTTTAGGCCTTAATTAACAATGGCGCCATTTCTTTGTTTTTTGTACGATAATAACCGGGTCGGGCTGGAAAAATCATAGAATCTCTTCAAGTTTACGAGACTTTTTTGTGATTTTGAAAAATATTCCTTTGGGCCAGTTTTATAACGTTTTCTCGCGATTACATTTTTGGACGCGGCGTATATATTGCTTTTGGCGATTGCCGCTTCCGAAATTCTCGGAATTGTGACTATAATATCTTAAGGCCCATTTTTTTTAAATACGCGTCCTGAAGCGTACTTTCAAGATGTTATAGACACAATTCCGAGAATTTCGAAGCGGCAACGCTAAAACTATATACCATATGTGTAAAGCCGACATCAGCCAGTTATGAAAAAGGACAAACAGAAGTGAGACAACAGATAAGAAGCAACCGCATACGCATCGAAGGTAGTGAGGGAATAAGACCGGCCCTCTCACCACCTGTGCTTTTTGTTAGAACGAGAAGTGTAGCATTTATCCTCATTCACTAACTGGCCGATGTCGGCTTTCGTGTAAAAAGTCTTTTTTTCACATGTTCGCTGATATCTCGGTACCTTGGCATATTTTATATAGCATACTTATGCATTTTAAAAGTTATAACATATTGAATTTACAAGATTTTAAACGCAACCCGAAGTGTCTAAGTGCTATTGTTAACTTGCAAATGACTGCTGAATTTGAAAAAGTGCTTCTTTCACTTTTTTTTTTATTTAGGAGTAGTACTTTCGATCATGAAATTTCTTGGAGGGACTGTTATTTGTAGTATGAAATTTCAGCTCGATCCGTTAATAACTTTTCGAGTAATTAACGATCGATTTTTTGGGCCTTAATTAACAATGGCGCCATTTCTTTGTTTATTGTACGATATTAACCGGGTCGGGCTGGAAAAATCATAAATCTCTTCAAGTTTGCGAGACTTTTTGAGATTTTGAAAAATATTCCTTTGGGCCAGTTTTATAACGTTTTCTACGCGACTACATTTTTTGACGCGGCGTATATATTGCTTTAGCGTTGCCGCTTCGAAATTCTCGGAATTGTGACTATAATATCTTGAGGCCCATTTTTTTTAAATACGCGTCCTGAAGCGTACTTTCAAGATGTTATGAACACAATTCCGAGAATTTCGAAGCAGCGAAGCACTAAAATAATATACCGTATGTGTAAAGCCGACATCAGCCAGTTATGAAAAAGGACAAACAGAAGTGAGACAACAGATAAGAAGCAACCGCATACGCATCGAAGGTAGTGAGGGAATAAGGTGGGCCCTCTCACCACCTGTGCTTTTTGTTAGAACGAGAAGTGTAGCATTTATCCTTTTTCACAACTGGCGGATGTCGGCTTTACACAAACTACCTTACGTCGCGTCAAAAAAGGTATAATCGCGTAGAAAACCTTATAAACTGGGCCAAATTCAAGTATTTTTTCAACATCTCAAAAAGTCTCTGGAAAACTGAAAATTTATATTTTTCTTGCCCAACCCGGTCCATGTCATGCAATAAAACAAAGAAATGGCATTGTGAATTAAGGCTATTAAAAATTCGATTGTTAATTACTCGAAAAGATGACTGGATCGAGCTGAAATTTTGTAACTTCTATACTACAAATAGCAGGTCCCTCAAGAATACATCATCATAGTCACTTCACTTTCGAAGTAAAAAAAAAATATTGAAAAAAAAATCCTTTTTCAACTTCAGCAGTAATTTACTAAGTTAATATAGCACTTGGGCTCGGTTGAACTCAAAATTTTGGTAAAATCAATAAGCTCCAACTTCTTAAATGGATATGATATATAAAATATGCCAAGGAGCGAGAATATAAGCGGAAATCTGAAAAATATGCGTTTTTTCACAAATTGTTCGATTCAAAGAAATTAGCGGACGGTTTCAGCTCCACGGACCCCGCGCATTGTGTTCCTAGGCAAAAAAAAATACATAAGCAACTGTCAAAACTAGCCATATATGTTTCAAAGAACACTTTTTGATGATTTTAGCTCCCTGCCTACTCGACTATGCAAACATATTTGCTAATAGAATACCAACAGTAAGTAAAATCGACAGGTTTTCTTTACAATGAAAATTACACAGACTTGCAAAAAAACAGTTTTTGAATCCTAATAGGTGATTCCGAAGGTTTTTGACACTGGATACTATACCGTTGTCCTATTTATCTTATCACGACAACATTTACAAGAGAACTTAACTAAAAATAGAAAAAAAATTTTTTTTGGCTTTCTTTGTGTTGAGAGTTATTTGGGGGAGCACCACTTGTAGGTTAGGGGAGACAAGTTTTAGTTTGTTAGTGTTCAGAAACGTTTAAATTTACTCTTTTATTTTTCAAGCTTGATACAATGAATTTTACTCCCAGAAATGAATCTTTTATAAAAAAAATAGTAACCGTGCTAATATGTACTGTTGTGTTGTTGATTGTTTCAATAGTGAACGCAAAAATCCCGAACTTCAATTTTACAAATTCCCTTCCAAGCCATGCTGGGAAAGCAAACGGAAAAGAAATGGATAACTTCCGTACGACGAAAGATGTAAGTAAATGTGTTTATTTTACAAGTTATGATTTTTGTTTGAGAATAAAAAAAAGACTGTTGGGCCGCTTGTGTTTAAGAAATAATTTTTTTTAGTTAAAGTTGCTAAATACAACACAATAAGTATATTCATGTTTTTTTATTTATTGAATAATAAAATGTCTTATATCTAAACCTTATTTTTTTTAAATTTTTTGAAAAAATAAAATTGAAACCAATGGTAAACTAGGAATATTTAAAAATAATATTTTATGACTCGAAAATTGGAAAAATAAAATTACCGCCTATTGTTACTTTTATAGATGTTTTCGTTATTTTTGAGTGCTATTAACACGGGGTTCCTTAAAACACGTCCGACGATTTTCCGATGAAATTCACAAAATATCTCTTCTTCGACTTCACTGACTTATAGAGCTTTCAAGTAATTTTTTACCTTTTGATAAGCTTTTTCGTCGAAATACGTTTTTGTAGTTACTTCTTGAAATCCGCTTTTTATTATCACAACCATTTTACATCTATCCATATATTGAATAAAAAATTAACTCGATCTCGTATACTTACTCAATGTTTCCTGTGGAAGCCATAACTTGCATCGCAATCCGTATTTAAAAAATCCGATAGCTGGCGCGACGGCTTCGCGCTAGAGATACTAGAGATACAACGAAACGAGATTTGGTAAAATGGACTCAACCATCGTATTCAGTAAATCAAAACCTACAAAAATCAATAGTAAAAAAAAACATTACTATAGATGACGCAGTTTTTATTTTATTTATTAAGTGATTTCACAAGAAAATCCAGAGCCTATGTTTCGGGAAACGTACAATGAATTCAAAATTAAATAAGCTAATCCAAAAAGAAAGTTATGTTTATTACAATTTGTATTCAATAATTTTTTCAAAAACAAAATGATGTACTTAATGGATTACGACGAACTATGACAGCGATGCCTAATATTACTTATGGCAAATAAATAAGATAATACTTGCTTCATATCAATTTTAGGTTATGTTTTTTCATAATTCTAACTTCATGGAAAAACAACTACATTATTGTAAGTTGTGAAAAAAAAGTGTTTTTCTTTCACACAGTTATATTATTCCTTTGACGTTTTTACTCTATTAATTACTATGTATCTAGTCCATAATTGCCATTCGATCATTAACCGTGACACAATTTTCGTCCTTTTTGGAGCTTCAATCTCGAAGGGAAATTAGCCAATTCCTCAATAAAAACCACTTATCCTAATATTTTCAATGTTATCTTTCGATTTTTCGGAGTCAGAATTGTGATTAAATGCTCTAGAAAAAAAATATGGCTGACTTTATAGAAAAGTACTCAACATTTGGTGATTATTTTTTTTATATATATATATTTTTAGTCCAAAAAAAGTACTCTAACCTACTCCGGATTGTGGAGGAAGTGGAGGCAATAGCTGGAGTTGATGATAGAATTTTTTTTGCCGACCTCAACTGACTCTAATCTTTTCAAAATGGCGAGGATATTGTTCTCAAATTTTTCATAAAAATGCGTTCTATCTGAGTAAAAAATGATTTTCATTCCTAACCTCAAAACGAGATATTTTTCCGGTGTTGAGAGGTTTTCATGATGAAATCCTTGAATTATATATTATGCACTTAGGAATATAGGCGCATTGAAGAATTTTTTTTTTTTTGGAACTTAGCATATAAATAGAAAATATATATTTTGAATTCGGGCACATTGACGAATTTTTTTTCCGGAACTTCCTCGCATATTTATTCAATGAATAGTACGTAGAGTGTGCTTTGTGGTGTGAGAAAAAATAGTATATGCACCACGAAAAACAAGTATACTGTGTACTTCCGGGGGGTAGTTTGCGCCCGAGCATCCTTAATTACTTAATATAGGGTATATAATTTCAACAAGAGAACCTCAACACCGGGAAAAAACCTCGTTTTGAGGTTAGAATGAAAAATAATTTTTTACTCAGATGGAACACATTTTTATGAAAAAGATTGAGATTATTTTTAATCAGAATTCTACGTAAAATATGACTGTAATTTTTCCATTTTCAAATTTTGAATTTTAAAGAATGATATCCGCCATATTGAATCTGCCATCTTAGTTGAGGGAAAATGACTGTAGATAAAAAAAAACTCAAAATGACATTATTTTCTCGTTAATACTAGAGAAAAATTCATATTACATGAGATTTTATGCTATACCAACAATTTAAAAAAGATTAGTCAGTTGAGGTCAGAAAAAAAATTCTATCACATCAACTCCAACTGTTTCTCCCACTTTCCCTCCAAAATCGGGGGTAGGTTAGAGTACTTTTTCGACTAAAAAAAATATATATAAAAAAAAATAATCCCCAAATTTTCAGTACTTTTCTCCATAAAGTCAGTCATATTTTTTTTCTAGAGCATTTAATCACAATTCTGAAATCGAAAGATCACATCCGAAAACATTAGGATAAGTGGTTTTTATTGGTGAATTCATTAATTTCCCTTCGAGATTGACGCTCCAAAAAGGACGAAAAATTGTCCGTTTGGGCGTTAATGGGTTAAGTACATGTTTAGTGCCATACGTTTCTGAAGCCCTCTGGCATATAAATATTTTTTTGGGTAGCATGAATAATTGCCGATTACTGATTAATCTGAAAATGATTAAATATATTTAATGTGGAGTTATATGAAGTTGCTCGCCCTAAAATAGAAGCTTTCTACTCGCGTGACTTGCCAGTCACGCACTTTATACAAGGAGAGGGGACAAAAACGGCTCTATATTGACGGGTTTGGAGGCCTTCGTACTTATGCGTACACGGGGGTAGGATTTTCGATCCGGCAAATTAATGTAGCTCATGAATTTGTTACGGAAACAGTGTTCCGAACGTCGAAGTAGTTTGAACTTAATCGATTACTCAGACTAGTTTTAGGCACCGACAGCAGTTAGTAGGAAGTAGAAACAAGTTTTACATAAACAAATACTAAGATCTTACATAAACTGATGTTGACAAGGAAACCAGCTTTTTATTTTCGAAATGAAATTTCATCCAGTAGGGAAACAAATTCTCTCACTTCCATAGGCATCACCTTTATTAAAATGAAATACGTACATATATTAAATAAATAAAACATTTACATATATTACAACGGAATGGCTAAAACTACCCGCAGACACAACAGGCACAAAACCTTCACCCGTGAGCCGACCCAAGGCCGAGCAGCCACTGACGATAGGTGATGGGCGAGCTGCTAGCTGGTCGGTGTCGCTGGATGTGAAATGAACATTTGATACTTTCATCACCAATGTGGCCTCTTATGCCGAGTATTCTACCATAGCGCCACAATGAAAATTTTTCGTATTTTTGGGGGTTATGGCTTTTTTAGTTATTTTAAGGTAACAAACCCGTATTTGAAAAAAAATAAATAAAATGAAAATGATGATGATGGGGTTTTATTAATTAGAGATCTATACAAATCCTTTGGAAAAATGGGGGGTTTTTTATTTAAAAAAATTTTTGTATAGAAATAGGTGGACTTATAGGTGGAAATGGTTAAATATATACCCTCTTTTTTGCCAGACATTTCCCTTTTCTTATTTTTACATCTTGTCAACATATTATTTTGTTATATAAGTTTTATTGCATTTTGGATGCATTTGTATACAATTTTGTATACAATTGTATACATTTTGTATACAATTTGAAAGAAGGTCCCCCCGAAAACAAAAATCGACGTGTCTCAACGGAATTCTACAGTATGTGGAGGTTCTCAAAATATAGGGGTGGTAAGTTTTCAAATGAACACAGTGTAGTTTTAAATTTTTTTGAAATTGACAAGAAGCAAGTGACAAAGATAAAAAAAAATTAAATTCAAAATTTCACCTCGGAAATCGTCTCTCGGGGGTTTTTCGGGGTCGCTGGTCAAGAATCTTAAGTTCAATTTCAACAATTTAAACGTCTAATGCAATGGAGCAATATAATTCCACTTTCAAGTTTTCGATAGCTGATTCGTTTGTAAGCTGTAGGATTTTTACTTTTGAGTATGAAGTTTTCGCCGTAAAAAAATCAATATTTATGTTTCAAAATTCCCCCTTCATCTGCTTTACCATCCTCTACAGTTGGCACTGAAATTCCGTCTTCATCTGTTTACCTTCCTCTGCAGTCGGTAACGTAGTTCTTGCTATGAAAGGGGAGCTATATGCATACTTGCAACTACTTTTATACTTTCACGCGGTATTATAGTAGTACCCACCAATACTGCATCAGCAGTGCTCGAAAACGACTCTGATTACGAATGATGTCAACTATATTTGTAGATTGTAAGCTCATTTTGTGTACCCAGTTTTTTTGAAATTAAAGAAAACTTGAAAAACGATTTTATTACACTCGTAATTTATTTTTTCAATAATTTAACTACAATAAAAAACCAAAATTCGCGCGCATATCATATTGAGAGTTTGAATTGTTGTAATTAGACCTCCGGATTCGTGATGAGCAACCCCGAAAACCCCCGAGATGATTTCCGAGGTGACATTTTTAATTTAAAGATTTGGGGTGGTTTTAATGGGGTGCAACCACCTCACTCGATTTTTTCATCTCGGATTCGTAATCAGCGACCCCGAAAACTTCCGAGGACGATTTCCGAGGCCAAATTTTTGAATTAGAAAAATTTGGGGTGGTTTTATGGGGTACAACCACCCTCACTCGATTTTTGACCTGAATTCGTAATCAGCGACCCTGAAAACCTCGAGAGACGATTTCCGAGGTGAAATTTTGAATTTTTTAAAATGTTTTATCAATTTTACTATTGGGGAAGCTTTGGGGGTGGGAACACTACCTATATTTTTTTCATTTTTCATAGCAAGGCAGATATTAGTGGTGATGAATGTTCCTGAGGGTCTAAAGAAGACGTATAAACAAACATTTTTGAAATCGGAGCTGCTTATCAACTTTTTCAGATTTTACAATATTTTCCGGCTTATTTACTGGACTAATATCAATCTTCCGATTTCTGGGTATTTTTGTAAAGCTTGTATAGCTGTATGTTTGAGAACTGTTGGATATAATATGAAGATGAAATTTAGTATGTATATTTTTTAATCTGTATAGAGGTCACCTACATACAAAATTTGATTAAAATCTGAGACGGCCACGTCAAGTGTATGCATATACATTATAGGAAAGTGCAAGATTTCAAAGCCGAGCATTAATAAATAAGAAAAAAATAAACCCTGACAGATAGAGAACTGACAGAGAAATATTATATCCATAGTTGCCAGACTAACATGTCATTTTAAAACTCTATGGGCGTTATTCTCTGTCTTTCGTGATAGGGTAGCAATCAAATATGTAGCCGGGACGCCCCGCCCATAAATTATAATGCGCACGTGTAAATTGAATTATTATATCGTTATTGGTCTACGGAAAAAAACACTTGAAGCATTCCTTGCGTACGCAGTTGGTATTTTAGGCGATTCCATCGTTCGGCCATTTTTTATAAACGGTTCCTTAAATGCAAACAAATATTTAACAAATAAAAACAAACTGTTTACGGACATGAACATGAAAGACCACGAAATTTAAATGATTTACAGGCCAGAATTGTACAAGTCCTAAATTGTTACGCTTAAGAAATGTTAGAACGCGTAAGAATGAGGTTTTTACGATAGACCAGGGTTTTGCGAAGAACAAAGGGGCGACCTTTTGAACCACTTATTCAATAGGCATTTTTTCTTCTTTCGTCTTGGAACCGGGTTGATTTATATTTATATCTTTTTATTTTTTATAGAACTTCAATTTTTATTTTCTTGCAGACCGGTTAGTTAAAGCAATACAAAAATTTGAAAATAAATATAATTATGTTCGTACACTTCTTTTAAGTGTATGGGATAATTTTAAGTCAGAATTATGTAAGAATTTCGTTTCATACAGCTAAGTCGATGTGCACTCATACCGCTGCGAAAAAGTACTGAGAAGTACTCACTCAAGTTCGTTAGGTGATGGGCGGTGTCTATCCACTTCCACATTCCAATTTCTGACGCGCAGGTAACGTCTTACATCACACGTTTCTAATAAGTACACACGCGTGAAACACTGGTGCATCTAACTGTCTTTGTCTGTCCTTACTGGTGTCTTTTAACTTATTCTCTTCTACACATGTATCGCCAATATGTAATGCAATTTCCTAACCTAGTATATATACAGGGTGTTTTGCTACTTGTGTTACGAACATTTGAGATCGTACAGGAAATTTGACGCTGAAACAAAAAAGGTCCTCTTCAACATGGACCGAAACAAAAATTTTTCAAAACTTTACAAAAAGTTTTAAAAGTATAATATTGTATTGGACACATAAGTTCCATACCTAAATGGCCATTTTGACACTTCGTTTTGCCACACTTTTGCAACTTTTGTAAATTTCGATATTTTTGGAAATTCGGTTGAGTTGAAGTTGAGGCCTTGAGTTGAAATTGTTTCTGGGATCAAGCGAGGTTGTTTTTCTTAGCCAATTTAACGCAGAATCCAACGGTACCCTCAAATTTATTGTAGTGTTCGGTATAACGACGTTCTAAACGTTTTTCGTCCATACGTCGTAAAATGTTTAAGAATGAAAAAATTGAAATATCTCAAAAACGGCAAGGAAACAGACCATGTTGAAAATTAAATTTTTTATTCAGCTCAAATTTCCTGTGAGATCTCAAAGTTTGTAACACGAGTAGCCAAACACCCTGTATACATTAATTTTTTGTACCTACAATATGTGCATCTCAATTTAATGTTACTCGATTACCCCACACTCCACGCATTTATCGACGCATAACTTTGGAAAATTTATCGTTCCAATAATTAAACTATTGATTGCCGTCATAATTAATTTATTGGAGGGTGAATCACAGCCAAATAAATAATAATACACTCGAAAATTGCGTTGGATACGATAATTTAATTACGCAATAAATTAGTAACATATCAATATCGCATTATTTGTTACTTTGCCGATTACAAATTCCAGTGTTTAGGCAATATACGCATGATTTACATTACACGGGAGAAGTGCGTGTTTTGTTGTCAACCAAACTTGTATCGTTAGGCGGTGCGTTATTTATAAGGGGAGGGTTGCCAAGCGGGATTTTCGCATTTTGACTGATAAAACAGCACCACAAAAAAAATAAGTGAAATGTACATCTGACCAAACTTGCTGGATTATATGTTTTTGGGGTCGCTAAATCCGACTCCAAAGCCCGTTTTGCCACAACACGTTACCATTTTTTTATCCTCAATAAACTACGGAAAAATGGCAAAAAACGACAAAAAGCTCTAGAACCTAATCAAACCGTATAACCCAATACTTCAATAACTTCACACCTCTAATCCCATAGCCCTCACAATCAATAAGCCCCAAAGACCATATAACATCGAAACAAAGTTGTGCAGTCGTTCAAAACGGGTACTTTAGCCATAAATTCAATCTCTAAATTACAACATGGACGATATTCAAACAAATTTTCATCATAATCAGATCATTATAATCAGAGTTATATGACTTTGACTACAACAAACATTTTTAACCATAACTCCCACGCTATTAATCCGATCGTGATCAAATTCATTAGCAATTGAAAAAACCATATTAAAATTGTAATGTGCATATCAATTTTCATCGAAATCCAATGAATAAAAATACACTTATTTGGCAGTGACGGCTCGTGGGTGTGTTACATGGGTGGGCACAGGGTGTGTCGGTAGGATTACTTATTAGCTACCAATGGCGCCGCAGGCGAAAATTTTTAAAATTTTTACAGGTCATACGTTTTACTGACACTTCAGAATTTCAATGAAAAATTCTTTTATACAAAAATATAGACTTTCACAAGAATAATTTTTGGGATTTGGTAGCTTTTTTAAATAATTATTAGGCACGAATTTTGAGGGCTTAAATATATTAAAATAATGGGTGGCAACATGTGAAAAAAATTTGATATAGGTATCTTACCGTTATTTGTAGAGGAAATCAGCTCGCCTGTCCTTATTGTTCACAAAAATGTTAATCGCCTTTTCATTAGTCCCGGATTTGTTTCTCAAAATTTAATACAATTAATTTTTTGGTTTTAAATATGTCTGTTTTTATCCACATTTTCATTGTGACGTCTTATATTTTCACGATAAGCACTATCACTGCTTGCAACAACTGTTGCCTTATGTCTGTTGGCTTGTTGCCTTTCCCAATACATTAAAATCTAAGATGTTATGTAAATGTTTTTCATTGTAGCTAGCATGTTTCTTAGCTCGTTCATTTAAATGTTTTTAAATCACTCACCCCTTCTTGAGTCCATGCACTTCGGTTGCCACCCATCACTAAACAAATAAAACAAAACAGTTTGTTTGTTTTAGGACACATAACCACTTAAATCTGTCGTAGACACTACTATTAAAATTCCGTGAATAATTTCGCGATTTTCCTACGTCTGTTTTGGAAAATAATCAAATCGGGTATCGGCGTTCCTAACCGTTTAATTTCCGTTCGGATCTCGTATGTAATATCTTTATTAGTCAATAAAAAGTCCACCGAATTCATTTTGAAACGTTTCACAATCAAAAACAGTAAAAACACACTTCTCAGCGAAGAAAATAAACAAATCACTAGGGTCACTCAACAAGTGTGACCCGTTCAGCTGATTTTCGAACGATTTAACGACGTCTGTCTGCTGTAATTGTCTCCAAACATATCAGTCACCGAAAAAGCCCGATTAAAAACGAGGGCTGGGATACTGTGTGTGCCCTCGTCCACGCGCGAAATGCGACTACGGTGGCTCGATGCGAATTAAGACTATGGTGGCTCGGTGCTCGATCGATAGTCTGTCATATATATGTGACAAAAATCATTATTTGTGGTATAAAAGGAATAATAATTAGAATATGAATAGTTTGTCGTATATAATTAATTGATATTATTTTAACTGTAATTTATAGTAAATTAACACAAAAATAAATAATTTCTATTGAAATTTTGGGCTGGGCACGTGCCCTGTGCCCTTTATCACCAGCCGCCACTGTTATTTGGGTAAAACGAAATTCTAAATTTTATATCCTAATACCCGTAATCCTTCGGGTCAGCCCTAAAATGTAACTGTACTAAATTGAATACTTACGAGCACCAATATTTATGCAAAATTTCATCTCAATCCGATCACTATACATAAATACATACAGTGTGACCCATTTAAAACCTGAAACCCCTCTAAACGTATTATTTATTGTCGGATTTTTAAAGTATAATATAAAAAACTGCATCACAAGACAGGAGGTGACACGCTTTGCCTACAAAAACCATTTGTAGGCAAAGCGTGATTTTTTAAACCGAAATTCAAGAAACCCACGTTAGAGATTTTCATACAATACACCACTGAATTCAGCATGCCCTGAAACGGTTGTGTACCAAGTTTAGTATAAAATATAAATTGTAAAACATATTTTAGTAACATTTTGTCCAGGTTTTATTTTACTGACAAATTACCTCTAAAAATAAATTACTCTATATATTACAGTGAAAAACGGTTGAAAAGCAGTGTTTCCATTAACAGAATTAAATTGGAATGGTAAAAAAACAAATAAAACAAAAATCAATTAAAAATAATAAATAAAACGATAAAACAGAACATAAATAAATAAAACAATTTCAATTACACTTTAAATTAAATTTTCTTTGCGGATATATTGCTCAAACCTCTTGCGTAAGTTATTTGACATGTATTCTTAAATGTCTTCGGTCAATTTGGACACAAGTGCAAAATTCACTCTCGAAGCTCTTCAACCTTCTAAGGTGAGTTGTTCACCTTTTGTTTGACAGAACTCCAAAGAAAAAATAGAGTGGATTTAAATCTGACGACGTTGATGACCACGATATTGGGGCTTACTCATGACATTTTAATCTTTCCTTTAGAGCTTGAAATTTTTTGAACTCTCCCATTTAAAAGAATGCTGACTTTGGTGCTGTACTGAATTTTTTTGAATAAAAATCGTTAATATGTTCGAAAAAAAAACACAGTAGGCCTTGGTTTATGTAAATAATACCATTCTCATGGGTCATTCTGTCTCATGGTACAGTTTTTGATGCTCTATATTAAAAAAAATGAGGTAACAAACAATGAACACCTACATGTTTTAGAAGACTATCCATGTTTTGAATGGATCACACTGTGTACATATACTTGTTTCTTTATTAAAACCAATATGAAATATCTAATTTCTTCAAATATCATATAAATAATCAAGGAACGTTTGAATTATTTGTTTGATTAAATTTCCTTGCTATTTAAAAAAGATCACTGCATGATTTTTTAGATAACGACATAGCAAGAGATGGAAATAAATTCAACACATCAGTGTGAATGCCTAAAATTCGTTGTCAATAAAAACACCAAAAAACGTTTTTCATCAAAATACACCGCAAAAATGAAAGTTAAATAAAGAAGGTTCAAACTCACCTGATTTGAGGTCATACAGAAGTAGTTAGATTGCGAGAATGAAGATATCACCAGATGCTTCTTATAACCGATGTTTCACTTTGTAACCGTAACTGTAATAAAAGAAACAAAGTAGTAAATATTTAAAGGTGACATTCTCTTGAAGTTTTTAGATCTTAATTTTGATTTGGATTTACGAAAATAATGTCAACATTTCTAAAATTCATCGGTTTTAATTGAGGATTGTAATCCATACTCTGTTTCCTGAGTAGTTCAGACAACAAGGCTTGGCGCTTATTGTTATACATATGTTGGCTATTTACAATTTTTTTAATTCGACATGATACATAATAGATGTATATGATAAAATGATATACAAGTACTATTTTAATAATAAAAACCCGGTTCAAGCTCTTGTTTCTCGCGAGCAGTGTTTACCTCCTAAATGAGGGTACAGATGCATAACACATTATCCATAATTTTTCGAAATAGAGTTAGTGGCGCTATCTTGTTCATCGTGTTGAACTACACCATTTTAAATCTTAAAAAGTGGTATCAAAATGCACTTTTCGTATTTATTTTAAATTGTGGAATCTTGTAAATTGTTTCAAAACTCACATTCTCCTAAGGAAAAATGTTATAACTCTTTACTGTCAACATTTTTTGTACTTTGCAATTTTAGGTTCATTATACAAATACTTCACTTCATCAGTCATGATGATAATAAAACCGTATTCTAAGTATTTTGTGCAGCTTTTTATTTTGATTATGAACTACCATATTATATAAATTTTTTATTGATATACCATTGAGTTTGTTCCAAGTTCCTTTTCTTAGCCTAACTTCATGAATTTCAGTGTAAAATATATTACGTAGAATAATTTGAGCAAGCCTACCGTTATCAAAAAGTTGTATCAAAACCCACATTATCCAAATTTTTTAATTCACTTTCTTGGAGTCAAATATTGTTGTGCTGTTATTTCACCAATTGAGACGCAATGTTAAAGTTCTTAGCACAAATACCAAAAAAATTCGTGCCTTAAATCACTTAAAAAGTGAGAAATCAGTTATTCCTTCTTCCTGAACAATTTTTAAAAAGTGGATAATGTAAGTTTTTGCATCTATACCCTCAAATGAAGTTATATAAAATTAATCTTTACCAAAAAAATGCACGTGAAATGAGAACTCTGCAGTTTGGCTTCTGATATAGGTTCAAAAATTTCAGACTGACTAATTTTCTTTATAGTACATTGCTGTTGCTCGTGTGTGCCGCTTATAAGTGTCAGGCAATATCACAATCTATATATAAAAAAATGGGATAAGGCAAAACGTATCTACATTAGAGCGGTGTTACGGTGAGATTTTAGCCCAGAGAGTAAAAATATCGATATATTTAGATTTTTTTTTTATGAATAAGCCGTCACCGCACAACAAAAACACACGTTCACGTTGTGTGATGACGGCGATGAAGGATTTTTTTACACGACGCGACGCCTGTGCATCGATGGCACATCTCTGTCCATTTCTTCACTCTGTTCTTCTTCAGGGGGCGCAAAAACGTAAACTGTTTTATTACGTCAAGAAAATATGTATGTATTTACTATTTCAATAGCACTGGTTTTACAAGTTCTGCTCGCTGCTTGTCCTTAACTTGTAAGTTATATGTTGACTACCTGTACAATTGTTCTATGAAAACACAAAAATGGTGTTAGATGGACGTGGCCCAAAAATATCCCAATAAGGAAGGACTAAAGGATGTAAAAAGTTTGAGAACCTCTGCACTAATCAAAAACGTTGGTCAGAACGTCACCTCATCCGTCTAATTCTCATCAGATCAGACATAAAACTTTCATTATCTCAAAATTACGTAAAATGAACTTCTAGTTGAACTCAGAACTCTAAACACGTTCAAAACTTTTCAAACGCCAACTTTAATTTCCATTAAAGTACATTTTGTTGTTCTTGTTTGTGTTTAATGCTGATAAATAAGATTAGTAGGGACTCGGTACATATACTGAAGTAAATAATTGAGTGCCCTACATATACATCTACTGCTTTACATTTTATATCACCGGGCCCACCGTGCGTCGGAGTCAAACTTTTCACCGCCAAAAAGTTATTCGCGGAACTCATATTTGACTTAAATTATTAATTCAAGGGGCAAACATTTTAACACCTAAGAAAACCGCGCAAACCACATTTTAATTAGGAAGTTTTCTCGAAAACATAAAGGAATTTATTATAAAAAAGTTAATAGGAGGGCAGAACGAAGGGATTCTTAATCTCAAGCCTGGTACGACGAGGGGGGAATATTAAACACAAAAAGTAGTCAATTTTTGCGTCGAATTACCACCGGAAATGTCTAATAACTGAGGGGAATCGAGTATCGGCAAGCAGAACAGATTTTAATTAGTGTACCTACAGTTTTTTTAAATCTAGAAAAATTTAATTAAGTTTTACAAGTTATGTCAAATTGCTATGAGGAATAGAAGAACCGTCTTCTGGCGCTGTGTGGCCTCTCCAGGGAAGCTAATTTGAATGAGACAATACTTAATTGTAATTCTATTCGAATAAAAAAATCAGTCTCATGACTTAATTAAGTTATTTATTTTGAAGGAGAAAAACTGAATTGTAATTCTATTCGAAATAAAACAAAAAAGGATCAATTTCATTGCTTAATTTATACACCTTGTACATTCTTGTATACCTCGATTATATTCCTTCGCAGTCAAGTGCAATCATTAATTTTAAACAAAAAAGTAAACTGCTTGTACTCTTGTAAGACGTTTAAATCTCTACATACCCACTTCTATTTCATTTATTTTTCATTCATTTTACGGTTATTGACGCAAAAACCCTGAGAAAGAATTTTACTACAAGAAAGAGACGTGATATAACTATTTCTCATATAAAACACAGCGAATCTCAACAGAGGCGGACTCGGGTCATTATTATTACAAAACGATAGTTAAACGACAGAAAATTAAAACGTATTAAGGGCTAAATATTACAAAATGGAACAAAAAGTTATAAAGTTATAATGAGAGTTAGATTTTTAATGACCAGTTATAAAACTGGGGCATTATCCGTATTGTTGCCATGATAGCAGTACACTATTGCTTTCTTCGTCTCTTGATAGATAATTGCGGTTTCCTTACAATTGATTAGAATTTACTTTATCAATTTTACCTTTAAACAGACAAAATTTTCGAGTCTTACTTGCCAAATTTTCATACCTGCCAAACGGATATTTGGAACAGGTCTGCCTTTGAAGGAAGACTCGTTTTTCCAGGGTATACCTGTTCCAAATTCCTGCTCCCATAATACCTGTTTTAAGACAAGGAAGACTCTAATATTTCGTCAGATTAAAGGTAAAATTAATTAAGTAACAGAAAATCGGTTGTAACAAAACTGCAACTGTTTAACAAAAGACGAAAAAAATTGCAAAAATATGCCCTGCAAATTATTATACGCTAGTTAAAAAGTGATGTTACTTTTTGTATTAAACAATTTATGAGTTTTAATGGGTAAGTCCTTTTCAAGTTTCATTTTTCGTGACCACTGATATTACCACACCTAAATACCGTCATGTAATAGTACGCTTCCTAGTACGTTTATCCGAATATTCACTAATGTATTCTGATGTATTTTCTGTGTATCGCCTTGCAATAATAGACTCTGAGCCCGACTCTCACCTGAGCTACGACTCGCCGAAATTTTGTACGGCGAAGCCGACGCATTGGACCGTTGGTTGTGCCTTGTTTCGCTGTTGTCATATCAACATAATATTCACAGCTGTTTAAAGTAATATTAACTGTTTAAAATTATTTCACAGTAGTTGGGTTGAAAAAGATAACAGTAAACTTTATTATACGATACGCAACGCAATCTGAAAATTAAATTGGCTTATATTAATTGATCGTCATCAATGCATTTTGTAAATATAGGTTTAGAACGTTGCTATTTAGATTTCTGCTACAACCCTTCTTAGCTTTATGTACAAACAAGACCCTCGGCCCAAGTAAATTCGCCTAACTATGATATAAATATGTATTTAATATCCACCTATGTACGCATTAGGCTGCCGCTTACTGTATACATCTTTTTATGTTAGGTACGTCATTTGTATTTTACATTTATTTGATATTTTAACTTTACAACTGGAATTCCTCATATCTAATTAAAAAATAAAATAAAAAGGACTGCAAATATGTTTGTTATTTAGTGTGAGATGTGTGAGATATTCAAATATCCATAGATCTATTTTTTACTTTTGTTATTGTGAAAGATATAAAATTTGTTTCTAAATTGATGGTTATCAGTCTAGAATTAAAAAATCTTTGTACAATTTTTTAAATCAGTGTTGTTATTTTATAACATGACCAAGTATGTACAAGTTCGATATAGAGACATCCAAAAAAAAAGTCATCAAAGTTGGCAAAGAAAAAAAAACGTATTTCTATTCTTAATCGAATTTATAACCTTATTTACTTGTCAATTAGTATTGACACGTAAATTCACATCATATGACAGCCATTGTTTATTTTACAAATTGTGACAGTCGCTTGTCAAAAGTTTGACATACATAACTGAAAAGCTTAGACATGACCGCTATTTCCATCTCTCTCGTTCATAGCCAGAGTTGATGACGTTTTTTTTTTGGATGTCTGTATTAAACTATGATTATGTTATCATTATTATATGAATTTGCAAATCGAAGTTACATATTTTATTAAATTCTTTTTTTTAATTTAGCCACCCAACAGTCACAGCTGTTTTTTAATAGATTACCACAACATATGTATAAAGTAAAATTTAATACAAATGCGTGAATGTTTAGTTGTATATATATAAAATAAATATATATAAAAATATTAGTTATTATAACGCCAAAAAGTGATATTAACTATTACGCAGTTACAGTCCAGAAAAATAAAAAGGTAAAAAGCAAAACGAGAACAAAGCAATTTAAAAGATTTAAAATTTAGGAATATATTTAACTTCTTTAAGGAAAATAGAAAACATGGTTAATTCACGTAGCCAAAAAGTAATACCTAAAAAAATAGGAGAACAGAAAAACAAATGAGTATTTTTCTGCATGAAACTAACTTCTGTTATGAGAATGCCTAATTTTAACGTGTCTAAAATGTTATCCAAAAAAGTATCTATAAAATAGTTTTTATGTTCCGAATATATCTGTCTAAGGATACTATACTTCTAAAATAGGTATAACAATAGTTATATTTCCAAGATGTTCAGGTATGTACATTAAGTGGGTACTCATAGTTAAATCTAGTACGAAGTAAGCCAACATTTGAATTGCACCGTAAGCCATTTTCCTCACCATTACATGGATTCTAGAATTTGATTTCGGACGCTCTAGGGGAGACGTAAGCGTTTAATTATTTTTAACTCGTAAGATAATTTTAACACAACCAGGATAGTGGGAAATCTCTTTATAATGTAACTGTAGTAACTTAACTCACTTGAGGAAATTAGTGAGTGCTCCGTAGTGTTGAAAGGCGAATGATATGCACTTGTTAATTCGAACTATCTTTGGAGACGATGAACACTCCTGTAAAAAGCCGGTTAATATGGAGAATTGTACTATGAATGTGGAAGACACACAAGGTGTCCAGTTTTTCACCTAAACCCTAAGTAAATCAAAATTATAATTTAAGTTAATCGACACAGGATGTCAAATTATAATGTTGTTTTCGAATTCCTTGGCATATAATCCAACCATCCTCATTATGAGTACATACAAATTGATGTTTTGAAAACTTTTGGCGCCAAGAGTCAGTGGCGGCTCGTGACTTTTGTTTTGGTGGGGGAAAACAAATTTTATAAAAATATTTGATTCCTAAATTTTTGTAATGGTAAACATTGTTAGTAGTATACCGTATAGCTAGGAGAATGACCTCTACTTGGACAATACAATATATTAAGTACATTTGTCTAACATAATGCACTTAATATATTTTATTGACGGGCTGAATTGATCACATTCATAATATTTTGTTTGCCTAAAAGATGTAATTTATAAACAATAATATGTTCCCTACTATTTGAATGTGTTAATTGAACGAGATAAATTTTTAAGATTATCAAATCCAGACATTGTCCAAGCATCTTCTCCACGATTTAGTTTATCCTCATAAGACAGGCGAGAAAATTTCAAAATTAAAATATACTAACAATATCATTGCAGGTTCGAATATTTATTTTAGTGTCATTACAACTCGTATTATTATTATTATTTTGAAAGAAACTGCTACCTTGCCAGTTACCTCCTTTATAATTTTGTATAATTATTTAAATAAAACGTTCAAATAATTACTTACGTAAGTAATATGGTATACTTTCAATAATTTATTACTAATTTAAATAAGTTGATGTTTTCAAGAGACATATCAAACTTTGGACCTTCACCAAACTTCACCTTTTGACCCTAGGGGTCCAAAATTTTGGAAACCCGGCAAGAATAACGCCACTTATCAACCAAAATTTCCAAAACACAGAACAATAAAAGTTGAATATTAAATTTTGTAGGTTAGGGTGTTAGGTTCATGAAATCAACTAACTCGTTTTCTGCGTTGTCACGTGTGAGGGGTGGGAGATGGGCGTGTTTGCCTCCGCTGTGCAGTTTTTTAAATGACCTTTAATGTCACTAAAGTTAAGGTTTAAATTTGTGTAAAAAAATACGCAGATGGTTGCGAAGCGCGCTTACATATGTGAAACATTGGCATCGGAGGCTTGCCACCACGGCGATAGGCTAGGCGCTAGGTGGTTTATGGGGGCTGATATGTTGCAAATAACAGTGCAGGGACTCCTTTGACATATATATGTTTATTATTTTTATTCTTAGAAATTAACCTTTTACCAGATATATGGATTTAAAAGTGAAAGGTAAGTGTATAGGTAGGTAGGTTTAGAAAAAAAACTTCTTTGAAATTTTCACAGAGGAGGCACTGGCTCCTCTGCTTCCTAATTATATCAAATTCTCAAAAACATTTTTTGAGAATTTGAATAATTTGCGTTTAAAATCCTCAACCTATTAAGAGCAATTAAAAGTGGTTACAACTTTTAGAACATCAAAAACGTTAGTCTGGTGGTCTAATCAATCAAAGGATGAAAGAATTGGAGCCAACAAAACTCCAGAGACTAAAATAAAGAATAAACCAGATAAAGAATAGTAAACTTCTTGGTTTCTTGGTTTCTTGGTCAGTTTTAAAAGCGTGGTCATAAAATGGTTGTTTTAGATGAATTATACCAAGATACCAAAGTTAAACTACGACTTATCCTACAACATCCAGTTTGAATAGGCTAGAAAAGGAAAATCAGGAACGCTGATGTAGTATACTGACGACTCTAAGACTGACAACGGAGCAAGAGCTGGAGACCATGGCCTAACTTCCAAATGCAGTAGATCAGAATGACTGGGGAAATTTGCCGCTATATTCCAAATGGATATTCATGCAATCGAGATATTTCCGCAGGAAAACATCGTAATGGAATACAAAGGAAAAATCTGGTTATCCACTCCCACAGTCAAGTGGCAATAAAGATTGCCATATAATAAGTTTAATTCAAAATTAGTCTGGAATTGTCTGAATTGCCTAAAGGTACTGGGCAGAACTCTATTAGGTAATTCTCAAGTAGGTGCCAGGACCATGAGAATTCAAGGTAGTGAAAAACAAACCTCCTTGCAAGAAGAGGATCTAAAAACGAATTCACAGGACCAGAACCTGGTTACAGCATACTTAAGTCATTGATGCGAAACTATGTGACAAAGTGGGTTGAAACACAACACCAAATTCACTGGCATAATATTCCCGAAGCGAAACCACAACGAAAATGGTGAAAGCACCATCAAAAATACTGACCGTTGACCTCTTATGGTTAAATAGGAATCAGGTCCGATGGGTTACAAGACTGACTATTGCAGTGGACATTGTACTCTAAGAAAAAATCAGAATCAGAAATAAAATAGAAGTATATAATGAAGTGTTAGCATGCTGGATTTATAGCCTCATGGTTATCATTATGAGAGAAATAGGCTGTTGACACTTATAAAAGCAACTAATTCGCATAATGCGGTATAGCTGGAGACACGATAAGTCAAGAGTCTGCAATATTGGTGGCAATTTAAATCTGGCCAGCTGCACAGGAAATCAAAATAAAAATCAACCAAAAGTGTTATGTTCCTTATGACTTATGCCCTTGGTATCGTCAGGAAGCTTGAGCCTTTGAGCTTCTACAGAGCAGCCGCCACTGACCACACATAGATCCGGAGAAACCGGAGCGCGATTTTTTCCAAGCGAGTGTAACGTTCCGAAAGCCGCTCATTTCATTGTTAATGGTTAACAGCTTGAGAGATCGCCGTCGATGGTCTTAAAGCTATTGTGGCCCTTATCATAAATCATACTTTTATAAATCTTATATTCTCCATTGATCGGTTTATTGCTCTGTATATAAGATTTCCTCCGTGCCATAAAACGTAATAACGGCGAAACTATGAAACATTTCTCTAACTATTTTATACAATTTGTCAGATATAACCGAGGGAAACAGAAATGCGATCGAGAAAAATTTTCCGAATTACTAACGGTATCGTTATGTCGCTTTTTAGACTTCGAGGCGTAATCAGAACTTTTCATCGAAAGTTTTATTGCGAGGAAAAGAAACGCCACCGCCTTCGATCCTGATAATGGCGTTATTTATTTTTTAAAGACCTTTAATTTTCTTGATTAATACACTCCCGCTGTGCTTGCTCGAGTTTTTCTTCCCATAGGGTGAACACACTTTATTAATGGGATTGTATCGGTAGAGGTAGAGGTTCAATTAAAGAAAAGTTAGGCGTTTTGTAGATCTTTTAGGTCGCATTTTCAGAGTTGCAAAATGTTTAATAGCTTCTGAAAAATTTTTAAATTTTGCAAACGGTAAGATGTAGAACGAACATACTAACAAAAAGCCCAATGACATGTAGTTTTCTATTGAAAATTTGTATGTTTACATATTTGGTATTTGGATGATAGGCGTTGCAAAATTAACTTTTTGTCGTTTTGTTTTTAAAAAGTCGCTTACAAAACTAATTTCAGTATAAGTGACTTCGTAAAAAAGTTTTCGATATGTTCCTACCAAATTCTTACTCTGAAAAAGAAATTAATTAAAAAGCCGCTGCTTAAGAAATATCTACTTCTACATCCAGTTTTTCCATTTTTATTTACTAAATCTTTAAAAACATCCTTTATGACTTTATTATCAATATTATTATTATATTTATGACATGCAAGATCTTTAGGACACATATGGCCTTAACTATCCACATGGCCTTTATTACCTTTCTGACACATTGTCCTCAATGACCTAAATAAACTTTATGACTTCTATTACCTTTACGTTTATAACGTATTTTGACGAATTTTGGAAATAATTAAATGAATAAAAATAAACCTCGTATTCCGTCAATACATTTTTTTTTAATGTTTCGTGGATATTGTGTATCCATTCCATTACCTGGACGTGGAAGTAATAAATGTGTATTTTCGATAACATAGTAATAAAGTGTTTAAGAATCAAAACGTTACATTCTTACGATATATACTTACATCTCTGAAATATCAGTATCGATCCAGCTTTTAGCTGATGACGCCTTTAAGATTGCATTTAGTGCAGTTCCTTTCTAATATTTCTGCAAAGTACTTTGTCTAACTCGATCTATTAATCAACCCCCCTAAACGTTGAACTAACTAACGAACTTAACTCGACTCGCTTTGTTTTTAACTCATCATTCCCGTTTGAAACTTTCAACGCTAATAACGCATTTGCTTAAGTATGAAAATAAGTTGTGATGTAAGTACACCGCCTTTGGATTATAAAGTTTTACCGAAGTTTTACCGGACACTTTGAAAACTTTTAATTTCGTAGTTAGTTATGCAGGAGGAAGCTCTATAAGTCGAGTTACATTGATGTTATAAGACCGAAAAGTTGTTCCGGAAAATAGAAAATGGAATAATGTACGGTAATGGAATGTTTCTGTCATTAGTTTTTCACCGTTAGAACGAAAGTAATGGGGAGAAGTGCAGTTTGTCCATGTCGCCAAACGTAGTTTTGTGGGTGGTCAGTGCGCTATAGTGTTGTTGATAAATAGTTTAATTTGTTCTGTGCTTAATTGAAAATTGTTAAATATTCAAGTGAGACACCATACATCGTAAGATCAAAAAAGTTCACAACGTATGCTGTGGAATCGATCCCACATGTCTTGAGTGATTACTCTTGAAATGGCAAGTTCTGAAGTTATTATCTAGAAAATTAAATGAGGTAATTAGGGCAGAACAAAAAGTGTTTATGAGCGATCGAAGTTACTTTAGAAACAACAGGGGCGCGCGGAATTACCCGCGACCCCGCGGATACCTATTCGCTACTTTTCAGATTTACCGAGCGGCCTTGTTTAAATCTGCACACCTATGATATGTGGATTCGTTGATTAATTCGTCCAAGAGAAAGCATTAGATTACCTGATAACGCCTGTCAGCCGACGGAATGCTTCAGTTAGTTGACGAACGGTACCCAGCCTCCTTAATATTCCGGCTCGAAATAAAACAAAGTGGTGCAAACAAAAGGGGGGTTTAATTTAGTGAAAACAATACAAATGCAAACGCCGTGAACCAACCCCCGGTCAGACGTCCTATTCCCGACGATAACTAACTAATTATTGAAGACGCTGCAATCACACCACATAAAAAATATTATTTTGAACAAATACACAATATCTAATAGCAAACTTCAATAATTAATCAGAGCCAACATGTAGCGTAAGTATTCATTCGAGCGGAGGAAAAGAACTGCCTTTTTCGGGTATGCCACCCTGTTTTAACGACTCGGTATATTTCTAAACCTCCACGTCTCCACCTGACCTACCATATATAATTTACATACATTTTCACTGAATCACTGAAAAGTCCTCTAGCACCCCATTCTCTAGCATTATCTTAAAAATTGACACGATAACTAAATTTACGAGCTATCCTGTGCGGTCTCTATCGCTTTCTCCGAAATAAAGGATATTCTAAAATTGAAACTAGTATAAGCTTTTTGCCTGCCCATTTTGTCGTCTTGTTATAGTTTCCACACATTGTAATGGATTTCGCCAAGTTTTGGCTGGATCTGTGACAGGAAGGCAGCTAAAATGAGGCAAATTGTTAAAGAACACCCACTCCTATTCACACAAATTCGCAGAACACAAACTCCTATTCGGCGTTTAAGCTAGCAGGTAAATGTATCCTACGGAACATGGAATACAATCATAAAATGTGACCAGCATATGTAGCTTATTGTCTAAGTTCAGTCCAAGAATTGTTATCAAGCGACCAGCCGTAGCGAATGCAATTTATTGGTTTATGGATAATGTGCATAATAGTAGAAACATTTTTGGCCACATCAAAAGGAAGTTTAAATGAATTATCAATTCTCAAAATCAATTAACTAGGCATTAAAAACCTTTTTTATAACAAAAAGGGCCTTTCTCTCTTCTGAAATTTGCTAGATTTTTTTTGACATAAATAAAGTTGATCTCATTTATGTCCCTCCTATTCGATGTCCGCTATAAAAACGAAGTACAACCAAAGAGGAAACACCAACAACTTAAAAAGTAAGGATTCTCTTTGATTTGCTAGACGACATTTCTCAAAATGAATACAATTCCATGAGGCTTCAGAAAGATGGTGGTCCCGTATATATATCTATAAATTAATACTCTGATTGTGGTATATTCTATAACTGTGATGCGGTCTGTGAAAAGATACCAGATGTCGGAAAAACTGTTTTCGGGTGGGGGTCAGATTTCGATAGAACATAAATTTAGCTTCATTTAAAAAAATGAAGTCTCTAATGTTAATATAGCTCGAACTGGAAGCAGGTAAAGTTTCAATATGTAAAATCGTAATTTTTAGAAAAAAAATGATATATCGTCTTCTATTGCTCCAATCCTGAAGCTAAAATTTTGGTATGATGTCCTGCGAATATGTACCTACAGATCCTGCAGATATGTGCGATATATTTCTATCGATATATAGGTATCTATTGTATCGCTAGTATGACCGATACATTTTTCGACTTGAAACTGCATTTTGGGCTGTAGCGCAAAATTAACTTTTCCGACATCTGGTACCTTTTTCACAGACCGCATCACAATTAAAGAATATTTCGTGATGCGATAATTGCATCAAAAGCACCTTATCAAAATAACCAGCGGACTCCGATATCATTGTCAAACAGTTATGCAGTTTTATACAGTATACAGCAGTTTATTCAGTTTTTCACTTCGACGCCTCTTAACCCCCGTGCTGTTGTAACTAAATTGCTTCTATTTTATTTAACAGGACATTGACTTTCAGTCAAAAATTAACCCTCTATAGCCAAACGGTGTAAAGTAAAAAATGCATTTATTAATTTTCAGTGTACCTTTTCGAGAATGTCGATGGAATTACGGTTATTATTGAATTCGTCCCTGATTGACGTAGCCCGTAAACTATGCAGATCAAAAAATGTTGCCGATGAAAAGCTATTCACGATCTGTCAGACCCAATTCTGTTGGTACGTTCTGTTGCATCAAAATAAAGCCCGAATTTATCGCTTGTTGGAGCGTTCACAATGCACAAAATATCATTTTCCGGAGGTAGTAAAATTTTAAAACCTCGAGGCTCCCTCCGCTCTCGCTGAAGTAGAAGGTTATAAAACGTGAATAGCAATGAATTCTGATTCTCGGCAGAGTAGATATTCGCCTGATATATAGCAATATCAATATATTAAATTTATACGGCCGCACAATGCCGTGAAAGAACATAATAATAACAGATGGATATAAAGGATCCGTCTGTCAGAAATCCATTCGGTTTTTGCTATTGTTGTGTATGTATGCATATAGAGTGGAAACTACGAAGTGTGTGAATTAAGTCATCAGACTGGTTTTTTTATTATTTTTTTATTCGAATAGAATAAAAAAAATTCAATATTGTCTCCTTCAAAATAACTTCCTTGGGAAGCCACACAGCACTGGAGGCGCTTCTTAAATTTCTCAGCTGGTCGGTTACAGTCGTTTGAATGTTTTCTATGGTCCCAAAATGACGTCCCTTGAGGTGGTTTTTCAATCTTGGGAAGAGATAAAAGTCACAAGAACTCAAGTCAGGCGAATAAGGAGGCTGAGGAGCCACAGGAATGTTTTTACTGGCTAAAAACTCGTTTATTGAAAAGACTGTGTGACAAGGCGCATTGTCGTAATGCAACATCTAGTTGTTCTTGATGTTCTTCTCACAAGCATGACCCTTTCTCAAGAACCTCTCTATAAAAGTGTTGATTGACTGTTTGGCGTGGATACACACACTCTTTTAGACATTTCCCTTTCTATCAAAAAAGCATGAATGTTATCTTCCACTTGCTCTTTCTTGCATTTTTAGGTCTTGGAGAGCTTGAAGTATGCCATTTCATGCTTTGGCGTTTGGTTTCCGGGTCGTACTCAAACTCCCAAATCTTATTACCAGTAATGACAGTTCCATAAACTGGGGATCATTTTTAATCGATTCCAAAAAGTCAAGACACCTTTCTCTCCTGATATCCTTTGGTTCCTGCGAAAGGTTTTTTGGAACCATTTTTGCGCAGATTTTTCTCATCCTCAATTCGTTTGTCAAAATCTGATGAACAGTGGTGTGAGTTCAAATTGAACTCTTCCCCGAATATTCTTGTTGTCAATCTGAATGCACAAGATCCCGTATTCTATCGACTTTTTGATCGGTTCCTGAAGATGAAGGCCTTCCGCTGCGTTGTTCATCTTCGACCGACTCTGTTCCTTCTGAGAATGCTTAAACCACCGAAAAAACTGATCTCTTGAAAAAAACGCCGTCTCAATAGGCGTGTTGAAGTTTTGCAAAAGTATCCGTTGCGCTGTGTCCAAGTCTGAAGCAAAACCTGATAGCACTAGCTCGTTTTTAAAACGCACTAGAAAAAAACGGTTTACGAAATCGGTCACAAAGAACACACAAATGTACGACGCAAAAAAAATAGACGCTGTTAAAAGCCTTTACTGAACAAATAAATGCAAACTAAATGACTAACACGTTCAAACTTATACTGAAGGTGCATTACATGTTAACCTGCCACCCTTCCAAGTCCCGTCTCCGCAGTACTGTAAGATCGGGCACTTTCGAGTATAGGTAAATCACTTTCGAGAATCACAATCATAAGCAGGATTGTCTAAAAAATATCCCATAAAGGAGAGCGCTATGTATATGTTTGAGAAGCGCTGGGTTATTCTATAAATAATAACAATAATGTTTTATTATTATTAAGCAGCCCATCTATGACAAATTAAATAAAAAGTATTGGGCACCTGGTTCTAATTCCGAACAGTCATCGGTGAAATCCGTCATGGGGAGAGAAAACGGGACGTTGGTCGCGTCGGCGGCGGATTTGGGGGTGGCGTCGCCCTAATCGCGGCGGCTCGGCGAACGGCAAGAACCAGTCAGCAGCCCGCGGAACAAATTACACGGAACGGTTATTTAACATAGAACTGCTGGTTACGGGCTTTGGTTTCCAATTTACACGCGCTGGTCCCGCCACGCTAAGAGAATAGATAATGAACGCGAACAAAAGGAATTTAAAACCTAAGCAAAGGGACGATGGATCCGGCAGGCGGCGGCAAGGGGTGTCACAGCCAACGAGATGTGGTTCGGCCTCTCACCGGTGGAGCTGAGAAAAGCCTCTTAACAGGGTCGTAGTAAGAAATTAGTAGAAAATCTAATCTAAACATGTATGTGTGTAAACCGAGGAGTGAACTCATGAGTTATTTTGTTATAGTGAATAGTCTTCTAAGAGGGAGATGGATACATTCTACTACGTTTCAAGTATTAAAGAACGCGGCATACATGTTATATAGTTGCATTCTTCATATACTGTTCTCATGCAATTGACCGCAACGTAATGATAAGTTTCATAGTTGTGCATTACACACCGCGCTTCAATTGGAATATGTGACTAAAACTAAAGGGTGGGCCATCTATTGGTTTCTTTTTAAACTGAGTGTTATTTCTACATTGTCGACACGGACGCGCCTGACATTTGAAATATATGTGGTGTCTAACCTCCGCTGTAATAAATGGATCGTTTTACGCTTGAACAACGTTGGGAAATATTGAACAATTATTTCCAAAGTGAATGCTGTTTTGCAACAGTGTGAAACAGTGAGAAAACTGAGAACAATTTTTAGTGGAAATGAAGCTCCGTCAGCGCCTGGTGTAAGAAAGTTCTTAAGGAACGTTCGTGAAATGGCATGCTTATGTATAACAGAAGTCATCCACGTGCTCGTCCGGTGCTGAACGAATTGCTGCTGTTGCCCAAAGTGTGCGTGAAAACCCAGGAACATCAACTCGTCACAACAACTTAATGTCAGTCGCACTTAGGATAATATTGCATAAAGACATCGGATTATTTACTTACAAGTTGCAACTTACTCAAGAGGTAAAGGAAAATGTCTATCCACTTTGTTATCGCTTCTCCGTGTGGGCTTTAAATGAGTTCGAAAATTAAGTCGATTTCAATCGAAAAAATCAATTTTCGGACGAAGCTCATTTTCATCTTGGAGGACATGTTAATAAACAGAACTGTAGGATTTGGGGTTCCGAAAATCCACACGTAGTCATAGAGAAGCCAATGCATCCTGCAAGAGTGACTGTTTGGTGTGGGTTTTGGAGTGGTGGCATCATTGGTCCGTACTTCTTTCAAATGAAAATGGTAACAGCATTACAGTAAATGGAATGCGTTACAGAGGCATGTTAACTGATTTTTTGTGGCCGCGATTAGACGATTTGGACTTGGACGAGCTTTGGTTCTAGCAGGATGGAACAACGTGTCGCACAAGCCGTGAAACAATCGATCTTTTGCACACTAAATTCGGTAACCGTGTTATCAGCCGTTTTGGAGACATTAATTAGCCATCGCGCAGCTGCGATTTAACAGTGGTGGACTATTTTTTATGGCGACATGTTAAGGACCGTTGTTACTCCAACGATCCACAGACAATTGACGCACTGGAGGAAAACATCAATCGAGTTATTCGTGCAATAAAGCCTCAAATAATCGAAAATGTACTACAAAATTGGGTGGAAAGAACGACTGCCAAGCCAGCCATGGCGGTCATTTAACTGAAATTGTTTTTCATAAATAATTTGAAGGCATACTTTCTTGAATAAAGCAACAATCATTTAAAAATATTCCGCGATGTAGTTTTAATATCAATTTTAAAAAAGAAACCATCTGATGGCCCACCCTATATATCCCGTGGATGTTGCAGTTATTCCAGGACCTTATTTAATATTGCAGGACATCGGCTGTATCATCTTCAATCAGACGATATTGCGTATATACCGTCTGCTGAAAGCGTATTACAGCGGGTTATCATGATTGTATTATTCATGTACTGAACTGTATATATAAACTACCAAAAGAGATATAACCGAAATAAAAGCAGAAATAACACATACATACATATATTCTGATTGACTAGGATCGAATACGAAATTTATTGGACCATGAACTGTAGTTATTATATCTACTTGTGCAACCAAGTAATAATTATAGAATGGGCCATGAACTCAAGCACTGTCGTGAATTGCATGGATTAATCCATCCCATAAGGCATCCACAACATAACCATTAGAATCGAGAACTTGAAGATTGGGAAGTCAATTTGAGACCGAAGCAAAAGATAAATTTTAGTATTTACCTAGAATGTGGTTCAGGTACTTAGACGATAATATCTTCGCGGTATTTGATACAAAAACAGTTAGTATAGATAATTTTGTTGCTAAATTAAATAACCGTTTCCCTACCATTAAATATATATATATGAAATGGAACACAATGGACAGTTACCATTTTTATATGTATTAGTTATTAGAAACAGTGGAAATAAGTTAGAATATGATATACCTACATATATAGGAAAGAATCCTCGACCCTCAGATATGTCTCCAACGATTCACACCACCTTTTTCAACATAAATTAGCAAGTTTTAATTTTCTAATTTGTTAATAACCGTTTGTTAAGTTTCCCTCTCAGTAGAGAGAGGTTTGAACATGAGAAATATTTAATTGAGGATATAGCTAAGAATAACGGTTAGTCTGTGCATTTAAAAGAATCATGTACAATAGCACGACTTTTCGTAGAGATACTGACGATTCGAAATTTATTTCGCTACCATATCAACCTAAATTCACCCGCAGACTAGATAAAGTTCTTAAAAATAATAATATCAATTTGGTTTATAATTCTAAAAAACAAACTACAGACGTTTTTGAGCAACCCCAAAGATAAAATCGACAATAACGAAAAGTCAGGAATATACTAAATAAGTTGTAAAGACTGTGATCAAAAGTATATTAGGCAAACAAAAAGATCTATTTTGATTAGATTTAAAGAACACGTGGTTCATTTGAAATATGGCAGAACGGAAAGATCTTGTGTTGCCCAACATGATTTTGACAACAACCATAGGATAGACATAAATAATTTAAAATTAATTAGAAGTGTAACAAACAGTAGACAGTTGGTGATGCTTTCGAAAGTTTAGAAGACAGATGTTACGGTTCAGTGAACCGTCGCGACAAATTAAGGATAAATAGTGCAAGTGTGTAAGTTACAATTTAGTTTTAATCTTCTCCTGGATTTGCCAAGTTAGTTGGCGAAACGCGCGTCGAGAAAAGTAGAGTAGTTCGGTGTTTCGTGGAAAACGTGCAGTTTTTTGTTTCTACGCCGAAGGTTCCAGTACCCTCTCCATAATCACGGTACACCACTTTCGAAAAATATATTTTTTTTTCTTAAAATATCCCTTAACATCGTAAAACTTACGTGGAAAATTTTATATATGAGAGAAACCTGTAAGGGCTCGAATTTTGAATCTAGCGCGATCCCTTTCGCTGCTCTATGCGAGCGCAATCGAGGTACCGTTGTTGGTATCGAGAATTGGAGCACCTGTCCTTGTCTGATGAAGTAAAAAAGGCCAGGATCCATTCAAAATCACTCAGAAAAGAAAAGCAGGAGAAGGAGGTCAATGTCTAAAGTCAATTGTATGGTGCAGGCATTGCAGATTTAAACTTTAAACGCGTTTTTCTCGAAACGTGAAATTTCAAGTCGGCCGAACCAATATCTCGAACATTTTTTATTCGATTGGCTTGAAATTTTAACTGGATATTCAAAACTAGTTTTCCCACAACAGTACGTAGGATTGTTTTGTTATATTGCATAGGTCAATTGTTATTAACAATTTTCCAGCGATTTTTTTTTTCGTTTTTTCGAACTTAGTTTTTTTTTCAAAAAACAGGCCATATCTGCAAAAAATCAATTTAAAAAAAATCCTATGTACTGTTGAACCTGATATCATACTAAGTCGAAATTTTCCTGGCTCATGCTCTATCTTTAAAATTGCAGGAGTTATCGGTTCGGCCATGGAGCCATAAAAAAAAGATGCCTTGGGAAAACTACTGAGAAGCCGTCATTTTGTTTCTGACAGCTCTAGAAAAAAATTACAAACACACCTCAATACCTGTACAATAAATGTTTTTTTTACCGAATTTCGATATCCTGTCTAGTTTCTTTGAAGAAAAAAATCCCAAAATTTGCTTGATTTTTCGGCCTCTAGGGTGGTGTAGCCCCTTAATTAATATTAGTTTTAGTTTTACTACCAAAAATTCTTTTCACCCTTAAACACCTATTTTCACTTCCTCTGAACCAGGGAAAACTCCACGACGTACTGAAACAGATCCTGTTAGAACCCGCCGCTTTTCTGCTCTACTTATTCTACCAATAGTGGCGTTGATTAATGTTTATTAACGCGTCTGTGTATAAAGTTGCCGTTGAGTTCGCATAAAGGATTGCAGTTTTCTTCTCCGCCCGCCGGCGTTTCTCTTCGATTTTTATTTTGTGTATATATAACAGATTATCTAATTTTCTCGTCCTCGTAAATTGAGTTAGGAGGGAGAGTTCTTTGTGTCGGGGGAGGTGTATTGTGGGCGTTCGGATGGCGAGAGTAATTTCCTGGATTTATATAGGTAAGCCGAGAGTTGCGGGCATATTTTTTATTGCCTGCGATCTTCTTTATTAACAAAGGACGCCGTCGAGGCTTCGTCATTTAGAGTGGGGTATTGTCTCTGCGCGCCATAAGCGTGCGCTCCCTTCAGTAACAGTCCAGTTGCCAGGGATTAAAAAGCGTCCAGAATTTGTATTTTTTGGCGGAGCCTTAATTATTATTGAATCCTGCATTTTTTCCCGTAGAATACAATCGCGGAGGTCCGTACAGCCAAAAGTGTGCGCTTCAATAGTTATTTAATAATGTATGCAAAAAAAACGTGTTTTATTCACGTTTTAACTTATACCTTAGTTCCCTGGCATTTTTGTATAGCACATACATTTAGAAAGTTGTTCTATATTAAATTACATAAATGTTAAGCCAAATCGGGCGTCGCTTAAGTTTTTTTTTATTTTTGCAATTAGCGTTGAAATTTGCAAAACTCCTTTTATTTTGACATGTTTTTTTCTTAACGAATAAAATTCTTAGAGGGCTGAAAATTCGAGGAGAATATGCTCTCAGTATCATTATACACGGTGGAGACTTTAACTGGAATATATTCGCTAGCGGGGTGGTGAATGATTTTTCAAAAATTCCCGAGACACGTCAACTTTTAAATGTATTTACCTACATTTTGCAAGTAATATGAAAAATATAGCCCTTCAGGGGTGGCTGAAACCACCCTCGACATGATTTTTTCAAATGCAACCCTATGGCTTGTGACCCCTCATTGAAAAACTGGTGGAAAGAGGAATCCAACGCACTGATCAAATTTTAATTTTTGGTATGTTTGTAGGGTTGCATTCAATTAAAACAATTTAAAAACTAAATTTATTTTCAACGTAACAATTGTTCAAAATGTGCACCATTCACTTGTTGGCAGCATCCCAGTCTGTGATAGGTTTCGTCCCTTACATTATGCAACATTTGCGGTGTTATTTTTCCGATTTCCTCTCTTATCCTTTCCTGCAGATCTGCTATGTTGTTGGGTTTCTGAATGTAAACCCTACTGTTAAGATGTCCCCACAAAAAGAAATCCAGTGGTGTAAGATCTGGAGATCTTGCTGGCCACTCAATATTACCTCGCCTCCCAATCCACCTACCGGGAAAAAATTCTGTCCAGATACTGCCGAACAATGGCAGCATAGTGTGGTGGAGCCCCATCTTGCTGAAACCATTACCTCTCGTCGGTCAAGTTAGAGTTTAAGGGGTTTGGAAATAAATGACATAGCACTGGCATTAGTTCGTGCTGGAGTAAATGCAAGTATCTTGCTCCATTAAGAGTGTCATCAAAGAAAAATGGTCCTACAATTCTATCTTGTATTATTCCGGCCCACACATTAGTTTTCTGTGGGCGCTGAGTATGAAGTTCCCTCATCCAGTGAGGGTTCTCTTCAGCCCAGTAACGACAATTTTGGCGATTTACGTGCCCATTTAATGTAAAAGTAGCCTCGTCAGATAAAACTATGCACTCTAAAGATAACTGGTTTTGATCAATACAAGTCATCAATAAATCGCAAAATTCCAACCGTCGATCTGGATCATCTTCAAGTAGCTCTTGAACAGCTTGCATTTCATATGGGCGTTTTTTCTCATATTTAAGTATTTTTAAAACTGTTTTGTGATTAAGATTACTATCACGGGCCAGTTGACGGGCTGGAGTGATTGGATTTTCTTCTAGAGCAATCAACAAATTCAACTTCGTGTCGTCATCAACAACAGCCTGCCTCTTACTCGGTACTTTCCTGACATGACCCATCTCTCGATATTGTGCCTCAATTTTACTAATGGTACCTAGATTTAGTGGTAGCAAGTCAGGATGCGTTTCTCGAAACAAGCGAAAAACTTCGCATTGAGTTCGCGCCCTATCACCATATCCAATCATCATCAAAATTTCGATTTTTAGTGATTCAGTTAAATAAGACATTTTCACCAATTTGAAATAACACTTCGTTTCAAACTCTGAATACAGCATACAAACAAAATTACTCTTTGCGACCGTGTAAAAACGCTAGCAAAAAAATAACAAATATCAGTTGTGACAAAAAATTGCTTGGAATTTTTTATGGGGACATATGAAAAGTAAGGTTTACATTCCAAAACTAAACAACACACATTTTGAGTACGAAATTGTTGCGTTAAAAATAAATTAAACTATAAAATTACGTTTTAATTGTATGCAACCCTACAAACATACTAAAATTAAAATTTGATCAGTGCGTTGGATTCCTCCTTCCACCAGCTTTACAATGAGGGGTCACAAGCCATAGGGTTGCATTTGAAAAAAATCATGTCGAGGGTGGTTTCAGCCACCCCCTGAAGGGCTATATTTTTCACATTACTTGCCAAATGTAGGTAAATACATTTAAAAGTTGACGTGTCTCGGGAATTTTTTGAAAAATCATTCACCACCCCGCTAGCGAATATATTCCAGTTAAAGTCTCCACCGTGTATGCTCTCAGTATAGTAATTAATATTTTTCAAAATTTCAATAAGCGTCATTAACCTGAAGAGATTTGTGATGTTTCTAGCCCTATCCTGTAAAAATCGAAGCTTACTGTAAGAAATGGCGTCATTGTTAATTAAGAGTTGTAAAAAAATTCGATCGTTAATTACTCGAAAAATTAACAACCGATCACCGTGAAATTTATAGCACTTGTTTAGAATACTGAGAGCATATTCTACGAGAATTTTCAGCCCTCTAAGAATTTTATTCGTTAAGAAAAAACATGTCAATATAAAATGAGTTTTGCAACTTTCAACGCTAATAGCAAAAATAAATAAAGCGACTTCCGGTTGGGATTGAAATTTAGGTAATTTAATATAGAACAACTTTCTAAATGTATGTGCTATACAAAAAGTGCCAGGGAACTGAGGTATAAGTTAAAACGTGAAAAAACACGTTTTTTTTTTTTGCATAAATTCTTAAATAACTAATGAAGCTCACACTTTTGACTGTACGGGCCCCCGCCATTGTATTCTACGGGAAAAAATACATAGGATTCAATCATGATTAAGACTCCGCCAAAAAATACATGAGAAAAATCCCTGGCAACTGGACTGTAAGTACAGGGTGACTTGGGGGAGCCGGACGTTTGTATAACTTTTCATAGTAGGATTTGTTGGAAACTACCAACTTTTAAAATCTCCCACCTTGACACATTTTGGGTTGGCAACACTGTTGAAGAGGCCTGGCTAACGCTATTGTCTTATTCACTCTTTGTCCGTCGCGTGATTTTTCCAAATAAGTGAGTGTCACGTGGTGAGCGTTGCTGTATTAATTAAGTGAGAGAATAGCGACATTTCGTCGTAGCGGATTTTGAAAAAAATCTCAACTCTTTGTCTATGAAAGCTCTATTAGGTAAGATATAATCTCTATTAACAAAAAAAAATCAAGTACAACTGAAATTATAATATTATAAAATAGAAAAAATTAGGTCAATTTTCGCTATAAAAAAAAAACACTTGCACATTCACTAAACATGAAAATAACAAAACGAGTGGTGCAGTCACTTGAAGTTAAAGGTAAGAACTATAGATTCTGTAAGTTTCATATTTTTATCTCGCAGTCAACATGTTCTTTTCATAACCTGAATAATGAGATTTTTACAAATTTGTTTTTAGAAGTTTTTTTATGACTCTCTCTCCTACTGAACGAAAATTGATGTTTTTTTTTTTTTTAAACTGGGGTAGCGCACTAAAATATTAATAATGAGCGGAGTGGTTCTTATTTGACATTCCCAAAGCGATGGCTATGTGCCTATTAATGAAGTTTGTTTACAAAACATTTTTTAATGCTGTTCTTACTTAGGTGATATTTACACATGTTCACATAGACAATTATACATGTTCACAATACACAACATTAGAATGAATGTAAATAAAAAATTAACAGCGCCCGCTCCGCCCGCGGGATAGAGAGTTCCCCCACCACCGCGCCACTTCCCCTTCGCTCGTGCGTCCACGCGGCCGCTCTCTAAAATTGCACGTTTTTCTGACGCGCTTTTGAGGTAATTATTATTATCGGATCGACTTCAAATTTGATATGGTTGTAGAGGAAGTCTTCAAGAACATAGCTTTTTGTTCAAAATTGCTCTGCGACAATTATTGTGGAAATAGGGGCCGTTTTATTAAAGTACCTGTTTTTACTTTTTCGCAATTTGCACGAAAACTTATGAATATTTTTTTGACTAAAATTTGACTGTAAATAGGTGTTGGAAAACCCTACAATTTGAGCCCCGGAAGACCTTTCTAGGATAATTACAGATCGAGTAATTGAACATCGAAAAATCGCTAATTTTCGCGGTTTTTATTTTTTTGTGTAAAAAGTTATCAACCGATTTTAATGATCCAAAAACCATTTTATTAGTCTTTTCAAGCACTATAACGTGACATTTTTTGTTTTTTTTAATCAAAATTTATTTTTGTGCCTAAAAATAGAAAAAAACTGTTTTTTACAGCTTTTGCAACGTTTTCGCTATGTTCCTACAATATTTCGCTGTCCAAAACATGTGCATTCGATTCAGACGATATTTTTCCTTATAAAACCGTTGAGAAAGTGCCGCAACTAATTATTTTAAGAAATAATCTACGTCGCTTGGACTAGGATTTTATGAATTACCTTCATCGTTCGTATCGCATCGTTCGTATCAAAGGGGAAATAAAAAATTAAACGGAGATAATTAATTCCGGGGGAGGGCGGACGTTGCGGTAATCTTATTTCATGACGACCAAAAAAAAAATGCTTTGCCAAACAAAGCTGGCAAATGTAATTTTGTTTTGTGTACTCGAATGCGTCGAATTTTCGTGATTGCTGTTATTGTTGACCGGACGAAATGAGCAGTCGAATTTCGAAATCGCTCTTTTGCGACAATAATCACCGCACGATTTAAAACGAAATAAACTCGTCAATTGAAATGTTTTCTAATGACGTCTTTTTTTATTAAAGCTGGTTTCAAGACAAAAAGAATTTCATTTTTGTAAAAAAAATTCAATCACATCTCCATTTGATCGAACATTCGCTGTAAATACTAAAAATGACAACTTGTAGACTAAGGCATGTGACTACGGTATATACATATGACTAGGGTCCGGAAAGCATCGCAAGCGTCGTACAACGCAGGGTCGAACTTGTAATATGTCATGTTATTGACGGAAGGACGTATGAGAGACATAAAAGACAGAAGTAAAAATGTATTAATAACACAGCTCCACAAATTTTTTTTTTCGTTTGCAGGGGTCTGACTATGTATACTAAATGTTTTTTTGGTCGCTGAAACCGAACCCGAAGTCCAAATTGCTCCATCAGAACCGGTTCTTTTCCTAACATCAAAAAAACAGGCCTAAAACTATGAAATTCAAGCTAAAAATTATATAATTTGATAAAAACCCAAACAACATCCCATAATCATATATTTCATCAATTTCATAACCATATAATCTCAGAACTCCATAACCTTAGGCCCCATAACCTCAAAACCCCAATAATCTTATGATTCCAAAACCCCATAACTCAGTATAAAAGAGACTTATACGCGCTTAAGCAGTGTAAATCGATATGTTTGAAACGGATTTGCCCTTCAATCCCAGTACCACTTAACTTCAAAACCACGTGATCCTAAAACCTCATAACCTCATAAATCCCATAACCTTGTGATTGAAAAACCTTATAAATCAGTAAAAAGAGACGCATTCAAGCAGTGTAAATTAATATGTTTGAGACGGGTGTGTCCTTCAACCCCACTACCACTCAACCTCAAAATCACGTGATCTTAAAACTTCATAGTCTTGAAAACTTCATAATCTTATACGGTTCTAAATCTAATTGAGTTTTAGCACAAAAGCAGTGTAAAATATGGAATGATACCACAACATTTGTGTACAATCATACAAATTGTTTGTAATGTGTATTGGTTCTTCCTATTGGAGAACAATCAAAAGGACAAGACGGGATATATGCGGGTTTATTGATGTCTTTTTTTATGGTTTTACACAGAAAATTTTAGTTTTTCATGTTCAGAGTATCATAATATATTAATCAACAACATTTCCTAGGAAACCTTATCATGCATAAATTCGGCCCTCACAGACACGAGCAAGTCGAAGTTGACATTGCAAGTGGAGGACGCCACAATGTGCTATCTTTCGCACGGTAAAATTTACACAAATTTTGTGTATTTTTAATACTTTATCTGTGTCTTTTCAAATCAAATTACACAAAACATAAAATTTTGAACTTTATATAATCCCATAACATCGCAGATTACGAGTCACGAGGTTTTTCAATCACAAGGTTATGGGATTTTTGAGGTTATGGGGTTTTAGGATCACGCGGTTTTGAGGTTAAGTGGTATTTGGATTGAAGGGCAAATCCGTTTCAAATATATCGATTTACATTATCGATTACTTAAGCGCGTATAAGTCTATTTTTTACTGAGTTATGGGGTTTTAGAATCATAAGGTTATTGGGTTTTTTGAGGTTATGGGGCCTAAGGTTATGGAGTTTTGAGGTTATATGGTTATGGAATTGATGAAATATATGATTATGGGATGTCGTTTGGGTTTTTATCAAATTATATAATTTTTAGCTTGAATTTCATAGTTTTAAGCCTGTTTTTGAGGTTAGGAAAAGAACTGGATCTGATGGAGCAATTTGGACTTCGGATTCGGTTTCAGCGACCCAAAAAACATATAGTATACATAGTCAGACATCTGCAAACGAAACAAAAATAAAAACTTGTGGAGCTATGTAATGTACATATCTATCGCTTGTGCCATTCAGAAACACCGACTGTCTGCATTGCTTGAGAGTACGTTGCCACAATCAGTAGTGTTTCTGCATTTCTTCTCGTTAAACGTGATTTGGCTTGTACATTTGGTTGTAAAAAGAACGAAAATGATCGTTCCGCATCTACTGAAGTTAAAGTTACAAATTCAAAATATTTCACATGCACAGAGACTTGGGCAGCTTGGGCTAAAAAAACAGCTTGTGCAATATGGGTAAACTTTGATGATCTGACAGCGACTACGATATATATCAATAAAGAGTTAAGGGTGTCTCTAAAGCATTTAAATGTATCAAAATATTTGTCATTCTGATATACCATAAAGCAATTCCTATCTGTGATATCAATGAATTACGCAAATATTTGTTTACGAAAAAATAACGACCGCTCCAGTCACTCTCACCAGACAAGACAATCGCTTGTGCAACACGTTAGAAGAGCTGTTTTGCAAGGTGTCTTTATATGGGAACAACGTTTGACCTGAGCATTCCTGATCCTGAGCAATGGGGGTGGAAATTAAATGAAGGTGTTTATCAACCGCTATGGAGTACATCGTCAGACGGTTTGTTAGCATGTCAAGAGCTTCTTTCTTGTGAATGTATTTCAACAGTTATTTTTGTTTACTTTGCAATAAAAAAAAATATGTTTATATACAGTGTGGAACAGCCAAATGGAATAAATTCAGTAACTCCATTATTATGCATTTTTTACAAAATGCAGGTGAAGTGAAAATGTAGATTCATCCAAAAATAAAACATTTTATATTTGTAAAGTATTGTCATCTATCATTTGCATCATTTGTTCACAAAAGAGAATTCGTCTCTCAAAATCGTCTTTCGCGAGCTCTTTAGTTGGTACCAGTTTATATGGGTGCATCTGATTTTCGGTCAATACGCGGAGAATCGAGGAATCGCTAATATTTAATGCTGTAGCTGTTTGACGAATCGACGTATGTGGATTTTCTTCAAGAATAAGCATTACATCCAATTTCTGATCATCACTGAATTCATGGAAGGATTTTTCTTTAGCTGCCGTACATGTCCACGTTGCCGAAACTGCTTCTCTATTTTACTTACGGTACGTTGAGATATCGGCGGCAAATCCAGATATTTTCTTGAAATAGGCGAACAACTTCGGCCTGCGTTCGTGTTCTGTTTCCATAACCAATCATCTGCAGAATCGTTATCTTATGCATTTCTGTTAGGTAAACCATCTCTCTGAATTGCAACACGAAAACTAAAGCAAAAAGTTTAACACTGATAAAGTAAAAGTTAAAAGTTAACTACTGTTACAATGACAAGCACGTTTCTAGGTAATTTCACTAAAGCGGATAATGGCCAACTTCTTAAATTTCAGGTTTGTTTTTTGTTGCTGCTTGTTCGTTTTTGTCGTGTTATCTTAACTACTTTTATTCTTGTTAATTTCTGCAAATGAAGTATCACAAGCCCCTACTTCCAATTTGAAAATTTAGGGGTTGTAGCTGTCATCTCTAGGGGTTGAATTTAGGGATGACATTTTTACGTCGCAAGATGTCATTTTAGAATTAGAAATTGATGTGTCTCAGAATTTTCTAAAAAAATGTATAATAATGGAGCTACTGAATGTATTCCATTTGACTATTCCACACTGTATATAGCACCTTTATATTCACATAAAGTATACTTTCAAATTTTAGTTTTAGCGTTTGCTTTTGTAAACACCGTATAACGTCCGTATGAAAGTTTGTGTTAAAAAAAATTCACGACATTTTCCACGAAACACTATTATATTTTTCTAAATGCGTGTTTCGCCAACTACTAACTGTTTACCAAATGGTATCTTAGTATCACAATCTGAACGATTTTTATGAATTCTTGAACTTAGCTGCACCACTTCAATTTTGTAACATGGGGTCTTCCAGGACCCCAAGTTAAAAAATTGCTTAAAAAAATTCTTCTATCCTCTATATAGAACTACAGAACTGTACAAAAGTGTTAATTGGTACATTATGGACTAGAAAAATCAGCCATACTAGAGATTCACAAGGATTGGGAAAATAAGTGAAGAAAATTCTGAAAATGCATTTTTTCCTTTAAAATTCGTAAAACTCTTATTTAGTTATATGAAGACTTGAAATTGTAGGTAATTGTGCATTTTATACTATATTTCAAAAAAATAAACACAGAATAAGGGCTTCTTTCAAAAAATATATTTATTCTTGCAAAAAAACTACAGTCAAAAATATAAAAAGATTTTTCCATGTGAAAAATGCATATTTTTTATACACGAAAAATAAATGTAATATACTGACACGTGTTTATTTTATTTTTGCGATTTTTTTTTTGAAATTTTAGATATTTTAGCGGATTTACAAAATTTTAGCGGATAGACTGTATGCGCGCGCGGTGACCGGGACCCCACCACTACTCGGCTGCCACATTCAAAACACAGTATCCAACATTTGTCTCAAAAATTCATTTTTTACTCCGAGCAGATATTGTGTTTATTCCGCATCTATTGCACTACCTAGAAAACGAATATCTTTCATGGTTACGCAGATATATTTCGGCAAAACACAGTATCTACAATACAATTTTTGGTTTTCTACGCCAAAACCCAGCAAATGCTATTTTTCAATAGTAGAATATAGGCAAAACCTAGTATGTGGTACTTACTGTGTATTGGAAGCAACATCCGGAAGAGAATGTTTTACAAAAATTTACCTGTAACAAAGTATGTGGCAGTTACTCGTAACACAGTAAGTGGTCAAAGCAAGTGGTAATTAAGTGGTAATTATTGGTCACAAAGTTTTTCACAAAGTAAGTGGTAATTATTGGTCACAGCAAGTGGTAATTATCAAAACGAAAATATTATGTGCAGATACAATGCGTTTTACTATATACTCTGCTCATGTTTTATTAAACATCTATGCCAAAACACAGCAACTGCATTTTTTTTAAATACAGAATCTTTAAATTATTGTTTACGTATACAATAACTTGCAATTATAGTATCCTAAACTGTTAAAATTGTATTTAAAGATCTTTAATAGTTCGAGGGCCATACGTTCAAAGTTTTCTTTAATTTACTCAAAAGTTTGAAAATAACAGTTACTGTGTTTTGAAATGTGGCAGCAAAGTACTTTTAATTATTTAAAATGTCGAAATATCATAAAACTAATGCCCTGATTTAGAAGTAGAACGCTTAAAGTAAGTAACTTACTTTAATTATAATATTTAAAGTACTTTTAATTATTTAAAATGTCGAAATATCATAAAACTAATGCCCTGATTTAGAAGTAGAACGCTTAAAGTAAGTTACTTACTTTAAGCGTTCTAGAAGTAGAACGCTTAAAGTAAGTTACTTACTTTAAGCGTTCTACTTCTAAATCAGGGCATTAGTTTTATGATATTTCGACATTTTAAATAATTAAAAGTACTTTTAAAAAAGGATGAGGTCCCTCAGGACCTCCAGGTGCAGCTAAGGGTTAACACGAAACAGATAAATATGTATCTAGCATCGCGTTAAAGGTATTGTACGTTCCGGTGTAACTGCAATTACGTACGTAAACTAATTATCAGTAGGCGCGGTAGAGGGGGGCAGCGTAATTACATATAGCGGGCCCCGTCGGCCCCCACGCGCCCCCAGCGCCGTACCCGCCAGTCTCTCGCTCTCTGAAGATGTAACCACAATGGGATAACGTTAATGGAATTAATTCTGGCGCATAATTAATCGCAGACAGCCGGCGAATTTATCGCGCGACACCGTCGATGATCTATTCCGGCAACGTTGGCCTGACGTGTCACGGCGCTAATCAACAAATTCAATTCTGGATTTCGACTCGGATTTGAACAGGTAAAACCCCTCTGGAGGCGGCTGCGCGCAGACGGTGAGCGGCTCGGCTGCCACATTTCAAAACACAGTAACTGTTATTTTCAAAGTTTTGAGTAGATTAAAGAAAACTTTAAACATATGGCCCTCGAACTATTAAAGATCTTTAAATACAATTTTAATAGTTTAGGATACTATAATTGCAAGTTATTGTACCTATACGTAAACAATAATTTAAAGATTCTTGTATTTTTTTCAAAAAAAATGCAGTTGCTGTGTTTTGGCATAGATGTTTAATAAAACATGAGCAGAGTATATAGTAAAACGCATTGTATCTGCACATAATATTTTCATTTTTGTAATTACCACTTGCTGTGACCAATAATTACCACTTACTTTGTGACCAATAATTACCAATTAACTTTGTGACCAATAATTACCACTTAATTACCACTTGTTTTGACCACTTGCTGTGTTACGAGTAACTGCCACATACTTTGTTACGGGTAATTTTTTGTAAAACATTCTCTTCCGGATGTTGCTTCCAATACACAGTAAGTACCACATACTAGGTTTTGCCTATATGCTACTATTGAAAAATAGCATTTGCTGGGTTTTGGCGTAGAAAACCAAAAATTGTATTGTAGATATTGTGTATTGCCGAAATATATCTGCGTAACTATGAAAGATTTCGGTTTTCTAGGTAGTGCATTAGACGCGGAATAAACACAATATCTGCTCGGAGTAAAAAATGAATTTTTGAGACAAATGTTGGATACTGTGTTTTGAAATGTGGCAGCCGGGCTGCTTCTGACTGTGTTTCTGCGAGGCCCGAGATAAAAATAATTGCAGTTGGCGATCTACACCTACATAACCTAGGAAAGATTGAATTTTTTTTCAAAAAATTCCTCAAGCGTTAAGAAAAATTTTATAATTAGGTAAAAAATAGTGCAATTTGAGTGCACTAGTTTTGGATCAAATCTGTTTGTAGGAACATAACCAAAAAAATTCGTAAACGTGTGAAATCCCGGTTTTTTCACTTTTTAAGTACCAAAAACCATTATTTCAGAAAAACAAAAAAATAACACGTTATAGCGCTTAAAAATACGAAGAAAATCAGTTTCTAAAAATTTAAATCGGTTCACAACTTTTTGCAATAAAAAATGCAAAAAAAAAACCTTCGAAAATTATCCTTTTTTTACTATCTAATTACTCGACCTACAAAAGTCGTAGGGACTTTTGCGACCAAATTATAGCTCTCTTCGGCGGCTACTTACAGTAAAAATTTCATAAAAAAATATTTATAACTTTTGGCGCAATTCGAAAAAATGTAAAAAAAAGGTATTTTCGAAAAATGGCCTGGCAATTGTCAATAACAGTCCTACGGTAATTTTTCAAAGTGCGTTTGGTTCATGAAGAGGTGCTCTACAATCATAAAATGGACCAAGTTTGTCAAATTTGAGGAAGTATCTCAAAAACGACATTGAAAACCGGGCTGTTTTGCGTTTCGGGCGCTCGTGCGCTCGAGCGAAGGGGAAAAGCCGCATGGTGGGGGAACTCTCGACTTTTCAATGTCGTTTTTGAGATACTTCCTCAAATTTGACAAACTTGCCACACTTTGAAAAATTACCATAGGACAGTTATTGACAATTGCCGGGCCATTTTTCGAAAACACCTTTTTTTTTCATTTTTTCGAATTGCGCCAAAAGTTATGAATATTTTTTTGATAAAATTTTTACTGTAAGTAGCCACCGAAAAGAGCTACAGTTTTGTCTTTCGCGGAAGTCCCTACGACTTTCGCAGTCCGAGTAACTAGATAGTAAAAAAAGGGCAAGCGACGGAAAAAACATCTTGGCCACCTCAATTCCCATGTATTTTTGCGCGCTGAATACGAATTTGCAGTCAGAATTGACCGATTGGTTCTTAATTCCACATAACCTCAAAAAATAGCTAAAAACGATCAAAATAAGGCACAATTGTGTATTTCCATTGTGTAACATCTGATATCAGGTAAAAAAAGAAGTCAGAAATTCTAAAAACTTTTTTCCATTTAGGTGTAGAGGTTCTTTAATTTTTTTGTTCATTCGTTTTTTTTATGGTATCACTACCTTCTATTTTCGAGAGAACAGCGAAGAGAGAGTCTTTGGAAATAGATCATTTTTGGAGATTGATCTTTGGAAATAGTGAAGCAAATACAACTGAAATTACAGAGTTTAACAGATGATCCCAGTATTCGTATTACTAATACATTTCAAGCTTTGTTAAATGGTTGGTAAAAGAACTACGTTAACAATCACATACAATAATACAAGTCGTATCCTTCAATCAGCGTTGGTACTACCACTTTGACTATTATACAAACACTTTATTAAATAAAAAGCACTGTTTTTTTTTGGTTTGTCATTAATTTCATCCGCTGATATCCGTAAACCGTAACTGAATTTCACAGTTTTATAGTTTCATAAATATAACTGAGCACTAGGTACAATTGCTAAATTTTCCAGGAAAGCTGATATCTGTACTTGATACCGTTAATTAAAAAAAGTTGTATCACACGCGCACTTTTAGACAGCATCCAGCAGCGGTTTAAAAAATTCTAATATCCGGCAACATGCACGATATCCCTCATTATCGGCCACCGAGAGACACCAATTTTAGTTCGAACCAAGCGAACTATCAATGATGTCCATCCGAGTTGCTCAAGTTAGATTACGTATGCACCTGACACGACGTAATGGTTTTCCTCGAACTACGAACCGATTATAATGGACGGTCTATTACTATAACATGTCAAAATAATGAAGTCCCCCGTGCTCTATTTATAATAGTAGCTTGGAGATTGATCATCATTATGAAATGTTGGAACACACTCGAAGGAAGCTAATAAATATAATAGTGGTTGGTTTGAGACACAATTAAGATAATTTGCGGCGAGAGAATGAACAAAAACAAAACTTCTACCCAATAGAAGTTTACATTTATACTGGGTGATAATTATTCGTGGTTATGTTGCTCCTTCTACCTTATACAAGCTGAACTGCACTGAACTAAAATTATCAACTTTTACATGGGTTGAATTTTATGCTGTTATTTACATGGGTTGAATTTTATATTTTATTGATTTATGAATTAATTAAATAATATCAATAGAGTAAAAAATATTGCGTCTTATGAAAAGTTCCTAAAGCACGTCGTTTTTGAAAAACACAAAAACTCATCAAAATTAGAGCAATTTTTAGTTGTACCAATTTTTTTTACACGTTTGTAACATAAAAATATAAACATGCAACTTGGTTAAACCATTTTAAATATAATGCACACATAATCATCAGTAAGGTCCGGGAAAGTATGCTGTCACATAGAGTCGGTACTATACAACTCTATAATAATTAAAGTATAAACCGTATTTTTTTAAGCGCGTTATCCCGAACGAAGAATTCGCGGGAACCCAGCACTTCCTAATACACTTTCTCCATAAGACGGCGAGCTATTCCAATAGTATTCTACCTGCCGGCGCGGCGCTGGCGGTGTAAACGGGTCGACCGCCGAATTGAAAACAATTTTTTTGTCGCGAGTTAGTCACTCGTGAACTCGTGTACTGTATCTACGTATTACCTGATTTTGTGAGGATTTCTGCAATAATGGCACAGTCGTTCCCATATGTGAATAGACTTAAAACTATGATTGAAAATTACAAGGATTTAACAATAGACGGATCACATTTTATGCCATTCCTTGTAATCGTCGATATATATTTCGTAATCGCCGAGAGTGTAAAAGACATTTAGATTCGAATATCCATCAAAAAAATATTACTGGTACTGTTACAAAAGAGGAATTTTGGTTCGATTTGTGCATAATACTTTGCACATGTAGCTTTGCGTGGAACGTGGTCGACAAAATTGTTTTTTTTGCCAAATATGTGTCCGATTTTCCATTGCCTAGTAGCCATACATTGCATATTTACAAAAGACATATCAACGTGTCATGGGAAATATCAATGAAGACATAAATAAATTTCTGTGGCAGACAGTGGACGAAAAAACATATTGTACGGTAATAATACGGGGTCGTTAATGCCCCCGATATTGATAACTAATAAACGGGTTTTGCAAACAGCGGCTAAAAGTCTAGAAGTAGTCGTAACACGTGTATTGCAAAGATGTAGATGTAAAAAATAATAATGTACTGATGTTAGTGACAACAAAAAACTGTTAATAATACAAACAACTGTGCAAAACTCGTGGAATCAATGTGCGTGTTGTGTCGTTCTCTGTCCATGTGAACTATTTTGAATTTTCACCTTTAACTTCAGTAGATGTGGAACGTTCATTTTCCCTCTACAACCATAATTGTCCCAGGCAATGAGGACAGTGGGTGTTTCTGAATGACACAAGCAGTAGGTATGTACATACATTATTAACACATATTTACTCCTGTCTTTTTGATCTCTCATATATATAATCTTCCGTCAATAACATGACGAGTTCGACCCTGGGTTACAGCACACGTTCGCAACCCTAATCATCAGTGTGCCAAGCGCAATCAGGAGAATAGTATCACCTCATGTGAATGTTACGTTCAAATCGAGTTCAATTGCTTACATTTTGTACTGTTTTGCTGAGTTTGGTCCTGACTTACCGCGCACATATTGCATCCTAGTACCTACTATACTATTTATACTTTTGAGACATTTCAATATTTCTTTTTTTCCAGTATTTTTAAAATAAAATTTGAAAATTAAGTAGGTATATAAGCCAATATTTATGTATGTACGTAGGGATTGCAATCCGGAAAACCGGATCCGGTAATCCGGCGGATCCGGCATCATAAGACATCTATCAGATCCGGCACCAATTTGCCGGATACGGTCACCGGATCCGGTATATTAAAAAAAAATACATAAAACATGAATTTATTGACAATAAAACCGACTATTGTACGAGTAGAAGCAGAAAGGGTCTTCTCGGCCGCTGGTTACATTTGTAGCTCTGTAAAAAGTCGATTGGAAGATGATAAAATTAACACTATTTGTTTCCTAAGATCATTTTTTTCTAAACCAAGTGATTTTTTTTGATTGATGACCAAATTATTGTTTTACTTAAAATAATAATATAAAGTAAGTATGTTAAAAAAATATGTTTTGAACTCATTATTGTGACAATTGTGCCATTGATTAAACTGATTTTTGGTGACTGTCATAATTATAAGAATGAAACTGCCTGGCGTGCCTAAATTAACTAATTATTGTGATCTCAGTTGATAAGCTTGATTTTAGTTTATTTAATATAGGTTACTTATAACGAGAAATAAAAAAAAGTCATCAAAGTTGGACGAGCAAAAAAAAGACGTATTTCTATTTTTAACCTTATAACCTTATTGAATTGTCAAGGCTGTTACATTATGTGACAGTCATTATTTATTTTACAATTCTGCCAGCTACTTGTCAAAAGACAAAGTTCATTTTGAGCTTCAACATAACCGGTATTTCCATCTCTCTCCTTCATAGCCAGATTTGACGCCATTTTTTTATGGGTTTATAATATAATGTAAGTTACATTACAAGATATCATTGATGTTATTTTTTGTGAAATCTAGTATGTGAAACTGAACTTAACCGCCCGTCATTATCTAATTACTACTAAACTAATATAACAATTACAATTTAACTAGTTACACCATATCTACGAAATTGTTATTGCTGATTCATACGTAAATGTTGATTAATTAAAACAGTGTAAATAAAGTTGATGTCATAAGAAATAAACGTTTTTTTTTATATACTCTGTCATACATTCAATTGATCATCTTTTATACAGTTGATTTTAGAATGAAAAAGCTGTGATGGTTTTGATGGAACCAATACGACCGGATCCGCCCGGATCCGGCCGGATCCGCCGGATCGAGGAAATCAGCCGGATCCGACCGGATTGAAATTGATGCCGGATTGCAATCCCTATATGTAGGTGATTTTTATCTCTTCCACTTATTTGGTTTTCCATGTGTCAGCTAAAAAAAGCGATCTATATGAAAATCAATTAAGCACTTCCCAACGTCCTCAATCGCGAACGGCGTTATTTGTGAAGTGATAAATTATTGAACAGAGAAGCCTCGAAAGAATCTCGGTTATTCTGTACACCGAATGCCTTCGAATGAATACTGTTTGACTCTCCTATCGTATGGCATTATCCCGGTGGAAGACGAGAAGTGGGTCTCATCGATAAAGGGATCCCATTTAAGCAGCTGAAGAGACTTTAATCAACCATGCGTTGGTATTTTTATTGAAGAATTGAAAAAGTAAAAGGCTGCGTTAGTTTCAGCTGAGAAAACCAACTAGCCAATGAATTCCAACGAGTTTTCATTTGTGAGTTAAATAAACCATTCAGTCAGAAGTATACGTTTTGGGGTATGAAAAACCAATACGGAAATAATATAAAGGGCACGCGAATATTGCTTCTGAATCGGAAATTGTTAAACATGTCTCAGAAACAAACATAACATTTTTAAACCATTTTACTTTCGGAAAAATATGAAATTGTCAAATTTTGTAACTAGAAATTTTAAATGTTTTATTTAAATTTTATTATTAATTTATATCGTATTACCGAATTTTTACTGCTAAATGCGTGTTATTGTATTTTATAGTCTAAAGTATTTTATTGTGAACTGACTCTCATATATAAATTAATAATAATTAAAAAAAAAACAGGCTTTTATTTAAATGCTCTAAAAACAAGAAAATAAACTTTAAATTGAATCAAACCCATCAATTTATTACATTACACAATTTATATGATATTAAAGCTTGTCACGAGATTTACTTGTGTAGATGTATTTATTTATAAAATACATACTTTTTTTTCTTAGATTTTGTTATGTCCGGATCAAGTTACATAATTATTACATTCTTGTTTATCTACTTTCATCTTCATCTTAATCATAATCTACTTTCATCTTAAACCGTCCACCATTTTGAATTTAGATTGACATAACTTAGCTAACCATGCATTTTCATCCAAACTAAACGTGTATGCAAAATTTCGTCTCAATCGGTTGGGGATAACTACTTTAAAATTCAGTTGCAATTTTGATTTGACCCGAACATACATACAAACAAACATACATTTCAAGTTAAATAAAAATTTGTAAAAAAATATACCCAATAAAATTATCGTCTAATTTGAGATAGCTTACAAAATTATTTCCGAAACAATTACAAATGAGACTATTCATTTATTATTATATTTTAATATAAATAATTTCGCTTATAAGGCGGCAAAATATTGCATGTAATTTAATAATATTGCACAAAGCAGCAATTGAGGAATGCTATGACAACAGTTCACAAGGAACGACAGGTCACAATGGAATGACAGATAAAAACTGCAAGGCAAATCTGTGTTCCTAAATCAAGGATATCCTATGACTTTCATCTTTATGATGCAATACAAATTGAAAGTACCCTGCAGGAACTGATATTATCCTCCTAGGAATCATTAGAATTATGTTATGGGAGCAATACATGAAAATAACATCTGTAACAATTGCCAACCACAATCATCAGAATCAGGTGGGATCAGAATCCGCATGGCCACCACATCTTACGCCACGTTTTACACCACATATCACTACGGTTTTGACTAACATATTAAAAAATATGATATTTATATGGCAAAAAACTACTAGTAACTAATAGTGATTAATACTCACTAATAGTACCTAATTAGTAACTAGTAACTAATAAAAAAAATATATATTTCTGCCTCAACAAGAGAGAGAACTACAAATACTTTGAAAATAAAATTGAATACAATGCACATATCTTCGTGACACTGTAATGTGTAATGTTACATGTCAAAAAAAAGTTCGCAATCATTTTATGTTTGCACATAAGGAAGAAGTTTTTAATTTTCATTTAAGTTATTGTCATTCTACAGAACATAATAAAATAACCATCGTAGTTAAAGTTTCAGTCCACCTCTCAACACGTTAAAAAAGTGGTTAATTTTCCCTCGAATTATTATCCATTGAGTGGCTGTGGGTTATATTCAACTTTTAAATAAAATAATGACTGTTATCATTACTATTAGTGTTATTAATTACTCTAATGGGGTCCATGTTCAGTACCATATTATAAAACGGCCAGACCCTTAAAGCTTCCAGTTTGTTCTGTTATCTCCCTGCTTTGTGTGCGAGTGTAAAACGATAAACTTCAGTGAATTATTGTACGCGGGTAACGCCTACACAAAGATAAATTTTCATCAATATTGTATATGTGGTTCGTAAAATACCGGGGTACAAACACTTATGTCGTTTAAATTTCCCTATGTGAACCTTCGCTCTCTGTAAATGACCGTTTTTATTTAGAAGACACATATCACCGTACTCAGTTTTATTATACAAGCTTCTGAATTTACAAAAGGCAGAAGGATCTGGGACATTTTGATTCAAAATATGACCCCGATCAAAATTTGACGTAATATAATGACGTTCATAATTTTCTGATAAATTGCTGGGAAAGGGAAGCTCTAAAATTGAAGTTTCTGAGATAGAGAGGCTGAAGGCTGAAAATGCAGAGATCATCAGAAGAACAAGCTATCTCAAGTCACAAATAGGAACACAGTGGGACCATGTTAGCAATGGAAGACAAAGACAAAGACAAAACAAATCCAAATGGTCTATGCCATATAAGTAATTCCGTTTGCTTTATTTCTGTTATCAACCCCAAATGGTCTTATATTTGGTGGTTGGATAATTCGTTCTAGCTGGTAATTAAACATAATGTCATTAATAGAATTTGACTTATCTAGCTTCGCTAATAAAGTTATATCCAAAAAAATTTTCAGCATATTTTCATGTCACTTAAATTTACTAAATCTATGGTCAAACAACGCCTCATTTGCTTTGCAGTAAAATTTATTTTGATATTCCTGAGTACAATCCTAGAACGCCGACGCATATACGAAATCTATATTTAACCAACAATAACCAAATAAAGGCATAAGTTATAATATTATCAGTTTTCAAATATTAAAGAAAATAATTAAAACAAATCAAATTATGACTTTCTAGTCGCTACTAAAATTATATTGAAAACCATCGTAAAAGCAGGGATCTAGTGTAAACCCTATTTCCAAAATAAACCCATTTTGGTTAAAAAAAACATTTGGAATATGATCTAGCCCAGACAAATGGGTTGCAATTGATTGATTACAGTGATTACAATGGCCTCTATACAAAATTGATTTGCTGGTTTGCTCCGACCAATGTTATTAAACTGATACACACACATATTTCCACATATCATACCCATTACTATGATGCCGAACATGCAGACTTATTAACAGCAAAAAAGTTTTCCATATACACTACTCAAAAAAAAAATGGTCGTATTTAGGTTAAAAAAAAACATTTGGAAGCTTCAAGTTTCTAATTTTGAGACCTTTTAGCAAAGAAAATTGTGAGCTATGTTTATCACGCAATCCTAGGAAATAGCGCGAGAAAAAAAAATTGGTATTTTTTTTATTTTTTTTTATACTATTTTTTATATTCTTTTTTGATCCACGGACTCGGGTAATTTTTTTTAAATTAAATCAATGCATGAGCCGGATAGCTTAAATTTGCTTTTTTTATATTCTATTTACGTCAATTTGTCGCCGAGATATCTGACTTTTAATAAAAAAGAATAATTTTATTTTTGATCATCGATATCTCAGCAATCAATGACCGCACAGAGAATATAAAGGCAGTTTCAAAAACTACAATAAAGCCCCCTAAAAGACCCTTCTAAGATTTTTTTGAAAAAAAAAAATTCACCTTCATTAAAAAAATTAAGAAAAAAAGTAACTTTTGTCATTGTTTTAGTAAATCTACCGCTTATTCACAAATATTGACGGGGAAACTAATGCTTCCAGGTTTTTTTTTTAAAGCTTAATGTACCCCCAATAGCTCTATAAATTTTTAATTCGATTTGTCGACCCGTTTTCTAGATTAATTAAGGTATTATACAAAAAAAATAATAAAGAAACAAAGGTATTGCTTCTAAACTTTGCGTAATCTTCATCAAAATGAAAAAAACGTGTATTCACAACTTTTTTTACAATATTGCATTAGTTAAACTCAAAAAAAAGTAAAAGTTTTTTTGCCAAAAGATCCTAAAACTAGAAACTTACGATGCGACTATTTTTCATTGAGAAACAGCCTTTAAAAGTCATCACCATCATTGACAATATTTAATCATCATCATCAAAATATCAATATCAAAATCATCAAAAGATTTAGGAAATTTTTTGTTCCCTTAATTTTGTGGAGTAGTGTATTACAAACTTTTCGCAGATCACTATGAACAGTATATCACTTACGTACGTAATACGTAAGTATATTCAAGTAAGATGCTGCTGTAAGTTAATATTTACGTTCCTATGTTACATAATATATTATTTAACTTGTAAGTATGCACGTTTTCTGCATTTCCAACGTAAATACGCAAAGAAAGCTCAGTTTATATTGTTTCCATTTCTCGTCTCGCGGTGCTAGAAAATAAAAATATTACTGCGGAACCGATACGATAGAAAGCTAGACATTCATAATGTCGACACGTAAGGGTCATAAATTTCGTTACAACATGAAAATACTCGATTTTTCACGGGTTTAAATTTTGACGGTATTTGGAAGCCGTTACATTAATCCTGCGGAATAATCGTTCTGACGCTACAAAAAAAATGGCAAGGGAGAACCTGCGCCGTTCCGGTTATTTTTAACATTCATGAATTAAATATATGGCGGGCGGTAAACAATGAAATGCAAATATACGTCATTAGCGGATCGGAAGTCGTTTCCTCAGAAATCCGGACTGACGATGGCAAGTACATATTTTCTTTGCCTTTGAATGAGTTAATTGTTTAGGTATTAAGGACACTCAGATGTGTTTATTAATAAAAAAAAATATTGACAAACGTATTTGTTTGCAAATAACATTCATATAACATTTATAGTTTCATTTAACTGAAGAGACGTACATACATTGTGGTATACAATATTTTATCATATTTTGACTTTTTGAACATTTTAATTATTTTTAATCACTTATTACTTTTGACAAATCAGTTAACCAAGTAAGCGCGAGTCATCGGCTATTCTTTTAATTGGTTGTGGTCGGGCGTGATTATAATTTATTTTGCTTCTCGAATAATCCCTTCGCTAGGTGGAATTTTGTATATTTGACTCTGACGTTTTGTAAAATAAGTTCGTGCCCCAAGCGTGTGTTTTTCGGCACTTGTCGCCGTGTGGTGGTAGGGTGCCACCACCTTTTTGCAATAATTTCCAACTTAATTTATGGGAAATTTGAAAATTTTTTTAAAAAAAGTAAAGTCTTTGAGATCTATTTATAAGTCAATGACGTATACACCGCTTCAGTAATTAAATTATCTCGGCTCCCTGATTGTAGCCTTTCGTCTTTTTTTTAAATCGTTATAACTCAAAATTACAACTTTATTGAATTTTAAAAAAGGTATTTTCTTTTTGCTTATTTTATAAAAATTTTCAACAAATGAATTTATAAGCAAATCGAACGCGATTTTTTTTTTTTTTTTTATGTTTTTTTATCTCTTCGATATTTTTAAGACCTACAACTTTCTTTTTCTTTCTTTGCTTGGTTTTTTTTTTTTTGCAAAAACCTTTTTTTAAATCCCCCCAACACTTAATTTCTTTTTTTTTTTCAAGCACCATCCACTTCGTTTTAGGCATTTAAATAGTGAATGAAACTTTATTTGTTACTGTTGTTATGGACGTAATAATTATAATCAAAATATAACGTGTTTCTGTGTTGTTACATACACTGTGGCTCATTAACAATAACACCCTTGCAATTTTTCGTTTATTCTTCAATTTTAAACAATTTAGTGTACGACACTAATGTCATAAAAAACTGTATGTACATAGGTACTATGTTAGCACATAAGCACGTCTTCAATTCAAAGGGTATTGTATTTTTTTTTGGGGGGGGGGGGGGGGGTGAACCTGATAGGTCACTCTTTTTTTGTTTCAAAAAAATCAACAACGCCATTGTTTTAAGCATTCTGCAAAATTACATGTATACTTAGAAAATTTCATCGAAAAATGAATTGTAACTGTAATTAAAATCAATACACAAAAAGACCTCTAATACTCTTGTTTATTTTTCAAGCTGAAAAGATTATGTTCCAATCTGAAAGATGTAGCACACTAAGAACTATATTTCAGATTAACACGGTAATCAGAGATCTACTTAGCGACGAGATGTTTGCAAAAAAATGCCGAAAATTGCATTATTTTTTAAAATTCAGATAAATGTCATAGACAAACGTTGTTTGTATTATTTTGGACTCATATTGGAGGGACTCATATTGAAGGGAAGTCTTCATAGTATCTAGCTATCTGACTGAGCTATTTTGGTAAAACATGTATAATGAAAAACTATGTTTTATTAAACTTTCAAGAATAAGTTAAAGTTACGAAAACTGTAGTAAGGATGGTAGAGTTTTAAAGTCTTATGGTGTTTTTTTGAATATATTTTGAATATATATTTCCATTCACCTTTTGAATGTATGTATTTTGTTACATTTTAAAAATACAGCCAAATATTTTATTAATATTACTTTTCAATGAATTTTTTGCCTACACTAGCTTTAAAGGAAATATCTGCCGTAGATATTTCTTTGCTAAAAAAAGTTTTTTTTTCAATTCTGAACTCAGTAGAATAATTATTTTTTATTGACACTTATAGTAGGCAGTGGATTGAAGATCTGGTGTATCATTCTATTTAAAAATATGATGTAAATGTAAATATAATCTTGCTTTAAATTTAACTAAAATCCTTAGAACTGGAAACTAATTTAAAAAAATATCAGGACGTTTTGTTTCACAATGATTCTCATTGAGGTACACTTTACATACGATAAAAATATACGATTTACCTTTGCATATCAATTTGCAGACTGAAGTTTAAAAAAAAAGTTTATTAAAAATTTTTGAAATATATTCCAGACAAAAAAAGTCAGTGGAAATCATAGTTAATTTCAGTTACTAAAATAGCCTCGATAAAAAAGCAACTGCATGCATATTTATAAGCGACTAGTTGGATAAAAAAGTATCCGATTATATTTTAATAATATTTAAAAAATATTTTCCAACTATCAGTAATTTAAACCTAAAAACGCAGCAAAAATAATTTCATTAGTTATAATAAGAACGAAAATTAAATCTAAAATTTTAGAGCGATAAAGTTTTAAAAGTGATAATAAAATATTAACCAAATTATTTTATGAAAAAAACCTTCTGATTCCGTTAACAGTAACTATATAATTATGTGAAACAGTACCTTTGCCTTACGAAATGTAACAAGATTTATTTTTTACCAATTCAAATTATGTACTTGGTGTTCCGTATCGGAAATGAATGCTCGATAAAAAATAATAATAAAGGCTTCTACAAATCGACTGATAATACTCATTTTATTCAATCGTACTGTCATTAAAAAAAAAAGTACGCTATTATAGCAAGCAAAATTTTGACTGATCTAATAATCAATTTAAAATATCCGGCATTTGTATCTTTTAGAGTGCATATTTGATTAAAATTTCAAAGTTTTTCCTTCAATATGAGTCGAAGAATTTGAAAAGAATTTAATATTTTCGGAGTTTTTTTAGAACACGGTTTTTTGAGAACATCGTAATTTTACTTTTTTAGGAATATATTTTCACATAATCGACGTGGGCTTATTAGACGCAGAATTTCTGAAGCTGCAATCCTATCATAAGCAAAAAATAATAATATTGTAGTACAAATATTATCAAAATTTAGGCAACCTTCAAAAAGTGGGTGTATCATGATTTTCGTTGCTGACTGTACATTATGTACAGGGTTAGTTTCCATAATTTGACAAGTTATTACGAGTTTATTATTGAAATTAGAAAAAAGTTCCTTAGCCAAAACTTATAGATCTTTGCATACATTTTTATGCAAAGATCTATAACTTTTGGGATCATAGGGGATCAGTTTTATGATTTCTGACGTTCAATTGTTTTATCCCATATCATATTATAAATATGTAGGTATCCAAAAATCTATAACTTTGTCAGAAGCAGTGGCAGCCCGTGACTTTTTTTTGTCTAATAGATGTAATTTACAAACACAACTAATATGTTCCTGACTTTTTTGAATGTATCAACTGAACGAGATAAACTTTTAAGATTTTATCTAATCCAGACTTTGTCCAAGCATCTTCACGATTTGAAAATAATACACACGGCCAGCACAATAATTTATTTAAAGTTGAAGAACCACTTAGCCATTTGTTTTCATCATAGCACGTACATACATATGTATTAACAAAACTATGAGCCGGCTTACCCTGATTAATTAAAGTTTTACTTAGATCTGGCAGTGGTACTCTTAAATCTTTAACAAATAATCTACCCTCATAAAACAGGCGACTAAATTTGTACTTTTTATGATACTCCACAGTTTGCAGGAGGAATATTTATTTCAGTGTCATTACAACTCGTATTGTTATTTTTATGAAACAAACTGCTACACTCTCCAGTTACCTCCATTATAATTTTGTATAGTTAATTAAATAAAACGTTCAAATAATGACTTACGTAAGTAATATGGAACACTTTCCATAATTATTATCCTCCTATACCACTCGAAACACTCAAAAAAAACCAGCAAGAATAACGGCACTTTCCAACAAAAATTTCCAAAACAGAGAACAATAAAATATGAATATTATTTTTGTAGATTAGGTTGAAAAAAAATAAACGTATTTGTAATTTTCACAGGAGACTGTCTCCACTGCCTCCCCTGACGAGCCGCCACTAGTCTGAAGAACTTTTTTCTAATATCAATAATAACCTCACAATAACTTGTCAAATTACGGAAACTAACCTGTACATACATACATACATACATACATATATATCTACATATGTACATACTACTACTACCCCGACCCGCCCCAGCTTCGCACGGTTTACGCATCACATTAGAAACCTCTAAAATTATCAGTGTTTCTCTACTATATTATGCATGTATTATACATATAAACCTTCCTCTTGAATCACTCTATCTATTTAAAAAAACGCATCAAAATCCGTTGCGTAGTTTTAAAGATCTAAGCATACATAGGGACAGACAGACAGCGGGAAGCGACTTTGTATTATACTATGTTATGATTATGATATATATCCTAGTCTTTCATTATTTTTATATTAAATTATCTGTAGAAAACTATTAAAAAAGTATACAAAAACAGGAAATAAATACATACCTTCAAAATACGCTGTTTACATTGAATATAGGTACACAAACAAAAAAAACCCGGCATAGAATGTTTTTACTAACAACACTACAAAATCGGCGTTTTAACTCTGTTTATTTAGAGCACTTTCGAACGTTTATAAAAGTAAGTGAAATACCCGACAGGCTTTTCTACTAAATTCACATTTTTAATGTAAACGAAATCACAATGCCTATGCCGCGACACATACACCGATACCAAACTATTAATAATGCATAAATAATACAAAAGCTCCGCAAAGAACTTGTTTATCTACACGCCTCACGAAGCTACCGATAACTACTTGCGTAGTGGGAGAAGTATCAACAAGAAGAGGTGCAAAAACGTGTGTGCAAAAAATGTACGTATTAAGGTACAATAAGCTCGTGGTGAATCAGGATCGAACTCAGGAAAACAATACAAAATTAAAATAATGGTAGAGACACTTACCCAAAGACATATTGTCGATTCAACATATCATCGTCAAGATGTAATGCATGCGCTAAACATGTCATGTGGGCCATATTTTTATATGTGTGCGTTTTAGGCGTTAAGCTGCTTTTCGCATATAAGCCGCTGCATCTGTGACAAACACCAGTAAATTGTCATTGTCAACATACAAATAAATAGTTTTACAGTAGTAGATTTAGTAGGTGAAGTGAGGCAAGTGCGTATCCGGGGCAAGTGCGTTCGCTTCTGATAAAAGTCTCTAAAAACTATTAACTTGTTTGAAAATGATTTTAAGACTCCCGCCAATATTCGATGCAAACCGCACAATGTTATGTTGGTACCAATGAAGAAATATTGTAAAAAAAAATTACACTCGCGAGTAGAAAATTGCGTTTATTCAAGACACTTGCCCCATAGTTTACATTAAGGATAAAATATAGAAATAAACACAGATAACGCACTTGCCCCAAGCCCTGGGGCAAGTGAGTTTCATGTGCCCTGTAAGGTATGGAGGATGTGCCTCCTTACCCTGAAGCACGAAATATTTACTTTCTTTCAATAAATTAAGCTTAAGAACCAAGTAGTTCATACAGCCCAAAAAGAATCGGATCATGTGAATGACATTCGCGCAGTTATGAACTAAAAGTCAACTATACGATAAAGGGTTCGTACTTGCCCCACTTGACCCAAGTAAATAGTTTTCATTCAGCTTATTTTCAATGTTATCTACCGGTAACATTGAAAAAATTCGATCAGATTAATTCCGACGTAAAATTCCATGCTTTTTCAGAATTGGCCTTAGAATTTTTCAGAAATTGATTTTAAAAACGTTCATTTGCATATATATATGTACACTCGAACCCCTCTTAAGTCACCAAATCCGTGCATCATCGTCTCGCTTAAGTCGCGAAATTTAGCCTCTATTAATTCGCGATCATAACCCCAACTTTTTCGTGTTTTATGGTGGGTTCATGCAGATATTTTTTAGTAATAAGAATAAAAATAGTAATAAAAATAGGAATAACTTTAATTTTAACAGCTGAATCCGTTCATGCTGCAAAATAAGTATAAGAAACATATACTAATAATATTTAACCGCAGCGTTTTGAAGTAGGCTTGTGATTGGCTAATGTTGCGGAAGTTTAGAAGTCGACGAATTAAACATGACGCCAAATATCATGATTATAAGAAAAATTTTGAGTAGAATTTATTAATATAACCTTAAATTAAAAGTGTGGTTAGTTGTCTTTTTTTTTATTTTTTTTTTAAAAAAAAAAAAAAAAAAAAAAAAAAAAAAAAAAAAAAAGCGGGGGGGTTTTTCAAAAAAAACCTTTTTTTTTAAATTTTTTAAGGCATTAAACAAAAAATTTAAAAAAAAAAACTAGTAGGCGATTTGCTTTGTATTTTCGATCATTTGCGATTGCGCAGTGTGCGTTTTCGCCGTAAGTTAACCATCATTCAAGGTCATCCTTATTTTTAAAATTATTACTAAAAATTATATTTACTGCATGAACTAGGTCATTATAAAACGAAGGTTTAACTTTTATTCTTATTACTATTCTTATTCTTATTACTAAAAATATCTGCATGAACCCACCATTAGCTGCAAAAAAAATATTTAGAGATATACAACAGCACTTGTTATAACGAAAAATGAGCCAACTGAACGAAAAAATCAACGTAAGTATACCCAGTCGTGCGTGACAAAGTTCAATTTTCCACTTGAATGAATATTTTAAAGGTTCAATATTTTTTAAAAGACACCTAACCTTAACCTTTTAAATCAATAAATGTATTACACAATCATTTTTTTCAATAAAAATTGTACATATTCATGCGAGAATCCAATTTCCAAACGTAGTTCTAAAACTTTTACAGGCGGCGACTTAAGAGCGACGGTTTCGTGACATATTATGGGGAAACGTGGTGAAATAAGAGAGGATGTGAATTAAGCGAAGGTGAATTAAGGGGGTTCGAGTGTATTTAAAGTTTAATAGTTTTTCCCTCAAAACTATACATTTTTGTAAAAATTTCTCAAGAACAAAGATGTCTTGCATATTTTTGAAGGATACTCTTTTCAGAATTTTTTAATGACGATTTTTTATTGTTCCAAAAATCACGAAATCGAAATTTGCAAAAACATTATTTAAAAAATCTGAAAAAATTTTAGAGCATTTTGCAATTGATTCTAAGACATTTTAATTGTTAGAACATTTGTCCGAGCAAAGTCCGTAGTTTTTGAGAAAAGCATTATGAATTTTGTACAAAACATATTATAAATGAACATAACAAAAAATACTTGAAAAACATATGTATATTATTAAATAGCTGTACCTTGCAGATGTATGTAATTAATGTAATTATTATTTCTTAAAAGCTTTATTTGGGAGAATCGATTTTTTACAGTCAACTATTCAAAAATGTTAATAACGGCCAATTATTTATGCGATACACTTCTCTGCGCATCGTGAATTTCTTTGTTGCCTTCTCATTGCATTTTATAATCAAACACTAGCCTGGGTTATCACATCCGTACTCGGAATCTATTCTCGCGCCTGCGACAATAAGACATTTTTGTTGAAACAAGAAATTGTTTAGACTGCATTGTCCGCCGGCGTTCGAGATATTATAGAGACATTCTTATTAAACCTTAACAGTCGCCTATCGGCCGGTCATCCTACGCTGCGAAACTTTAAAACGAAATAATTAAAAAAGTTTCCGGGGTAGTAATAAAAGCCAGGCATTATAGGAATGCCGTACCGAAAATAATCGCGATGTTCTGAAGCGAATATTACCTAAGCAATAAAAACAGTATTGCATTTTTGTCAGCTTTTTGTTTCTCTACTATACAGTGTGGAACAGCCAAATGGAATAAATTTAGTAGCTCTATTATTATGCTTTTTTTAGAAAATCCTGAGACACATCAATTTCTAATTCTAAAATTACATCTTGCGACATAAAAATGTCATCCCTAAATTCAACCCCTTCAGGTGACAGCTACAACCATTAAATTTTCAAATTGGAGGGTTTTGTGATACTTCATTCAAAGGTCTTTTCATTCTCTATTCAAAACTGCTATGGTTTTAAATTTTATTGCAGAAATTAACAAGAAAAAAAGGTAAGTTTCGGTAAGTTCGGTAAATATCTAATTATTGATTACTAATCACCGATTAGTATCATATTATACATATATATTGCATATTTTTGTATTGCTTGTATATTATTAATTTAGCTAAGAATCAAACAAACTAAAAACAAACTAAAGAAATTACTATAAAATAAATTTATCTAACATGGTGCTTTTTTTGGAAGTTTTTTTTAAATTTAAGCTTCAAAACTCCAGATTTTTTTATCTATTTCCACTATTTTAATTTTGGTAAAGTGATATTTACTTAAATGTATAGTGATATAATATGAAATATCAATAATTTCAGACGTTTCCTTCGATAAACTGTTAAAAATTTGTACTACTCATAAGTTAAAGTCTAATATTTCAGGAAATGTTAATCTCAGCAATTTGGTCTATAGAACTTTTTTTTAAGTAAATTAAATTTCCATCAAATTTTTCATTTACATTTTTTTGGTAAAATTAATAATTTTGGAGATAACAGCAAAAAAACGAAAATTTTGGATAAAAATCAATTTCAGCGACCCGTACCAACTCACCAGTACAAATTACATTTTCGCTGCAATGGGCACTTTTGTAGAGTTTTTTATTCTAAGTAAATCGAGACCAAGACCAATGTAATAGCATTAAATGCGACTGTGTTTTACAATTTTTAAAAATTTCGATTTACGTGTATTTTAAATGAAAAATCTTTTCACGCTTTGGGAAAGTACTTAAAATTAATATTAAGGGCTGTAACTTTCAGGGATTTTTTTTTTGACATATTCAACAAAAGTTCAAGTGGGGACTGAAAAAAACATAGTTGAAAAAATCACCCTAATGTGGATCTGTAAAAAGTATGGTCTACAAAACCAAACCCGACGATTTAGCTGACTTAAGGGGGTATTCTAATCTAGAGGCATGAATTTCGGGCGGTTTTTGAAGCTCTGTACAAACGAAACAAAAAATATTTTTACTATCCATTTTTTTATCATTTGTTTATTGATATTTTAAAATAACAAAAAAATTAACTGAAAAAAAATAGCTCAAAATTGACAAAGTTATGAGCTGGCAAAGTGGGGGTCCCAAAAAAAGGGTGTCCTGGCGTGCATGATTTCAACCCTTCTGGTCAACTGAAACAAAAAATCCGAACGGATTCTTAATTAGTATAGATGCCTCTATAGCCCGAACCTTGGAAAAGTAAAAAAAAAAATTTTTTCAAAAAATGGCGGCCGTTTGAAAAAAAATTTTGTTTTGCATGTTTTTTTAACAATTCCGATTTTTTAAAAATAGTAAAATTAAAAATTTTGATCTGAGCGTGCTTGAGGCGATAGAGGAATGTATAAACAACATTCACACCAAATTTCACATAAATCGGTTCATTAGAACTTGAGATATCGTGCACGCCAACTTGAAAAACGTAGTTTTGAGAAAAACGCGTTTAAAGTTTTGAGACAAGTTTCCGGCAATTTTACTCAGTTAGCACGTCCACGTTGCTTGAAGGCTGGCTCAAAACTAATTTGAAATAAATACTAAGACGAAAAGATTCCGACTAAATACGTTTCGTGTTTCGTAAGTACTCGTGCAGCGTCTACCGTCTTATTGTTCATTGTTTTGATTCTGATTGATTTATATATTATGAATATTGAAAATTAAATTGTCTGTGGACCAAAAGACCCACGTCACAAAGTAATGGCTGTAACCGTTCTGTCGGATCGATAGATATATTACAATTTTTTTTTGATCCTACTGAATTTATTGAATTTGGCTGTTCTCGTACTGCTATTATTCATATTTTTATTTGTCAACTTTTATTGTCTAATGTGCGATAGTACCTTTTTACAAAATCCATTAACGAGATTTTCAAATATAGTTAATAATTATACATGGATCGTCTACTGCTCCTCGTATGACCCAAACTCGTACCTCGTGTTTCCCCTGGCCCCCCCGCTCTCATCTCTGCTTTGTGCACTGCTCAATAAATGCTCTTATATAGTGTGTTATAAACTTACTTTACAGTTACTTTTATTGAAATGTTATTGGGACAATTTTTTTCTAGATATCATGGGTGTTCAAAATTACCGCTGTGTTAATTTGCTATAGAGCTTCCGACTAGATAGACTACCACGGGAGTTAAACTTCACACCCCATCTGGATTCCAATCGGACATATTTTTTCCTATTTATTTAGGTGCTCCGCATATAATACTTCTACTCAAAATTTGGCAAGATACTTTATTGTCGTAAGGTGCACCTAACTGTAAACAAAAAAAAAACAGTGGAATAGGATATCGAACATATTTATCCCCCCCCTCTCTAAATTTACGCTGCTGTCAAATAAAGAGACATCCCAAAACAAAAACGTCATCAAAGTTAGCTATGAACGAGAGAGATAGAAATAGCGGTCATGTCGAAGCTTTTCGGTTACGTCAAACTTTTGACAAGTGACATGTGACATAGATTATGTATTACTATTGGGAACTCATACAGTGAATTGTTTTCGAGAGATTCGCACTTAACAATTGAAAAATTTAATTTCAAATGCCATACACTTTTTTGACTTTTAACAAAAAGCTCGTTAGGAAAATTGTGCTTTTTGGTGCAACCAGTTACCGATATCCACGTAATTTCTGGAGAGAATAATCGATTTGAGTATTTGAGAAAAGTATTTGAGATATCAAAGATATTATTTCAGATTATGAATCAGCGTTGAAAACTACATCGAACTATTATTTTTGTAACGGACACAAATAAGTAACTTTATTTTCGACTCAAATATTCGCAAATGCGTCGCTGCAACGCCTGATTAGAAAATGGAGCAGGGAGGAGGCAATGAAAAATTCACGATGTGCACGACACGGGTACCAAGTTGCACTTTGTAGATCGATTTTGTTTTATTTCTAGGCCCGCGGCGATGATGAATGATGAGGTCGTGGTCAATTCTCGCTACGATCGTTCCAGGTTTACTTTGACGTATTTACAGCGATACCGTGCTGACTAGAAAGTAATAAATTGCGGAAATATAAGGTACCTATAGTTGGATTTACGTATTCAACGATAGTACAGGGTGAATCACCATAAATATCTTCCTCTGTAACTTGATTATTTCTGGATCAATTCGAAAATTTAAAAAAACAATAAAAATATGGCCCACAAAAAAGGTGTTACATGCATTCGACTAAACCAAATTATTTCCATGTATTTTTGCCCGTTGAAACCTAATCTGACTCAGTTTTGCCACTACACGTCAGGATATTTTTCTACAATTAAAAACGACCTAGAAACTCCTATCGAACAACTTAAAATCAAACTCCATAGCTCAATCGCCAAATTAAGAATATCACAGTATTTTCCTAGTAATCCCATAAACCTGGATCCATATACCTGCACTGTTCTTAGCTTCATGACCTACTATCATCGTAACCCTGGGACAGAACTAGGATATTCGTTCTAATTGAGAAATTCATGAGTTGCAAACGTTGAATCAGCAAACTCTATTATTCATATTCTTGAATAGCAAACACCACAAAACCTCATGAGAACGCTCTGGAAATATGGTGCAAACGCAATTGACTCCCAATAACCGCATAATACGGGGGTCAACAGACCCAAGACATCTGATGACTCCATAATTTAACATGGAAATTATGTGGACAGAACCAAGAATACATAATACATATTCTTTCAAAATTCATAAATAATATGAAATATATTCCTGTTTGTCTCCATATGTACCATTCTGAGATTATGGTGTCCCATAAGGTGTCTTGGCTGCATTGTCCCCTAAGTCATGTGGTTATTGGGAGTCTGTGAAATTTCCATATTTATGTGCCACAGAATTATGGAGTTTTGTGCTGTTGGGTTACGAAGTTGTGAGATTATGGCATTTGCTATTCACGGATAACAGGAATGTATGGAGGGTTCATAAGTCAATCAGTGTAAGTCATAGTTTTGATGACAATGATTTATAATGTTGAATATAAGTAATAATTTTATTTATATTACCTTTTTTAAAAAAAAATCTTAGAATTCTAATAAGAACCGGCATTCTATATTACACTTTTAAAATATTTATTTTATCAATTTGGCTTCTTGGATTGGCTTCCCTTTGGGAACCCTCCATATATTAGTACAAAGTTTGCTAGTTCAACATTTGTAACTCATTAATTTCCCAATTAATCGAATATCCCTCGTTCCGTCATAGGGTTATCGTGTTATAATGGCTTGAAGCTATGGAGCATACAGGTATATATGTGTTCCAGAGTTAAAGAGTTTTTTAGAGAGAGGAGAAAATTTTGTGGAATGCATTTGGCTGCTTGGAGCTGAATAACTATAGAGTTTGATTTTAAGTTTAAGATCTCAATTCGTGGATTTTGTGTTGTTTTTTTTTGTGAGAGTGTTTTTGACTGTGGAAAAAAATCCTGTAAAACATGTAAGGTAAAACTGAGGTCAGATTTGGTTTCAGCGGGCAAACATACATGGGAATATGTTCTAATCTGATGCATAGATTTTTTTGTGGGGCTGTGTAATTTCTAGCAAGATTTTTCACATCTTAATAAAAAATATATGAACTTCAAAACAAATGAATTACAAAGTTATAATTTACTTTTTTAAATGAAACAATCTGTATGTTACTGAAAATCGGAATCCTCATGTTTTCTGATTTCAGCAACACAATGTTTCATATATCTCTTATACTTTTGCTGATGTTACCAAAAATATTCAGTTTGTAAACTCCAAAGAAAGCCTTAATATTTTGTTAAAAGTGAAATTAAATAGAGAACCATTTATTGGGCAAGATCTTAAAACTTTCACAATATTTTAAAAATAGTAAATTATTGGAGTCATATTCACTCTTGCACATTAAGAGTTTCACATCCCTGGTATTACAATTTTTAAACAGTTGTGAATACGTATTGTTTATGGATAAAACGTTTTATGAAAGTATCTATGAACCTCGCATAAGGTTTGTCAATATTTTTGTTTTTATGTTAATAATTCTGTTTGTGTCAATAGTTTCCAGCATATGAACCAAAACCATACAGGAGTAGCCCTTTGATGGGGCGTGGATTAGAGGAAACATTTTACAAAATAGCTATTAAAATTCATCTTCATTTTACTTACTTTTCACGTTCACTAATTTTGAGCACCTATTTTATAAACATAACGTGTATGTGCAAGTGAAAGAGTAAAATATCCATTGTACAAAAAGAAAGTGGAAGTGGAGGTCCTAAAAATAAAACGAGGATATTACACCAATTTCAACGTAGAACGACGATGGTGAACGGAGCAGTCGCGGTCAGGTCTCGCGACAGTCGTTCGCATTTTTACTGCGAAGAATTTACTGCGATTCCATGCTAACTAGAGTGCAATAAATCCGAGAAAATATACGGAGCAAAATTGAATTTACCAATTCAAAACTAATATCGTTCTTATGAAAAAGGGAGCACGCTAACTACCGTGCCGAGTGGATATAACCAGACGAAAGTTGTTCTACTTTCGGAGTACGCGTTTTACGGGAATTAAAGCGGTAGATGCTGGTGTAAATCGTAGTTCCATTTGTTGTGGGCCACATATTTTATACCTCGAATATGAAAAAATCCACAGAAACGTGTAGATGAGAAAATTGCCTCGAAAAGGATTTGAACATGTGATAAAACAGAAACACAAAATGTTTGTAATAATTAATGAATCCATTGCACTCTATCCCAAAGATTAAAAACTTCGACTTCATATTAATGACAAAAAATAGTAACGACTTTTAGACGGTATAAGGAAACGAGTAATGAGACATGGCTTGGAAATTTGGACTTACAAACTAATGCTACACCAGGTGCACATACTAGACTGCTCCAAGCTCAAGCCATGGTTAGACACAAGTAGCCGAAACACCCGAGTTGGAGATTCTGCAGGAGCAGAATGTTTAAAAGAGGTAATACTACCTTGTACATTTTTTTGACCATTTTTTTTATTGGCTTTAAGCCAATTGAAAAATGTAAGCCACTTCCTAAACTATTGAAAAATAATATCCAAAAGGTTTTATGCCGGGGAAAATTTTTTAAGCGATCGAAAAATTCTATTCTTCAAAAATTCTAGTATAAATCTTTTCCGAGTGCGGTCATGGCGCTATTTCACTAGTAATATGAGTGCGTTCGATATCGGCACAGTTGAGGTCACTATTCAATTTTAAACGTATTATATTTACTGTCGGTAAGGTACAACGTTAAAATATTACCCATAGGTGTCTCTACTATTTGAATTAGGACAACTGTTATGGCCCGGACATCGCCGATTAAAGGTAAATAAAAAATTTGATCGAAATATATGCACTTGAAACTTTAAACGCGTTTTTCTCGAAAGCATGTTTTAGAAAATTCGAGCTTGCCGTACCGCTAGCGCCTTCAACTTTAAACCAATCGACTGTGAAGATGTTAGAAAATTGAATTACGTAGTGAACAGCCGTAGAACTTTTTGGTTAGTGAAAATTTACCAATTTTATACCCGGTCGATTCGGTCGATTTTTCCTGAAAAAGCTCTTTTTTTTCAAATCGCCGCCATTTTTTTTTCAAAATCAATATTTCGAAAAGTTCTACGGCAGCTCACTAGATTTTGCGATATAATTTCAGAATCTTTTTTGGTTTTGGTTATAGGAGCGAATTTACGACCTGTAGGAGTACGGCAAAAGGAGGCAATAAAAAAAAACGTTTCATCACAGCTGTTGTGCCGCCATTTTATTTTTGAACAATATAAAAAAAAATTTTTATATACCTATCCTAAAAGACGTGTAATCATGTACAAAAAAATGGAATTGAATGAAATGTTTTGTCTTTCCACAATAAATTCATGAAAATAACCCTTGATTTTGGCCATGCAAGGTAGTGCATTCATTACCCCTTAATAAATTGATGATATGATTTAACTGGACGAATGATTTTAATAGATGATATGTTTGAACATTTGTTGCCAAGTAAAAAATAAATTACAACATTTTTGAAATGGTATTATTTTCTGGAAAACAACTTTTTGTCTACACTGCATACTGATATGATTCATAATTTTTGATACAAAGAAAGTTAATTTAGATCATTTTGTTTCAAAATTAACTGACTGGTTCTCAACTGTACGTTTTATATTATGAAGTTTTATATTATATCCATACTTGTGAATGGATTTATCGATCGTACATATTGTGAAATAAGGAAGAAGACTTGATTTGTAAACTGATTTATTGTAGTGTTTAATTAAATAGAACTGTTCGTCCTCACAATTTCCTGTACACACTATTTCAAACTCCAAGATAGCAGTTCACTTCGAAAACGTTCTTGTGAAGTACAAACCACTTCAGTTCGGTTGACATATATATGTCCCCACACATCCCCCACCCCTAGTTCTGACATGGCACGGTAACAAGCTCCCGAAGCGTAACGGTAGCTAAATAAGGGTATTACATCATCGCCGTGTCAATTAACATTCAATTAAACATATGCTAATAATTACACTTTATCGCGTTGTAATCACATTAGTAACACAGGTGTGATGTTTGCTCGGAAATTGCAGAGGTGTCGTGACGTCTTGGAAACGTCTGAATAGACGTCTCGAGACTTATATGATTAAATATACCCAGACATTACTGAAGGCGCCTAGAGAACGCTTAGATATTATTAGCTTCAAATACGTTTTGTTAATAAAATATATAAAATAGTGGAGGTCAAAGATGGCATTTTTGCATGGGCTTGCAATCCATGACTGTTGAACTTATCATTACAAAGTCGATTAATTTTTTAATTAAAATTCAGTTGTTATATCACACCTTAATTTTTCATTTTTTCGAGGTCTCAGATTCAGCAGTTTTTTTTTATAATGTTTCTTTATAATTATAATTTTTACCAAAATATATGTTTCACAATTGTTGTACTTTTTTCAAATCAGTGGCATTTCTCTTAGCATTTGTTATTTTGAATTTTCCGCCTGCTTATGCGTTTTTTTTTTGCGATTCGACATTAGATTGATCTGATGAGGTGAAACAAACACTGGATTCGGATAGAGCGAATCCAAAAACATGAAGATACCCTCTTTCCTCCTGCTTGTGCGTTTTTTCGCGATTCGACCTTGGATTGACCTTGACTCTGATACGGTTAAACCAACCCTGGATTCGGATTAAGCAATCCCAAAAACCCACATGTATTACAGTTAGTTCCCAAATACCAGCTTTTCAACATTGTGAAACTATGTGATTTATTACACAGATTTTTCTCATCTTGAATTTGAATTGACCTTGACCCCTGGCTAGGAGGTGGTTGGGGATGATCTCTTTGTAGTGGATCGATTGGTAATTAAATGTAGATAACAAAAAATATTTTTTCTGACTAAAATTAAGGAGGGTCGAAGATAGCCTTATTAACCCTCCCCCTTTTCAATTCTTCAGCACACTGCTAAAAACTATTTTTTTTTTCGTTATGAAAAAAGCATATTTTTCTCTATTCAGTCACAAAATTTTGCAATTTTTGATAAAAAAATAAGCGAGAAAAAAAATTATTTATTACTATTCACTCACAAGTAATGAATTCATTTCACAAAACTAAAATTTAGATCAAATTAAATTCAAAGAGTAACAAAGGTAGACTAAATATTAAAAAAAAAAAACAGGAATACTAAATCAGATGTTCAAACTGAGCTCCGTTGACTTCGTTTTAAACCGACAATAATTATTTATTCTTTGTTTGTATTAATTTAAATGTCAAATTTACATGGCATTCTTTAGCAAAAGTAATGTGTCTGTTTTAACCCTTTGTGGGCAGCAAGTAGAAAAAAACAATTTAAGATGCTGATTTTAGACATTGTTACATATAGGTAATTAACTAACAAGAAAATATTTTTTCAAAATTTTATTCAAATTAGTTTTTTCAAAAAATGTGGTATGCCAGATATACCACTAAGCAATAAATAAAACAAAAAATTAATTTGTTTTATGAGAATTTTGAAAACATGACTTAGTGTCCGAAAGACAGAGCCACTCCACATATTGAGCAGGACCATTTTGACCTCCTCTGATGGTTTCTTGTGCTGCACAAGCCGCATCTTCTATATGTTCCATAAACAGGCATGTGCAACTACTGGTCCACCCTTTGTTCAATTGGGATTATTCTCTTGTAATTGTTGACCGGTTTCTTCGGTTCCAAACTTGCCCTTGTTGTTCTCGTTTCATTAATATTTTTACCAGCACCTATTAATCCCGCAACCACAGCTAAGCGAAAATCTTTCAAGCTCAATCCTGTGCTACCTCCACACCTCTCTTGATAAATAATTGACGCATTGACCACTGCGACATCGATAAAATGCCAGATCATTCGTGGCCACCATTCATCGAGATTTTCTAAATCTGTATATCGCCCGCGACTTCTTCCTAAACAGGAAAACAAAATATAATAAAACATCGTAAAACAAGAAAAAACGCATCGTTGACGCTTTGTGGTATATTTGATATACCACAAAATAAACATTGTTCAACGACATACTATCAAATATCTAATAATTTCAGTGCACTTATCACTTACAAATATGATCATTTTACCATAAAATTGTACTTACTCGCCATATTTTTGGGAATTTTTAATAATATAACATTGCACAATCTAGTCACCATAAGTGACAGTCACATGTAAATAGACACCCGCTTAAATCAGCACTGTTGTCGCCAATTGTAAGTTTTACTACTAAGTGCTAGGTGGCACACCAATAATAAAAGTTTGGCACCAGCGGTATGCACGACATACCCCTAAGCAACTAGGAAAGAATTTTTGAAATTGTGGTACGTTCCATGTACCACAAAGCTCGAAAGGGTTAAAACTGCTTGACTGTTTCCCTTATTAGAGGTGACGTTTGAATCGTAATAAATATTTTTTTTCTCGCTTATTTTTTTTTCAAAAATTGCAAAATTTTGTGATTGAATAGAGAAAAATATGCTTTTTTCATAACGAAAAAAAAAGTATGGGTGCCATTTAAAAAAAAAATTGGTTGCCATAGGAACAAAACAAAAGAAGACATCAACAAATTAAAAAACTTAAAACATACATGGTAATGAACAAAATAACTTTTATATTAAACTTTTTTTTAACTTTGCAAATAACAAAGTTAAAGTAATTATTTGATACTTTTGTACCACCATGTATATAAAACGCTGTTTATTTAAGGTATCATCAGTAATTCAATAAACGGGTCCTAGCTAATATCCATTCCCCGTCAGATAGAACAAGGCGTTATGATAATATTGGCCTTAGGCGGCGTAAAACCATGCGATGGACTCGGATCTGCATAATCGGGCCCAAAGATGATCTCCTTGAGCACGACGCGCCGCTGGACCGCAGCAGTTGATAGCATCTTAATCAGGCCGGGGTTGCGGCAAAGTGACAAGCTGGAAATGACCAGGAAATGGAATTCGTCCATCGCCTATTCCGTAACGGCAAGTCCTCAAACGTCCTCGTACCCCGAAACGTCAGATAACGTTAAGAGGATATATTCGCCTTCAGTCTCGGGGTGCCACGTGTCCGTTTCGTCCGCATTTAAGGGTGTCGTCTCTACAGATATCTACGCGAATGTAGACAAAATTTGACAAATTTCAATCCACTCTGTGTCCTATAGATTTATAAAGAATAAACTGACGTAGGAAAACAAATTCGATATAATAATAGTATATTATAATATTGAATTTGCGAAAATTGGATAGTTAGAAACATATTATGGATTAAGGGGATAAAATTAATGACTTTATAAGACCATATCCTCTTAGAGTAGACAAATTAGTTTCATATGATATGGTGTTCCGCAAGGATCTTTTATAGTCTAAGATCTGGCTGCAAGATTGTTACGTTCATGGAGTATTTAATCAAAATCAATTTTTTTAATACGATTATAAAAGGGGCAATATGTTTTGGCCGGGTTGCCTATTAAAATGTGCCCGCTAGTATTTTTAATTAATTTTTTGGAAAAAAAATGATTCACTAGTATAAATGTTTTAAAGAGGGCGGTTAACTATATTGTTTATCCTCTGACTTTCCTTATAAATTTGTCTCTAAAAGAAGGTACTTTTCCAGAAGCATTTAAAAAAGCGCGAATCATTATACATAAAAAAGATAGCAAGTTTCTATAAAAAATTGTTTTTGATCAAATTTTACAGTTTTTAACAGCTAATGATGTATTAAATGATGCACAACACGGTTTCAGGAAGAACAGAAACACGCATTCGGCTGTTCTGCGCTTTACTAATAAATTATACATGTCGTTGGACGAAAACAAAAAATGTCTAGGTTTATTTATGGACCTAAGCAAGGCCTTCGACCTTGTTAATCATGATTTACTCAAAGAAAAATTGCAAAACTATGGTCTGAGGGGGAATGTAAATAAATGGCTTACATCATATCTCTATAATAGAAAGCAGGTAGTTGATATAAGCAAACCTTATTTTATTCTAAGGTGGTTAAAATAAATATTGGAGTACCGCAAGGCTCCATTTTAGGACCACTAATGTTTCTAATATTTGTAAATGACCTACCTGAAGTATAAAGCTGTGAAAATAACTTAACTATATTTGCAGACGATAATACTTATCTGTGTAGTGAAAACTCTGCTACAGATGCATGCACAGAAATGCGAAGATTAATCGTCTGCTTCAAAAAATGGTTTGATAATAATAAACTATGTCTAAATACTACAAAAACTGTCTTCATAAATTTTACACCGCGAACATCAATTATTAATGAAAGTTACCTATTAAAAATTAATACAAAATCAATAGCTCAAGTACAAAATACAAAATTTCTGGGATTGAGTATTGATAACATGCTGAGCTGGGACGTTCACATAGAAAATTTATGTAACAAACTTTCGTCATTGTGTTATGCTCTATCAAGACTAAAATGTTTTAGCAATGAATTTACTTTACTGTCATTTTATCATGCACAATTTTCATCCCGACTAAGGTATAGCTTTATATTTTGGGGCACATCTAGTCATTTACATAGAGTTTTCAAAGCACAAAAAAGAGGAATTAGAACAATAGCTGGTATATCCCAAAGCACATCGTGCAAACCTTATTTTAATAAACTTAAACTACTGCCCGTACCTTGCATATTCATCTATGAATTACTAATATATGTAAAAAATAATCTAGATGCATTCACATTAAATGGTGACTTTCATAATTATGAAACAAGAAAGAATAGACTAATAGAAGAAAGAATAGAAGAATAGAAGAAAATTATATTATGCAGGTAATGTTTCAGAAAATTTTATTTGTTTGTTATTATGGATTACATATTAATTAAATAAACACGGTATAGTTCGGAGTTATTTGACCGCGAGAAGGAGTGCGCGCTCCAAGCTCCAACTGCCCAAGCGCCCGTATACCGGCTCGACACACCACTGCGTTTAGTGCTGTATCTATTAAAATATTGTAAATCCTCTTTAGCCTTTATAACTTTAGATACATATTCTTAGATACATTAGGAATAGATTTAAACAATAAAAAAAAACGATTTATTGAGCCTCCTAAAAAATCAGGATACCCCCTTAATACAACTCCAACGTTTTTCTGAAATGTAATGGTAAAATCAGTAAGAGAGCGAACCTAAATTTTTAAAATTTCACACTTGGAAAAGTTATATACATAAAGGGTGTCTACTTTTATTTATGTACATATCCATAAAATCCTCATTTTTCAACATAATCGATTGAACTTTTTTTATTTAAAATACATCGAACACTGCTTCTTATAACCCTACCTTCGCTTTTAAGATTCATCCCCAACGCCTGCTACGATTTTTTTTATATCCCCGAAATTCAATCACTAGCGTTAATCCTCCCCAACTCCTCAAAACCCCCATATGCGAAATTTGAACAAAAACTATACAAGGTGTTTCTTTCTATAAGATCTCAAATATCCATGTTCTGTGCATTTGTTTTTTTCTGATGATGCCAAAAGATAATAAAGAGCCATCCAAAAAAAAAAAACATCAAATCTGGCTATGAGCGAGAGAGATGGAAATAGAGGTTATATTGAAGCTCGTAGCGAGACTGTTGTCAAATTTTTATTGACTGATTTTATTTATCGTAAAATAAATAATGGCTGCCACATAAAGTGACAGAGCATTGAAAATTAAATGAGGTTATAAACTCCAGATTAATACTTTTTTTTTGCTCGGCCAGTTTTGATGATTTTTTTTTAATGGCTTGTACATACAAAATTATAAAATTTCAGCATTTTTTTTGTATATTATACGAATGATAATACTGAAAATATAGAATACCGATAATCGCGTGGTTCTGATATTAGGAAATATGTTTCAATAAAAAATGAAAAATATCTTAAATCTGTATAGAAAATAAATAAATAAAGAAATAAGCTGGAAGCTATTTACCTTGTTCTGCAAAAAATCCCAAAACAATGTAATAACCATATCTACCATATCTATACACTAGAATCATCCCTTGCGCAAAAAATATATTTCCACAACATCGGGCAGGATCCATTTAGAGAAGGTAAAGAAAGACTGAATCGAAATTATATTTCTCGGTTCATGTGTTACCACTGTTAATATCAACCAGAACAAATAACGTGCCGGGGTGGTAACACGAGACAACCCTTGTCGACTAGATCAGATATTTCCTACGCTTCGGCTTATTTTCTCGGGTCTTTCTTTAAAGGATCACGATTTTGTCGAGCTCTCGACATCGAATCCAATTAATTAACGGAAACAAAGGGCGATTTTAAGAGTAAGGTACGAAAAGGTTCTGCTGCTCTGGCCAGCCTGTTATTTTGCGGTTCACAGTTGTTAACAAGCGCAACATTAGGGAGTAATCAGGAAAACAGAGATTTACTTGATATAAAAAAAATCTATTATAAATGAACCTGTAAGTATAAGTCCAGCAAAAAAGTATGCATTATACGAGGTGCGTAAATTGAGTAATGAGACTGATTTCTTTATTTTTTTATTCAAATAGAATTACAATTCAGTATTGTCTCCTTCAAAATAACTTCCTTGGGAAGCCACACAGCGCTGGAAACGGTTCTTCCATTCCTCATAACAGTGCAGGAACTCATATACTGGAATAGCCTTCAGCTGGTCGGTTAAAGTCTTTTGAAAGTTTTCTATGGTCCCAAAATGACGTTCCTTAAAGTAATTTTTCAATTTCGGGAAAAGAAAAAAGTCACAAAGACTCAAGTCAGGCGAATAAGGGAGCTGAGGGAGCCACAGGAATGTTTTTACTGGCTAAAAACTCGTTTAGTGAAATGGGTGTGTGACAAGGCGCACTGTCGTGATGCAACATCCAGTTGTTCTTGATGTTGGCTCTAACAGGCATTACTCTTTTTCGAAGTTTTTCAAGAATCTCTCTGTAAAAGTGTTCATTTAGGCAGGCCAAACTACTGTTTGGCCTGGAGGCACAAACTTATTGTGGATTTCCCTGGTTATGAAAAAAAAGCAAATCAGCATGTATTTGATCTTCGACTTGCTCATTCTTGATTTTGTGGGTCTTGGACAGCTTGAAGTGTGCCATTCCGTGCTTTGGCGCTTGGTTTCCGGGTCGTATTCAAACACCCAAATCTCATCACCAGTAATGACACGTTCCATAAAATGGGGATCATTTTCAATCGATTCCAAAACGTCAAGACACTTTCCTCTCCTGATGTCCTTTTATTCCTGCGAAAGGTTTTTTGGAACCATTTTTGCGCAGATTTTTCTCATCCCCAATTCGTTAGTCAAAATCGACTCTCTTCCTTAAGAGAATGCCTTAAACAACCGAAAAACCTGGTCTCTTAAAAAAACACTGTCTCCGTAGGCGCGTTGAAATTTTGCAAAAGTATCCGTTACGCTGTGTCCGAGTCTGAAGCGAAACCTGATAGCACACGTTGCTCAAAATTAATGTCACTCATTTTTAAAACGCACTAGACAAAAACCGGTTTACGAAAACAGTCACAAAGAACAAACAAATGACTCTAACAAGTTTAAACTTGTACTTAAGATGCATTACACGTTAACCTACTGCCTTCCAAGTCCTGTCTCCGCAGTGTTGCTAGATCGGACGCTACGTTGCCAATCTCATTACTTAATTTAAACGCCTCGTATAGCAAAGTCTGCCTTGGAAAAAATGTATCTTACTCACTATAAATATTTTTTCTCTGATAGTCTAGTAACCTTAGATCTTTTCATCAGGTTGTTGTGACCCATATTTCGCGGGACCTATTTATAATGTCTTTGAGGCTAAGGGTTTGGAGGTTATGAGGTTATGGGATTACAAAGCTTTGGAATTCCACGGCTATAAAGTTGAGAGTCATGATTGGATCAGATCCATGCTTTTTCATCATTTGCTGCGTTCTAGAAGTTGTAGAACACAGATATAGGGTTTTTTGAGGTTAAGGGGTTTTGAGTATGTGTGTCATAGGGTTGAAGGTTTCTGAGGCATAGGGTTATTGTTAGATCCTCCCCGTAATATCTCCACACCCGATAGTCAAGTATATTACATGGTGTCGGATTTTTTCATAGGGATTTTTGTTCCTAGGGGAAAAACTGGTTGTTGTAAATGCATCCTGATCTCAGATTTTAATTCAGCGTATTGAAAAACGTAGAAGGGGAATGATCTTCTCTAGCTTTGTGTTTGTGTGTCTATGTAATCAAGCTACCATGTAAAATGTGTTTTTGAGGTTAGAGAAAAAACTAGCGGTAAATGAGGTAAAGGTAAAACTGAGGCCTGAATCGTGTTCAGAGACCCCAAAAACATTAAGTAGACGGGGTCTGTACTTCCGCGCATTGGAAAAACTTTTATGGTCCTGTGTTATTCTTGTCACTTCTCACTTGCACCATTCATTGTTTCAATACCAATGTTCACATTCAACAAATATTGCCAACAACTGAATAAAAAATCGATTAAAACTCGACTATATTGGATTTACATAATGCTCTGATGGTTTGATTCGTGTCCGAATAGGTAAAATCGATCTGTATCGACAAAACCGAAACGTTCCAAACCGTTTTTTTTTTAATTCAGAACGACGTAAAACAAATCTGAAAATAATCGAGACTGCACAGTACGAGTAATAGCAAAAATAATACTATTTACGAGCTTTCATCAAGCGTAATCGTCTTAGTTTACCTACCGCCGCAAAAACTTTCCTTATAAATTCACGGCGACAGGAAAGAGAGCCGGTTTCATGCAGCAGGGAGTTCAACAGTAGTACACAAATCTTCCGTCTAGGGGAATACATTACGGATGCGGCGTCGGCGGTCGTGTGCTCCGCTAAACCAAACATTAATTTGTAGAGTTGTATTTCCGTCGGGCAGCCTGAAAAATTATCCCCCCACCTTTTCCATACTTTATCGCCGCGCCGCCGGTGGATGAAATAAATCCAAGGATGGAATAGTAGAATTCCAACAAAAACATATCTGTTAAACCGAAACAGGTTCTTTCTGAGGTGTAGAGCGACTTGAACATTTGTTTGCAAAGTAACATTTTTTCTAAGTGATGATACGACCAAATGCTCACTAGATCATTAAACATGTAGCGATAATGCAAATATTTATTTAATCGAACAGGTTATTTTGAACCACGTTCATTCACGAGCAATGTTCATTCAAACAAATGTTCATGTCTGCGAACATTTTACTTGTAAACAAAATATAGAGCTTCACAAAATAAAATATTACTCGCGCCTAACGATACAATATTTGTTGTCCTGTTTACAACTAAATCATCCAGTTTATACAGGATGAGTCAGAAAGAATGGTCCAACACTAAACTGGAGATACTAGACACCAAAAATATTAAGATTGACCTAAATATGCCTTATACCAATGCCTGTTCATTTTTTAAGAATACAAAAAATTATAACAAAATACATTGAACATTTTAAATGCAAATAACTTAAAAATCGATAGATTTAGACGACCTAAACAAGAGTACCTTTTCTATGTAGAATTGAATGTTCTTTTAGATTCTTGCTTTACTCATGGCTCAACAGATAAAAAATATATATTTTAATTTACCTCAATAGTATGGCGAAACTAGCGCCCTCTAGGAGCAACGTCAAAATAAGCTTAAAATTCGTAATTCTCACACCAAAACACATAAAACTACCAATTTTCAGATTTATACTATCAAAACATTCTTTAAATTATTGAGAAATTTCAGAATAAAATTTAAACTTTTGAACTAGCTGTATCTTTTAAACCAGCATGTTAAGCTCAATTATAATATTTTGGTGACAGTTTAGTGTTGGTCCATTCTTTCTGACTCACCAACAATATCTGAACGCTTGGTCGTTCAGAGTACTGGTATCTAAAATACAACCAATCGAACATGCCCATTGACTAACAGAAAGGAGATTTAAGATACTGACAAGTTGAAGGTATTTTCTAGTTGAAGTTTAACTGAACTACACATTTTTTTTCAGGTTTTAACTTTGCATCACTTGACCACAAAGCGTTAATTGGTTCAAGATTTTTGCAACTGAAACTTAGAAAACGCAATAGCACAATACATTCACATACACGATATCTTAATAGTGATGTCGACAAATAGATGAACACTATTTGATCATGTTTGAATTTATATTGCATTACATGTATCTTTAACAAAATTGAAAACTTTGTAAGAAGCATAGGAGCAAAAAGGTAGTTGGGAAATATCATTCAAGAAGGCCATAATATCATTTTTTTTGCCGTTATTGCCTTCTACTTATGGAAATCTAATAACATAATCACCACCTAAAATATGATGCGGGTGCTTCCTTAAGAAAATATGAGAATTTCTAGTCTCGCCAGCCGCCAGTGCTAGGAGTTTTAATTCACTGATGAGGGACAATACTCGGAAGCAGCGATTTCCGCAACTGCTTTGTTGTTTTGGTTCCTGGATCCTAAACCACAAATTTCTCCATACGTATGTTCACAGAATCCATTCTCCACAAGTATGTTCACAGTTTCACCACTGGTTTCATTCCAACTTGCATATTGAGTTTAAAACTGCTCGAAAACGATTTTTTAAGGTTATTAGGAAAAAATATGTTGATTCTTCTAGTGTTTCAGTAACCATAAAACGACAAAAACTAGACTAGAGTAATTTCTGCAAAGAGGATGCGATAGTGCAATGTAATCGATGGTGCAGTTTCCTGCACATACAAGTAGCTTCATTTGTAGAGTGGTATTTTCGTCGGGACAGCCTGAAAAATCATCTTTTTCCTTTTTCTGTTTTATCACCGCATAGCCAGGGGGATTAAATAAATCTGACGATAAAATACGAGTAGAATACCCTCTTACACCTTATCGTGCAGCATTAAATCATGAAGCAACCAGGTTTAAATAATTGCACGGATTATTATGTTGAGCGCTGAATGGAAGCTGATTAGAAGAGGGGATTAGTTTTTCACTAGACTTCTCGCATACGGCGTCGGCGTCCCTTTTCAATGCTCTTTGTAAATCAGGCGTTCGGTTACGAGAACAGATCAGAAATCGGTGACACGTTTCGCTTGGTGATTTCATATAACATACTATTGAACGAAAATTGTTTCATCTATAAGATAAACGAGTTAAATGTATAAAATTTGAACACATTTTCTCTAAAAAGTTATTTTCCAGCGTCAATAGATTGTTTTTAATAGTTTCTTGTTAGTTTTTCTCTGATACCCTTCTAAATAAATCTTTAAAAACGCATATCTCCAAAACCAAAACAAATATACACAAAACTCAAAACACCGTTTGTTACTGCATGTCTCTCCAATCGGTTGTTTGTATTGTTATGCACAAGGGTGGCCAGTACATGCCATACATAATTTCAAAATTTAAGAAAAAGATATTGCCGAATAAAAACACCCTGTACAAAAAAAAACAAATTAGATATTCCGTAGAATGCTTAGAAAATGATTAACCGATAATAATAATGAATGATTGATACGAAATTTACATGCATACAAGGAATAATAAATATTTGTCGATAATAATGGTTGCTCGATTATTATAGCGAATGCTCAGTAATATACTGGGATAGGTTTATCTTTTTTATAGGAATTATAGCTTCTTTAAGAGATAGGTTTATCTAATGATAAACCTTTCACTGTGTTCCTTAAAAAATAAATACATAAAAAAAATTACTGTACAATATTATGGTATGCAAAACACTGATTTAACAATGAACTATAAATGTTGAGCATTTCAATTTATATTGTGAATTTATGTTACATTGTGAATTTTTAATAAATAGAAGAATAGAACACTCTATAATTCAGTGGTCGGTAACCCGCGTCCTGACAGCTTATTTTCTGCGGCCCGCAAGGAAGAATAAAAAAAATGGCTCGGATTTTTTTTGAATCCGAATTTTGAAAAAAATTTGAGTATTATTCAAAAAAATTCTTTTCAAGAAACTTCTTCTTTTCAACAAACTTCTCAAGAACATTTCTGTTCTTGAGTTTTTCTAATTTTATACTTTTCGAGAAAAAAATTATAATAAAAAATAATAATATTTGATATAAAATCCAGGATCTTTAATGATGATTTTTTTATTGTTCCAAAAATCACGAAATCGAAATTTCCAAAAATGTCATTTAAAAAATCAGAAAAAAATTGAGAATACCTATTTTTCAATTGATTTTAAGAGATTTTTATTCTTATGACATTTTTACCAGTCCGTAGTTTTTGGAAAAAAATATTTGGTTTATACGAAATTATTTTTGTATATTCTTTAAATAATGTGTAATATCAGAAAATCAGGACATTTTAGTTAAAATATTATGAATGTTTTATGGATCTTATATAAACATTCATAAAAATATTAATATGAATATCTGACCGTTTTATTTCACATTCATTGTGATAAGTTTCGGTTATCTACAATTAAGTATTATAATTTACCATACTGTTTCATAAATCTAAAATGACGTATTTTCAAAGAAAAGGGTTGCCGACCCCTACTCTATATTAAAGTTATTCTGCATTTTTTTATCGAGCATTCAGTATTATTTAAAGTGTCCAAGTCATTATTTCAAGTATTTTCAATGGTCCAAATTTCTACGGTTCGGACTTAAAAGTTATAAAATGTGAAAAACTTCAACATTTTTAGGTGTTCTACTTCAGTTGGCGTTGAGTATAATAAAGAACTGAAATCTAAAACATAAACATCGTTTAGCAAAATATTTAGAAACTTTTTTAGCAAACGGTGTCCTGTGACGACAAACATCTTTTAAATGAATTTAACCAGGCGACGTCCTTTTTTTGACAGTCGCTTATAATGGCGAATTTTTTTCAACCTTAAAGGATTTGGGCAAAAAAAAAAAAAAAAGACTTCTTAATGTCGCCAATCGGGCTTTTCCGCTCGTTATCTCACGTTCGCGACTTTTCTTAATTATCACTGTAGAGTATTCCTCAATGCGCGCAAGGAAAAACGTCAAAAAAGAAATATAATTATAAAACACTTTATGTGATTCGGTTTGTCTTCGCTAATGAGCTCGAAACCGAGCCCCAAGCTAAAAATAAATAATTTAAGCTCGCGCAGCGTAAAGATTCTATCTCATTGAAGCCTTAAGCTGGTTCTCGTAATAAGACGGGGAATCGAAAGAACGATTAAGAAGGTATTATGGGGGGGGGGGGGGACGCCAAAACCGCCGGGTCAACAAATCAAGGTGCCCGGAGATTTACAGCGGAGACTCCGGGTAACACACACTTAGATTCCGTAGACGGGGTTCTCCGTTATCCTTGCGTGGGAAGAGAAAAAGACAATTTACCTATCTACGAGGAAGTAAGTTTCCTCTATCCCGCTTGATTGATTTTCTTTTCTAGGTTTGGATTTTCAATAAATTATCGCCCGCAAATAAAAGACGGTTCGAAAGAGGTGTTTTAATCCAGGTGGCGTAGATTATTTTTTAAAATAATTAGTTGCGGCACTTTCTCAACGTGATAATTAGAAGAAAAATAGTACGAATCGAATGAAAATGTTTTTGACAAAATCCGATTGTGGGATCATTGCGAAAAAATTGCAAAAAAGGTGCGAAAAAAAGATGTTGAGTAATAGACAAAAAATATCACGTTATAGCGCTTGAAAAGACGAATAAAATGGTTTTTGGATCATTAAAATCGGTTGATAACTTTTTGCACAAAAAAATAAAAACCGCGAAAATTAGCGATTTTTCCATATTCAATTACTTGGTCTGTAATAATCCTAGAAATGTCTTCCGGAGCTCAAATTGTAGGGTTTTCCAACACCTAACTACAGTTAAATTGTTGTCAAAAAATTTTCATGTTTTCGCGCAAATTGCGAAAAAGTGAACAGGTACTTAGGTAACGCGGCCCCTATTTCCACAATAATTGTCGTAGAGGAATTTTGCAAAAAGCTACATGTTCTTGAAGACTTCCTCTACAACCGTATCAAATTTGAAGTCGATCCGATAATAATAAGTACCTCAAAAGTGCGTCTGAAAAACTTGCAATTTTAGAGAGCGGCCTCGAGCGAAGGGGAAGTGGCGCGGTGGTGGGGGAACTCTCTCTCCCGCGGGCGGAGCAAAAAAAACATCAATTTTCGTTCAGTAGTTCCCGAGAAATCTCAATTGTTTCCGACTTGTCGAAATTGAACGCGCGCGATCGCTTTCCAGGCGCCCCGCCCGCTCCGCCCGGGGAGAGAGTTCCCCCACCACTGCGCCACTTCCCCTTCGCTCGTGCGTCCACGCGGCCGCTCTCTAAAATTGCACGTTTTCAGACGCGCTTTTGAGGTATTTATTATTATCGGATCGACTTCAACTTTGATACAGCTGTAGAGGAAGTCTTCAAGAACACGTAGCTTTTTTCAAAATTGCTCTACAACAATTATTGTGGTAATAAGGGCCGTTTTACTAAAGTACCTGTTTCTACTTATTCGCAATTTGCGCGAAAACTTATAAATATTTCTTTACAAAAATTTAACTGTAGTTAGATGTTGGAAAACCCTACAATTTGAGCGTCGGAAGACATTTCTAGGATAATTACAGACCGAGTAATTGAACATCGAAAAATCGCTAATTTTCGCCGTTTTTATTTTTTAGTGAAAAAAAGTTATCAACCCATTTTAATGATCCAAAAACCATTTTATTCGTCTTTTCAAGCGCTAGAACGTGATATTTTTTGTTTTTTTACTCAACATTTTTTTTCGTGCCTAAAAGTCGAAAACACCTTTTTTTCGCACCTTTTTGCAATTTTTTCGGAAATTCGGATGTTGTCCAAAACATTTTCATTCGATTCGTATGATTTTTTCTTCTAATTATCACGTTGAGAGAGTGCCGTAACTAATTATTTTAAAAAAGTAATCTACGCCACCTGGACTATAGTGGAAAATAAGAAAATAGTAATCAGGTGCGAAAAATCACGTCAGTTAAGTGGTGCCCGTTTTTGTCTATGCACTCCTGTAGACGGCGCGAGAAATTGTCTTGTTTCCCCCCCCCGGGGAACTTTGGGGGGCCCCCCCGGTTTTTCCCAGGGTTGTTCCCCAAACCGCCCCCGGGAAACCGGGTTTTTTTTTCCCCCGAAGTGAGGAGGAGGCCACTCCACATCTCCACGCAACGAAATCAAACGTCCTGGCAAATGTTCCCTTAAAATATAAAACATTGCTGCTCTGGATGTATGGCTAGTTGCTCTATCTTCTTGACACCATACTGTATTGAGGTTAATGCGTCGTCTTCCCGGCAGAAAAAATCAATTAACATCGCTAGATAGCGATCTGTGTTTACAGTAACTGTGCGTCCATTTTCGCGAAAAAAGTAAGGGCTAATAATAAAATGAATTCGAAACCGCCGCTGTGTTTGAATCAGAGAACGGCCCGCTTCAGTGAACGTGTTGTAAACAAAAACGTGACGAGCTGTAGTCCACGGCTTCATGGTAACTGAAATAGCATCTGCCAACGAGTAGATACTATTCGGAAAACATTAGGTTCACCTCACCTCACATAACACGCTCTTCAGAAAGTCCATACCTCCCTGCCGGACCTTGTAATTTTACTCTCCTCTCAGAAAAAGTTCGCACCAGGTCGTAGTGCGGTTATATATGTACTTTGAACTTGTCTTGAATATGTCAAAGGCTTATTGAAAAATCACTTACGTTATAAGACGCTTAGGCTTGTTCAATACGACTGGATGTATTGTAAAGGGTGGGTCATCTATTGTTTTTTTTTTAAACTGAGTATTATTTCTACATTGCCGACACTATCGCGCTTGATATTTGACATACACATAATATGTGGTGTCTAACCTCCGCTGTAAGAAATGGATCGTTTTACGCTTGAACAACGTTGGGAGATATTGAAACATTATTTCCAAAGTGAATGCTGTGTTGCAGAAACAGTGAGAAAATTGAGAACAATTTTTGGTCGAAATGAAGCTCCATCAGCGCCTGGTGTAAGAAAGTTCTTAAGGAAAGTTCGTGAAACTGGCATGCTTATGGATAACAGAAGTCATCCACGTGCTCGTCCGGTGCGCACAGCTGAAAGAATTGCTGCTGTTGCCCAAAGTGTGCGTGAAAACCCAAGAACCTCAACTCCTCACAGAGCACAACAACTTAATGTCAGTCGCACTTTGAGGAGAATATTGCATAAAGACCTCGGATTATTTGCTTACAAGTTGCAACTTACTCAAGAGGTAAAGGAAAATGATCATCCACTTCGTTATCGCTTCTCCGTGTGGGCTTTAAATGAATTTGAAAATGACGCCGATTTCAATCGAAAAATCATTTTTTCGGACGAAGCTCATTTTCATCTTGGAGGACATGTTAATGAACAGAACTGTAGGATTTGGGGTTCCGAAAATCCACACGTAGTCATAGAGAAGCCAATGCATCCTGCAAGAGTGACAGTTTGGTGAGGGTTTTGGAGTGGTGGCATCTTGGTCTTTCAAAATGAAGATGGTAACAACGTTACAGTAAATGGCATGCATTACAGAGAAATGTTATCTGATTTTTTGTGCCGCGATTGAATGATTTGGACTTGGACGAGCTTTGGTTCCCGCAGGATGGAGCAACGTTTCACACAAGCCGTGAAACAATCGATCATTTGCACACTAAATTCGGTAACCGTGTTATCGGCCGTGTTGGAGACATTAATTGGCCATCGCGCAGCTGCGACTTAACACCGTTGGACTATTTTTTTATGGGGACATCTTAAGGATGTTATTCGTACAATAGAGCCACAAATAATCGAAAATGTACTGCAAAATTGGGTGAAAAGTATGAACTACTGCCAAGCCAGCCGCGGCCGCCATTTAACTGAAATTGTTTGTCATAAATAAAATGGGAAGGCATACTTTCTTGAATAAAGCAATAATCATTTAAAAATATTCAACTATGTAGTTTTAATAGCAATTTTAAAAAGAAACCATCTGATGGCCCACTTTATAATATAACACAAAAATTAAAGAATTTTACAACTTAGCTGAATTTTAAGCTTATATAATACGCCGGACAATTTTTAACGTGATTGTCAAAAAGAATCTACGCGAGATACGCCCAGATACGCGATTGTAATACTTCCAGGGACTACCTACTCCCAGTCTAGTCATAATAGAAACGCACATGCTGAATAAGACTGATTTTTCAATAAGCCTACGACGAATATATCTTGAATTTTTCAAATTTCAGGAAAGTTTATATCACTTTTATAATTTATTTGTTAAAAATGTTAATAATGTATTGGTCAACCAAACTACACTCATATACTGTGGGTATAATAAAATACTGACGCATTTTATTATACCATATTTAATTTTTCCATTGATTAATAGAATCAAAAGTATTTTGTGTATTACCAGAAGCTTTGACAACCACGAAATCCATAAAATCTCTTTCTCTTATTTTTATTGATACATACATATCTAATACTTCAGATTTTCTGAAACTGGTAAGAGCGCTTACATTTTTATCTAATTTTTTTGTAACATATAATAGGTAGTTCCTGTAATACAAAGCTATAAAGGGTACGAAATTCTGTGCAATTAGGTACATTGAAATTAAAGTAGTAAATAGGTGCTTCCTACTACAAGGTAACAATTTTTTAAATATAAATAGAGTAAAATCAACCGTGCATATACCGCAAAAATAAACCTAAAAAAGTATGTATAATAATGTAGTACTCTTGACGTCAACGGGTTTAGAGTTGAATATGTCTACATCATTCTATGTTGTACCTCCCAGTTTCTACGTGTGTTGTATTTATCAACGAACTATGCTATATACTTGTTTACGGTTGTCCAGTGCTACCAGTCATTACTTTCGTTATGGGTATTCGGTGTGTGCGTATCGAAATTATCAGGCTCTGCTTGTCGCACTTTATGGTTATTACTTTATTAGTGGTCACATCCTGGTCGGCTATCCAGCCGCAATGGAACACCAAATAAAAACGCAGAGAACAGGAGCATAAAAGCGCCGAGGGACGTCTTGTTGTATGGACCTGAGATCGCTGCTTTAATAGCGTGACAACAATATGTTATAATAGTAATAAGTAATAGACATATCCAGATGAATAATATCTGATTTGGTGTATCATATTTATAAAATATGGCTCATTTATTGCGTTACCTATAGCTTATAGTTTTAGCAACGTTGACCTGGTAACGGCATCTCTATAACGTATTTGTTCCAGAACTCACGAATTGCTTATTTTTTGTCGAGTACATTGAAGGGTACATCACAGACAATTAGCATTAAAATTAAGGGCATACCCTCTTTTTTACTCTACCTCTCTTACTCTTACTCTTACCCTCTTTTTTACACTATTTATTTACTTTGCGTTTGTTTCGACAAACAAATAGATGTTAGAAATCACAGATGTATTTATCCACATTGTCAGCAAATGGTAGTATTTTAGGCATTTGAAAGTGTGACATTTTATATGTAATATAATACGGACGCCGACAACATAAACACCGCGAGCACCGCGGAGGGTGGTGTTGGAAATCCTCGAGTAATTTAAATTGTCAACAAGTCAGATGGTGATGTTAATGACCGATATGCCTCCACGATGCTGTTAGTAGGCCGTTTACTTTCAGAACGCGGTTACAGGTTTATGCACGTTACATGCAAAGTGCTTGTTTTAGATATTGTAGGAGAAACTATTAGATAATGTTTTCCCAACCTCGACGCATTAATAGCGGGTACAAAAAAAGTGTTCTTAAAACACCCCTAAACGTCTTCGCAAGTTTCACAGCAAACTACCTGGTATTCCCGAACCACCACAATTGATTTTCACTAGTTGGAGAACATGGTTGAAAGCCCCTTCTTATGATGCCGAACGTTTCCAGCAAATAAAAGCCTTTCACATCTTTTTTTAACAGCCTTTTAAAAAGTGTTCAATTCAATTCTGCCAAAGTTGCAGCTATTAAGGAAAGCCAGACCAAATTTCAAGATGTGTTCGTTCAAACAGCTTTAAGGATTACTCATAGTAACTATAAAGGTTTGTACAAAAAGTAACTATAAAGGTTTGATTTATACAAAAAATACAGAATAGTGGAGCGTCACTTAGCGGAGTTACTACAAATAGTAGACGAAGCAAATTCGTTGCTACAAGCTATAGGCAATAAATGAGTTAGTTAAATATAAGTTCGCAACTGTGGTAGTTAAGAAAGACGTATGTTAAAGAAAGACGTCGGTTTTTTCGAAAGACACATTTGTTATTTTGCATCTACAGATCCGTTAAACGAGTGCAAAGAAGATTTTAATTATACCTATAAATGTCGAACTACCTACATATATCAGTAGATGTCGAACGGTCGTTTTCAAAATATAAGCATATATTTTCACCACAGCGAACAAGACTTTCAGTGACAACTATAGAAACTTATCTAATGATACAATGTTTTTACAAATCTTCTCCAGTTCGTGATAATAATAATAATAATAATACTCACCTTATAATTAATTACTCCGAAGAGTAACCCCTTAGGTCCCTCTCAGGATCTGTGATATTATTATTTGCCATGGCGCACTGGGAGCGAGATTATTTCGGTAACGCATTTGCTTTACAGTTCTGAGGAAACCCAGAAAACTCAGAATATTACCAAATCTAGGGCATGTGCGGTTGGGTTGGCATCTATGCATCCATATCTATACACTAGTGTATTAGTGGTTGCATATCAAGCCCTGACAGAGAAAGCGAGACAATTAAAAATCGTCTTCCCCAGCCAGGACTCGAACAACGCGCACAGAGGTATCGCGACTGGAAAGATGGTGCTTTAACCCACTCGGCTACTCGTGCCTTGTGATAGTACTGCTAACCAAGCTACATCGTCAAGCTAATTAAGAGAGTACATTTGATGTATGTATATGGTTATACAGTGTAAATTTATTGTTTTTGTTACCATACTTAATATTAGTTACTTTTTCATTTCGGTCAACTGTAATAATCATAGATATCGCAGCAATTACACACCACATTCAGAGAGCTGAACTCGCAAGGTCGCGAAATGTGAGAACCTAGTAATCGAGCTGAAGCACCTTTGGAGACGAGACTAGAATCGCCAAGAACATCGCGGTATTGGGATTGCCTATTGGGCCAGAAGGCAATCCTATTACAAACCTGCTACACTGTTACAGGATCAGTTTTCTCCCCTTGCCTCACTGTCTGCAACAGGGATGGGCGACTGATGGGTTTCCCTGCGTTTACGCTGAGAAGCGCGACTATAACACTAATAATATCACAGTGCCATTTACCCACAACATACAGAAGGTTGAACGAAAGAAGATGGAGAAATACGAAAACCTATTAGTTGAGCTGAGACGCCTTTGGTGATTGGAAAAGGGTGTGGCATTTACGCGATTTACATAAATATTATTTCAATAGAGTTATAAATGGAATAAGGAAGAAGAAATTTTCCAACTGAAGTTATGAATCAGCCTGAAGGACGTTGCATCCGAAACGACATAAGAGGAACTCTATTAAGCCGTCGACGGCACTGTAGAACGTAATTGAAATTCATTTAAAACCCCTTCAGGAATTCACTTACAAGTTGCCCGCACTCGACGCCGCCGCATATTTCATTTTCCATTCAAAAACAGGCCGCTCTGTTGTCGTCACTAATGAAATGAATCGAATGAAGTATTTAAATTCCCCGGTAGTTTGTACACGGCGCGAATTAGTCTTTTTTTCCGTCAGACGCGTTCTAATACAACCGGAATTATAAATGAGTCCGGGGGTGACGACTCTATGCATAAAAAGAGCCAGTAAGCGGCATGCAAAGCAGACGTGGAAGTTTCCGACTAAAAAAAAGTATAGCTGTCTTAATGTCGTGGCGAAGTTCGTAAACAGGGGAATATATTAAAAGAAGATTTACCGTACCTTTATACAGATGAGGCTCTCATTAACATGCTGTAATTTTACACTCGGAGGATTGGGATGGAAAGTTGGGCGTGAGCGCTTCGTTTTATCTAAATTGAGTCAAAACAATGGTTCTCTAACAACGTAAATATTGTGTCAGTTAAACTACAAATTGAACCCTACACCCTACGCTAGGGGGCGCAGTCTGACCCTTAGTGTGGAAACAAAGGTATTACCTAGTAGTACCTAAATTACTAAAGTTGGTAGAAACGAAAAGCGCAACATCATAAGACTAATGAAAAAAAGTAACTAATGACCTTTTATATGTTTGCCATATTTTATTAATTATATCACACTATTTAAACAAGTACTTAAACTCGAAAGAAGTGCCTTAAGCACGTATCGAGTATACATATTTATTTATTGTATTCTTGTATATACAGTGTGACCCATTTCAAATGGAAACAAGCCTAGAAAATTGGTATTTATTATCCGATTTATTTCGGGTTTTTTTCTAAAAGATGGAGTACTAAAAGCTCTATTCTTACGCAAAATATTAAAATTTTGTTTCTATGTTCGAGGCCTATTTCCAATTTTTTTCTCAGTCATATTTTATAAAAACTGTTTAGCCATTTTTTTATTTCAAATCTAACTACGGCACTGGATTCAGCATCCCCCTAAAACTTGCTTTAATTTTCCGTTGTTATTTTATTTATTTATTTAAATACTTAATTATTATTAACCGTTAATTATAGTTTTTTACATTCAATTTGATTATTAAAAGCGAAAAATTAATTTCTCATTTTTTAAAATATTTTTTCATAGCCAACGTGTTTTTAAAAAAATGACTATAAAGGTATTTAATCAAATGAAGGCTCTATTAAAATTGTTACAAATCCCTCAATATTAAAGATTTATTTACGAAATTTGGCATAATCCCGTTTTAGGGGATGCCGAATCCAGTACCGTAGTTAGATTTGAAATAAAAAAAACACTAAATTTTTTATAAATTTTGACAATGAAAAAATTCGAAGTAGGCGTTGAACATAGAAACCAAATCTTAAAATTTTGCGCCGGAATAGAGTTTATACCACTCCATCGTTTAGAAAAAAAAACGCGCTTAGAACGGCAAATATAAATTGACTCGCATCGCCCGCTGCGCGTTCAGCCTGCGACACGCCACTGTGCCGCCGCGCGGTTAGCCGGCTTTACTAATAACCTCAAATTCCAAATCTATTGGATATGGTTTTTGTCTTCTTTCTTATCATGGCAAGTACGTTCAACTTAGCGATAGTTAAATAAAAATTGTCCCTGGTTTTTATTGGAAATGCCCATCATGTGTACAAAAAGCAGGCGAAGTCCAGACAACTAATAATGAGGAGGGAAATACAAACTTGCTTGAAATCATTAAGGAGCTGAAAGAAACAATTAAGCCCTAAAAGAATGAATTAAGCCCTAAGTAATGGTAGTACTGCAGAAAAAACTTAAAACGATGAAATTATGGCAGCTGAAATACTTGGAAAATTTGTAAGTGATGTTAGTTTCAGAAACATAAAAACTTATAGATTAGGAAAAGGGACTAATCCAAAAGTTTGCGAAATAAAAGTTGCTTGCCGATACTCACATTCGGCCACTACGGCCCTGCTCGTTTTAACTGTCAGTCGCTTCCGGGGCTCTTTTTTAATACTCACGAAAACAACAAAACGTTCCCTTATCCATTTTCTAAGATTTGACACAGATTTTAATGAAAAAAATAATAAAACGGTGTCAAATCGCTAATTTCGATAACTGAACGATAAACCATTACTCGCCAGTAAAATGGCGCTCGAAAAAATACTTCGGATTACATCTCCAGAACATCTGCGCGTTTTAATGCTGCACTTCCTTGAATGTCATTAATTTTAGTCACTGCCGTTAGAATAATAAATCCCTTTTACTGATGCTTCATTTAGCTGAGAAATATGTGAATTAAAATACCTTCTAGTGCAACTATTGATCAAAAAAATTGTCAACCAGTGGCGTGTCAGAAACTTACAATAGAAACACCATTCATTTAAAAATATATCATACGTTGACATGTACTGAGATAATGAGCGTTCAATTAAATTTGACCTCAAATTGGCTGTGGAAAACAAAACATATGCCTTAGCCAAATTGACCTATTGACAATTTGGTGGAATGGTTTGAAGATTGTTTATAGATCTGATGATCTAGGTTCAAATCTGGGCAAATTTATCTTTTTGCTTTTAATATGAGTTAATTTAAATACCAAATGAGATGATACATTTTAATTTAAAAAACATTTAAAAACAAACACTTTTAAAAGAATTGTTGCAAATGGTCCGTCCATATGTTGTTCTCAATATTTTTCATTTATTTTTTCAAAATTATTTCTTGAGGTCGAATTTATTAATAGGAACTTGGAAAATTGTGTTATTTAAGCACAACCACAAAAAGAAATCACATGGCGTAATGTCACAGGATCTAGGAGGAAATTCATATTCAGAATAAAGGAGATGCCATTATGGAAAATATTCTGTAGCTGTAGTTGCCGTTGTTTCACTCTCAGTGTGTGCTCAATCACCATATTGCTGGAAACAAATTGAACCAATTTCCTCATTATTCAACTGATTTACAAAAGAAGTAATAATTTCTTCCATATATCATCGGGCAATTAGTTCCATTAAAGAAAATTGAGCCAATTATTCTCCTTCGACTGATAACGATAAAAAAATTACACCTCATATACTACAAGACTATGTTGGAAAAAAATAATTTATCACTGTTAATGTGATGTCACAAATTGTTAACTTTTATTTTTGAAATGATCGTAACCCTTGAAGGGTTACGAAAATGTCTAACTCATTTCTATAATATGGCAGAACATTCACTGTCACCGGTCTCAAAAGCCATCGATTGTTCCAACTTCCCACTTCCTTCTTTGTGACATCTGCGTGTTTCGGAAAAATCGTCTGAATATCCTTGTTAAACACAATGAATAATTAATACGAAATAAAAGGTACACTCAGGGCCGTAGCTAGCCCTGGTTTTTAGCGAGGGGCTGAAAAAAATCTTGGTGGGAGTTCAAAACTGTTTTTATGTTATTGTGTAGAAAAGTAAAAAGGACAAGGCAAACTTCGTGTCCTAAAAAAACAATATTTATATTTTAAAAATAATTTATCTTGAAGGGCAAACAAAAAAATCTATAAATCACAAAACGGTTATGCAATAAAAGCATTATATTGTGGACACAAAAATACAGAAATTCGTTTATATTATCAGGGTTGTACTTGATATCGAGAATCATGCAAAAAATGGCACTGTAATCAAAAAGCTTGTAATAAACATAAACAGCCTGGAAATGAGGATATAAAACCAAAACAATATGACGATGTTTTTAAAATGCATCTTTATGAAGGTTAAAAACCAAAAACATCATTTCCGTTTATGTCGTGGCTGTTCACGTTATTAATAACGTTTGTTCACGTTAACCAGTTATTCACACTAACTATACCGGGTGTCAACTGAATCACATTCGGGATGGAATTTTTTACTTTTAAAGATATTTTAATGAACTTAGGTGTATGTCTTATTTGACACAAATGTCAATACTGGTCTATACAGCATATTTGTGCAAGTTCCGTGTTCACCCAAAATGCATGCAACATTGGATTTTTAAATAGAACACCCTGTATAGTTTTGACGATAATTTTTGACAAGATTGTGAATATCTTATAAATGTAAGATCGGCGTTTAAGAACATTGTTTACCAGAATGTGAGATTTCACAAGTGTTAGTGTCTGATAGTCCTAATCGGCAGTTTATACAAATACAAATTTTGGTGAACTGTAGATGCCAAAAAGTCCCGAGGCAAAGAAGAAGACTGTTCGCAATATACTTATCATTGTCAATCCTCAATTTTTCTCAATGGGGCATTTGTAAGAGAAGCCGCCTCTACCAGCCAGTCTAGCTCTTAAGAAGTCAGATATTTAATGCCTTGTTATGCACTTTATACATTTCATAGTCCATTATATTTATACAGGGTGTGATACCAAAACATTTCATTTTATGTATCTAGAAAACTAAATCTTCCAGTTTAGAGATTACTTATTCTTAATGAATCACCCTGTGATATATATTAGTGTAAATTAATAAAATAACAAATCTGCTCATCCTATTACAACGATGAATAAATACCAAATGTTTATTTTACATTCAACATCAGTTCATAAAATACGCAGGCAAATATTCACTAAACGGTGTATTGGGAAGTTTTTTATTCAACGTGCTCGAATTATAAGCGCCCTGCCGTTCGGATGTCGTTTTGCCATTTCAGCAAATCAGCAAATCTCGGGCATCCGACGGTGGCCTTGGACCCCTTGAGCAGTCATCAAAATTGTGGATGACTACACATGTAACCCAAACATAAACATAGACTGTTTAACACAGCTAGGTCATCTCCATGAGCACGTGACCATATCGAGGTCGCTCGCATTTTGCATGTCGCTTCAGCGTTAATATTTTAGGAGACAGCTACCATTAATACGCGCCCAGAAGTATGTTCAATACTAATAAATATAAATTTACTAGAGCGGCTCAACCCCCACTGGCGTCCCCCTGAATACTGGCCTGGATACACCACGCACAATTCAGGTTGCTTTTTTTATCAGAGGCAAACAAATAATGAATGTACTTGTATGTTTTCTAAACCGTCCCATTTATATTTGATGGCCTAGGGTCCCGCAACTCGTATTAGTATACTTCACAGTCGGGTGAATATTTAATAGCACCCCCAAATGGAATGATCGATATGAAAAAATAAACGTACGCCTCTGCGGGCCAGACACCTGTTTCTACGCCGATTTATATGTACACGACGAGACGGCCGAGGAAATTAAAAATGTCACTGTTAAATAATTGAAGAATATATCATTCAGAATAGATCGGGCCCATTTCAATCGAAAACGATAATTCGGATGATGTAGGGCGCTACGTATCCGAAAAGAATAATAGAAAAACGTTTTCGTAATTCCATTGGTACATGAATGGAATTCATATATTGTCGTTGACACATCGCATATCATCATTTCGCAGGGGATAAACACCGATGGCCGTTTTTATCTTTTATCTTGATGTATGCGCGTTTACGTCTATAGCAGTGTGCTATTGTATGGGGTTTTGAATATTTCATTTACAGTGCAGTATCGTCGCTTGTAAATGTCGTTATCAAATAATTAACGTATAACATACTTTCTGAAAGGAAAAAGTTCGGAAAAACGGGAAACGCTGAAAAAAAAACAATGTGTTTCTTCCATTTTTCCCGAGAATTCGGCCTTGTCTCTTGTAAAAAATGATTCAAGTTTTTATAAATAATTATTCAAGTTTTGCCTTATGATCACATTTATCGGAGTTACTTAATTTTTTACTCAAAAAGTACGCATTAAATGAAAAAAATTACAGAAGGCATTTTTTACTTAAAATTTAATGTAGAATAAGGGAAAAATGTTTAAAAGTAAAGATTCGTTTTTTATGGGGCCCCATGAGGCCCCACAATGAAAAATATGACGAATCACGGAATTTAAAAAATACCATATCATATTCTACGCAAAATTTTGAGTAAAAAATGCCTCATGCTATTTTTCAATTTAGGGCGTATTTTTAAAGCAACAAATTCAAAAACTTATTAAGTGAGAAATACCATTATAAAAGTTTTCGATTTTTTTACAATTTTTACTCTTTTAAAAATACGCATTAAAGTTTCACCTTTCGAGCCTTCTAGCGGTCATACCGTTTCTCTTCCCATTCTGGGACAAGAGCCATCCGAAAGTAAAGTGTTTTTGAAAAAAAAAGAGTCATACTTTTTACTCAAAATTTTGCAATGTAAAAATGGGATGTTTTTACTATTTTTTCAATCTTTTTTTCGCGCTCATTGCCTACAACAGTCGGAAAAGATTGTCTGTAGCTCTAATTTTGTGACCGTTCGTGACGAGAGCGTAATGTGACGTGAGCTCTAAAATTTAGGTATCAACTTTTCTTATACATACTCTTATATAGTTTCGGAATCTATTTTTGTGGCGGTTGTGAATCCAATGTATTTATTTTCAAAAAAAATTTAAAATCTCTACATCTAACTCTCTGTTTTGTTACTTTATTCAACTTTAAGGTTTACTGTTCTTTTCCAACCTACATTGAATTGTTAAAACATGGTTACTTGCCTAGTAAATTAAATGGATTACCAAAATCCTAATGAATGTTTTAAATTCCGCAAAGTGCAGCGAAATGAATGCAGTGACGAATATTTAATTCTCTTTTAAAAATGCTATACTGTGAATAGTGCTCGTTAATGTAATGTTAGATTAAATGCAAGGGAATGGATTTTCAAGCATAACCGTGTAAAAAATGTTGGCTTGTCACGATTGCACTCGACTAAAATTTCTGCAGCTTTTAAATAGCGACTCCTTTTTATCATGCTATAGGAGACCTATAAATATGTTATTTTATACTATTTATAACAAATGCTATGTTATGCAAACATAGCATGCAAACATATGACCTTACGATGACAACCAAAAATGTACTTATTATTAACTTTTACTTTTGTATTTGTTTTTGTGCGAAATCTCTGTGGTTATATAATCTCATTCTATAGAATGAGCTTATTCTGAGCGGACTTCATTCAGTAATTAAGATATCAAAGAAAGACTATACGAGTGTTTAAATATAGGCTTACCGAAAAGGTCAGTGGAAAGGTCACCAGGTATGGAATCGCTAGAATGTAACATATTGTATTTATAAAATGCTGCAGCTCACTACATATAGAGTACACAGGGTGAGGTTTTAGTACGTATTTGGCCTGAAGAATCGTTGCTTCATAGAGAATATTAACATAAGTTAATATAATTAATGTAAAGTTATTTTTTTGCCACTGTCTTAAAATACTGTCGAATCTACAGGGTGTTCATAAATAGGTCCACCAGTGTTGTATCGACTAATTTCTTTATTTTATATAGAACACGCTGTATATTTTTATATATTTGGAAAGAAAACACAATTTTAGTAAAAAAAACCTGTCATACATGTACCTGTACCATTGCTAAATACCTTGCTAAATGCATGGCTAAAAAACCTAGCCGTTTCATATATACCGTGTATGTAAAGCCGACATCGGGCTGTTATTAAAAAAGGATAAACAGAAGTGAGACGACATATATGAAACAACAGCATACGCGTGAAGCCAGTGAGGGAATTAGATTGGCCCTCTCACCACCTGCGCTAGGCGTTAGAACGAGAAGTGTAGCATTTGTCCTTTTTCACAATCGACCGATGTCGGCTTTACACATACTGTATATTAGAGTGTTTAAAAAAACCGACTATTTTTTTTTCTCAGAGAACATTGAAAAATCTTCAGAGTATCCCTAGAAAATGACCCTGTTAAGAGAGATCCTGCAAGAGCAATTAACGAAGCTAGAGCAAGAAACAAAGAGAGAGAAAGAGACCCTGCTAGAGCAATTTAATTTAAATTGCTCTAGCAATTTAAATGGAAAAGAAAAAAATTATTTATAAATGACAAAATAAAATTAAATATTTTTATTCATGATTATAAATCATTCTTAAAAGACGGAAAAAAATTATAAAGATTAAATACAAATTATTTGTTAATAATATACAAAATTTATAATGAAATTTTAATATTTGTTTGTAATATACCCGTATTTTTTATTATTGATCAATAAAATTAATCATTCACCCTTGATTAATAGAATTTTTTTATCTACATCCTGTTAAAAATTTACAGATTTTTTGTTGTAAAGTTGATAATAGTGGATATTTAAGTGATATGAATCGATTTTGTTGCATTTATAAGTAAATAAGATTTTTTATTTTAAACGGGTCATTTTTTTGAGGCTTAATAACTCCGAAATGAGACCTTTTTTAATAGAGAGTTCAATTTCCTACCTTGACCTTTCTTGAGTATCACTATCCAGCGATTATTCCTTGAGTAATACAATTCCAAAGTTCAGAATTTTTTTTTTTTTTCGATGATATTTAAATGGGAAATAGAGAATTGAGAATCGCCACCTCTAAATATTAATATTAAGGGCTCATATAGTCAGTTCTTTTTAAACACTCTACTGTATATACATGATGTATAAAAAAATAATACTCGTAATAATAACAGCTATAGAATAATGGTGGGTTCATGCCGAAAAATTTTTTAGTAATAAGAGAAGGCATAGTAATAAGCATAAAAGTTAAACCTTCTTTTATAATACCCGTTCATGCAACCTATCTTTTAAAATTATTACTAAAAATTATGTTTACTTGAATCTAAGTTCTATTTATGCTAACCTCTGCAAGTTCTTGTAACCTCTCAAACTGTCTATCAGATTACGCAATAAATTTACAAACTAAAACTACAATTGTAAAATGTAACTGTTAAACTAATTTAAGTCAGCAAAATAACCGCGAAAGAACGCTGAAAATCGCAAATAACGTTAGAAAATATAGTAAGAATCAAAAGAAAGCCTTCTGAGACATCCTACGTCCTGAAAGCGTTGTTGTTGTTTTACAATTGCTTAACTTTGGCCGCAACATTTATTTACCCACTTTATTTTTTCGATCATTCGACAAAGGCAACAAACACGAACAAAAGAACAACGCAAACCTGAAACACAGACTGAAAGCTTTCCAAGTTTATTGTTAAACGTTGCCTAGTAGACCTAAGAAATTTGTATTTCATGACGTCACTAACAGAGGCGGCCTTGGTAGATTTTTGTACATACATTATAAAATGTTGCATCTAAGTGAACGACATAGAATATTTCTCCTGAAGTGGAACTAGAGCTTTCGGCGTTGAAACAAACAAAAACCCAGACAATGACTTGCCTCCCTAGGAAAGGTAAGTGAAAAAAAATAATTAAAAAAACTGATTAGACACTATTTGGCGTACATCGCAGAAAGTTTCACAATTTTTGCTACATATATACAATTTGGTTGGCTCTCATTCCTATTCGTCAAGCTATCATACTGCTATCATTCTAGGTATGTAAATTAAGTAATGAGATTGAGAAATTATGAAATGATTTTTTTTAATTTTTAATCGAATATAATTACAATTCAGTATATTCTCCTTCAAAATAACTTCCTTGGGAAACCACACAGCGCTGGAGACGGTTCTTCCATTCTTCATAGCAGTGCTGAAACTCATATACTGGAATAGCCTTCAACTGGTCGGTTACAGCAGTCTGAATATTTTCTATGGCCCGAAAATGACGTCCCTTGAGGTGATTTTTCAATCTTGGGAAGAGAAAAGTCTCAAGGACTCAAGTCAGGCGAATAAGGTGGCTGAGGCGACCACAAGAATGTTTTACTGGCTAAAAACTCATTTACTGAAATGGCTGTGTGACAAGGCGCATTGTCGTGATGCAACATCAAGTTTTTCAAGTACCTCTCTGTAAAAGTGTTGATTTACTGTTTGGCATGGAGGCACAAACTCTCTATGAACAATTCCCTGGCTATCAAAAAAAGCAAATCAACATGCATTTGATCTTCGACTTGCTCATTCTTGCTTTTTTAGGTATTGGAGAGCTTGAAGTGTGCTATTCCATGTTTTTGGGGCTTGATTTCCGGGTCGTACTCAAATTCCCAAGTCTCATCACCAATAATGACACGTTACATAAAATGGGGATCATTTTTAATCTATTCCAAAAAGTCAAGATATTTTTCTCTCCTCATGTCCTTTTGTTCGTGCGAAAGGTTTTTTTTGGAATCATTTTTGCGCAGATTTTTCTCATCCGTTCTCATTCGTTAGTCCAAATCTGATGAACAGTCACACCACTGTTCATCATCAGAAACACAAATCACATCTCTCTCAAATTCAATTCTCCCTTCAAATTAATGCTTCAAAATCTAAAGTTTTACTGTTTGGAAGAACAGTTGTACGCAAATGATGCATTAATAACATCACTATTCTCGTCGACAACGAAGTTATAAATGTAACATCAAGTGCAAAAAATTTAGGTCTAATAATAGATGATGATTTAAGATTTAAATCACATCTTAATACTTTGGTTAAACGGGCTTTCTCTAATTTAAAACTTCTCTACGCAAATAGACATATTGTTAAGAGAAAATGGAAAAAGTACTTTGCGATTCGCTAGTCTTATCTCATCTGAATTACGCAGATGTAATATACGGGCCAGCCATACTAAAACAGACCAACACCGCCTCCAACTCGTACAGAATGCATGTGTAAGATTAATTTGTGGTTTACAAAAAGGCATCATGTGCCTCAGCACTTAAACAGTATTGGATGATTAAATATGGAAAAGAGACGCCTACTTCATTGCTGTATCTTCTACCACAAAATAATCACCACACAAACGCCACCATACCTATATAGAAAAATAAGATTTCGGACAACACAATATTAACATTATATATAAAAATAGCATAACTTTACCCCAACACAAGACTACACTCTATCGGGCTTCTTTTTCATACAACATTGGCAATGTTTATAATAATAAAATTCAACCGGAAATTAAGAAAGTATCCATTATCTCCTTTAAGAAAAAAATTAAGCATGTACTATTTTATAACGCGGAGTTTTTGCAGTAATGTTTGCTTTTAGAATATGTCTCATTAATCTTATATGTTCTCCTTCCTACTTCATTTGTGTCTACTCTCCTTGTCCGCCCTCTTTATTGTTTCTACATTATGTATAATGGCACATTATTTATTTAACTTGTCAGAACAGAGTGGCAAGACAGTAATATTAAATGTAACGTAATGTAAAAAAGTAACATAAAATAATTTATTGCATTGCTACAAATGTATATCATTAAGGTCATTAAGTACTATTCTGCTCTGAACAACAGTTTCTATGAGTATATTATGTTTGCTCTTATATACTATACTTCTTGTTAATATGTGATTGAGATAAATAAATACGGTAATACTAAATTAAGGAATTTATGCGGTTGAGTGTAAGAGCGCTGCTCATTCAATTTTGATTGAATGAGTGCGAACTCTGCCGTTTGCGTGGTAAGTTGGACTAATCTGTGGTATACACAAAATATTGTAACTACAATGTATGACAATTGCCATGCAATAAAAACATTTATTATTATTATTTAATTCGAATAATAATATTATTATTATTATTCGAATTTAACTCTTCCCTGATCATTATTGTCATCAACCGACGATCTGAATGACAAAATCCCGTATTCTATCAACATTTTCATCGGTTCTTGAAGATAAAGACCTTCCGTTGCGTGGTTCCTCTTTAATCGACTCTCTAAAAAACCTAGGCTCTTGAAAAAACACTGTCTCCGTAGGCGTGTTGAAGTTTTGCAAACATATCCATTGCGCTGTGTCCAAGTCTGAAGCAAAACCTGATAGCAAACCCACAGCCGACTTTAAACAAGCCACGAAGTAAATGTGGCAACGCCGCGCCACAGCTACCTTGGGGTCCGGCAGCGACGATTTCAGCGCGCCTTTTTTTTTAGTTCTTTTCGATTTATGTAAAAGGTTCTCATTAGTTTTGCATGAAATTTTTACTGCAGATAGGCACGACCTGAAGCTAAAGCAAAAGTTTCTGCGACCATTAGAACCCTTGTAATTCGATTTCAAAAAATGGGCATTTTTCATCGGTTTTAATTTTTTTTGTGCAAAAACTTCTGAAACCAAAAACTATTTTTTTTTTCGTTTTTTCAAGCGCTACAACATGCTATTTTTTGTTTTACGAAAAAAAAATATTTTTCGTCCCTTAATCTGCAAAAAAATCGGTTCTGTACATATTCTCCTGGCGAGGAAATAAACCGAGATTATTCGGATCTGAAAGTGTTGTTCGATGTAATATTGTTTGTTACGTTTTATTATCCCCAGCATTTAACAAAGGCTCAAGCAAACGTTGCGGACCTGAAACACGGGTTCGAAACTTCCCAGCAAACCTTTCGCGAAACGCGGCGCGGCATAAATCGAGCACGGAAATTATGCCGTCATATTAATTCCGAGCATTGGACCGGTATATAAAATCGACGGAAAAACGCAGCAGAAAATTCGCACAGATAAAAGACGAACAAACAACATACACTCCGGCCGGAGGCGTGTCGAGCATAAATTTAATTGGCCTCGTATTTTATATCCGCAGTCACGCAGATCCTAAAATTATAATTCATGGGTAATTCCGAAAGTGCTGATTTGAAAACGACGCGGATAACTAATAAAATATTTTTAGCTTTTCGCGAGGGGGGATTAGATAGATACAGGGTTTGTCCGGAAAGTAATGTCAGTGAGCTTTGAAAAATGGTTTTTATTGGTTCTATGTGTACAAATCTTTAAACACTTTCAAAATACATTCCTCCTGCGTCCACACATTGGTTCCAGCGGGTCTTCCACGCATCAAAAGCCGCACGGTAATCGTTTTCCGGAATCGCCTTTAAAGCGTCGGTGCAAGCATTCTGAATGTTTTTCACCGACCCAAAATGCTGTCCTTTCATTGGGGTTTTTAGACGCAGAAACAGAAGAAAGTCTGGGGGGCCACATCGGGGCTGTAGGGGGGCTGGGGAACAACGGTGATGCCTGCCTTGACGAGGAAATCGGCCACGAGGAAGCAGGTGTGCGAAAGCGCATTGTCGTGGTGAAGCTTCCAGGATTTTGAGATGTCTAGGCGGACGCGATTCACCCTGCGTTTCAGCCGCTTCCGCAACTCGACATAAAAATTTCCGGTTACGGTTGTCCCCTGCGGAACGAACTCATGATGGACCAATCCCCGGCAATCAAAAAAGACAATCAGCATTGTCTTGATCTTTGACCTGGACATCCTGGCCTTCTTGGGGCGAGGGGATTTCGACGTGTGCCATTCCGCACTTTGCCTCTTCATCTCCGGATCGTATTCAAAGACCCAACTTTCGTCCCCGGTAATGACGTCATCAAGGAAAGCGGGGTTGTCTTCGCAGGTGTCCAAAAGTTCTTGGCAGGTTTTGACGCGCCTCGCATTTTGATCGTCCGTTAGCACTTTTGGCACGAGCTCCGCGCACACCTTCCTCATTCCTAAAGACTCCGACACAATTTCGTGAACAATGGTTTTCATTAATGTCTAATGTTTCGGAAATTAAACGGACACTTAGACGACGGTCAGTGTTCAACAAGTCACTCACACGTTTCACATTGTCGTCGGAACTGGAGGTTGATAGCCGTCCAGCGCGGTTCTCGTCGTTGACATCTTCCCGACCTTCTGCGAAGGCCTTGTGCCACCGGAAAATTTGCCTGTCCGAAGGACAATCGACGCCAAAAGCCTTCTTCAACATTGGAATGGTTTCCGCAGCACTCTTCTCCAGTTTCACACAAAACTTGATCGCCATCCGTTGCTCAAACGAACGTTGCATTTTTTCTTGCACCGGGTCACTGTAACGACTCTCAAAGAACGCATGATGCGACCGCTACAACGATCGGTAGCCAACTGACGCTTGTTGGATATTGTTGCCAGATCCCCTCACCACAATCCCAGCACGTAAAGCGCGGGCTAGCGCGTACAGTCTCGGGAAAAAAATTCTCTGACATTACTTTCCGGACAAACTCTGTATACGTTGCATTCATACAGATAAAATTGTAGGTGACCGATAGTCGGTTGTCTGCGGTGGGCCTAAAGAAACAGGGCGTAACCCAAACGGGGTAGTGAAACGTAGTGGCCAAGGAATGAGATCGGGTAGGTCTCGAGTCACAATGGTCAAATAAGCTCTATTTCATTCTAGTACCACATTCCCCCCAGCTATTTCAAAAAGGAAGTAATATTCAAAAAGTCCGTAACGGTCTAATATACTTTACGGTTTGCGTAAGACATTACGTTTACGGTGTGTAAGACATTTAAAAAGCACCGTACATTGCAATAATACACATCGTGGTATTTCTCAGGGGCAGTTCCACTTTGATTTGTGTTTAATGCTCTGCGCTTGCCTGTTATCATTTCAGTTAATGAATAAAGTAAATTTTCGTCAATTTATGGAACAATATGCACGACCAATACCAAGCTCCATTTATCTTTATAAAAAAAAGTTTATATCGCAGATGTTAAGGGGTTGCCTACAGTCATAAAATTTGAAAAAATCGATTTTCGGACAATGTCACGGTACGAAAGTATGGTCTTTTGACTATTCAATTCCAAAGTTTAAAGTCGGTACGAGAATAGGAACCTATTTCTCTCGACAGCCAAAGCGAACGCTGCACCAGGTGCTCTGTCTCTTATTATTCGTGCTATCCTGCTGGCCTGTTTAAAAGGTCAAAAACGTATTATGTATAATCGAGGCGCCATCTGAAATCATTTAAAAAAATATTTTAAGAGGAAGAACTTTAAAGAATTTTTTAAAAAATAACTTTAAACGCGTTTTTTTCGAAACGACATTTTCCAAATGGGTGGCCAGGATTACAGACAAACTTCTCAACGGATTTTAATTAATTTTTTTGGAATTGTTGGTGATAACATTGGCTCGCGATTGAACGTAGGATTTTAATTTCTGATCAAAATTAATACATTTTTTTAAGGTTAAAAGGGTCGAATTTTAGGTCAAACAACAGCTCTTTTCTTGAAACGGTCACCATTTTGCGTAGAATCACCGTAAATTAATTTACAATGTTCAATCACTACCAGATTCGATGTAGAATAAAGCGCAACTTTGCTTGTTTGTTTCTGATTACCGGTTGCCAAGGAATTGTGGCCACCGCCCATCCCTACCGCGAAAACGTGCTCCCGACGATAGCCCATAACTCCGCCATTTTTTACTATATATTGTTATAAAAATTCGCGAATAAATTAAAAGGATAGTATTTAAACGTACTAATTGTTGTTTTAATCTACTGCATACTTTCAGAGAACAAAAATGTCAAAAATGAGGTCCAGAGAAAGCTCGTGACTGCAGGTAACCCCTTAATAATAATAATAATAATAATAATAATAATAATAATAAAAAAAAAAAAAAAAAAAAAAAAAAAAAAAAAAAAAAAAAAACGCGCGGGAAACAAGGGGGGGGGGGGGAACAAACACAAACAAAGAAAAGGAAGAAAAAAAAAAAACAAAAAAAAAAGAAAAAAAAAGAAGAGAAAAAAAAAAAAAAAACCAAAAACCCAAAAAAAAAAAAAAAGGAAAAAAAAAAAAACAAAAAAAAAAAAAAAAAAAAAGAAAAAAAAAAAAAAAAAAAAAAAAAAGCAAAAGAAGGAAGAGGGGGAGGGGCAGCAAGGCGGCGGGGGGGGGGGAGAAAAGCCAAAAAGAAAGGACGGGCCCAAGAAGAAAAAACAAAAAAAAGGGGGGGGGGGACAAAAAAAAAACCAACAACAACCACAGAGGGGGCAGAACCCCCCCCCCCCACGCCCCGAAAAAAAAGAAAAAAAAAAAAAAAAGAAGCCGCCCGCCAGAGGCGACAAACCCCCCCCCGAGGAGGAGAAGGAAAGGAAAAACAAGGGGGGGGGGGGGGGGGGGGGGGAGAGCACAAGCAGCAGGGGGGGGGGCCCCAGCCCGACCCCCCCCACCCCCGCCCCGGGAAGGAAAACAACCAAAAAAAAAAAACAAAAAAAAAAAAACAACACCACCCACCCACAACAACAAAAAGGAAACCAACACACCCCCCCCCCCCCCCCAAAAACAAAAAACCAAACAACAGGGAGAACGAGGGACGGCCCCCGGCCCCCACCCCCCAGAACAAAACCGACGAAAAAGGACCGCCACCAGGGGCAGAGGGGGGGAGACCACAAGACACAAAAGGGGGAGAGAAAACAAAACACAAACACAACCGAGCCGGGGGAACCACCACAAAAAAGAAGAGAAAAAGGGGGGGAGGAGGAAAAAAAAAAAAAAAAGAAAAAAAAAAAAAAAAAAAAAAAAAAAAAAAAGGAAAAAAAGAGGAAGGGAGGAAAACGGGGGGGGAGGAGAAAAAAAAGAAAAACAAAAGGGGAACCACCCCCCGCCCCCCCCCCCGGGGAGAACACCAGGAGGGGGCCAAGAGGAAGCGAGGAGGAGGGGCCGGACACGCGGGGGGACGCGGGACCCACAAAGAAAAAGAACACCAAAAAAAAAACCCACAAACAACAACACCCCCCCCCACCGACCGAGAAGGGGGAGGAGGGGGAAAAAAGAAAAAAAAAAAAAAAAAAAAAAAAAAAAAAAAAAAAAAAAAAGAAAAAAAAGAGAAAAAAAAAAAACACCAGGAGGCCCGAGGGGGGGGGGGGGGGGGGGGGGGGGCGCGCGGGGGGGGGGGGAAAAAGAGGGGGGCAAAAAACAACCCAGAGGAGGGGCGGAGAGGGGGGGGGGGGGGGGGGGGGGGGGGGAAGGGAAAAAAAAAAAAAAAAAAAAAAAAAAAAAAAAAAAAAAAAAAAAAAAAAAAAAAAAAAAAAAAAACCGCCACCAGAGAAACCAGAGCAACGGGACAAAAAAAAAAAAAAAAAAAAAAAAAAAAAAAAAAAAAAAAAAAAGAAAAAGAGGGGGAGGGAGGAAAAAGAGAGAAAAGGGGGGAGAAAAGAAGAAAAAGAAAAAAAAAAGGAGAGGGGGGGGGAGCGGGGGCCCCCGAAAAAAAAGAAAAAAAAAAAAACACAAAAAAAACCAAAGGGGGAAGAAAAAACACCCCCCCCGGGGGGGCCCGGGGGGCCCCCCCACCCCCCCACCCCCCAAAAAAAAAAGGAGAGGGGGGGGGGGGGGGGGGGGGGGGGGGGGGGGGGGGGGAGGAGAAGGAAAAAAAAAAAAAAAAAAAAAAAGAAAAAAAAAAAAAAAAAAAAAAAAAAAAAAAAAAAGGGGGAGAAAAAGGGGAAAAAAAGAAAAAAAAAAAAAAAAAAAAAAAAACAAAAAAAAAGAGAAGAGGGGGGGAGAAAAAAAAAAAGAAAAAAAGAGAAAAAGCGGAAGGGGGGGGGGGGGGGGGGGGGGGGGGGGGGGAAAAGACAAAAAAAAAAGAGAGAAGAGGGGGGGAGGGCAAAAAAAAAAAAAAAAAAAAGAAAAAAAAAGAAAAAAAAAAAAAAAAAAAAAAAAGGAAAAAAAGAAAAAAAAAAAAAAAAAAAACAAAAAAAAAAAAAAGGGGGGGGGAGGGGGGGAAACCCCCCCCCCCCCCGCCCCAAATCCCCGGGGGGGGGGGGGAAAAAAAAAAAAACAAAAACTCGCCGCAGGGGGAAAGGGGGAAAGGTTCCCCACCTTTACCCCGGGAAAGGGGAACAAAAAAGTCGGCGAAATAAACAGTGCTTTGAGCCTGGGATGTGAACTTATTCCGGTCGACGTACCAACAGAAGAGGAGCTCCGGACCCAGTGGATGGAACATGCTTTGCAGGGACGTTTTCCGAAAATGCTACAGCCAGACCACATCGACAAAGAAAATTCGTTAAAATGGCTTACCGACGGCTATCTGTACCCCGAGACCGAAGGCTTCTTGGTTGCCATTCAGGACAGGGTTATAAAAACAAGAAATTACCAGAAGCATATCCTGAGAGACGACGTCGAAGACATATGTAGGAAATGTGGATCTGCAGGCGAAACTATAGAGCACATAATAGGAGGGTGTCCCGCGCTAGCAGAGTCAGCATATCTCGGCAGGCACAACCAACTTGCGAAGATGGTCCACCAACAACTGGCACTCAAGTATGGCCTGTTAGCGACGGCTCCGACATACTACAAATACGCCCCCGGAAGCTGTGCTGGAATCGGAAACAGCAGTGATGTACTGGGATAGGCTAATCATCACCGACCGAACAGTGGACTTCAACCGACCAGACATTGTACTGATCAACAAGGAACAACGAAGAGGGATCATCATAGACATCGCAGTGCCACTTACTCACAACATTCAGAAGACTGAACGGGAGAAGATCGCGAAATACGAAAATCTATTAATCGAACTGAAGCGCCTATGGAAACTGGAGAAGGTGGAGACGTACGCCCTAGTTATATCGGCAGAAGGCGTGATGACGACCAGATTCGCCAAGAACATCGCGGCATTAGGACTGTCTTATAATATTATACGAAATGGCCAGAAGGCAGTTGTACCATAAACTTGTCACATTGTTAGAAAGGTTTTGGGACAGGATGAATTTCCTCCCCTCGCCTGAGCCTAATTTCTGCTGGAGGCGGGGATGAGATATCAAGCCATCACTGTCTGCAGCAGGAATGGGTGAATGTTTCCCAGCGTTTACGCTGAGAAGTGTGACTATAAAGTCGGCGAAATAATAATAATAATAAACGACTTTATTTGCTCCTTGTTACAAAAATAAACGTACAATTAGAATAGAGCAAAAAAGGCGAAGTATCGCTCAAAGAGCGCTTTTCAACTTAACCGACAAAAAAAATACAGAAATTTAAATATAAATATAAAATATAAGTATGTACTTAAACTGTAAAATTACAAATTTAAATTACAAATAACACCATGGAATTTATAATAAATACCATGGAAATTACAAATATGTAACATATACACTTTTTCAACAGAAACCGAAACAGAGTAATTCACATAAATAGTCTAATGTTCATATTCCGATAGTAGCAGTTAGTGTCCCAAAAAATTAGCCTTTAATGAGCCCAAGTATGTAATTCAAGCTTTTGACAGTAACCACATTTGTGACGTCTGTCATTAACCTTTATGGCTTTAATTACCATGTATTATCGCTAGGAATATACCTGCACTAATGTCAAAGTGTTGTTAACTCGAATAGATTTGCACGGTTCATTTACATTAGATACTTAAATCATCCACGGTACATGTACACTTGAGTGCCTTGATAAACATGACCTAGTAACGCAAAATTCGACCCCAGTTTTGCATATATTCCGGATGGAATGTTGCTACAGCATGTGCTACAACACATAAACAAAACATCATTTTTCTTGCGAGGCGCTTTCCCCGGTTTAGCCGCTTTTCTTTATCTCCGGCGACCGTCACCCCAGCTACGTATTTACCTTCCAAACGGGCATGCGGAAAGCAATTCCCACGCATTATAAAACGCGTCCTGCATCACGCGGTGACAGTAATGCCGCGCTTATGGACTTAGGCGATACGGCGTAATCCGCGCACAAAAAGTGGCAAGAATAGCGCCCCTTTCGACGCCTTTATCGTTTGCCGGTGGCGTTTTGACATCTCATTATTTCAAATAAGTTCGTCCACCTTCGATCATAAACTGATAGAACAGAAACAAAATACCTACATACAGGGTGTTTCATCGAAGAGGGTTTGTCATCCAATCCGGAAGTAGAAGTACACATATTTGTGCGACAAACATATACATATGTCATTTGTGTTCCCATAATTGCTGGGATTTAAATATCGTCATTGTATTCTCCTATTTATAGTACGTCAATAGTTAACAACTTATGGTCAGTTAACAAAAGAGAAGAGTAGTAGTATTTATTTTTAGTAAACCTAATAACGTAAATTAAATGCGTAATATCGTATCGTAAATTAAATACGTAATAATCGATAGGACATACATTAGTGCTATTTAACTTGCAATAAAGAAATAATAAAACTGATACCTACCAGCTTTTTATCCCTTTTATAGCCTACTATTGGACTTTTAAAACATGAAAACATGAAAATGCTATTATAGCTCTATAAATACGAATTAAATGTATAGGCCATTGTAGATTACTCACACAACATACGAGGTGTGTAAATGAAGTAATGAGACTGGCAACGTAGCGCACGATCTAGCAACACTGCGGAGACGGGACTTGGAAGGGCGGTAGGTTAACATGTAATGCACTTCAGTCCAGTTCTTTGTGACCCGTTTCATAAACCGTTTCTTTCTAGCAGGTTTTAAAGATGAGTGACATTTAATTTTGAGCAACGGTGCGCTATCAAGTTTTGCTTCAGACTTGGACACAGCGCAACGGATACTTTTGCAAAAGTCAACACGCCTATGGAGAGAGTATTTTTTCAAGAGCCCAGGTTTTTCGGTGAACGCAGCGGAAGGCCTTCATCTTCAAGAACCGATGAAAATGTCAATAGAATATGGTATCGTGTGCGTTCAGATCGTCGGTTGACGACCAGAATGATCGGGGAAGAGTTAAATTATGAATCACACCACTGTCTCATCTGATTTTGATTAACGAATTAGGGATGAGAAAAATCTGCGCAAAAATTGTTCCAAAAAAATCTTTCGCAGGAACAAAAGGACATCAGTAGAGAAAGGTGTCGACTTTTTGGAATCGATTGAAAATGATCCCCATTTAATGAAACGTGTCATTACTGGAGATGAGACTTGGGTGTTTGAGTACGACCCGGAAACCAAACGCCAAAGCATGAAATGGCAAACTTAAAGCTCTCTAAGACCCAAAAAAGCAAGAATGAACAAGTAAGTCGAAGGTCAAATGCATGCTGATTTGCTTTTTTGATAGACAGGGAATTGTCCACAAAGAGTTTGTGCCTCCAGGCCAAACAGTAAATCAACACTTTTACAGAGAGGTTCTTGAAAAAAGAGAAAAAGAAAAAGAGAGGCTCATGCATGTGAAACCAAACATAAAGAACAACTGGATGTTGCATCATGACAATCCATCTTGTCACACAGCCATTTCAGTAAACGAGTTTTTAGACAGGAAAAACATTCATTTGGCTCTTCAACGTCCTTATTTACCTTACTTGAGTCCTTGTGACTTTTTTCTCTTCCCCAGATTGAACCGCTGTAACCGACCAGCTGAAGGCTACTCCAATATATGCGTTCCAGCACTGCTACATGGCTTCCCAAGGAAGTTATTTTGAAGGAGACGATACTGAATTGTAATTCTATTCGAATAAAAAAAAATCAGCCTCATTACTTAATTTACACACCTCGTACTTCTGTTGTGAAATGTAAATTAAAAGTGCTTACCAAGTGTAAGGTTGATTAGGGAACCTAAAAAAGAACTTTACTATTCTTACTTGTTGCACTAACTTACTATTTAAGTATAATAAACCTAAATAAATAGTAGAAATAATAGGTATACTCCTATAATACTTGGACTTTATTCCTTATTTGTGACTGTGACATACAACAGATAATAAAGGGGTGATCCAATTAGCGCTGTAGGATTTGAACATGAAATAAAACTTAAAAAATTGGTCGGCAAGTAAAATGTTCTTTTCTTTATTCGAAAGAGCATCTAATTACAATAATGTTTTGAAAATAATATCGTTCAAATATGCACCACGACTTTGTTGACAATAACGCATTCGATCAGTCCAATTTATCATTACGATTTCACAAGTTCCGATTAGTGTTTTAAGTGAAACGTAGGCCATGTCAAGTCAATTGTCGAAACTATTGTTGTTTGACAGTTCAGTAAGCTTATTAAAGCAACATGGAACATTTAACGCCACAAGAACGTTGTGAAATTATTAAAATTTATTATCAAAGACAAAACTCTGTAAAGGAAACTTGGCGCAGATTACGTCCACGTTATGGTCCACATCATCGACCAAGTGAACAAACAATTCGCAATGTTGTAAAGAAATTTGAAAATGAGTTTACGTTGGTGGATAATCCAAGGAAGAATCGTGTCAGAAATGTGAGAAATGCAGCCAGTGTTGATGCTGTAAGACAAAATATGCGAAATAATCCAAATTTGTCTGTTAGACGTCGTTCCTGGCAATTGGGCATTACTTATGGATCAACCTGGAGGATTTTACGGAAGGATTTATGTTTGTATCCATACAAAATTCAACTGGTTCAAAATTAAAAGCCCAATTACAATCGTTGTCGTCGTGATTTTGCTATCGTTGTCGTCGTGATTTTGCTGCTTGGGCGCTTGAACATCTGACTGAAGATCTATTTTTTCCATCTTACTGTAATCTTTAGCGATGAGGCGCATTTTTGGTTAGACGGCTATGTCAATAAAGCAAAATTGCAGAATTTGGAGCGAAGAGCAACCTAATGCATATGTAACAACTCCGTTGCATCCAGCAAAAGTTACAGTATGGTGTGCCATTCATGCCCGTGGTGTTATTGGACCTTATTTCTTCGAGAATGCGCAAGGACAACGTGTCACCGTAAACGGAGTTCGTTATCGACAAATGTTGAACGATTATTTACTTCTCCTTGTTGTTCAAAGCCAACTGGAGGAATTCTGGTTCCAACAGGATGGCGCTACTTGCCATACCTCCAACGAAACCATCGCGCTATTGCAAGAGCAGTTTGGTGATAAGATTGTTTTCAAGAAATGGTCATGTTAATTATCCAGCAAGATCTTGTGATTTGACTCCGTGTGGCTTCTGTCTATGGGGTTATGTGAAGTCGAAGGTCTACGCCAAACAAGCCAAGAACTGTTGAGGATTTAAAAACTAACATCAGAAATGTTATTCGTGATATACCGGCCCAAATGTGTGAAAACGTAATGATAAATTGGACTGATCGAATGCCTTATTGTCAACAAAGTCGTGGTGCACATTTGAACGATATTATTTTCAAAACATAATTGTAATTAGATGCTCTTTCGAATAAAAAAAGAACATTTTACTTGCCGACCAATTTTTAAGTTTTATGTCATGTTCAAATCCTAAAGCACTAATTGGATCGCCCTTTACAAGATTTTTTAGTATTTCAAAATGTTATCGTACGGAGTTAAAAAAGAAAATTATTTCATTAGTAATATTCACAAATAAATAATAATTGATCTGCTGGTGGTCAGTCGATGACTGAAACTGAAGGCATTTTTAAAAAAGCATGCAATTATTGATCGTTGTGCCACACCACGTGTGAGATTCCTATTAGCTATTTTAAAATTGTAATAATAAAAATTTCAAAACAAATATTTAACATATTTATATTATATAAATATAACACATAGAAATATTAAAGGTGTCTAGCGTTACTGTTTTTCTATCAACATTTCGTAATGGACTGTAAGGGTGGACCTGGACTATACACTTATTGGGTAAATTCACCGATAACTCGTAAAATGTTCAATGCAATAATTTCGTAAGTGTTGGAGATATATTTCAACAGGAAAATATCTGAACTTTGTAGCTTGTTGCTCCCAACGTCCCTAACTTTTTCACCGGTATTATATATGTATGTTCGTCGGTGGATCGTAAACGGCGACGAGAAACTTTCATTAGCCAAGTTACGTAGTAATCGTTAAATAAAACAGCTGTTGTGCGTTGTTCAACCAGCTAGAATAGCGTGGCAACTGCTGCGATAACGACCGAAAACATGCAGGGCTGCATCAAGATAATATTCTTTACGCGGCACTCCTGTATTAATATGGAATAGCGTCTTTGTCTCGTCTTAACTTCTGTGATTAAGTAAATGTTTCGCTAAACTAAAATGCGCCTTTGGCTTAGCGCTCACAAGATAATCGAGACTATAATATTATACATATGTATTCCCGCAATACAGAGACTTGTCTCACATTCACACTGATTTACAGTTACATAATATATTGATTGAGGAATCCATAGAAACCATGGCTCATAGTACATCTACACTAGGCGCAGATATTAAGTGATAGCTACGGAGACTATCGTAAATTCTTCATAAGGGTATTTTTTACATAGAAAATTTGTGAAGTTATTTGAGTCTTTTAGTGCAAGTTAGTAAAGTCAAGGACTACTGTAAATTTCCGAAGATTTTAAGTCGTGTTTACGCGATAGGAAAACCTTGCGTATTTTTGCGCATAAGAAGACTCTAACACTACAAGTTTGCGGTAACGCCAGGGCAATTTTTTCTTACTATTTTTAGTGAACATACTTTTTAAAGTCTGGAGTCATTAAAAGATATGAGACCTTTTGTAGAATGTACAGAAAAGAAATCATTGGTACACTATATATCGCGGTGTGTAAAGCCGTGGTTAATGCGATTCAGCTCGGGACACGTTGAAAGTTTACGTTTCTCCGCACTGTGTGGAGACATGACCCACCACTCAAACAAATCTGAAAAAATGAGGTAGTAAAAAACAGTTAAAAATAGTAACATATTCTCACCCCCTGGCTTCTTACGTTGTCGTGTTGGCTCTGTTAATCCTTGAAGTTTGGTATTTTAATGTTTTGTTGGAATATTTTTTTAGAGTGTCAAAGGACCTTGAATGACTTAAATAGTTTTTATCAATAAGATTAACCGTGGATTGTCGTTACGGCATTTTATCAGATTGTTTTTGGTTTACAGTTAAAATACTCCCTAATTAGTACAGTAGTGGTTTATTTCGCGCCGGACTAAACAGGGGTCCTATCACATACAGTCCTAGCTGAGGCGTTATAGGAAAATGTTTTCTCTTGGACCTAATTAATTAACGGATACCTTCATAGGTGTCCTTAACAAGACCGCTCGTACATCTGCGAAAGTAAAAATAGGAATCCGCGGGGTGCGGTAATTCCGTGTGCCCCTGGATGGACCTGTTACTAGGGGGATATAAATCCAATTTGTAGGTGATTTTCACAAAGCTGTAACTTTGGGAAAAATGGTCGTAAGGAAAAGAAAAAAAAGAAATTGAAGCTCCAAGCTTCTAGTTTTTTGATCTTGAGATTAATTTTTTTTTTATCAGCAGTTTTTGAGTAATCAGAAGAAAACCATCAAAAACCGATTTTTTCGACATTTTTGCTTGTCTTTTTGAAAGGTCCAACGATGATTTTTCGTTGAGTTATCGCCTTTCAAAACAAACATGTCATTGTCGACCTTGATAAACAATTACTCGGGAAATAATGAACGTACAGAAAATTCAAATAGAATTTTGAAAACTGCAAAGTATTCTTGATAAGCAGTAGTGAACGTTTTTAACAAAAAAAAAAAAATCAAAAGGAAATTGTTTATTTAAAAAAAAAGTGGAAATTGCATAATTAGAGATATTTGCATAACTTGGCATAACCTTGCAAATAATGGATCGACGAAGGATATTGACTGCAACTTTTCAACTTTAAAATACCCCAAAGAAACCTTCTTCGTGACCCGAGTAAGCTCTATCCCATTCCAGTACCACGTTCCGCCTCAGCTATTTCAAAAGTCTGTATCCAAAACTTCTTACCTGAAATAGTTAATTGCTTTATTTTAGTATACAGTGGTAAGATTGGACGGACAACAACATTAATGATAAAAATAAATTTCTTTTTTTTAAGCACAGTAATTGGTGCCGTAATATGTTACAGTTTATTCAAATGGGGTGTAATTCAGCTCAATATAAAAAAAATAACAAGCTACCATATTTCGATAACCACGACACTTTCATGCATATTTTTTTGTCATATGACCAGTTGAAGACCGGGTCTATAAACCTCCTTCGGATTGACGTTGCTTCTTGGGACACCTTGTATATATTATATAAGATCACCGCTAAAACTAATAGTACGTAAACTAGATGTCACCCCATTTGAACTGAAAGTAGGGGAATGTCGTCAGGGTTGGGCCACTTTTTTAACTTTGCCCTGTATCTTTTGTTTGTATTCGAATATTCTCAATGTTGACGTATTATTTGAACGTTTGGACAGTCATAAGAAACTTTTAATTAGGGCGAATTGTTGCGCGTTATAAAAAAAAGTAATTGACAAAACGAAAAAAAAAAGTAATCTTCCAGATGTTTCGTCGATCTTTCAGATTCAATTCAACAGAATAAAAATCATAACAGCAAAATAACAATAATATAATAGAATAAAAATAATAATAATAATAAAATTAATAACAAAATAACAATAACAATAAAGATTTTAATTCAAAATTGAATATTGATTCCGATTAATGTCCTCATGAAGATTTCTCATCAAAATTATGTAGAATTGAATGAAAAACAATAAAAAGGAACATATTTGTTCATTAAAAATTATTAAAGACATGTTTAGTTTTTCATTCAATTCTACATAATTTTGATGAGAAATCTTCACGAGAAATCTTCAAACATCGGAATCAATATTCAATTTTGAATTAAAATTTGTATTGTTATTGTTATTTTGTTTAATTTATTCTTAAAATGCTATTATTTATCATTATATTACGATTATTTATTTATTTATTTTATGAAACATTACTTTTATTACTGCAATGAATTATTTTAATGTTCTGCGGTGCGAAAAACTGGCTCAAGACTGTTATTTTACCTGTCGGAAAAAAATGATGTTGCCCAACCCTGACTACACCAGTGGCCTAACCTAGACAACAAACGTTTTTTCAATCGCTAAACACTACAGGCAAACAGGTTAGGGAATCAAATTTTTCCTTTGGGAACTTGTGAATGGTTAACCCCATAATGGAAATATATACTTGCTTTGGCGGTGACATCGTTTTTGTCCATGTTTTGATTCCTTTTTCACGTTATTACAAAACTTTGTTGGACTACCGAAAACAAGACGAAGGTAAAAACTTTTTACAGACAATCTCCGTGACAAGCAATGCGCTGGAAAGTTTTCTGTCATCGAAAATAATAATTCCACGTTATAAACACAGAGGCAGCACGTGTCATATACGAGAAATAGCCGTAGCCCAACCTAGACAGTGGCCCAACCCTGACGACATTCCCCTATGGAAATTGTTACATGTATCGGTAGTAAATTACACTGCTCCGATACTTAATTGTTCACTGTTCTAGTTAAGAATCGAGGAGAAAAATCGCAGTTCACAGAACTTTAATACAAATAGGATCAACAGTTAGATTTAACGTTAGTTTTAGGTACCTCCTGAAGATTCCAACGAGATTGGCGCGCGTTGAGTACAAGGGTAGTGTTTCTAGAATCACAAAAACGAAAATACCGCGCCGTCTTAATTCCTATAATCCCATCGTAAATTATCATCATTTTTCTGCTCTCCAGCGACATGATAAATGCAACGGCCGTCCGTCACGCCGGATAAATCTACTGCTGCGAGGCGGAGGCGTCCACGGCCACGCCGGAGCGGGCGGAACATTAGCGGAAATAATGGTTGACCTCTTAATAATACCGGAAAAAAGAGGCCCGCGCCCGCGTAGGCTCGAAGCGACAATTAATAAAAGGAGGCGACGGAGAGACGGCCTTCCAGGCGACAAATCGTCGCATGAGTTCCACAGGGTTCTAAGTACACTTTTGGGCAAAATTGAGATTTTTTGCTGCAACTATGTAAAAATGAATTCTGCATGTTTGGGTGTTAAAAATATTGCTATTGGAGTAAAGAGGCGCTATAATCGTTATTTCCATGTAGTTTTAAGTACGTTCGTCTCAGAATATTTTTAAAGTTACAAGGTTCTAAGTGCACATCCCCATTTTTAACGAATTTTGGCAGTGTTTTAAGTACTTCTTAAAGAAAATTATGTCGGATTATGATGAGTGATCAGATTTTGCCAACTATGTGTAATATGGTCAGAAACATTGAGTGGCAGAACCGGTAATGATATTGCCAACGCCTTTATAGAAATTCTAAAAAAAGTATGTGCCCTACACCCTAATGTGAAAAATATAATTACATGGAACGATAGTTGCGTTCCGCAAAATCGAAATTCTATTATATATTTTGCTCTTAGTAGATTTTACAGTACAATCCTAATGTTGATATTGTTACCATGAAGTACTCTGTACCTGGACATTCGTGTATACACATACAAGAAGTCGATATTATTCACTCCAGAATTGAAAAGCAACTAAAGGTTTCAGACGTATGGTCTCCTTTAAGTTTAGTGCGCCTTTTACTTAAGATAGACCGCAGAAAACCTTTTCAAGTTACCCAGCTGAAAAAATAAATACTTTTCTTGACTATCATGCTGCGTCCAAAAATTTGAATGATAAAAAAGTTGCATACACAAAGGTAAGAGAGTTACGTTTTGAAAAGAATAAAGCCTTTTCTGTACTTTACAAGAATGACTACAGTGCTGATTTTACTTGCGTAAACATTTTATCTAAAGCATCACCAGCAGATCCACTGTCAATTTTTAATGAAATTAACCTAACTAATAATCAATCTGTAGTTCCAGAAGTTAAGTTAAAGCATATCGAATTTTCTTATAAATGGATGAGCGCCGAGGATAAAGCATACACGAAAGTGCTTTTAAATGAATACCGTGAAGTGCAGATAAATTAGACTGTTATTTAAGCAAATATGTTATTTTTTTATTCTGATAACTTGCTAATATTTTTCAAACTTTGTTAATACCTTCATGTAAATTTAATTAAATAAAATCTATACAAAAATGCAATTTCAGTTTTATTTAAAATGCCGACAGGGTTACATGGTTCTAAGTACACATAAAACTTTAAAAAAAAAACCATTATTTTTAATTGTTAAATATTTTGAAGTTTTCCCTAGCAAATGGCTCAGAATTATAACACATTAGACCGTTCCAGTTGAAAATCGTCATTATATAAATCAAACCAGTACTTAACATTTTTTACATTCAACTAAATTCAACTAAACACTTAAAATTGATTTCTTGTAAAATGATCCAAAATGTACTTAGAACTCTGTGGAACTCATGCGACGAAATATCATGCGGCGCACCGTGTCCGAAATCTCAAAATCGAGAGCACGACGAAAAAAAATCTAAGGTGTTTTAACTTTCTGAATCCCCATTAATGAAAATTGGGGCCAATGTGTGTTGTTATCTAACATGAATAAGCACAAAGGATGAGGGTCGATTTGTGCTGTTTTTGCCCCAAATTATTTTTGGATGAAAAATCAGATTTTTTTAATGTCTACTAACAATAATAAATCGATTTTACCCCAAACGGACCATCCCCCCCCCCCCCGCTCAATCTTGAATATGACGTAACTTGTTAACAGCATTCGTGGGGAAATATATCGCTTTCAAACTTATATTTGCTTGATAAAATACCACACTCCCACACTAACTCCCTTTTAACTGTATCCGCTCTCATTTATCATTTTTTCCCTTTTTACCCCCCCCTTTGGGGGGGGTGGAGAGAGGGGTTTTACTATTTACAAAATATCCAAGCTTGCTCACCATACTTGACCAGGGTATCCTGGGGTTTTTGGGGTCGATAATTCCGAACCCCAAGTCCGTTAACCTGTATCACATCAAGTTCAAGGTCAGTTGAAGGTCAAATTGAAGAGAAAGCTGACAAAGAAATCCAGAAAAATAGATAAATACGTTTTTGGCGTCTCTGAGTTCAATTTCAGGCTTTGTGGAATCGCTCGCTATCAATTAGAGGTCATTTCAAGGTCAAATCAATATTACGCTAGAGTGAAGCTGAAGAAAATGCCGTGTAATGAGTTTGAATCACTTTATGTATAGGTTTTTGAGGTAGCTGAAGCCAGCTCATTCGATCTTTCTACATCTACTGTTTGTAAATACAGAGCGTTTTTTAGCTCAATCTTGAGATGTTAAGTTCACCTAAATGTTAAACTCCCTCTAGTTGATCCCGTGATTCAGCTAGAGGTGGAGTGTCGTTTTTGGAAAACACGCATATTGCATACTTAAATAAACATTAGATTTAAAAAAAAATGTATTACATCTTGAGAAGTTATTGAACTTAACCTGAAACTTAAATCAGTGCTCCTGTAAATTTGCGATTGTCCACTAAACACTTCGTTTTAAGTTTCGCATAAAGTTGACTGCAACTTTTAACATTAATTCAAAACAAAAAAGCAGTACGAAATCAATTTTCAGTATTTTGTTCTCCGCCAGTTAATAGTTAAATGTATGGCAGCTGTTTGTATACTTTTTGCATGTCGATTACTACAATACGCATTGCATATTGAAATTCCACAGCACTCCATTGTTACTATTTACTCAAAAATCATTTTCCAGTTTTATTGTTAATTGTTCGCGACTTGCTGTAATTTTTTTGTCCGTCGTAAATTTTAAATTACACTGTCAAGCGCGACAAACATGCAGTATTTAATTCAGTTATGTTAAAACCTTTGTTCTAAATAACGGAATTTCAGATAGAATGTAAAACTCGATGTCAATCCCTACCAAATCGTAATTGTAAACAACTAAAGCCAAATGGAATTAAAATTATTAAAAAACATTTTGCGAATAGCTTTAAGCGAATAATGTCTGTTCGAAATTAATTAAAGCGAATATTCATGAAAATGCATATTTATGAAGATAAATTTAAAAATCAGTCAAACATGCGGTGCATATACTCATGTTCCGGTGAATATAAAATAATATTCTAAATTATAACGCTTCAGTTGATGCAGAAGGCAGTGAGTAGGTTTTTTTCAAAATGGATAGCAGTTTATTAAGCGGTCCCAATTTATAATATAAAATAAAATTCAGGCACAGATGGTGGTTTAGCGCTCGATGAAAACACGTCGTTAACATCGAGCCCAAGGATATTATATTAAGTAATTCATGTTAACTGGAAAAAACCTGTTGGCCTAAAAGATCTATTAAAACCTGAACGATAAATAACACTGAAATGCAAAAAAACGCTTTTTTCTTTTTTTTTTTAACCTTAATAGGTAATTCCGAAAGTTTTTGACATGCTGAATAAAATACCGTTGTCCGATTTACATTATCACGTCACAATTTTCAGAAAACCTAACCTAAAACTGCAAAAAAGGCTTTTCTGGCCTATATTGAGGCCTTCATAGCTCGGCAACGAAACGAGATTGGGTAAAATGGACTCGACCATCGTATTCAGTAAGTCAAAAACTACAAAAATCAATAGTAAAAATAATATAAAAAATTACTATAGATAGCGCCATTATTATTTTATTTAAGGGGTTAGACCCCTTGAGGTGAGAAAACAGGCATTCTTTGGGATTTTTTTCTGTTCTATTATAGTAGAAGCGATCAAAAATTCATTTTAGGACTTTATTAAGTACATAATGAGATATTTTTACGTTAAACATTTTCCCCATCAATAATTCCTTTTGGATATCATTCTTGGGATGTTTTTATAACATTTAAGCAAAAAAAAATTCGAAAAAAAACATTTTTTCCAGAGGGGTCTAACGCCTTAAGTGATTTAACAAGAATTTGTTTAACAGAATCTGTTTCGGAAACGTACAAAGAATTCAAAATTAAATAGGCTATTCCAAAGGATTTTGACCTGTAAACATGATTCCGTTACCGTATTTCTCCATGAAGTTAGAATTATGAAAAAGCATAACCTTAAAATTGATATGAAGCAAGTATTTTCATAAAGCATTGTCTATCTTAATGAAATACATTTTTTTTTAAACATTTTTGAATAAATAAATAAAACATAACCCTAAACGCATCAAACACTATATTCGGAATACTAAGCTTTCAATCACTCAAATATATAATAAGTATCATACTAAATATTGAATATGATATTTATTATTTCTCTGACAGGCATTATGAGCGACTTTTTGTCACTCTGTATATAAATCCTGCCATGGGAAAATATATGTATATTTTTAGGAGTAGATAACAAAGCTAATGCGACGTAAACATTGTCAAACTGTTTGCGTTACTAATAATATTCACGCACCATTAAACCTTTGTCCGACTAACAACCACTTTTTCCTCGATTTACCCTCGGAATATCCCCTGTCGTTGGCTTCCTTTTCAGCCGACAGTCGCTTTTCAGGGGGATAAGGGGAGGCCTTCCATCAGGAGCCCGGCCGCAGAAGATGTGATGGACGAGGGTTAGCCCTTCAAGAGGAATTGTAAACGAAAATTCGCAAATTAGCGAAGTTTACGATGACGAACGTGCCCGCTGCTTCTGTGCAGGACATCGTGTTGGACTCTGATCAGCGTGAAACGGCCTCGATGGCCGAGCCTGGAATTTTATTTGTCCTGTTATTTCCGTGGACTTCGATTTCCTGCATGATTAGAGTCCTGTTCATTGCTGTTCTCTTAATAAAATCGTACTACGTACTACGCAGATTTTCCCGGCCGCTCTCAACTGTAGAAATTTCCCGGATTATGTCGTGGCCTTGGATCCCACTATCAAGAGTAATATCAATATATTCATGAAGTCATTGGAAGCAGAAGGCAATAACATACAGCGAAAAGAAGTGTAAGTCTGCAAGGTCCGGAATGTAGACGATACTGCACTAATTCCTTCACCACTAACAGTCAATAGCCTAGCATCAGTCCAGTAAGAAGAACCGAGATCATCAGTAACGTAACTCAGAAACCACTTGAACCACTACCACCAAGCACTAGAAGAACTGAACTGAAAAACTGTTATACACCTAAAGATATTGGAATAGCTCGTTGCCACATCCAGGACAACAAAATGCAAAGATAAAGTCTACCTTCACGTGTAATTCTACTGCAGTTCTAGTTTAATTTTGACTTTGAGTTCCAGTGCAGCTGGCCATGTTTTAAATTGTCCTCAACATTACAACATCTTGGCTTACTGTGCCACCAGCTGTACTGCGTTATGCAAATATGTTAGTTGCTTTTGTAAGTTTCAACAGCTTATTCTAAATTATACAAAATTTTCGATCGAGAAAGCCTTTCTGTGCCTTGTGATTCCTATGAGGTTGTATCTCCAACGTGCAAACGCTTCACAGCCGAAAATGATATGAGAGTTTGGTTCCTTCTCCTCATTACATAATTTACATATGGGTTTGTCAATATATTCTTTCATTTTATGTAGATGTTTCCTTAGGGTAGTGTCCATGAAGTAGTCCTGTAACTTGGTCTGATCTAATTCCTGTTTAACCGTAGATCAGCGGTCAGCTTTTTACGGTGCTTTCACCAAACTTATGTCTTGGCTTTGCCTTTGAATGTTTTGCCAGCGAAGTTGATCTTGTGTTTCAACCCACCGTGTCACCAGAGGTGGACAAGGTCATATATCAGCTTCTTAGAATGAATGAATAAAGTCCTGTTTCGAAGAGGCGTGTGAATCTATCCTCAGTTGGAAAATAGTTATAAGTAATGACATCATTAACCTAATTTTCGATATTGTCGACATTATTAACATACTCGACAATTTGTTCACATATCAGCAAACCAAATTTTAATATTTGTGATTGACGGCAGATGATCCAGGCTTCTTGGTCTAGACTTGCTGAAACATGATCGTCCCAATTTACCATATGTTTATTACATGCATTAAATCTTGTGCCAGAAACTATTAGCTTGTATTATCCAGATATAGATGCACGAATAGGATTACTTAAAGGATTCGATAATTTCATGAAACGTGTTAGACCATTCCAGAACTTCTACAGCCTGTTCTAACATGACAGAGAACATGACTGGAAACAATTTCCTTAGTAGGTATGGTAGGAATTTAACAAAAAAGGCTAATACAGTCAACGAAAGTCAACTGAAATTTCAAGCATTTCAAGTGAAAAATGATTTATAAACTATTCTTATTCATTGCCAAGAAAAAAATAATTTCATCACAGCATTACGGAACACTTCACTACCATCAGCTGAATAATTTTATTATAAACATTAGATAACATAGGGAACGCCACACACTGTGACAAAAAAAAGGTATGCCTATTAGAGAAGAATTTTATTTAGCAGTGTCTTACCAAAAAATTCAGATTTGAGTCGATTCGAAGGCAGGTTTTTAATAATAACGTTGTCACAGATCCATTAATTTCGCGGACACATATATCATACTGAAGACTTAATATGGTCGAAATCTGGATCTGTAGTCTCTGAAAGTGAGTGACGATGTGCGGGGGAATTCTTATTCTCGTTTCATGAGGTTAACAGGCCGTTAACAGGATGTAACATACCGTTAGTATACGCTTCGGTAGTTGAAGGAGCAGACTTTTTTGGACATTTAGGAATTCGTCTAAGTCAGTTGAAATATTCTAGAGGACAATCCTTACGTATCACTGCTGTATTCTCCACGCCAGGCATTAACCTGATATCCAAGTTCAGTGTCATATATAGTCAGTGACAGATATAGGACACTGATGGTACCTATTAATAGCGAAATCGGTATATGTGGTTTCTGATGGTGAATGATGATTAGCGGGAAACTAATATTATTCTCGAACTCTTACGGTAGATTAATCTCGTTTTTGTTCGGATAAGAACGCCTTATTATCCCGAAATCGAGGTCAGCTGTGTCCCTAATTTAATTAAAATGTGTTTATGACTTGGAAAATATGAAAAACTTTGCTGACCCTTAATTTTGTAAGATATGCTTTTTTTGCTCCACTCCCGCTTCCACGTGGGTTGCTTTAGACAGATAATCGTTGCAAACACAATTAATAAAGTAGGGCGCTTTTTCATTTAACTTTGAGGGAAAGGAATGGATGTGCTCCTTAAGTTAATAATTGTGTGAATATGTGGACCGAACTGTACGAAAACCAAACTATGCAGAGAATATTAAGATTGTTTCATAGACAAATAGACGTTACAATCCGTGTAAACAGCGTTAGTCACGCCGGATGCAACACAGTTTATACGAGGTGAGCAAATTAAGTAATGAGACTGTTCCTTTTAATTTTTTTTTTTTCAAATAGAATCACAATTCAGTATCGTCTCCTTCAAAATAACTTCCTCGGGAAGCCACACAGACTGGAGGCGGTTCTTCCATTCCTTTCGGTGAACTCATATACTGGAACAGTCCTCAGCTGGTCGGTTACAGCCGTTTGAATGGTTTCTATGGTCCCAAAATAACGTCCCTTGACTTGACTTTTCAATCTCTGGAAGAGAAAAAGTCACAAGGACTCAGGTCAGGCGAATAAGGAGGCTGAGGAGCCATAGGAAGTTTTACTGGCTAAAAACTCGTTTACTGAAATGGCTGTGTGACAAGGCGCATTGTCGTGATGCAACAACCAGTTGTTCTTGATGTTTGGTCTCACGTGACCGTTTTTTTCGAAGTTTTTAAAGAACCTCTCTGTAAAAGTGTTGATTTACTGTTTGGCCTGGAGACACACTCTTTGTGGGCAATTCCCTGGCTATAAAAAAGCATATCAGCTTGCACTTCATCTTCGACTTGCTCATTCTTACTTTTTGGGTCTTGGAGAGCTTGAAGTATGCCATTCCATGCTTTGGCGCTTGGTTTCAGGGTCGTACTCAAACACTCAAGTCTCATCACCAGCAATGACACGTTCCATAAAATGGGGATCATCTTTAATCCATTCCAAAAATTCAAGACACCTTTCTCTCCTGATGTCCTTCTGTTCCTGCGAAAGGTTTTTTGGAACCATTTTTGGGCAGAATTTTCACATCTCTAATTCGTTAGTAAAAAACAGATGAACAGTGGTGTGATTTAAATTTAACTCTTCCCCGATCGTTCTGGTCGTCAACCGACGATCTGAACGCACACGATCCCGTATTCTATCGACATTTTCATCAGTTCTTGAAGATGAAGGCCTTCCGCTGCGTGGTTCATAGCAGGCTGTATTCAATAGAAGTTATTTTAAATAAATAAAAAAAAACATTAGCCGTGATTTGTCTATTTCATTTATATTTTTTTTGTGTCAAAAGTTTTTTTGCTCTCTAAATTCTCCTATATATCTCATTAGAGGATCTCTCATCAGTTCTAATTTCTTAATACGGATTGGAACCTCTGGTGCAGAAACATTGAATTTTAGCGCTATCATTTTAGTAGATGCCCAAAATTATTTAAGAATTGTTTGGGAAATCTCCCTTTTTATATCAGCTGGTTACTAATAATAATAATATAGATATTCATTTACCATTTATGCCTGCTTCCACTTACGATATTTTTTTCCGCAGCAGAAATAAATGTTGCAAGGGCGTAGCGATGGGGACAATCGCCCCCCCCCCCCAAATGGTGAAGTAGAAACCAAAATAGTCGGGGGATTGCGCTTGCCGTTGCCTTCAATGACCTTTTTTTTTTTGCTTTTTTGTTTAATGTGCATTGGACGCCCCTCCCCTCCCCAATAAAAATACTGACTACGCCCTTGATATGTTGTATAATTTTCCGCAGATTTGTTCTTTTTAAAATAATTCAAGCTATTAATATTGTAAAAGTAAAGGAGTGTGTATCATCTTACAGCTATTTTTTTTTCTGTTTTAAGAATTCATAGCATTTTATTCGTAGTTGGAAAATAAATAGATGTGAATGACAATAGACATCAATTGTAAAAGTATACATGTCAGTAACGAATCGTATCCTAAGCCCTATCCTGTCCTTTCCTTGAAGAACAATCTCGAGCACAGCCTGTTGAACATGGTATTATCAGTATTCGGATACAATAACGAAACTTCGCTTGCTTCTACAAAACTTAAAATAAATGTATTATCTTAAATCCGAGAACATCTGAGGCATCTAACGTCTTTGTACTGATTTCTGTAAGTAAATAAGTATTACAACTATATACACACATTTGTATTATACGACGCGACGATATTTCAGTAATTGTATCAAAGCTGAGAAACCAAGGTAAATATTTGAATGAAACATTTACATACAAACAAACACATATCAAAGGAACCTTTATGAATCAAACAAAAACTGTACTGTGTGTTAGACTTGCGGTATCTGGTTTCAGACAAAAATATATTTTAGGCTACATTTTTTTAACAAAACAACTCTAATAACTAAAAAAATTATAAATACGCTCCAATTGATTATTATTAACCCTTAGACGATGAGAAATCCAGCATACTGGCTCAAAAGAAGGTTACTAATCTTTGTTTAAACATCATTATTTTTTGGGTTTTAGGGTCGCCAGTTACGAATCTGAAGTCAGATTTTAAAAATTCAAAACGGCGGATCAAATATGGCGGATACATCCTATATGGAGGTCAAAAAATTTAAATTTGCTATAATTTGGACTGAAAACGAAGAACGTGAGTTTTTGAAGTCACTGATTACGAATCTGAAATCAGATTTTAAAAATTCAAGATGGCGGATCCAATATGGAATACAAAAATGTCCAATTTGCTGGATCGGACTGAAACCTGTACACACGGTTTTCTTAGACCAAAATTTTATTCAAAAAATTCAAGATGGTGGACTCCATATGGCGACAAAAATTTTTAATTCAATCAACTGGATCATGATCAACACTTTACCCATAATCAGTTTGTGATATAAGTTACTTTTTTATGCATATTCTTAGAGGGATGATAAGTCCCAAATACCCAGCCAGGTTAAGTGTTATTTTCAACAAAAAAATGCTTCCAGTAATACCGGACATTTTTTTAAAAATACACATTTTTCTACCAGTTTCCAATTTTATCAGTTACAGATTTCTATTTTAAAATCGAAGGAAGATTGTATGAGCTTACAACACCTTTTGGGTAACCCGGTAAAAATAAATCTTAATTCTTTAGTTCTTCCCATGCGTTTTTAACTTCGAGATCTGAAAGGAATATCTTATCATTAGCCTGCTTATACAAATTGTACATAAACACACGAAATAACCCTATATCACCCCATAATGCTTCACATAATTCATCTCGCATTTGTGACTTTGACAAATTGTATGTTTACGACGGATTTTTCCCCAAAAACAAGAAGCCAATGAAAATGTGGAAAGCGCGTATATATCACCGGCTAGAGTAGAATTACAGTTGTTTTCCGAGGGGATAAAATAGTTATTTTATGATACATTGAGCCGGTTATTGCTATTTAAAACCAAATGGTTTTGTTTATATGGCACTTATGTCATTTTCGCCGGCCTTACTGATACATCGAAAAATAACAGGCTGTCGGTAAGTACAAATCAAATAAATATAAATCAGGTATTCGATATTACAAAAATTTAAGAGAAGGTAGACTTTTAAATAGACATGCAAGTTTATATATGCATCCAATTACTTCATTTTAATACTCTTTTATGTTTTCAAACACAATTTGAAATGTGCGTGTTAAGTAAAATTAAATTATTTCAGGGTTAGTAGACCACGTACTTATTACATATTTTTTTACATTGTGTATAAGTACATATTTTTTTGTTTCTTCGTCAAAAGTTCCATTCACAATCCAGTATTCCTTTATGACAAAAAAAAAACGAATCCAAAACAGAACGGATACATATTTTTTTCAATACCTATTGTAAAAGATTCATTAAAATACATATTTTAATGACATAATATTTTTTAAACATTGATACATAATAAAATATAAATATAGGCAAATAACAACTATGAACCATATTATCTAAACAGTTCACATTTATTCTAATATTTACTACCAACCTACTGATGTGGATGAAACAACAATGCTGTCAGGTACAGGCAGTGATCTAATGGATTATTTATGTCCGTTATGAAATTTGAATTTTTATTAATTAAAATCATATTATTAAAAATGAATTTTAAAATTGAATTTTGGGTGCTATTTTGTTAAGCAATATCTGCAAATCGAACGTGAACTATGATAGAGAAATTCTATCTAGCCAAGATAAAATAAAATATGAATGGTAGTTGATAGAATGTCGTAGCTGATAAGCTGGGACTTAAAACGATAGAGATAACGCAGAATAAGGCCTTGATGCAATAATATGTGTGTTACTACTATCAGTGCAAGAAAGATTTGTTGGGTGTGATTTACAGTCATATGGATATATGATGACTGTATTATAATATTATAGCTGTATATAGCTATAAATCAAATATAATAATATAGTTATAGAAAAATTAATATTTTTCTAGCAAAAAATATTGATTTTTATATATTTTTTAGGATTTTTAAAAACAATTTTTGATTGTTCAAAAAATCACGAAATCGAAGTCTCCAAAAATGTTACTCAAAAAATTTGAAAAACAGAGTATTTTCCGATTTATTCTGACATTTTTATTCTTATAACATTTTTACCAAAGTCCGTAGTTTTTGAGAAAAAATGTATGAAGATTACACAAAAATATTATTGTATAATCTCTAAACAATGTGTAATCTTTAAAAAATCAGGACATTTGGGACTTGATAGGTTAAAATATGTTATGAATTATTTTTTTGACCGTTTTATTTCACATTCATCATGATATGTTTCGGTTTTCTACAATTCAATGTTATAATTTACCTTACTGTTTCATTAATCTACTATGACGTATTTTCAATTTTAGGATGACATGTGGTCCGCACTATATTCGTTGTACCACCAAATATACACGGTGGAGACTTTAACTGGAATATATTCGTTAGCGGTGGGGGTGGTGAATGATTTTTCAAAAAATTCCCGAGACAAGTCAACTTTTAAATGTATTTACCTACATTTTGCAAGTAATGTGAAAAATATAGCCCTTCAGGGGTGGCTGAAACCACCCTCGAAATGATTTTTTCAAATGCAACCCTATGGCTTGTGACCCCTCATTGTAAAGCTGGTGGAATGAGGAATCCAACGCACTGATCAAATTTTAATTTTTAGTATGTTTGTAGGGTTGCATACAATTAAAACAATTTAAAAATTAAATCTATTTTCAACGTAACAATTGTTCAAAATGTGCACCATTCACTTGTTGGCAGCATCCCAGTCTGTGGTAGGTTTCGTCCCTTACATTATGCAACATTTGCGGTGTTATTTTTCCGATTTCCTCTCTTATCCTTTCCTGCAGATCTGCTATGTTGTTGGGTTTCTGAATGTAAACCCTACTTTTAAGATGTCCCCACAAAAAGAAATTCAGTGGTGTAAGATCTGGAGATCTTGCTGGCCACTCAATATTATCTCGGCTCCCAATCCACCTACCGGGAAAAATTATACCCAGATACTGACGAACAATGGCAGCATAGTGTGGTGGGGCCCCATCTTGCTGAAACCATAACCTCTCGTCGGTCAAGTTAGGGTTTAAGGGGTTTGGAAATAAATGACATAGCACTGGCATTAGTTCGTGCTGGAGTAAACGCAAGTATCTTGCTCCATTAAGAGTGTCATCAAAGAAAAATGGTCCTACAATTCTATCTTGTATTATTCCGGCCCACACATTAGTTTTCTGTGGGCGCTGAGTATGAAGTTCCCTCATCCAATGGGGGTTCTCTTCAGCCCAGTAACGACAATTTTGGCGATTTACGTGCCCATTTAATGTAAAAGTAGCCTCGTCACAGAAAACTATCCACTCTAAAGATAACTGGTTTTGATCAATACAAGTCATCAATAAATCGCAAAATTCCACCCGTCGATCTGGATCATCTTCAAGTAGCTCTTGAACAGCTTGCATTTGATGTGGGCGTTTTTTTCTCATATTTAAGTATTTTTAAAACTGTTTTGTGATTAAGATTACTATCACGTGCCAGTTGACGGGCTGGAGTGATTGGATTTTCTTCTAGAGCAAGCAACAAATTCAACTTCGTGTCGTCATCAACAACAGCCTGTCTCTTACTCGGTACTTTCCTGACATGACCCATCTCTCGATAATGTGCCTCAATTTTACTAATGGTACCTTGATTTAGTGGTGGCAAGTCAGGATGCGTTTCTCGAAACAAGCGAACAACTTCGCATTGAGTTCGCGCCCTATCACCATATCCAATCATCATCAAAATTTCGATTTTTAGTGATTCGTTTAAATAAGACATTTTCACCAATTTGAAATAACACTTCGTTTCAAACTCTGAATACAGCATACAAACTAAATTACTCTTTGCGGCCGTGTAAAAACACTTCCACACACCCAGCAAAAAATAACAAATATCAGTTGTGGCAAAAAATTGCTTGGAATTTTTTGTGGGGACATATGAAAAGTAAGGTTTACATTCCAAAACTAAACAACATACATTTTGAGTACGAAATTGTTGCGTTAAAAATAAATTAAACTATAAAATTACGTTTTATTTGTATGCAACCCTACAAACATACTAAAAATTAAAATTTGATCAGTGCGTTGGATTCCTCTTTCCACCAGCTTTACAATGAGGGGTCACAAGCCATAGGGTTGCATTTGAAAAAATCATGTCGAGGGTGGTTTCAGCCACCCCTGAAGGGCTATATTTTTCACATTACTTGCAAAATGTAGGTAAATACATTTAAAAGTTGACGTGTCTCGGGAATTTTTTGAAAAATCAGTCACCACCCCGCTAGCGAATATATTCCAGTTAAAGTCTCCACCGTGTATAGAAAAAGGTTGCCGACCTCTGCTCTAGACTATAAGTATTATATGTATATAGTATTATATGTATTGGAAAACTGTTTGCAATAACGTCTTTCTTGAAACGACTCATATCTATCTGTATCTTCAACTATCTGTTCCCGAAGTTGCGGACATTCCTCCTGTAATACCTGCGACCCTCGTAATTCACATCCTCGGTGAGGCTTTCAAACCGAATCCGATACCGCCCTCAATAGCCTAAAGACCACTTAACGATGTTCAAAGCTCGCTCTTCACCGTGGCGTCTTGTACACGATGCCGACGCTCGGCGTAACGTAACAGGTAACAGGAATGGGGGACAGACTCGAGCAGTCCTGAATTAAAGTTAATTCTCGGCCGGCGCAGTTCGCCAGACTGTGTCGAGATTAAACTATTCATGCCGCAGCCCATAAACGGGGGCCCCGTGAATGGTTCCCTGACCGACACTTGGACGCGATGGAAGCGGGCGAGAGAAACCAATCAATCCCGAAATTACCGGCTGCGTGCCCATTATTTGTCTTGATTGAAGTTGTCGCCATAAACTAACGCGTATTGGATTATGCGCGCCCTCTGGTTGGCGAACCGCTGAGGCAATCGAGGCATGACCGATGCAAATTATTGCCTCATTTGGCGGCGTTGTACGCTGTCGCGACGGAAAAAAGTGTGACAAATTGTCACGTCATGTTTGCTTTTGACATTTTCGATGCGGAAAGCGCAAGTAAAATCGGGAATTACGGAAACAATGGGACAGGATGAGGAGAGTTGAAACACTTTTTGAAAATCGCAACATAACTTGTTAATTTTCTGTCAAAAAATAAACTGCTCGTCAAAATTAGACACACTTTTTAGATTAACGCCATTTGCGTTCTATTCGAGTTAGAGACTTGCGGTTTTCGGTAGCCTGTAGGGTTAGTTTGAATGCCCTGAAGGCGCTACGTTGTGACTTAAGCGGTTCGCCGTCCACACCCCAAAAAGCAACCCCATGTCGAAATTTGAATTCGCAAGGAATTTGACGGCAATTTCTAAGACATACAGCATGCCTAAGAAGGATGCTGTCGGGTAAAAACTCCATCCCGGCACACGTTAAGACCTCCTCGATAAGTTCTGTGTATTTGGTCGCTGTTCCATTTCTTCAACCCATTTCCAGACCCCCCCTAAGCCATCCCTTTGCATTTACGCGGGGTTTTGCGTGGTTTGACCTCTGTTGGGCGAATCTATTGATTTAATGCTGTCTAATAAATTGGTGTGGGGTGAAACAACTCGCTTTCAATACCTTTGACAACCCAAGCACCCCTCCAAGCCACACCTATTCCGACTCCCCCACCCACCCCCTCTGGTTCCGCCCCTGTAGGAGGCTGCGTGGGATGTCTATTTGTCTCGAAATCATGTCATGGCATTACTTGAAGGCTCTTGAAGTTGACGGGACCCACCGTGAACGGCCAATTGAGCGCCAAATGTGATATCCCATCTCCAACCTACCCCCTGAGGATTTGCCGCGCTGAGGGGTTGTAAGCAGGTCTCGACTAGGCACGTGCGAGATCTCGAAAATTTCGAGATCTCCCGATTCGATTCCGAGATTTCGTCGAGATTTCGAGATTTCTCGAGATTCCGAGATTTCTTGAGATCCCGAGATTACTTGAGATCCCTAGATTAGATGGAGTTCACGAGATTCCGAGATTTCTTGAGATCCTAATATTTTTTAGATTCCGACATTTCTTGAAATCTTAAGATTTTTAAAAATACCGAGATTACTCAAATCCCAAAATTCATTTACTATTTGAAATTTCCCGGAGAATATTCAAAATATGAAACTTAAGGAAAATATCGGAGACGATCTTTCAATTAGGAACTGTTACGTCTCGTAACGTACTTCTTACATACGCATCGAGCTTTACACCGACGATCGATCGATATTTTGAAATCGATGATCGTTTTCCTAAATGCTGAGTTAAACCAAAATGTTAAACCAAAGTGTAATAAGTTTTCTTTTTATTGAATGTATTTTGCTAGCTGAACTTTTAAATTTAAACAACTGTAAGTATTAATACATTAATTTCACCCCTTTTTCGAGAAATTTCAATATATCAAGAAATCACTCTCAAGAAATCTCGGGATCTCGAGAAATCTCGACTGACCGAGTATCTCGTCTCGTCTCGTGTCGTCTCGAAAAATGACTTCTCGTCTCGTCTCGAAAATTCGAGATCTCGCACATGCCTAGTCTCGACACATGGAGTGACTCTGAAAATCCTCCTGAGGATGCTTGAACCCTTTTTAGACCACATCGAATCGTTTGTCGCTCTCAAATCCTCTTTTGCGTCCCACGTCTTCTTTTTTTCACTTCCTCCAAAAAATTTTTTGAGTTGGTGAATATTCCGCGGAAAATATCAAGCAAATCAATAAGACATTTTAAAGGGTGGCCAAATTTAATCACCAGATTTTAAATTAATAAATTCACATGATAATAAATAATAATATATGTTATTATGTACTGCGGATAATAATGAGAAATTATGTCATTCCCTCCTCTACTCCTTTTGGCATGTAAAGATATTGTCCTAATATTTTCGAAATTTTCGATTACTTTTTCGTATAAATTCTGCCTAATTTCTCCAAGACAATTAACAATGTTATTTCGTAGCTTTTCAACTATTTGAGGATCGCTAGCGTAAACTATTTCTTAAAAAAACTGTACAGGAAATAATCGAGTGGTATGAGTTTGCACGACCTACGCTGCAAGTTAATAGCAGATCTGAAAGAAATTATTGCCCTCAAGAGATTGATAGTTTCATCTACTGTATTTAAAGTGGCGCCGTCCTGTTGAAACTACTTACTCGGGAGATCCATAGCTTCTAATTCTTTCCATACAAAACAAATTGTTGCCATTGTCGTGTATCGAACTCCATGCGCCGTTACCACATCGCCAGCTTCAATCTGGAATAAGTATGGACCAATTACGTTTCAAGTCCATACGTCATACCAAACCAGAACATCTTGTGGGTACTGTCGCTTCATCAGTGTTTTGGAGATCTATACCTTCCTAATTAATTCCATACAAAACAAATTTTTATCATTGTCGTGTATCGAGCTCCATGGGAAGTTACTATATCGCCAGATTCATTCTCAAAAAAGTATGTTCCCATCACGTTTCCAGTCCATACGCCAACGGCACATCAAACTGTAACTTTTTGTGGATACTGTTGTTTCATCAGTATTTCTCGCGGATTTTATCGGCTTATATTCTTCAATTATGTTTACTTACGTAATTGACTAAACTCTTCCCCAATGTTCCATGTTTTGGTAATGCGTTTTTATAATAAATACGCATTTTGCAATAGAAAATTGTCCCATGGTAACCTAACCACAACTAACTGAACTCTGTGTATTTCGATCTGTTCCTCTAATATTTCATTAAATGGCATGTATAAATGGCGGCCAATTTAAATCTGTTGAGCAAATTTTGACACCGAATATTAAAATTTGGTAACGTTAAAACTCGAAAATATAATACATAACCACAAAATGTAAAAAATTAAAAACATCTTAATTCTAACCAAACGGTCCATATCTCCTAAACATGTTAGCAAAGCTGATTAACCACATGGTCAAGATATTCCTTGGGAACCGAAGATAGACCACTAGAATTCTAGGTCTTATTACGTGTAACCAAGGAGTCCACATCACACGGTATAACAAATCTTCTTTCTTTTTTGTTAACCGTAGGTGACAAACTTTTCTGCACCCCATGCATTTGTTGTTAATCTTCCTGAAGTCTTCCTCACTAGACGTTGAATTATTGAAAATATTTGTATTGTGGCGAGAACATCAGTAGAGTGTATCGCCGTCGGTCAACTTCAAAACAAGGGTGACTCGACGGCCGATGCTAACGTGACCAAGGGCGTCTCGAACCATCGCGGGAGCTTCTATAATAATCTGGGTTCATCCGGCCTTTACTCGCAACCATCCAGGATGAATATAAATAGCCGCAGTAACGGCAGGAAGGTAGTCGATATTTGAACGTACGCCGCGGTATTCGTGAGATAAATAATCGGATATAAATTGTATAAAATAAATTAGTATTAGTTGTAAGTGTTTAGTCCGTGTTTGTATTCTTAGCTAAATAAATAGTGTTAGTTTAACGTGCGAGTTTAAATTTTTACAGTTACAGTATGATTTGGATGATGACCAAGCAAAATCGACAATTACAGAAACAATTGGATATTATGAGGAGAGCTGAAACACTTACTTAAAAATACAACTTGTTTATTTCCGATCAAAAAAGTTACAAAAAACCGCTGCAGATCATTGTCATCATAGGCTGTTCATTCTGATGACTCAGCGGTTTTCAGGGGTTACCGTGTATGATGTATTTACATTAGTCTCTTGAAATTCGTAAGAGTGGAGATTCAATATTCGCAGCAGTTTTGTAGTGTGCAATGCGTGTTGCCTGATTTCATAATTCAGTGCATGGCTTTGGAATGTTTATTGTACTAGGTATATGATTACTAATTAATAAACGTATTAAGTGTTCCATAATGGCAACTAGAACAATTTACATCACCGTTGCTTGGCGTTACCTGTCAAATTCAATAATTTATGGATGGCACAATGTGAAGTAGTTAACGACACAGCAGTGAAACATCCATTATAATTTTATGTAGAAATCTATGAATTTTATATAGGCGTCCGAAGTATCACCACATTGATCGGAATATAAACATAACACCAGGTAATTGGCAAGCGAGATAAAATCGAAAATTCCTAACGTTCCATTTCAAATATAGACGGGTGAGTCAGAAAGAATGGGCCAACAATAAACTGGAGATACTAGACACCAAAATATTATGATTGAGCTAATAACTGAAAATAACATACTTATAATACAAATACAATACAAATAACTGAAACTGATGGATTTAGACGACCTAAACAAGAGTACCTTTTCTCTGTAGAATTAAGCGTTCTTTTATATTTCCAACTTGTTTTAAGCATGACTCAACAGATACAAACAATATGTGTCAATTTACCTAGATAATACGGCGAAACTAGCGCCCTCTAGGAGCAACGTCAAGATAAGCTTAAAATTCGTAATTATCACACCAAAAAACATACAAATACCAATTTTCAGATTTATACTATCAAAACTTTCTCAATTATTGAAAGATTTCAGAATAAAATTTAAACTTTGAACACGCTGTATCTCTTACACCAGCGACATTGGTATAAGGCATGTTTAGCTCAATCATAATATTTTGTCTAGTATCTCCAGTTTAGTTTTGGCCCATTCTTTCTAACTCACCCTGTATATCAGAAACTATAATAATAAAAGTACTTTATTTCCACAATTAAGTAACTGCAAAATTTTCAACATATTCTTGCTACATAGCGAATACTGTGGATTTGTTTTTTTTTTCTTCTAACCATATGTACCTGTATTTTGGTCTAGTGTAATACTAATATCAACGCCGAACGTCGTATTGGACAGAATACGATTGTTCAATATAAATGAAAATAGCTAATAAAAACGAGACGACAATTACATATCAGATAATTATTACTGGTACATAAGAAAATACAGTCGACGAGTAGTTACAAAAAAAAAAAAAAACACTTATACGAACTTTAATTTATTGACTAGAGTCTTCGTCAGCTTCTATCCGTAACATTAAGTCTAGCCTAAGACAGTAACAGATTTTCAAGTGGAATAGGCGAAGTTCCATTTCAGCTAATGTTCTCAGTAAACATTAAACATTTTAAAGTTCATATATCTATGATGTCAATTTACTAATTTTATAATGTATTTGTTTATAAATATCGAAACAGCAAGGTGAAGAGCTGAACTACAAACGTGTAATACGCGAACTACTAGTAGTCTTTCGCTCGTTTGCCATATTTTGAAATTGTATTACACTATTCAACGTACTGCATACAACGAAGGTTACCAGCACTGGCTGACACGATACTACTGCAATCAACTCAAATTGAGGCAACCCCCACCACATGCTAAGCGAATTGCCTGTGTGTCGCCTCGCCGAATGCCAACTTTATTAATGAACATGATCGAACAGAACAAGATCGTTTGAAGGTTAAAGTAATAATAGGTGAAAATAATTTAAAAAAATGTATACAAATGCTCACCTGCCTAATTATTGCCTGTTTATCTGTTTATCTTCTCCGCTGTTTTTCTCTAATTAACATTGACTGACTTAAGAATGACCTTGAAATGACCTCTGTATGCCTTTTAAGGTAAAGCGAACACCGGATTCAGACTCAACCACCCCAAAAACATATGTATGATTTTTTTCAGATTTTTTCAACCACCTTTTCTTAGTTTGATCTTCCAATGACCTCGAAACTGACGTGATAGAGCTTAACCGACCTCGGCATCGGAATCAGCGACCCGAAAAACCCCCTGTGGTCCAGGTAATTTGTCAAATCACAAAAACAAATTGTAAGTAGAAAAAAACCAATGGGAGCTTATAGAACAAATCAATCCGATGAAGATGGCACTTTTTTGCTCCTCATTCATGATTAATATATGATGGTTGTATATATGCTTTCATGAATTAACAGATATAAAATTCGTACTCATCTTGTCGTGCTACCCCAAAATAAGTACAAAAGGATTTTTCTAGGGCCATGGAAAGCCGAGATAATTATAATTTATGAGAGCAAACGACTTTGAACGGGCGATTTCACTTTTGGCTTGCGCTTCTCCCCCACAATCGTAAGCCACGCCCACCGCCGCGAGCAGCTGAAAATTTCACAATTTTTAAAGCTATTTTTTTACATGATAAATTGATAATAGCAAGGTCGCTTGTTTATAGAGTTGTAGTGCAACTTTTAGCGAAGAAAATGAGCCCTGGTAGAACTCTGTCGGACCATAATTTTCACCAGAAAAGTCCAGTTGCAAAAATGTCACTTTTTCGCAAATGGGCTATAACTCGGGCAAAAATTATCTACTTTTTTTCAAAATTTCAAAAAGGGTTTTGTTTTGCTCGTTTAGTACTACTACCGTGTGAATTTTCAAACGTTTTCATAAAAAAACTCGAATTTTGGTGAGGGAAACCCAAAAACGCGATTTTCACCGGTTTTTAAGATTTCACTCGGTAACTACTGATCCGATTTCAACTTTTCGGGGGTCAATCGATTGGTCTTTTTGAGCGCTACAACTTTCTCATTTAACTTTTTTTCGATAGGAGTTTCTTTTATAATGGAAAAAAAAACATTTTTTTTGCACGTTTGAGAGCTATTTTGCAAATTCTCCTCAATAGCTATGAAGGAGCAAAAAGTGCCATCTTCATCGGATTGATTTGTTCTATAAGCTCACATTGTTTTTTTTCTACTTACAATTTGTTTGACATTTACATAGGGCTCAAAACAGATTACCTGGACTAATGGGTACCTAGGTAGAGCGGTGTTTTTTTTTTCAAACTAAAAGTTGACCTGTGTAATTGATGCAGATTATATCTGAGTACACAAAAATTGGCATTCCGTGATGATGATCGTGGTCTTCACCCATTTTTCCAGCGAGCTGCCACTGGCCTAAGATCCCTTTATACATGCAGACGATAAGCGAAGATGAAATATAAACTCCTCCGTATTTTTCAGGCTAATAAGCTTCGGGAATAGCGCGCAATCATATTTTATATATTTAATATGTAACTTAAGTTAATAGATAACATTTTTCATGATATATCTGCGCTGTAAGCCAGAGGTAATGGAGAACCTAAGGAAGATCGTTTGTCATCCAAATTACATCGTTAGCGGGAATATTTATTGCTGCCTAAGATTCTTGATGACATTTCTTGACAACGTTTCTTTCTGCCATAAAGAAGGTCTAAAAGGCCTTTTAAACGCGGGACGGCTAATTTATTTTTAGTTTGCTTTATTCTGCAACATTTAACATGAGGGTGGAAGGCAGCGTGTTCTATATTTATGCGGCACGGGTCTTTATTTAGTTTTTTTCTCAGCGGAATCGTATTTTTTACGAGAATATAAAAAAAATTAAATATGCCTTTTTATTATTTCTTTTTCTGCTTCGGTAAATCTTCTCGGCAGGTGTTTCGAATATATGTAACTGCTCTTTCCTTCTATATACGAAACCGTTTTACCCCATATGAGGGGTTACGAGAACTCGTACAATTGAATACATTTTATAAGATTCATTTTACTCCCATTTAATGGCCGCTTGGAATTATGGAAATTGTCTTCATGTAACAAGGTACCAGTGTTGCTAGATCGGGTTGTACGTTGCCAGTCTCATTACTTAATTTACACACCTCGTATTGGATCTTTCACTCACTCACACAAGAGGTAATTACGGGTTTTAGAACATTGTCCATTGCGTATATACAGAACTTATAAGTAATCAAAATTTTTTTTGCGTATTCTCTTTGGCCTTCAACTCCCAACCGATTAAGGGACCGCCTACATTAGGAGGTGAAAAACAAGCACTTTTTCGTGAATTTTTTTACAAAGAAACTACACAATGGATTGTTTTGAAATTTTTACCGTTTATTATGTATATCAAAAAGGTTTACAAAAAATTTTGTATTAAATTTCATATGTTTAAATAAAAGTTATTAGTAATTGAATGCCGATGACTTTGAAAATTCCTTCTCCACGGTGCCGGTGTGCAGGATAGCGTCCCATAGAATCATCTAAATCATAAAAATAAAAGAAAAATTGTAAAGTTTATGAGTATAGCTTCTATTTGAACTAAAAAAAATCATGAATTTATTAAAATAAATAAAAAGGATTGTTGTTTAAACAAGAAAATTGATTTTTTGTGGAAAATTTTCGTATTTTTTTTGTTAATGACTTTTTTTGGCAATAATTTTTACTGATTTTTTGAGTTCAAATAGAAGGTAATTAAATAAGCTTTTATTAAAAAAAAGTCGATTCTTCCAGTAGTTTTTGAGTAATCGTTCACGCCAATTTGAAAAACATCGTTTCGAGAAAAACGCGTTTAAAGTTTTCGTACACATGAAAAATAATCGATAAAAATCACCATGATTTATAAATATTTATAGCACAAGAGCAAAGCAACGACCAAGAGCACAATAAATACAACAGATACGCACCAGAGTTGCCAGATCGATTTTTACAATTCCCCCAACCAAAGTTAGAGATTCCCCCAAAAATGACACTTTTCAAATAAAATCATTTGAAATGTATTATATTATTATATATTTATGTATATAATATATTATTATTATATTACTGTTTCTGAAAATATTTCTGCAACTTCTTCATCCTCAATATTAGAACAGTGGTGTCTACTTAAAACGCATTTTGGTATTAATAGATAGTGCTATGTGGTTGATCAAAAACAAATCAAATTTGTTATATTTTACCTTTTAAGCTGGGCATTAAAATAAATCATTCATGTAAATAAACTCTTTTCGCATAAATAAACGATTTATGTCACTGTTTACACGGCATACTAACGGAAAAATAAAGTTATGCTTCAGAATGGACCCCAAAGTTGCCAAATGTTGAAATAAGGTAAACATTGCATTGTATTGCAGTTGGTATTCGTTCACTAATAAGGACAAGCAATCCTTATTTGCGGATCAAACTGCGCATGCGTAGATGTCAATATAACGCCTACTATAATACTGCGTGTCCTTATTTTGCGTCCAAACACTCTCTGTTATCCCTCAAAAAATTCTCCCAAGGTACAATTTACCGCCAAAAATTCCCCCAAGCAAAGTTTACGCTCAAAAAATCCTCCAGGCATAGTAAAATACCCCAATTTTTTGGGGGAAAAACCCCCAATCTGGCAACAATGCAAGGTACCACATGATCTTTTATAAGGTAATATATTTTATATACTGTGCCATAGTTCACGGAAAGAGAATCAGTAATTTGTTAAATTCAAAACAAAACATTTTGTATTATCGTAGTTGACACATTATCCAGTTGATTGTAAAATACTTATATTTCTCTTGAAACATCTGGGATTAATACTTCTTGACATAATAATAACCTTGACAAAAAAAAAAAAAAAAACTTGTGAATTTAAGATGTTCTATTGACGTTGTGAAGTCATATAACATACATCATTTTGTGTTGCATTTTTGTGGTGTTTTGTGTTGAAATGTACCTCAACAGATCTTCAATAAAACAGTCAACAGTAAGCCGACTGGAAAAAATTTTTGCGTAAAAGTTCAAGAATTTTTATTGGAAAATGATGCACTTTTACAAAATATTGTAATAAAATTAAGAATAAAAAGTTACACAAAGATTACACTCAGGTTTTTTTAATATTTTTTTTTAATTGTGCAAAAATTGACTATTTGCAAAATCCTAAAAATTGCTCAAAAATTTTTGAAAAAGTTCTAGTATTTTTTGTCTAGTAAATTTTTAGTAGTGATTTTAAGAACTTTGCAAACATGTGCAAAAAAATTGTTTTTAAACTGCTTTTTTTCATGATTAATAATTTTTTGGAGGAATTTCATCGGAAAGGGCACGTCTTAAACTTCAAAAATATGTCCCTGTCAAATTTTTCTGTCGCAAATAGTATTAGTTATGAGTTATGAGGCGCTGAAGAGCGATGTACCGGGAGTGGCGTTTTCGGCCGAAACGGGTTAAATGCACAATTTCCAGGACGCTAGAGGTAGAAAAGGTACAATTGAATGGCCAGCGCGCTGCATGGATCTAAATCCATTGGAGTTTTTTCTGTGGGGATATTTAAAATGTAAAGTTTATGTACTTGTAAATCGGCCAGATAACATTGAAGGCTTGAAACTGAAAATTTCAAATTAAATCCAGGTACTTCCTGAAGACCTAGTAAATGCTATCGAAGAGTTTCAGGGCAGGCTTTGCATTGCTTAGCGGAAAATTAAGGTCACCTTCAACACCTCGTTCGCTAACGAAATTGTTTTGTTGTTTCATTAAAAAAAAAAACAAAATAATTAAGTAAGTAATTAGGTACATTCTTTTACAAAAATTAACTTGTGTTTGTGCGAAAATTTCTTTATATAACCATATACAATTTTTAGTGTGCCGTAAAAAGGAAAAGCTGCGTCTTTCCAGACATTGACAAGAAATCTACGAGTTGTCATAAAAAAAATAAAATTGGTCTTCATAACAAGCAAACGCGAAAGACAAAATTATTTGAAATTGACAGAAACGTGGCAAATAAGCTGATGAAAAACTTTCATTCAGGGTTTTTTCATATACAAGGTTATTAAAAAAAGTTACAGACCTTATGCGCGACTTTTTTTCAAATTTCAAGACGAACTTCAAATTTTGAATTGCCTTTATTCTAGCCGACAGAAACTATATTAAAAATTATACACGCTTCAAACCTCTCTCCCCCCATCCTAGAATATCAAGTTTAGCACACTAATTACCGTCATTTATACCAACTCATTTACATTTTAATTATTCCCTGGCATATCGTAACATCTCGCATTACATTTCCGAATTAACGATCATATTTTTTTCTCTTTAAAACGTCCACAAAAAAAAAAAACAACAAACACGCCGAACGTCTGATAAAGCATAATTTGGCTATTACGCGCCAGTCATTAGGACACCTTTGACCCTAAGACTCTTCGATAATTAATAACGTGAAAAGTTCGTTAAACAACTTGCGAAACTTTTTACCGCAATGCATACATTAACCCGATAAGTTTTTAAACCGCCAGAAGGTACCGATGAGAGAACTTCTTGATAAAATATGCATAAAACTCTCAGCCATATTTTAACCCGTCGTTACCGAGAATTTGAATTTGTGATGGCACACTGTTGATTGACTCATAGCAAGTCAAACTTTCTGAAGTGGGCCACCCAAAAAATCGACTGATTGAATTTAATACCTTTAATTGAAGATTTGGGAAGGTTTATATCTGAAATTGATTATCCCAAAAAATTTTTTAAAAAAAATTTTTATTTTTGCGAAAGTTATAAACAAATGAATTTTCAGACGCTTTTTTTTTTTAAATGTCTTTCTCAAATTGATAAAAATTAACTGAAATTTAATGGCATATATAGAATTAGTTGCAGAATCCAAAATACATATCGCACACATGGAAAAAAATTTAATTTATTAATAAATAATTAATTTTGCAATAAACAATTGACGATTTTACCATGTTCTCCTAGTTTAAAAAGAAAATTTTTTTATGATTACATTCCTTAAATTATGCACTCATTGATACTGCAAAAAATATTTCAGTGCACTCGATCTGAAAAAATATATGAATTTTTTAACGTTGATGAATATAAGCGGGACTGCGGCCGAGGCCGGAGCGCAGAGCCGATTCCGAGCGCTCGTGCCTATCTGTTCGCTTATGTTTTTACTGAAGAATCTTATAAACGATCTATACATTTTTTAAATAATTACGCCTGTTGATTTATTTATGTATTTACATCGATTATTTCTTTTTTACTATTTTTACAACTGTGTAGATTCAGGAGTAGCTTATGTTCTCCTTGTGTTAAAAAACAAATTTTTTAACACAAGGATAACTGTAATCGTCAATTGTTTATTGCAAAATTAGTTATTTATTAATAAATTAAATTTTTTCCATGTGATCTTTCGATTCTGCAACTAATTCTGTACACGCCATTAAATTTTCGTTAATTTTTATCAATCAGTCGCTGAGAAATTGACGTTTAAAAAAGAAGCGTCTGAAAATTCATTTGTTTATAACTAACGCAAAAATTAAAATTCTAAAAAAAATTTTGGGATAATCCATTTCAGATATAAACCTTTCGAAATCTTCAATTAAAAGTATTAAATTCAACCAGTCGATTTTTAGTGGCCCACTGTTGAAAGTTTGACTCACTACTACTTCCAATAAAAGATCTTAAAAAATATTTTTACTGACCCAGCTAATTGTTCGCAATACTATCTACTAGTAACTAGAGGCCGAATGTTAATGATATATGCGCAATTTACCAGAGGCGGCTGCAGGATACGACTATCAGCAACGATACGGAATGTTAAACAATACATGTGATGGTGATTGTGACATTTTTGACGATTGGGGTAATCGTCAAAAATAGGCTAATGGCAAAAACTAATAGGTAAATGGAACCATAGCCACAAGACACAGAACTTGCAACTAACACGGTAACCGTCGTTATAACGTGTCCGTACTGCCATTCAAGTTTTCAATAAATAAATTATCAATAATTATCAATATGTTCGGAAGTTAAGCTCTGGCGACTGTCACTTATAATCCACTTATAAGATGAAAAGAACGTTCAATGTCTACAGACGTAACTGAGGCATATTAAAAATAAGTAGAGTTTTTTAACAAAGACATATTCATATGTTGTTCAGACACGTCGATTTCTTCATGTAGGCTGCCGCATCCGTCAGTAGCAACAATACATGTATTTAGCATTTATTTGCTCGCCCCATAGTGACTGTAGAGTGCTAGTCACACGCTCACTAATTATTTCCGCATTTGTGCTTTCCAATACTCTTGAGCTATCAAATGCCCTTCCATGGCTTGTGTCTCATCCAGTGCTCCAACCACTATGTTCTGTCGTTTAACATTCATCGTTTCGTCGATACTAAGCCATATAGATTTATCGTGCAATTCCGAAACGATATTTTTTTTATGTCTTCACACACAGTGATGTACGAGTATAATCGTCTAAGAGTTGTTTCTGCGGGCAGACTAACTTCGCCGTACTTTCCACTCACAGCGTTCTAGACAAATTGTCTGAACTCGGGATGATCTAATTTGACAAATTGAATATTACACGCTACCGTCATTTTGACTACATCCAGGTTAAATTGTCTTTATCAGTCTTGTGCAAAAAGACTACCACTTACACGAGCTTTATGTTTGTCTGTAACAACATGCTGCAAAACAGCTGCTGTCACACACGGTACAACGAAGTTCACTGCCATTACAGGTCAGTTCCGCAAAATTCTTTATCCAACGCTCCACCGTAACATACGACGGACGCTGTCCCGACATTTTCGTGCACACGAATGATGCATCGACCAGCGCAGTTTAACAAACATTAACAAGGCGTGTAAATTATGTCTGCATTACAATAATAACAAATAAAATGTGGTTAATGGTTTTAATAAAAACGTGCTGTTTTGTTATATATGTCACCGACTGTGAAGAAAGGGAACTAATGTCTAAAATCAAGTTTTCGGAACAAACGCATTTGAACCCCGTTTCTTCAGAGCCACTAGCAACTCGTAATGGCTGATTTTGATAGGTCTATACAACAATTTTCGTACTCTTAATTGTTGTAAACCCCGATTAGTCTTCTTTCTTCCGAGCCGGTCACTTATAGGTATATATTGATTGAAGAGGCATAATATACATTCTAATAAAAAATATCTTATTTTACTTTAAGATAATCACTTGACAGCTATCGCTGGTTGGGAATTGATAGGGTAAATTATGTAAGGGGGTTAATCAAAACCGTGCATCTTCCCAATAAAGGATGTGAGAGAGGTTATGCGTGGAGAACACAAACCTTGAAGGTTGGCCTCAGCAATCATATACACTCCTGGGTGCTAGCTCTTTGTAGAGCGAGACAAAATTTTCTTCCGAGTGTAAGTCGCACTCAACTATGTGAATCACCCATTTCTTAAAGAGCCGTTATCCCCTCTATTATGCGTTTGAAAGCTCTTCGGACCTTTAAACCGACTAAATTAATATTTTTTATGAAATATTTTCTGTGTAAAGAAACAGGCTTTATTTACATTACTTTCCAGACACTTTAATAGAAGCGGACATCAAAACACTAAAAGTAAGAAAATAGAGTTAGCGCACAAGAAACAGAGCGGATAGAGGAAAGTGGTGAAGAAGCCCTTGGCTCGTAACAAGTAATGTTATAACGTGGTAATTACCTTATCGTGATGCAGATGAATGAGGCAAACATATCAACTGCAAAACAGCGGAAACCTTGTGGTACGTTGATATGACATTAATGTTATCTTTTTCGTTCCTTATCCTCTTACTTGCAGCATTTTTACTCTTAAAAATATGACGTTGGATCTCAGGAATATAATGAATACATTTTATGTATACGAAGGATGGAGCTTATGAGAAGTCGGTGAAGAAGAGAATACAATTAGGGCCAAGATGTTGAGCAAACGCGTCCGCATCAATAATTCGCGATGACCTTGTGGCTCCGGTATCCTTTTTATGCGAGGCGGGAGAGCAGAATGTCTGCTTAATTATAACGGAGTATAATATCCTGACAGGAGGCGGCATGGCAGCATCACCGGCCATAGTGTGATAACAAGTTTGTAAACAATTAAATTATTCAAAGTCGGAGCGAAACCTTGAGAGCACGGAGAATACTCTCTCTCCCTTATGAAAAATATATTCTAATGGAGCAGACGCGTCGGGATAAATAATTCAATTCGGACAAATTACATATAACAGAAGGCAAGGAAAACATCGCTTTATCGTCACCCCTAAGTGATTAAATTTAGAGTTTTGCGTGACTCGGAGACGCAAAAAAAAATAGGAAAAAGCAGGTGGAAGCGAATGTAAGAGTGGGTGGCGTTCCCGCGAGGAAAGTGGAATAATTTTTAAGTAATCTGGTTAACATGCAGGGACGAAATACGAGGTGAGTAAATTAAGTAATGAGACTTTTTTTAATTTCTTTTATTCGAATAGAATTGAAGACAGTTCGCTGAAGACAGTTCTTCCATTCCTCATAGCAGTGCTGGAACTCATATACTGGAATAGCATTTTTCGGAGAGCTTTGGAGCTAGGGTTTTGGAGAGCTTGAAGTGTGCCATTTCATGCTTTGGTGCTTGGTTTCCAGGTAGTATTCAAATACCCAAGTTCCAATCCATCACCAATAATGACACGTTCCATAAAATTTTGTTCCTGCGAAAGGTTTTTTGGAACCATTTTTGCGCAGATTTTTCTGATCCCCAATTCGTTAGTCAAAATCTTATGAACAGTGATGTGATTCAAATTTAACTCTTCCCCGATCATTCTTGCCGTCAACCGACGCTGAACGCACAAGATCCCGTATTCCATCGACATTTTCATCGGTTCTTGAAGATGAAAGCCTTCCGCTGCGTGGTTCATCTTCAATCGACTCTCTTCCTTCTGATAATGTCTTAAGCCACCGAAAAACCTGGTCTCTTACAAAACACTGTCTCCGTATATATGTTGAAGGTTTGCAAAAGTATCCATTGCGCTGTGTCCAAGTCTGAAGCAGAACCTGATAGTACAGCGTTGTTCAAAATTAATGCCACTCATTTTTAAAACGCACTAGAAAAAAACCGGTTTACGAAAATAGTCACAAAGAACAAACAAATGACTCTAACAAGCTCAAACTTGTACTGAAGGTGCACTACCTGTAACCTATCGTGCATTATATTTAACCCACATGTTGTCCCGTCTCCAGTGTTGCTAGATCGGGCGCCATGCCAGCTCATTACTTAATTTTCACACCGTATACTTTCTTCTAAATGTATCAGTATTGAAAATACTTCGAGGGGCGTGTATATGAGTGTCTAAGAAAAACGGACGACATGCAACAAATTCACAGCGGTCTTTGCCCTTCAAGCAGCCGAATGCGGGCATACGGATGTCAATTGGCTGACCAGGAAAAGATTGCAAATAAATATAAAAAGATAAATAAATAATACTTTCTGAAATAAAAATTGGAGAGTTTACGTCATTTTCCCCTATTCCGTCTTCAACGCGAAACAGCTACAAAATTATTTGTCGGTTTTTTATTTTGTTCAGTTGTACATTCATATCAGACAGTGGCGGTGCGTGATATTTCAGTTAGCCATATCTTGAAAACGACGCATGGGACCCACTTCACTTTTTAGGTGATGACTATACACCTCTTACAGAATGGATTTATAGTGAAAAAACCGTCAGCAAAGTTTGCGAAAAAATTTTCAAAAAACACTGGAGCACTCCCTGGGTTCTCAGTAACGCTCTGTGGAATATTTGCAGTATATATTTTTTTATAATCTAGAAACAAATATAAGGAGACGTTTTTCGATTTGTTGCAAAATATTTTTTTTTCAAAAAGTTATGGCCATTTTAATTTTAATTTTATAGGAACATTTTGTTTCCCAAAATTAAAATGGCCATAACTTTTTGAAACAAAAATATTTTTGTAACAAATCGAAAAACATCTCCTTATATTTGTTTCTACATTATGAAAAAAATATACTGCAAATATTCCACAGAGCGTTACTGAGAACCCAGGGAGTGCTCCACTGTTTTTGAAAATTTTTTCGCAAACTTTGCTGACGGTTTTTTCACTATAAATCCTTTCTGTAAGAGGTGTATAGTCATCACCTAAAAAAGTGAAGTGGGTCCCATGCGTCGTTTTCAAGATATGACTAACTGAAATATCACGCACCGCCACTGATATCAGATATATGTAATAGTTTAAGAACTACTTAACTGGCCGTGTTCTTGACCAAAACCACATCAGTGAGTATTTATTCGAAAATATAACAAACAACCAATTAATTAATATAAAAACAAGAAAAGTGATGAAAATTATGTATTATCCGAATATATAAAAACGTATTTCTTTTATAATCTCAATGTTAATCTGCGTCCTCATCACTGTTATATTTAGATGCAATTTCCTTCAGTTCGTTGTCAAAAACTAAGAAAGAACAAAAAGACTGCGATGTTTCAAAAAGTGGAAAGAAACTTGACCAACCTTCGTTAATCTCAAAAGGACTTTTAACATGAAGAATTATACTTTTTACAAAATAAAAACCGATGCACGTCGTCGATGACGCTATTAAATGTGTGCAATGATGCTACCATCCAATTGTATTGAAATAAGAACTATAATGTAATGTTTTATTAATTACTTTTTTGTGGTGAACCTATTTGTGGTGCGACAGACCATGCATAAAAACGTCCATATGGATAAAAATATGGTGAGATAGTGACCGAAATGATGGACAAATATTTTAGGGATAAAGATAGGCGAATCAGTTCATAATAGAAGGATCTACCTACTCAGTCAAAATAGAAACGTTGTCAAGATAACTCTAAGTTACTATCGAGTTACTGCCGACTAAATAGACATATCTACAGGGTTTGTCCGGAATGTAATGTCAGTGAGCTTTGGAAAATGGTTTTTATTTGTTCTATGTGTACAAATCTTTAGAAACTTTCAAAATACATTCCTCCTGCGTCCACACGTCGGTTCCAGCGGGTCTTCCACGCATCAAAAGCCGCACGGTAGTCATTTTCCGGAATCGCCTTTAAAGCGTCGGTGCAAGCCTTCTGAATGTTTTTCACCTACCCAAAATGCTGTCCTTTCATTGGAGTTTTGAGGCGCGGAAACAGAAAAAAGTCTGCGGGGGGGGGGGCACATCGGGGCTGTAGGGAGGCTGGGGAACAACGGTGATGCCTGCCTTGACGAGGTAATCGGCCACGAGGAAGCAGGTGTGCGAAGGCGCATTGTCGTGGTGAAGCTTCCGGGATTTTGAGGTGTCTGGGCGGACGCGATTCACCCTGCGTTTCAGCCGCTTCAGCACCTCGACGTAAAACTTTCCGGTTACGATTGTCCCCTGCGGAACGAACTCATGATGTACCAATCCCCGGCAATCAAAAAAGACAATCAGCATTGTCTTGATCTTTGACCTGGACAGCCTGGCCTTCTTGGGGCGAGGAGAGTTCGACGTGTGCCATTCCGCACTTTGCCTCTTCGTCTCCGGATCGTATTCAAAGACCCAACTTTCGTCCCCGGTAATGACGTCATCAATGAAAGCGGGGTTGTCTTCGCAGGTGTCCGAAAGTTCTTGGCAGGTTTCGACGCGCCTCGTTTTTTGATCGTCCGTTAGCACTTTTGGCACGAGCTTCGCGCACACCTTCCTCATCCTAAAGACTCCGACACAATTTCGTGAACAATGGTTTTCGTAATGTCTAATGTTTCGGAAATTAAACGGACACTTAGACGACGATCAGTGTTCAACAAGTCACGCACACGTTTCACATTGTCGTCGGAACTGGAGGTTGATGGCCGTCCAGCGCGGTTCGCGTCGTTGATATCTTCCCGACCTTCTTCGAAGGCCTTGTGCCACCGGAAAATTTGCCTCTTCGAAAGACAATCGACGCCGAAAGCCTTCTTCAACATTGGAATGGTTTCCGCAGCACTCTTCTCCAGTTTCACACAAAACTTGATCGCCATCCGTTGCTCAAGCGAACCTTGCATTTTTTCTTGCACCGGGTCACTGTAACGACTCTCAAAGAACGAGTGATGCGACCGCTACAACGACCGGTAGCCAACTAACGCTTGTTGGATCTTGTTGCCAGATCCCCCCACCACAATCCCAGCACGTAAAGCGCGGGCTGGCGCGTACTGTCTCGGGAAAAAAAATTCACTGACAATACTTTCCGGACAAACCCTGTATGAGTTCAACTGATCTGACGGAAAAGACAACACCCAAATTGTGATTGGAAGAAGTCCAAACTATAAGAATGACGTCTTACAGTATCAAACTGTGGAGTCTGACAAGAAGAACCAAGCTGGATAATGTCATCTGAAACAAGTGGTAGTGGTATAATATATCTCTAAGAGATGCAGAGGCTGTTGGGATTATATTAAGCTCTTTTAATGTCAATCTAATCTGGCCTGTAATCACCTAGTAAGTAGTATAATCACACTTACATTAGTATTAAACATTGCGTAAGAAATATTTTTTCGGCGTGTATATTAATGGAATACTATTTTTTTCCTTATAAATCCATCCTAAAGTGGTTGGTTCCCTTGCAACTAAACACCTTTTTAATATTGCTTGATATCGAACATTGATTTATATAATCATAGCTCAAATGAAATTCCTTGTACCTTTGACTTCCTATCTGTGACTTTCCGTTGACGTTTAAAATGTAAAATTAAAATCATGGCAGACGTAATGGACTTCTCACAAAAAAATTAACAACCAGAACCAAAATGGTCGAGAGATACATATATAAAAAAAATACATTTGAAAGTAACTTCGTCACTTTATTTCCATGTATTCCTCTAAAATTGTTTGTCTCTCTTCAGCGTAATACACGAAGGAAAATTAGCGTGCGCCGTTTAATTAATCATTATAATTAAAGTTAATCGCATGTGACATACAATGTAATTAGCGACGAAAGTTTTATACTTCGCAGATTGCATCGCGCTAATTAGTCGGCCGCTTCATGTAGCATAAAATAAAGTGTTTTCCGAGTTTTATTTGCATAACAAACAACAAGGCTATCTAGTTTTTCAACAAATATTTTTAAATGAATGGATGTGACTGACATGACGGGTCAGTGAATGTAATTCCTTTTAAAAGTTGCATTATGTCAATTTAGAAAATAAATACATTTCACACATCACAGGTTAAGTACTTCAATTTTGAAAAAAAAAAAAATTATGGAATTTATCTAAAATTGTACAAGAAACTCAAAAATGGCACCTTGATATGTTGAATTGACGTGTATATGTAAACATATACAGTGTGGAACAGCCAAATGGAATAAATTCAGTAGTTCCATTATTATGCATTTTTTTAGAAAATCCTGAGACAAGTCAATTTCTAATTCTAAAATGATATCTTGCGACGCAGTTAGGTTCCAATAGACAACATGTCTACAAATCGAATTTATTTGTGTACCAGTAAATAAGTCATTTTTTTAAAAAATAATTTGTGTACCTCGAGATTTACGAGGTGTGTAAATTAAGTAATGAGAATGGCAACGTAGCGCCCGATTTAGCAACACTGCGGAGACGGGACTTGAAAGGGCGGTTGGTTGCCACATAATGCGCCTTCAGTAGAAGTTTGAACTTGTTAGAGTCATTTGTTTGTTCTTTGTGACTGTTTTCGTAAACCAGTTTTTTCTAATATGAGTGACATTAATTTTAAGCAACGGTGTGCTATCAGATTTTGCTTCAGACTTGGACACAGCGTAACGGATACTTTTACAAAACTTCAACACGCCTATTGAGACAGTGTTTTTCAAGAGCCCAGGTTTTTCGGTGGTTTAAGGCATTCTCAGAAGGATAAGAGTCGATTGAAGAGGAACCACGCAGCGGAAGGCTTCAAGAACTTCATCTTCAAGAACCGATGAAAATGTCGATAGAATAGAAGTGGGTTTAGATCGTCGGTTGACGACAAGAATGATCGAGGAAGAATTAAATTTTACTCACACTGTTCATCATATTTTGACTAACGAATTGGGCATGAGAAAAATCTGCGCAAAACTGGTTCCAAGAAACTTTTCGCACGAACACAAGGACATCAGGAGAGAAAGGTGACAACTCTTTGGAATCGATTGAAAATAATCACCCCCTCCCCCCCCATTCGTCCACAAATAGTTTGTGCCCTCAGGTCAAACAGTAAATCAAAACTTTTACACAGAGGTTCTTGAAAAACTTCGAAAAAGGATCATGCGTGTGAGACCAAACATCAATAACAACTGGATGCTGTATCAGGACAATGCGCCTTGTCATACAGCCATTTCAAGTTTCATTTTAAACGAGTTTTTAGCCAGTAAAAATATCCCTGTGGCTTCTCAGCCTCCTTATTCGACTGACTTGAGTCCTTGTGACTTTTTTCTCTTCCCAAGATTGAAAAATCCCCACAAGGGACGTGATTTAGAACCGTAGAAAACATTCAAACATTGTAATTCTATTTGAATAAAAAAAAATTAAAAACATCAGTCTCATTAGTTAATTTACACACGTACATATTCAGAACATTTAGAAAAATATTATAGCAAAATTGAAATTTTCGGCGTAGAAACACTTGAACACTGCCACTTAACACCGAAACGCCTTTGCACACATTTGTACTCAACGCACGCATTTCGTCACCATGTTGGCATCATCAAGAGATGATTAAAACTATAGTTTTACTCGTCTGAATGCCAACATAATTAGCGAAACGCGCGCGTTGAGTATGTTGAGTAGAAAAAAGGGGTTTCGGTGTTAAGTGTGAAACTGTGAAAAATGTAAACGTGTCAATTTTTAACATACAAATTGCGATGCAAAATATATAAATAAATGGATAATGATAAACAGTTTAGTATCAATTCTAAAACCATAAGTGTAATCATAATCAGTTTTATGAAAAGGTTCAACATGTGAATCAACTATATAGAATCAAATATATAGAGTATCCCACAATGCAATGTCAATCCGAAAGAGGGTTACAAACGAGGGTCATGCAACAAAAAATACATATATGAAAGTGTCTTGGTTCTCGAGATATAATCAATTTTGTACAATTGCTGAAAAATCACTTCCTTAAGTCAATACATTTGCGCACAACTAACACGCTATTTTCATAAACTATAACACTTTACAACTGTCACCGTACTTCGAAAAAAAAAATTTAGACTAGACTAGGTTATCACTAGTGTAAACAAAATCTAGTAATAAAACCAGGTCGGTAGTACAAATACACGTAGTGAAACAAACTGACCAAGGAATGAGATCGGTCTGATCACAATTGTACTTGAAGCTCTCTCTCGTTCTAATATGCGCGAACACAATTCCTCCCCCACCCCCTCACCTTTGCGTACCGGCTTAGCTATGGTTGTAAAAAAAGTCTTCAATATTCAAAATGTCCATTGAGTTTCACACATAGGGAAATTACCTCGAAATTGGAGACTGCATGTAGTTAGTGTGACAATTAGAGCCATTACTTCTATTGCCACTTTAGAATCTGCATTAGATGCGTCAAGTTTTGAGGACAGTTGTAGATTCAATATAGTACATAAATAAAAATATAAATACAATGTTCCAAACCCTAAAAATCATCTAAATATAAACTTTACAACTTTTACGTTACTTAATATGGAAATAGAATTCAATCTCCCGCGAAGACGAATGACGTACATCCTAAGCATGATCCGAAGTTGGAAATATGTGAAATATAAAAAGACTAGACGCTGACAAATTTTTAACCCTGCGCTACTCGCTCCACGTGAGAAATGGCAAGGATCAAGTCCGACTTACATCCTCGAAAACAAGGGACATGTGTCATCGGGCTGTAATGAATTTAAGGATATCACTTCAGGATGTACGGGAGAAACTTATATATGACAGTAACGTGCATTATAGGATAGTTCATATTCAAATTATAAATTCGAATGCTATTTTCAGCACATAACACAGTAGTTATACAAAATATTGAAAGAGAGTAATATGGATGGAGTGAAGATAGACAGACGCTGTTATACCTGTTATCGACATTGAATGTCGAGTCCTCTGAATGGATATTCGCTGTATGTAGGCAAGAGTTGAGTGAAAACTTATAAACTCAATTGCCGTTGTGATCATTAATTGGCGAAAAATATAAGCTAACCGACAAAAGCTCGCACTGACGTGGTACACAAATGGGTAAATCAATCGTGACAATTTCTGTACGAATGCATTGAAAAGTGTGGCACTTAGAACAAAACGCATCGCCTCTCGAAATATATGAGAATACTGCGTAGTCAAAGGGACAAAAACTTCAGACAAGCCAAATGGTTTCAGTTATTATTCCCCTCAGTGGCGGCCGGTGGAATTTGACATGCTCGTATTTTCGTAATGAGGCATGGGATCCACACTATATTTTAGGGAGTAGTTAGTAGACCGAAGTTGAAGTCTAGTAAGCTAGCTCATAGGTAGCACCACTAACACATCGATAAATTAGTACTTTCAATAAAATTAGTTTTTTTTTTGTTCATTTATGACACATTTAATGGTAAACAGAATAGGCCCAAGTATGCAACTTTGAGGAACTTCCTGAAACACTCCTAAGTCACTTGAAACCTGATCATTTATCTCGCTGAGTACATTCCGTAAGATAATTGTTCTATCCATTTTAAGGCCAATGATTTAATACTATGATATTTGAGTTTGGCTAATAAAGATGAATTCATGATAATGATTCACTGTGTTAAATGCCTTATTATACTCAATCTAATAATATGAGTATTATAACCTGTGACTTATCCATACTCTGTGAAATATCGACATTTTAGTAAGAGCAGTTGTTGAACTCTATATTTTTTCTAAATCCTGACTGTACTGGTGGAAGATTATTATTATTTGCTAAGTGGTCAGTTATTTCTATAAACGCATTTTTTTTAGAACCTTAGACTTAGGAGGTAGGATGTCTATTGGTCTAAGTTCTTTATATGTCACAGCTTTTTGTATCTTAGGCACGGAACTATATATGGCTCTCTTCCATTCTTGAGGCACTATATCAATTAATATATGAGGAGGGTCATTCCAAAAGTGGCCTTCTCCACTTTGGTAAAATGTTGGCAACCCAAGAAAAACGTGTGTGTGTTTTATTTATTTTTTATTCTTTATAGTTACTGTTCATTCCGATAGAGGTCACTCATTTGGTTTGTGCATAGAGCGAATTTTTAATCTGGATGTATATATAACGCGGCAAAATGCACTTTAATTGCGGATAAGACAAGTTTTGGAATGTTCTATTGGATAAGACACGTTTTGAAATGAAAAAGTGAAGAACAAATTGTTGAACAAAAAATAATATGTTATTTAGTATAAAAACCATATTGGGGGTATAAAAACCATTATTATTTACTGGTAACAATATATATTTTAGATACTTAGATCCCTGGGTTCCTCAGTCGCTTCGCAAAATTCCTCAGTCTCATCACCGGTATTCTCTAAATTTTCCACATAAAGTTCGTCATAACTTTTCACGAAGTTTTTGAATAACGTACAATCATTATTCTTCTTCCAATCTTGACCAAAATGTGCGGTTAGCAGTGTCTTTATGTTTGCAAGTTTGAGTGGCTTTATTAGCGCACCTTTTGCTACAGGTACAGGTAGCATTGTGTTCACATTTTTTCTTCGTTTGAACAATGATTTTTGTTCACCCAAATCATTTCTATAATATTCCTCACCTCTAACTGTGACAGTATTACGTGCCACCTTCTCAATAATAATTCTTTTCGCTTGTGATATTTTGAAATGCCAGTTCTGAAGAACTTTGAAATTATTCTGCACGGTACTTTTCCAATCTTTAACTGCACAGTCCTCAAGTTTTGTAACTGTAGAATGTCTGCTAAATAACTCTGTATACATAGCAGGATCAGTAATAACTGGCATTTTCTTCAGCGACTTTTCTATTCTACCGAATACTCTGTCAGATGGTAGGAAAGATGATGAAAGAAAAAAAATTATTTTAGCACACCGTAGGTATATCAACCACCACTTAAATCAACGACTTCTGAATACCTACTAAATAAAACAAACATCACCAGTTTGCATCACGTGACAATTTTTTTTACTGCCATTGGCTATGCGGAGTAGGCAAATATTGGAACAAAACAGCGAATGGATAAGGGCTGTTTTGGCATGGAGCCTAAATTTCAAACTCATTTTATGTGGGATTTGAGCCATTTTGGAACAGTCCATTATAATTCGGATAATAGGGATTAATACAGAGAATATATTGCCATATGTAGCTAGAATTTCATCAAAAGTGGAGAAGGCCACTTTTGGAATGACCCTTCTATATGATATATAGAGCTATCCAAAAAAAAAACGTCTACAAATCATTGTGACAGTCATTTTGACAAGTGACTGTCACAATTGTAGAATAAATAATGGCTGTCATATAGCGTGACAGCTTTGACAATTAAATAAGATTATAAGTTTAAGATAAAACAGAAATACGTCTCTTTCTACTCGGCCAACTTTGATAACCGATATACGATATCTATAAAAATTTGTGTCTTAAAACCACTTAAGAAATCACTTCCTTAAGAACTAACAGGACAACTAGGCACATCCAGTGACTAGAATAGATAGAAATATTACTTCAATTCTCATTATCCGCAAAATGATTAATAATTCAAGCGATACCCAGTTTTGAAGTCATTACAAAAATTTCCACGTCCCACGACCACTAAGGCTTATTAAACACTCAACCTAATTTCGCAATGCTTTTACCTAATCAGCTTTAATACTTAAAATTTATCACAGGGGTAATTGCATTTGTCCCCTTCAGACTGCATTCGCGCATCTAAGTGACCACCATAATTAACTGTCCTGTTAACCCTTAATTTGACACCGTATCTTATGAGATACTAAATATTCATATGCTTAAAAATTTAATAAACACATCTTATTTTATAAGAAACGCGTACCCGTAGCGAAATCTAGTGTAGGACATCAGAATAAATAACCTTAATTTAAGCATGGCGGCTGGGTGTAGCAGATGGTCTTTACCTACAGTAAGTTTTTGTCAATTTTGTGCTTTTTTACATAATTTTAAATCTTAATTTTAATGGAGGCTATTTTGCAAAGGCATCATTGATGATTATTGCAGGCAATAAATGCAATCATATTCTTTTTTCTATGCAAATTAGCCGGTTTTTAATAATGTATCCTATAGTCTACATTGCTAACTGTTCAGTAATCCTATCTAAATTTTGTTTGTATCCCACAGTCCACATTGCCAATTTCATAATAATTGTAACTATGTTCTATTTGTATCCTATAATCCACATTGCGAATTCTACTAGAAGCATCCTGGAGTGGATACTGGAATCTTCGGCGTAGAAACAAAAAACTGGACGTTTCCACGAAACACCGAACTACTACACTTTCTCGACGCGCGTTTTGCCAACCAAGTGGGCATCTTCAGGAGAACATTAGAACTGAGTTTTAATATATAACTACTATATATTTATAGGAACTATAAAAAAGGTTTGTGAAAGTAGAGAACAAGAAGATTGATATACCATGCCCTAATTTGATAAAGCATTATAATTCTCATATGGGAGGTGTAGACCTCATGGACATGCTAGTTTCTCTGTACAAAATAATGAAAGGACGTTGTTGGTATTGATCAGTATTTGCACAAATGTTGGAATTTGCATAAATAATGCATGGATTTTGTATCGAAGAGAAAGACGGCAATTGAAAGAAGAAAGTGAAGAGATACGTTTGAAAGAGTTTAGATATACCCTTGCCAAATCTCTAAAGATGTTAAATAGGACTAAGATGAAACGTGTTTCCTCAGAAAATGTGAATATTGCCGAAAGAAAAATCCATAGACCTATAATACCCAGACCACCTACTGATGTAAGATATGATAAAACTGACCACTTTCCCATATATTCAACTAAAGGGAGATGCAGACAATGTCGAAGTGGAGAAACCCACTGGATATGAACTAAATGTGAATGTCGGCTTTGCCTTGCTAAAGACAGGAACTGCTTTTATAATATTCATGTCCAAAAATGGCCAAACGTTCAGAGACAATATTTTTATTTTTCTCTAAGGACTTTTTCAAGTTATTATCCAGTGTAATTAGTTCATATATGTATATTAGATGTTACGTTTTACATATAAGTTCAGTTTGTTTTTAATTGAGTTAGATTCATTAAAAATTACATCGAAAAGTCTTAATTATTTTATGGCTCATTCTGAATAATGTTTCTTATAGTCTACATAACATTAGACAGTTATACATTAGCAAATTTGGCAATGCGTCTCATAAGATACACCTCATATTTTAAAAAAATAAGATGTAAAATAATTTTTTTTTTAATAAAAATGATTAAAGGAGATCCTAAACACCATTGCTAAACAGATTTCGTAAAATATATTTGCCTACATTGTGCCTTGCCAAATTAAGGGTTAAAATATTCCTTAAATAGCCACAACTAACAAAGGACAACCGTTTTGCAGGTAGAACCAACCTGTTGTACATGGGCGGTGACAGAATTATTTTCAGGGGATGCGCCAGGGAAATGAGATATTTCAGTTTACAAAACTCCATTGAATACGGTTTTATCATATCTAATTACACTTTGTTTTATCATATACAAATAAATAAAACAAACTTTATTTTAAATCGTGGAGTGGGTACTGGAACCTTCGGTTTAAGAAGATTAAAACTCAGTTTTAATCTTCTCCTGAAGATGCCAACTTAGTTGGCGAACTTACACTTTGTTTTTTTTGTTTTTTATTTTAAATATGTAACTCGAGACATAATCAGCGCAGGAAGGCTCATATCTGCGCCTTAGAAACCAAAAACCCTGTTTTGAATCTTTCCTTCTTCTTTCTTTCTATTGTATCTTGTTAAATACTTACCTATGCAATGGGAAAAACATCTTACATAATTTGTTTCAATCTCCTAGGCTTAACACCGAGATATTTATTTAAACCTACATGTCCACGACCCCATAAAGTGGGGTAAGTGTTTAGTAAAATTATGTACTATCTTTCCATTCTAAATTGAAAATAGGTAGAAAAAAGCAAGGTTGCCAGATTTATTTTCTAAAATTGCTAAGCTCACTATACAAGTATACTTCATACTTCAGTAAACTGTTAGTTCGTGACATTCTTAGAAAGCTAGTTTGGAAATATTTTTAAAAAAATACATAGATATAAATTTATTAGTTAGCATTAAAATAAAGCTTTAAAAATGCTGGAAAAAAATAATTATAAATTAAAAACACTATGTATATTACTATTCTCAAGAAAATTTTAAAGAGCCGGCAACGCGCTAGCTGGCCAACCAGCCGGCCACTGGTGGCGCAACGGAAACCACTGTAGATAAACCACTTTGCATATAATACATTGCTAATATTTGTTCGGTCCACTGTGCCATAAAATTTTAACGATGTCGTTAAAATGATTTACGACTTTATGAATTAGGAACTTAAACTACTTGTCTAAGACGCCAGTGACGTGTATTTCAGCTAGGTTTATTAACACAGACAATTTTTTGAGATTGTCTGGCTAAATGAGCATTATTTACAGCAAATTATATTACAAATAATAAGAGTTTTATATGCAGGCTAATTTTAATCTCCTATATTGATTTAAATGAAAAAAAAAATCACAATTTTCGAATTTATAAAAGATATATGCACGCCCATGGAATCATAAAGTTGCACCGCTTTTTTTGTTCTCCAGGCGTATTTATCATTTTCAATTAAAATTAGAACCACTATAAGTTAAGATGCATTCAGCGGTAAAAACTGCATTAGAAATTGCAACAATTTTTATCCACAACGTATTCTCCAACGTTTAAAAACAAATATGTTCAACTTCGTGATATATATTTTTTAAATGATACCTATACTAAACACTTTCCGTTGCATTTGGGGCAAGTGTGTAATCGGACAGTATTTGCTATATATTTACATTTGGACTGAGGCATGGGCAAGAGTGTGAAACTCCTATTATAAGTTATACAAGGTAAAATATATTACAATATTAAAATATTGTTTTAAGTAGACACTTATTCAAGTAATATTATTAGTGGGAACATACAATTTTAAAGTAGTATAATGATTTAACAAAAACGTTCAGATTAAGGTTAAAAAACAAATAAAACGTTATTATCCTACATTATTATTACCTTACACCTACTTAGGCATGAACTATTGTATATTTACATATATGCAGAAAAATCGATATCAAATTTTATCAAACCCCGTCCACCGATAACATTAGGTTTTGGAAGTGAAAAGTTGAGCCTTTTTTTGCCCCTCAATCCTTCTCGTTGGTAACTAAGAGTCATCTGTGGAATATTGTATTTTTTTATGAACACCGTACTGTGATATCACACCCCTGCTAATTTCTTCTACAGCTCTATTCAGGGATTCTGCACTGTATGTGCTTCCCCTAGTAGATTTTCTAAGGTAGACTCCGACCATTTACTTTTCTTAAGATGAAACAAAACATTGTTTTAGATTTAGAGGTAAGTGTGTAGTATATTACACTTTTCCCCACAATATTTGCTAAACACATGCCCCAATGTAATTTTGTAGTGGGGCAAGCATTTTTTTTAATCAAATTTTCAAGGAGTTTCTGGTGTGCAATGGACCTGGAACCTCACTAACTGGTGGAATAAATGTTTGAACTTTAAGTCTCCGTAGTTTAAAGATCGATTTTTTGCCTTATGCGTTCAAAATGGCGCCTGAACTGCAAAATTTGTACGTAAATATTCAAGAATTTTTTATTGGAAAATTATGCACTTTTACAAAAATTGTCAAGAATAAACAGTTCTTAAAACCACTCAATGAATGCACTAGAACATTTTTTTGATAAAATTTTTGGATTTTGCAAATAGTCAATTTTTTGCAAAATTTAAAAAATTGCTTAAAAATTTTGAAAAATTTCAGTGCATTTGAATTATTTTAAGAACTTTTTTATTCTTGACAATTTATAGCAAAACAATGCATTTTTTTACAATAAATTGTCAAAAATAAAAAGTTCTTAAAATCACTCAAAGAAGCACTGGATTTTTTCCGAATTTTTCAAGCAATTTTTTAAATTTTGCAAAAACTGACAATTTGCAAAATCCAAAAAGTTGATCAAAAATTTTTGAAATCCTAGTGCATTCTTGGAGTGATTTTAAAAACTTTTTATTCTTGACAATTTTTTTGTAAAGTGCAACATTCCCCATATAGAAAATTCTTGAATTTTTACGCAAAAATTTTGCAGTTGAGGCGACATTTTAAACGCATAAGGCGAAAAAATCGATCTTTAAACCACGTATACTTAAAGTTCAAACATTTATTCCACCGGTTAGTGAGATTCCAGGTCCATTTCAGACCGGAAACCCTTTGAAAATTTTATTTAAAAAAATGTGCAAAAAATCGTTTTTTTTTTAAGCTGATTTTTTTTCATAATTAATAATTTTTGGAGGAATTTCATGGACACCATCGCAAAGGGCACGTCAAAAACTTTAAAAATATGTCCCTGTCATATTTTTCTGTCGCAAATAGTATTAGTTATTAGGCGCTGAAGAGCGATGTACCGGGAGTGGCGTTTTCAGCTGAAACGGGTTAATCACAGTGGTGATGCAATCCAAATTACAGCAAATGCAATCACCACGGCATCACGTCTGAGCCACCTTGAGCATCGAATCTATTGCAACTTTGAATCCTTCTAACACAAAATGCACTATGATAAAACCACTTCAGAGATCTTTTACAAGCCTACACGTCCCCTACAAGCCAACAGGTGGCGAAACTGCTTGCATCTAAGAATGGTTATATTGGAGGTGGAGCAGTGGAGATGATAGGCCCTTTACACCTAATTCATATTTTCTGCCACCTTAAGTAAATGGCCCCCCTCTATACTCCTTGCGACGCCCATGTTCATACACTTTGTCGAGAATTCCATTAATTAAAGATTGCATCTCATTAATTAGCGATTGTTCTAGATCGTAGACGCGCCTCGACAATGCACCGCACCCGGTGTTTCGCTTTTGAGTTGTAGCCCATAAACTCAGCCTCAGCCCAACGCCGACGCCGCCGGGCTGCACTTTTGTCGACTGTTTTGCGACGTTAATCAAAGTGACCCAGTCGCCGTTATGAGACCCGCAAATTGCCGCTTTACGTTAGCGGCAACAATAGCGTCACGACGCCGCCAACCATATCGCCTCTGCATGGGAACGACGCGTCAGTCAAATTGAGTGACCGTGAGGTTAATGAGTCTACATACACGTAGAGATGTACCACAGAGGTTTACCTATATATATTGTTCGCCTCAAGAGGTAAACCTCGGCGTGTGTGCCACTTCGTGCGATGAAGCTCCAAAGGCGAACAGACCTCTGGAGTCAGAATTGAAAAATTATATTTTCTACCGCTAGAGGTGACCAGACTGTTTTAATTTGAGCGAATGTTTTTATTTGCATTCAGATTATTTTCAAGTAGTTGCGATAGTCAGCTTCCTCTTCTCTCAACTCTTGTAACAAATTGACATGACTGTACCGATTTCTTTTTAATAACCAATCTTTACTCCATGTTTTACGTAATTCTTTTTATTCTTAACACTAGTAGCTGACACTAAACCTACAACTGCGATCGCGTCGTCTACTCGTATAGAAGCCATGAGTTCAACTGACAGCAGAGGCAGATAGCTGCGTGTGTGAGCTCCTCGTCTCAAGAGGTAAACCTCTGCTGTTCATGTCTGGTGTGTATCTCTGTGGTACACCTCTACGTGTATGGCCAGCCTAAGCTGCTGACTCGGCGGATATACAATACACTAAGAGTCCAGATCTTTCTCTAATTAATATAGTTTCGTTATACATAACAAAATCCTTAAAAACAGAGGGATATAAATTTTTAGTACAAGTATATCACCCCCATTTTTGTAGTAACACAGCTACGCAAAAAAGCCTTGTGTCATGTCTTTGAGACCTGAAATACATATTTACAAGTGTTTTGACTCGCTGAACTCAAATACATCGTCAAAATTAATCCATCACGTCACAGTTTTGTAGAAATTATGGATTAATAGAAATTATCACTGGAAAAAAAAAACAAAAATCTGGGGAAATTTCAGAATTTCGTTAAATGTTAATGACGGAAATGTATTTCTTTCTTATTTATTCAAGTCAGTCGGGTAAATAGGCTAAGGAGCCACAGGAATGTTTTTACTGGCTAAAAACTCGTTTACTGAAATGGCTGTGTGACAAGGCTCATTGTCGTGATGCAACATCCAGTTGTTCTAGATGTTTGATTTCACACGCATGACCCTTTTTCGAGGTTTTTCAAGAACTTCTCTGTAAAACTATTGATTTAGGGCAAACACTCAACACTTGGAGGCCAAATCCTGGAAACACAATCTCTTTGTGGACAATTTCCTGACTATCGAAAAAGCAAATTTGCATGTGTGTATTTGATCTTCGACTTGCTCATTCTTGCTTTTTTGGGTCTTGGAGAGCTTGAAGTGTGCCATTCCAAGCTTCGGCGCCTGGTTTTCGGGTCATACTCAAACACCCAATCATCAGTCTCATCACCAGTAATGACACGTTCCATAAAATGGGAATCATTTTATATCGAGTCCAATAAGTCAAGACACCTTTCTCTCTTGATATCCTTTTATTCCTGTGAAAGGTTTTTTGAACCATTTTTGCGCAGATTTTTATCATCCCCAATTCGTTTGTCAAAATCTGATGAACAGTGGTGTGATTCAAACTTAACTCTTCCCGGATCATTCTTGTCATCAATCGACGATCTGAATGTACAAGATTCCGTATCTCGTTTTCATCGGTTCTTGAAGATGAAGGCCTTCCGCTGCGTGGTTCGTTTTCGATCGACTTCCTTCCTTCTGAAAATGCTTAAACAACCGAATACCTTGGGCTCTTGAAAAAACACCGTCTCCGTAGGCGTATTGAAGTTTTGCAAAATTATCCATTGCCCTGTGTTCAAGTCTGAAGCAAAACCCGATAGCACACCAGTTTACGAAAACAGTCACAAAGTACAAACAAATGACTCTAACAAGTTCAAACTTGTACTGAAGGTGCATGTAAACCTACCGCCCTTCCTCGTCTCGTCTCCGCAGTGTTGCTAGATCTTGCGCTACGTTGCCAATCTCATTACTTAATTTACACACCTCGTATTTTCTGCATTTTAAGCAAAAACAAACAATATACCCTAATATCTTTATACCAACTGAATCACCACAATCCATTGTCAGAATTTGACTAGCATGTCTCATTTTCCGAAGATATGGCATAACTGCTGAAAGCAACAAAAATCGCAAATTTTTGTCGGTATCATTTACTCCATTCAACCCATTTTAGTACTGGAATCGAATTAAGTTTTAGGTTAAAGAAATTAAATTAGAAAATAATTAAGTTAAAAAAATTCCTAATGCTTACAACTGAGTATATATTGTTTTTTTTTCTATTTATTTATTTTTAATAACTCCCAATTGATGTTACAATCAAAAATTCAAATTATAGGATTTTTTCTGAAATGTTCGACTGACAAAATATTGGAGATTCAGCTTCAAACACGTGGAAAAAGTAGTTTTGTTATATATGTAGTTTTTTGATGAAGTCGGCCCCTACTTGATGAAAACCCATATTATAAGAACGAACGGATAAATTTTAGAAACATTTTTGAAAATGTGACAATTATTTCTCCTATAGTATATAATATAGTTGTCAAACGTTTGAGAATTACCACTCTAGCCGTAGTAGAAAGAAGATAAAGCCACTGTGTTGCCAGTACTAGTTTACGACTTTGATCTTAGTAGTATTCAATGTTTGATAGAACCACTGTGTTAAAGAAACAATTGTCAAGTTTTGAAAAAAAAAGGTTGTGGAAATCATAGGAATACGATTACTTTTACAACAATGGAAATCTCTAAAAATCATTACTAAGGTTTCGAATGCATCTGATTGCCTACTGTCTATTATATTTCCTAACAATTTTAATTCGACTCTCATATGGTTATTGTCAAAAGAGCACAAGATTATTCTATTCTATGGTATTTTAAGTGCCTCATAAATTCTTTAAATAGAGTTAAATTTCATATTTTTATATACCTAATATACTTTTGCTCACATTCTTTAAAATTGTCGACTTCTTTTTGCTATTTATTTTATCATTTATGTTGCCTAAAAATTTGTTTAATTTATTTTTAAGGTGTTTACCAGGTCATGTCAATATTGTCTGGAGATTTTATCTAACACGTAGGTATATTTGGGTTCGCAAAATAAAACAACTAATTTGTAACTTAGAGTGTACTTGTTCGTTAAATGTTCGTTAAATTTTTCATTTTTCATCACTCTAACAAACTGCCTCATTCGTTTTCTTTTGAAACATTGTCAGAGAAAATTGCCTTTGCACATATTCTATTCTATCATCCAAAAAAAAAAAAAAGGGATTTATTGCGATTTATAGCTCCTTCTCCTTTTTACGTGCTCATATTTCAAGCGTTCATCCTGAAAGAGCGATTCGTTCTGTTTATGAGTTTAAACTGAGACTTATGTAACTCAAACCGAGACTAAAATGTGCATCCAAAGCTACACAGTGACGTGCTACAAACATTACACTAAGACAATATTTTTTTTTAAATTGAAAATCACCTTTTTTATAGTTTATCCACTGTATTAAAAAGAACTTGAAACATATTTTATTAACATATTATATACGAAATATTTTTTTAATTAATATTCTATGAATTTACAACTACATTTAATGCAATATTTCTTCTGAACTACTTCAGTTTACAGCGCCTTGGTCATATTACTTTCTAATTTTCAACAAATGAACGTAATTGCTGACATGCGCCTTTATTGTTAGTCTTCTACGTTCGCGTCGGCATCAGTCGTATTTTACTCATGAGTTGTTTTTGCCATTTGTCTCGTTTAAGCTTGCTGCTATTTTCATTTGTGTATAAAGGAATCCTGGGTAATATGTGTATAGGCAGGTACGTACATATGTTAATATTATTTGTAAGGTAAGGAAGTATTATATATTTGCGGCCCCTGTTGTATAATATTTATGTATTATTTCTATAAATTTCCTAAATTTTCAAGTATGACCAATACTAATAAAATAGTTGTGCTATTCTGGTAAACTTTGAGACGCTGATGAAGTTCACAATGTCATCGTTCTGAGTTTTAAAATACCTTAACAAATTGTTCCCAAGTATGGGGGTTATTCTTTCTCAAGACATGACATCAAAATATATCACCAAAGAACTTTTTTAGGAAATTATTAAAAAGAAGGATGTCATTTTGTGCTTGAGAGTTTATCTTGGTTTACCATTGTAATAGCAAAAACGTATTTTATTGTCAAGGTCTATGACATCCTTTAGGTAATTGTAAGACATTACTTCTTTTTGTGAGGATCCACTAATAATTTACATAAACTGAAAAAAAAATGGAATCCAACTATAGAACCCAAATATATCTAAGTATGGAGTACTCTAAATTTTACATTTGCTGCTGATGATGATGTTCCATTAAAAACGGTTACTTGTAATCCGCCGGAAAGAAACAAATAAAAATAAACTATCATTTTTAAACGGTTGTTTGAATTTTACTCATGTATTACCACATATTATTATTTATTTAAAAATTCAAAGGATCTTATTCGTTTTCAAGATATATTTTTGTCACCCTGTTGAAAGAATGTATTCTTTGTGGACTAAAGAATCTTTGTATCAACGAATGATGTTTCTCTGTGTACATATGCATTCCAGGGTAAAACCCCGCCGTGATAAGCACTAATTTAATAAACAGTCGCCCTGATTTACGAGGTGCGCATACTGATTCTTGGCAAAGTTCCCGTATAATCCGGACCGATGTGTGCGACTCACGGTCTTCGGAAGGCATTTTCTCAACTAAAATAATTGGAATACACGCTTCGAGAATGCGATGCGTTACAAATTCCTCATTAATGTAAAACGGCAAAGTTCTACAATTACAGCGGTGTTTTCAACGCTTGTTGTTTCGGGTGGGTCATTAGTTAACAGTGCCCGGGATACTTAAACTTAAGTTAGGACCTAAACTTACAGAGAAGACGAAATATGAGAAATATTGGCGATGAAATGTTTTAAAGTCTGTTGCTTCGGTGTACTGAATCCTAATTGTCACAAGAACTGAAGCACTGAACATCAAAATAAAGGACTCATTTTCTGTAGAAACTTTTAAGTTTTGTAGAGAATAGAAGTGTTAAAAATGCATAGTGTACATCAGCACTATCAAGATTTGTTGGGTATATAAATTTCGAAGTTTAGAATTTACATTTTTTCATTGTTAGTTAAGTTCTGAGGTCTATTCGTTCTGGTTTAAGAACTAGACTTTACTTTAACGCTGGAAAACGTTGTTAAAAAAACTCTGAACTATGCTTTACACAAAATATGTAGAAAGAATTTGAAAAAGATTGTATGACACTAACACGAACAGAAATTATGAAAGTAACCTAAACGTTTAAAAAAAGTTCTTTGAGAGTACTCAGTGAAATTTATAAACGCTTTAGGTAAATAAGTCTGAATTATGATTAATTCAAAAGAAATCATTTTGCTTACAGAAATAATTTCTTATCTACATATATTATGCAGTAGAAGTTACGGTACTATGTACTCAAATATACAGTGAGGTCCATAAGTAACGGATAAATTCATTATCTATGTAATTTACAATTTACGAGTAAAATCCTGAAACACGTCAATTTTTAATTCTAGAATGACATTTTTTGACCATAATTTTATACCTCCTTCTCCAACCCCATTGGAGTGACAGCTACCCCTTTAACATTTTTAAATGGAACGAGGGTGCGTGTGATAGCTCATTTGAAAGAGTCCTTAATTATCTATTCAGCAATATATGGTTTTTTGAATTTTTTATATTTTTCATCAAGAAAATTAAATTTCATTGATAATTTCAGAATTATTATTATTATGGAATGTATACAATCAAGTGCCTATGTACCAAATGTCTGTCAAATCTGACGTTTTTAGTTAATTTTGTGTCAACACAACTTAAATGTATCTGTGAAAACCTATTATTATATTATGTTAGTTATTTATCGCTGATCGTCAAGTTGATCATTATTTTAACAATGAGTCTTTCGGATACCCAAAGAATTGAAATTTTGATATCATTAGGATGTGGTGATAAAACAAGAATGCAGAAGCAGGTATGCGAAATATTCAATACTAAGTATCCTGACCGCCGCATTTCCCAGTCTACGGTTAGTGGAATAGAAAACAAATTTCGTGAATTTGGAAATGCCACAGATATTCCTAAATCTGGTAGGAAACGCATTTTAGACGATGAACAGAAATTGGATATATTGTGTGGATTATCTTGAATATCTCAAGATAATCCACATAAACCTACAAAACAAGTTGCCGCCGATATTGATGTTAGTAAAACTGCCATATTGCGTCTTCTAAAAAACGAAAAATACCGCCCATATAAAATTCATTTGATTCAAGAACTTAACGACGATGACCCTGATCGCCGATTGGAATTTTGCGAAATCATGGCAAATACCTAAATGCCAAGATAATCCTTTATTTATAAAAAACAGAACAGTCAACAAACAGAACTGTAGATACTGGAGTACAGAAAATCCATATTGGATGATGGAGGCCAATTTCAATATCCTGAGAAGGTGAACGTTTGCGCTGGAATTATAAATTCTCAGATTATCGGAGCATATTTCTTTGATGGCATATTAACTGGCGCGCGTCACTTGGAATTCTTGCAAAATTTCTTAGTTCCAGAGTTAAGAATGCTTTTCCCAGATGATGACAACCCCAATGAAATTGATAGAAATATTTGGATCAGCAGGACGGAGCTACATCACATTTTTCATTGGAAGTAAGAGCATATCACCAAGAATCAAGTTTTTCCCAATAGATGGATCGGTAGACGCGGTGAAATTGAGTGGCCTGTTCGTTCTCCCGATTTGACCCCGCTTGACTATTTTTATGGGGTTACTTAAAATCGAAAGTCTACTTCTACAGACCAAATAACGTAGAAGATTTAAAAGAGAGAATAAGGCAAGAAATTAATCAAATCACCCCGGAAACAATGCAAAATGTTATCAGCAACGCCTCCATTATTGTCAAGAAGCAACGGGGGCTCAGTTTGATCAGTTGATTTAAACTGTTCTTCTGTTCTGTTTCTTGTTCTTTTCTTTACTTAATAACATTAAAAATGTAATATTTTTCTATAAAAAATTATAGAAATTAAAAAAATCTTATGTTGCTGGATGGAGAATTTAAAGGGGTAGCTGTCACTTGGAGGGGGTTGGAGGGGAGGTATAAAAATGTCATTCTAGAATTAAAAATTGACGTGTTTCAGGATTTTACTCATAAATTGTAAATTACGTAGATAATGAATTTACCCGTTACTTATGAACCTCACTGTATATTAAATACTACATTTTTGTGTCACAATTAAGTGAATTTACCTACGTAAAACAGCAGGCTAGTTGAGGGCCAGACCCTCCCACCACCTTATTCACCTCACTCGCGATTAGTAGTAAACAGTAGCTTAGTAGCCTAAACAGTACTGTATAATTCTTCTTCAAGAAGACACAATATTTAGTATACTATAATACGAGTAGTACATACATATAATTATGGACCATTGATAAAATAATAAGATATATTTATCCAGTTTCAAATCAATACGTAAGAGCCGGGATAAGAACAATGCCCGTTTCTAGGCAACTTTCTCCTACACATAAAACTGACATTTTGTCGAACCAAAATACTCACTTTTATATCTAATGATTCTGCCTGTATCGTTTTTACACCCCAGAAATTCAATAAAGTTAATAAGCACGGCCGGGTCGTAAAAAATCGCTTAACACTTCCATTGGAATGCCGCAAAGTAGCTTTCAACTAGCGCAATAAAATCCGCAACGAAACAATGGCCCATCGAGGCGAAAAATCAATATAAGCCCTATTCCTAACCCGCTCATAAGAAAGAAAATACATATTCCGGGAGCCAAACTTCCGGAAAGACCGAAGAGCACTTTTACTTAAATCTGTTTCATTGGAAATCATTTTTATATAAGCAGAAACTAGGGTCGGATCGCGGCCTGTGGGCGGATTGGCATCAAGGCTAAGTGGTATTTTACCGTTCGAATGGTAACGGGTTTTTCTTCGAATGGGAAAGGCCCTTTCCGGATATTGTCTCGGATCCAGACTGGACGAATAATTTATAATAGTGGACGGAATCTCACAATGAAATTAGTTTGCTAATGGAAAAAATTTACGACATTATTTTATTTGTTTTACTCTTTTTAATAGAGAAACAAACCTCATACTGCGAACTGTAACAGAGACTCTTGTAAATGATATAATATAGACTTTCAGTTATATCAATTCATCATTATTATTAACATTAAATTTCAATTAAACGCTGATATGTACATACACGGTGGAGACTTTAACTGGAATATATTCGCTACCGGGGTGGTGAATGATTTATTAAAAAATTCCCGAGACAAGTCAACTTTTAAATTTATTTACCTACATTTTGCAAGTAATATGAAAAAGATAGCCCTTCAGGGGTGGCTGAAACCACCCTCGACATGATTTTTTTCAAATGCAACCCTATGGCTTGTGACCCCTCATTGTAAAGCTGGTGGAAAGATGAATCCAACGCACTGATCAAATTTTAATTTTTAGTATGTTTGTAGGGTTGCATACAATTAAAACAATTTAAAAATTTAATTTATTTTCAACGTAACAATTGTTCAAAATGTGCACCATTCGTCCCTTACATTATGCAACATTTGCGGTGTTATTTTTCCGATTTCCTCTTATCCTTTCCTGCAGATCTGCTATGTTGTTGGGTTTCTGAATGTAAACCCTACTTTTAAGATGTCCCCACAAAAAGAAATCCAGTGGTGTAAGATCTGGAGATCTTGCTGGCCACTCAATATTACCTCGTCTCCCAATCCACCTACCGGGAAAAATTCTGTCCAGATACTGACGAACAATGGCAGCATAGTGCGGTGGGGCCCCATCTTGATGAAACCATAACCTCTCGGCGGTCAAGTTAGGGTTTAAGGGGTTTATAAATAAATGACATAGCACTGGCATTAGTTCGTGCTGGAGTAAACGCAAGTATCTTGCTCCATTAAGAGTGTCATCAAAGAAAAATGGTCCTACAATTCTATCTTGTATTATTCCGGCCCACACATTAGTTTTCTGTTTGCGCTGAGTATGAAGTTCCCTCATCCAATGGGGGTTCTCTCCAGCCCAGTAACGACAATTTTGGCGATTTACGTGCCCATTTAATGTAAAAGTAGCCTCGTCAGAGAAAAACTATCCACTCTAAAGATAACTGGTTTTGATCAATACAAGTCATCAATAAATCGCAAAATTCCACTCGTCGATCTGGATCATCTTCAAGTAGTTCTTGAACAGCTTACATTTTATATGGGCGTTTTTTCTCATATTTAAGTATTTTTAAAACTGTTTTGTGATTAAGATTACTATCACGGGCCAGTTGACGGGCTGTAGTGATTGGATTTTCTTCTAGAGCAAGCAACAAATTCAACTTCGTGTCGTCATCAACAACAGCCTGCCTCTTACTCGGTACTTTCCTGACATGACCCATCTCTCGATAGTGTGCCTCAATTTTACTAATGGTACCTTGATTTAGTGGTGGCAAGTCAGGATGCGTTTCTCGAAACAAGCGAACAACTTCGCATTGAGTTCGCGCCCTATCACCATATCCAATCATCATCAAAATTTCGATTTTTAGTGATTCATTTAAATAAGACATTTTGACCAATTTGAAATAACACTTCTTTTCAAACTCTGAATACAGCATACAAACTAAATTACTCTTTGCGGCCGTGTAAAAACACTAGCAAAAAAATAACAAATATCAGTTGTGGCAAAAAATTGCTTGGAATTTTTTGTGGGGACATATGAAAAGTAAGGTTTACATTCCAAAACTAAACAACACACATTTTGAGTACGAAATTGTTGCGTTAAAAATAAATTAAACTATAAAATTACATTTTAATTGTATGCAACCCTACAAACATACTAAAAATTAAAATTTGATCAGTGCGTTGGATTCCTCTTTCCACCAGCTTTACAATGAGGGGTCACAAGCCATAGGGTTGCATTTGAAAAAAATCATGTCGTGGGTGGTTTCAGCCACCCCTGAAGAGCTGTATTTTTCACATCACTTGCAAAATGTAGGTAAATACATTTAAAAGTTGACGTGTCTCTGGAATTTTTTGAAAAATCATTCATCACCCCGTTAGCGAATATATTCCAGTTAAAGTCTCCACCGTGTATATCAAATGTGCTGTTTATAGAACGTTTGGAGCGATCTGCTTACAGGATCTACTAACTATTCATTTTCATTTTATCCAACACTTTGGCACAATTGATTAATATGTATGTGGAATTAAATACTTGCAGTAAAATAATTTGGGGGCATTAGATTAAACGCAGTCTTGCGATGTTCACAATAACCCACGGAAAATCTTTCACTGACAATTTTCATCATTTTTACAGAAAATATTTAGTGAGGGCCTATTAATCTACTAGGCTCTAATGACTTCATTAGAAACATGCCCAGACGATCACTACGAATTTTCGAGGAAAATCAACGTGAACATCTTGTAGACCGTAGCTGTTATATATTTATTGGAAGGTAAGGGCACATGTCCATATCATAGAGCTATCATAAGTTCCAAACGTGTTCTATGAGCAACAGCTTTGGCAGTAAGGATCACTGGAATCCTTACGTAACCGCTGGAATATAAGAAAATATAATATCATGTATATGTTGGCGTTCAGCCTTCGAATACATGGCAAATCAACTGATTAATGAGAATCGAAAATCATGGTATAGAATAAAGGAAGAGGTGGTGATTTTTGGTCTTAAAATACCATTTATGGGTTAACAGGAACCCATAGTGACCTACGCATACAATTTATACCCTTAAACATGTCCAATCCTATGTGGTTTTATCTCCAGAGTTATGGAATTATTAGATATAATTGGGGTCAATGTTTACTGGATTTGAGAATATTTGCCCACTCTCCAGTCTCCAGTCTCCAGTCCAGGTTTTCACAAAGTAAAATGGTAAATGTTACTGGAAAGCTGGTTTAAAATTTTATAAAGCTGAATATGGGCTCTAACATTCAATACAATTGATATGTATGCCCAAACTGCATTCCTTTATATCTTCTAAATGCTTCATCTTTGATATACACTATTCACAGGTCTGTAGACAGAATTTAAAACAAAAAAACGAATTTTGAAAAATATACGATATATGCCAGTTTGTGAAAACTGGGACTGTGTAGACACCTATAGTATTGGTTTTAAGGATATGGAGTTATAGGGTTACTGGGTTCATTCTATATTGTTGTTGACTTCTAAATGGTTCCTGCGACAAAAATATATCTTTATTCTATACCATGGTTTTTTATTTAACCTAATAAATAGCAAAATCGACGATTTTAGGCCATATTCTGAGATTAGAGACGAACTACGAAGTGATGGATTTAAGCCAACTGCGAATTCCGATTACTTGACACAAAATACATTCGGGTATGGTGGTATGGTCTACTGTAAATATTTTTTTGTGTGCCTGTGTTATTATTATTAATATTGTGGAACAGAATCTGAAGATAAAATAGTGAACCTGAATAAAAAAATACAAGCAGACTACGCACATTATTCAACAAAGTGAAAAATGTAACGATCCATATAACAAAGATTGCGTGCGAATGCTTATTAACAACAAAATCCGGCCAAAGCCTACTGCATTATGGATCTAGACCGTACCAATTATTTTGGCGATATAAATCATGAATCGCCAAAAAAAAGAAGAAAAGCTTATTGTTCTGGTGCACAACAAAAAGCATTCAGAACCGAACACAAAGAGATCCGCTCTCGTGATAATCTCTTTATAAGTTAAATCTAGTTCGGTTATTTAGCGAAAAGCGAACCTAAAATTCCTTCAGCTAATTACGCCCTACGAGGCCGCCCCATCTCGCGTAATGAACGTCGGCGTAGCGAAATTAAAAGTAAATAAGAGAAAAGCGGGAGAAAAGTAATTACCGAACTTTCACAGGAATTTATTTATTATTATGACTATTTATAGAGCGCGAGGTTTTATAAAAAGTTTGGGTGTTTAGTCGTCTTAGTATCTTGAAAAAGCAGTCAGGCGAGTTTTTTTTGGGGGGAACCCCACCCCCTGAGGTTTAAGAAAATTGTATTTTTTTAATTCCTTTAATTTTTTCATTCGAAAGCGAAATTCAAAGTGCTTAAGAAAATGAGCTACACACAATTCTTCGATCTCTTTCCTTAATCACATACCGAGTGTACCCAAATTTTATTACACAGCCAATAGTCATTTGAAGAGACGAAAATTTTGTAGGATCGGAAGTAATCTCTAAAATTTATTAATGTATTAACACAGGATGATCGAAATTTGCTGCAATTAGGATTTTCTTTAAACAACACACCCTGCTTATTTTACATTATCTGTTTCTCCATGCTATTTAGTTTTATGAGGCAAATCATATTTTGTTTACAATAATACAAATTTTCAGATTAATATTATTTTTAGTTCTCCCAGAATGTTTAATCGGCATATGATATTTAGTGAGGCACTCGTGGAGCACTATGTATGTAGTAATTTACACGAGTTGTGCAAAGTAAGTAATGAGGCTGACTTTTTTTAATTTTTTTTATTCAAATAGAATTACAATTAGGTATTGTCCCCTTCAAAATAATTTCCTTGGGAAGCCACACAGCGGTGGAGATGGTTCTTCCATTTCTCATAGCCTCTAACTTTCAGCTGGTCAGTTAGAGCCATTTGAATGTTTTCTGTGGCTCCAAAATGACGTCCCTTGAGGGGACTTTTCAATCTCGGGAAGAGAAAAAAAGTCACAAGGACTCAAGTCAAGCTAATAAGGAGGCTTAGGAGCCACATGAATGTTTTTACTGGTTAAAAATTCGTTTACTGAAATGGCTGTGTGACAAGGCGCATTGTCGTGATGCAACATCCAGTTGTTCTTGATGTTTGGTCTCACACGCATTTCGAAGTTTTTCAAGAATGTTGATTTACTATTTAGTCTAGAGGCCCAAACTCTTTGTGGACAATTGCCTGGCTATCAAAAAAGCAAATTAGCATGCACTTGATCTTCGACTTGCTCATTATTGCTTTTTTGAGTCTTGAAAAGCTTGAAGTGTGCCATTCCATGCTTTGGAGCTTGGTTTTCGGATCGTACTCGTACAACCTTTCGCTCCTGATGTCCTTTTGTTCCTGCGAAATCATTTCTTTATTATTTATTTTTTTGTTATTTGTTACCGTTTTAGCGCAGATTTTCCTCATCCCCAATTCGTTAGTCAAAATCTGATGAACAGTGGTGTGATTCAAATTTAACTCTTCCCCGATCATTCTTGTCGTCAACCGAAGATCTAAACGTACAAGATCCCGTATTCTGTCGACATTTTCATCAGCTCTTGAAGATGAAGGCCTTTCGCTGCGTGGTTCATCTTCAATCAACTCTCTTCCTTCTGAGAATGCCTTAAACCACCGAAAAACCTGGGCTCTTGAAAAAGCAGTGTCTCCGTGGGCGCGTTGGAGTTTGCGAAAGTATCCGCTGCGTTGTATCCAAGTCTGAAGCAAAACCTGATAGCACACCATTGCTCAAAATGAATGTCACTCATTTTTAAAACGCATTAGAAAACACCAGTTTACGAAAACGGTCACAAAGAACAAACAAATGAAGGTCCATTACATGTTAACCTACCGCCCTTCCAAGTCCCGTCTCCGCAGTGTTGCTACGTCTCGTTACTTAGCTTACACACCTCGTATGTATGTACCTTCGATGCATCATATTTCAAAAGCCTGTATAAGAAAATACATGTTATATCATTGTAACCAGAAGAACTGGAATTCAATTAATAAAACAATGTGTAGGGAATTTCGTCTAAAAAAGTACATCTAAGTCTAAATGTAATGGGAAAATGGAGATGGACAATATTGTACTGAATCATTGGATGCAAGTTCGCCCAGTGTAAAAATGTAAACGCGTTCCCTTCGAGTCATCATAGAAGGACTCATTAGGGATTTCAAGTTCTAACACAAATCAATAAAATGCAAATTAAATTATATTCTTTATCGGAAAACAATTCAATTATTGTTTTCACAATTTCCCCTGCGGGGGATGAATATTGATGAGAGATAAATTAAAATTTGCTGATTATCCTACTCAATCGTTAGACATCAATTAGGTACACACACACAGAACTAATGAACATTTGATACCCGCCAGCATTCGTTGAATAATTAATTGTTAATAATTTATGAGGTGATTATGCACGCCGGCTTCAGTCTAATGAATTATAGAGTTTTTGTTTTACTGTAATACAGATGGTTATGTCATAATACAATCATATTTAATCAGTTATTGTGCGTACTCATGACTTATGATGTTCCAAAATATAATTGGATATTCATTTCAAAAAAGGACAAAAACCCCAGTATGATGACACCAAATATTTAAGAGTTACAATGGATACGAAACACAATGACAGATTAAAGTCTAATTTTTAAACAGGTATATTTTATAGAGTAGCGAGTGGTGTTAAAAAAAAATAAAGAAATATGTCGCAGTTGTTCTTAATTCTTGAAGGTCGAATCTCAAATTTCGAAATTTTAAGGTTCTTAAAAATAAATTATTATTTATAGATTTATGCTATATTTATAGACTTATGCTATATTTATAGACACCTGTTTCATCCGCAGTTATAGAGAAATAATCGGCTTCTTTAGCTTATGCATACAGGTACACTGAATATTGTGGGTAAAATTTCATTTTGTACTATTTTTGAAGTACCCTTGAAAAGGTCTGCTTTTTCCAAATTGTCTTTTAAAACAACGTCCAACTTAGTACTAAAGTTAATTAATCCATAATTAGAGGAAGTCATGGACTCTTCATTTCATACCCTCTCAATGCAAGTTCAAACGCATCACACAAAGTGTAAATTGCAGTAATTACATAATTTTACATATGTTGTACCGACACTACAGGATCGCGCTTTTTAATTTGTCCGCCTAAATGATTTAAATCGGTGAATCCCATTATTTTTTTCATAATTGCTCACCACCAAATAACAATCAAGGAAAACAAAAAACAATATATAACGCAATATATAGAGACATCCAAAAAAAACGTCATCAAAGTTGGCCGAGAAAAAAAATACGTATTTCTATTCTTAATCGAATTTATAACCTTATTTACTTGTCAAGACTGTCACATCATATGACAGCCATTGTTTATTTTACAAATTGTGACAGTCACTTGTCAAAAGTTTGACATAACCGAAAAGCTTAGACATGACCGCTATTTCCATCTCTCTCGTTCATAGCCAGAGTTGATGACGTTTTTTTTTGATGTCTCCATATTTCAATGAATCAGTATAAACAAGGTTTGTGTGAAAAAATGCGGTAACTGCCATATAATTTATTAAGCAAGCTGCAAATACGTATCTACTAACTTTTTTGACAAAAAGAAATCTAATTTCGAATCCAGTCTATAATATTTGATTTCAGTTCGTTCATTAGTACATTTCCAGTATCGCAATATATCAAGTCACCTTTTGACAAAAATTTCTTAAACGTGTTTAAGATAATGTGATAGTATTCTTGCTACAAAAAAAAAACATGTATCCTGATATCACATTTGATATCATATTTGAGTTCTGATAGTCAAAATACAGGAAAGAGAGGAAGAGAGTCGATTAAAGATGAACCTCGCAGAGGAAGACCTTCATCTTCAGGAACGGATGAGAATGTCGATAGAGTACGGGGTCTTGTGCGATCAGATCGTCGGTTGACGACAAGAATGATCGGGGAAGAGTTAAATTTGAATCACACTACTGTTCATCAGATTTTGACTAACGAACTGGGGATGAGAAAAATCTGCGCAAAAAAGGTTCTAAAAAAAACTTTCACAGAAACAAATGAACATCAGAAGAAAAAGGTATCTTGACTTTTTGGAATCGATTGAAAATGATTCCCATTTTATGGAACGTGTCATTACTGGTGATGAGACTTGGGTGTTTGAATACGACTCGGAAACCAAACGCCAAAGCATGGAATGGCACACTTCAAGCTCTCCAAGACCCAAATAAGCAAGAATGAGCAAGTCGAAGATCAAATGCATGATGATTTGCTTTTTTGGTATCCAGGGAACTGTCCACAAAGAGTTTGTGCCTCCAGGCCAAACAGTAAATCAATACTTTTACAGAGAAGTTCTTGAAAAACTTCGAAAAAGGGTCATGCAAGTGAAACCAAACATCTAGAACAACTGGATGTTGCATCACGACAATGCGCCTTGTCACACAGCCATTTCAGTAAACGAGTTTTTAGCCAGTAAAAACATTTCTGTGGCTCCTTAGTCTCCTTATTCACCTGACTTGAGTCCTTGTGACTTTTTCCTCTTCCCGAGATTGAAAACTCACCTCGAGGGACATCATTTTGTGACCATAGAAAACATTAAAACTGCTATAACGGACCAGCTGAAGGCTACTCCAGTATATAAGTTCTAGCACTGCTATGAGGAATGTAAGAACCGTCTGCAGTGTTGTGTAGCTTCCCAAGGAAGTTATTTTGAAGGAGACAACGTTGAATTGTAATTCTATTCGTATAAAACAATTAAAAAAAAATTAGTCTGATTACTTAATTTACACACCTCGTATGCCAGAAAAAAAAATGGATCCCGAAACTCATAATTTCTCTGTAAAAAAAATTCATAAAAATAGTGTAAAAACCAATCTTCTGCACTAAAATTCTCCTTAATATATAGTAAACTATTCTAAACAGTTTCCCAAATTTTACCAGAACGTTGAAAACTCACAATTTCGCCAGTAATTCACTTGCCTAAAGCGTCATTACTCAAATATGCATCATATACGGGTAATTCAGTTAGAAACTTTGTCGCGCAGTATTTCGAAAAGCTCCATAAAATCCAGCTCGAAACTTAATTTCCTCGTTACGTAGGTGTTTGACGTTTACGTAAGTTTGCGCGATCCCCACTCGCGTTGTCGTGTAATAAGCAGACAGGAAATCCAATTATGTATCAACCAATTAATCGGTGTGTACGTACGTACACGTACCATTACTTTTCAAATCTCGGTGTAATAGATGACTAACTAAGAAACGCGAATTTAGCCGGGTAATGTAAAATTCGAGAACATCACCCTTAATATCCGAAGAATATCATTTAAAGGAAATATACAGCCCGATACAAATAAAGTGCACAATTGGTAACTCCGCTATTCTTCCTTCTCTCCACTCCTTCTGCAATCGGGATCATTTTTCACCCCAGTTGTGGTGAGATGTCGCATGCGTAGGCAGTGTCCTGTAAACAGTCCTACTATCCATCTCAGCAAGTTTCTACTAGAGTTGGGAAGAACGATTCATTATCCGGAACGTTCCGAACATTCTCGTTCCGATAAAATACCGTTCCGAAAGAAAGGTATTTCGGAACGTCGTTCCATGATCAAGTTTTATGGTATTTACTAGCTGACCCGGCAAACGTTGTTCTGCCATATTGAAAATTTGGGTTTATAGGTATTTTTTGATGCCAAATAAAAAAAATACAAAAAAAAATTGTCAAAAAAAATAGAACAAAATTTTCTGGATAGGGACAGGGGTAGATATTCTCATACCTACCAAATAACATAAAAAATTTCATAAAAACCTGTCGAGCCGTTTTGAAGGAGTGCGACCACAAACACCGTGACACGAGATTTATATATATATATATATATATGATTTGCCAAAAGTTCTGATTCTCCATAATCGTACGACACTACCACAGCATTATGCTGTGACACTACTGTGTCAAAATTTACAGAATTAAAATATTTTATATTAGGTAAACTAAACAGTAAACTTTGACCGTGTTATGTAGTTATCCACTCTTTTGCTTATCAATTTTGTTTTCAAATCATTTCTTCATTTCTTCAAATCAGAATTCTTCTTTACGGGTCGCCGGGATCTCGTTATAACGAAAACGGTTTAACTTATAGAAGTTTATAATTTGTCGAAGATCTAGAAGGAACGATTACACAGTATATGTGATTTAAAAGAATAATCAAAAAACAGTTTTGACGTTTGACCAACACATTCCACATTCCACACTAGAGAAATCGAGATCCAACTATCACCGCCCCAGCTGAACATAACTCGAACCCACATTCACCCAAACGTGACCTAAACTGAACGACGAACGTCCCCGTACGTTCAATCGTGATCGTGATATTGTACGAGGTACGTCGCCGATCCAGTCCGACTTAAGTCGGACCCAGTATCCGTCTACTTCCGTTCCGATATAATGCGTTCCGCGAGAAATGAATACCGTTCCGTCCAACAATATACCGTTCCAAAAGAACGTTACGAACGGAACGACTCACCACTAGTTTCTACTCAATTCTATAAGGTCTATTGTCTTCCCATGATGGTTCGCCGATGAACATCCGCAATCCGTCTCAACCCTGGGACTTTCGCCCAGCGAGAAATATGTTTTTCTCTTAATAGGTCATTTATGGCCCTCCTGGCTGTCCGGTAGGCCAAACCGCAGGTGGGTTCAGGCCCTATCAGTGGAATCTCAGCCCCTTTCTTTACGAGAAAGTTAATTCCCTTCGTGGCCTTGGTGTCCTCTCACCCACTTGAGTGTGACTGATACTGTTGTGTTCCGTTACTTGTATTGTCGAATCCATAAAGTCTTTAATTGCCTGGGAATATATTTCTACTGTTCCCAGGGCTTTGAGTGCTGCTTGGCTATCAGAGATAATCTGGAACCTCTTAGTTGAGTAAACCCCTTCCACATATTATGCGAATGCCCAGCACAGGCATCTGTTAGGCATTCGAGCATTGAGGGTACAACAATAGAACCAAAAGAAGTAACAGACGCTCCACCAGAAACTTTTCTTAAGGAAACAAGAGTAATTAAATGACTAGCCTGTGGGGGCTTAAGTGCACACTCTGTATATTATATTTAATTGAAAGATATTTTTTAATTTAGAACAAAAATGGTTATGACAAGTTTTTCGAAAGGATGGAAAATAGCCAAGAAAGATATAAAGACCTAAACGTAGACATCGAAACACAAGAATTCGAAAACTAAGGCAAAACTAGCATAGGAGACTATGAAAAAAGTGTCAATTATTCGTGTCTAACGTTTAGTTGCCATAGTATTTTTACACAATGTAACTCAACAGTTCGCAATACAACTCGAATTTTCTGTTTCGAATATCACGGGATATTAACCGATTTATCGCTGACAAATATCCCATCCAATCAAACAAATTTATTTTCACCTAATGTATCACAAAACAGCAATATTTGTGACGTTTTTGTATCCTAAAAATACTGGTAGGAGATATTCCACAGTTCATTGGTCCTTGAAAATATACGTGTGGATCTACTGCTACTGTCGTTAGACCTGTAATTGATGAAAACAATAAAATTACAGTTCTAGTGGCAGTAGCAGTAGATTCACACATACTCGTATCTTCTCGAGAACGTTCCCACGACAGTGAAGTATCAGCGACCAGTATTTTTAGAATTCTAACAGTTAACCTTCAAATGTCCTTAAAAACATTGTTACGGTCAGAGTCATATGACCAGTTCTTGCTTCTTAAATATCAAACAACTTTTATTCGTTGGCTTTAAGGGGTGAACCCATGAAATTGTTTTCCCATTTTTTTTTCTGATGTATAAACTATCTAAGAATGGTATTCAAAAAGGATTTTGGGGGGGGGGAGGGCAAGACATGAATACCCATAGAATGAAGCGTCAAAATTTCATTTTGATCCATTACATGAAATTACCAAAAAAAAAGCTTCATTTTTCACTGCGCCTGGGTAGTATAACCACTTAATGTCCCAAATACTAAATCAATACTAAAATACTAAATCAATACTTCCTCACTAACTTTTAATGAGGAAACAAATTGCTAACTTTGCTCGGAATGCACATGATACGTCACCTCCAATGAGTAAAGAGCAATGACCAATTAAACGCTCGCCCATACTTTATGTGATATCTCCGTTAAGTCCACGTGGACTTCGTATCAGTATTTTTATGCGTACATTTAAATAGATAACGCTAGAATATGGAAAACTCCTTGTAAAGGGTAGGCCATCAGATAGTTTCTTTTTAAAATTGCTATTAAAACTACATCGTTGAATATTTTTAAATGATTGTTGCTTTATTCAAGAACGTATACCTTCCCATTATTTATGAAAAACAATTTCAGTTAAATGGCCGCCGCGGCTGTCTTGGCAGTAGTTCATTTTTTTCACCAAATTTTGCAGTACATTTTCGATTATTTGTGGCTCTATTACATGAATAACTCGATTGATATTTTCCTTCAGTGCGTCAATTGTTTGTGGATCGTTGGAGTAACAACGGTCCTTAACATGTCCTCATAAGAAATAGTCCAACGGTGTTAAATCGCAGCTGCGCTATGGCCAATTAATGTCTCGGCTGATATCACGGTTACCGAATTTAGTGTGCAAAATATCGATAGTTTCACGGCTTGTGTGACACGTTGCTCCATCCTGCTGGAACCAATGCTCGTGCAAGTCCAAATCGTCCAATCGCGGCCACAAAAAATCAGTTAGCATGTCTCTGTAACGCATTCCATTTACTGTAACGCTGGTACCATCTTCATTTTGAAAGAAGTACGGAGCAATGATCCACCACTCCAAAACCCACACCAAGCAGTCACTCTTGCAGGATGCATTTGCTTCTCTATGACTAAGTGTGGATTTTTTGAACCCCAAATTCTACAGTTCTGTTTATTAACATGTCCTCCAAGATGAAAATGAGCTTCGTCCGAAAAAAATGATTTTTCGATTGAAATCGGCGTCATTTTCAAACTCATTTAAGCGGAGAAGCGATAACGAAGTAGATGGTCATTTTCCTTTACCTCTTGAGTAAGTTGCAACTTGTAAGCAAATAATCCGAGATCTTTATGTAATATTCTCCTCAGAGAAGTGCGACTGACATTAAGTTGTTGTGCTCTGTGACGAGTTGAGGTTGGGTTTTCACGCACACTTTGAGCAACAGCAGCAATTCTTCTCAGCTGTGCGCACCGTACGAGCACGTGGATGACTTATGTTATCCATAAGCATGCCAGTTTCACGAACTTTCCTTAAGACCTTTCTTACAGCAGGCACTGACGGAGCTTCATTTCGACCAAAAATTGTTCGCAATTTTCTCACTGTTTCTGCAACACAGCATTCACTTTGGAAATAATTTTTCAATATTTCCCAACGTTGTTCAAGCGTAAAACGATCCATTTCTTACAGCGGAGGTTAGACAACACATATATGTCAAATGTCAAGCGCGTCAGTGACGGCAATGTAGAAATAACACTCAGTTTAAAAAGAAACCAATCAATGGCCCACCCTTTAGAAGCTCTCTTTCTCTAGCTGTTCCTGTTGACTGTTCCATTTCTGGATACACTTTACCACTTAGTATGCTCGTATTTATTCGTCTCGCAACCACTTCGCATAAGCGTTTATGATTCACGTTGTCTTGTCGGGCAAACAGGAAATTCAATTATGCGTCAACAAATTAATCGGAGTGTACGTACACACGTACCATTAAATCGCAAATCTGGGCATGATAAACGGCTGAGAAGAGCGAACATGGTTGGGCCGCATAACTCGATAGCGAGGTCGCCGCTGCTACTCGAGGATCATAATAATAATTGGAAACTATGTTGATACGGTGCGAGGACTGATTTATCGATGGGAGTGTAGGGTTCGCGGCCCGAAAGAGATCGAGGAGGCATCTCCGTGCCGGTCGTAAATATGCGGCGACTAGTGGGCGACTACTTTGTAGTACTTAGGTCTTATTGATGATGCGAGGAAGGAAACTTTCGACAACTTCCTTAATGGAAGGCGTAGCGGGGTTTTCCCACATTTTTTCTATTTACTCGAGGGGTAGTGTTCTGCCAGTAAAACAAACAAGACGGCCGTTTTATGCAACCATTTGTAATACGGGAATTTTTACAATAGGTACATGGGGCGAAACACGTCAACTGCCCCAGCGGCACTGCAGACGGCGCGCGGAGCGTAAAACACATCATTTTCATCATGTCGTTTCGGTTTCAAAACGGCAATAGAAAAATGATTGAAAAATAAAATCTTACATATTTTTGCCTCAGCTTTCCAACGGTGATAGTAGTTTGTGCAAATTTTTTACAGTATAACCTCGAAATATGCAAAAGTTTGAGAAACACGTTATATCTTTTTTATCTTCCACTTTTTGAATTTTTTAGATGGTCTAGATCGAAAGATTCAAAAGGTTGAAGATAAAAAGATATAACGTGTTTCTCAAACTTTTGCATATTTCGAAGTTATACTGTAAAAATTTTGCACAAACTACTATCACCGTTGGAAAGCTGAGCCAAAAATATGTATGATTTTATTTTTCAATCATTTTTCTATTGCCGTTTTGAAACCGAAACGACGAGATGAAAATTATGTGTTTTACGATCCGCGCGCCCTCTGCAGTGCCGCTGGGGCAGTTGACGTGTTTCGCCCATTTATTTAAAAAATGAACTGAACGTTTTCCACGAAACACCGAACTGCTATACTTTTCTCGACGCGCATTTCGCCAATTAAGTTGTCATCCACAGATGAAGATTAAAACTAAATTCTAACCTACACACTTGCTCTATTTATACTTAATTTTCCGTCACGGTTCACTGAACCATAACATCTGTCTTTGTTTATCAGGGCAAACAGTGGACTAGTGGGTATTGGATCATTATCCTTATTCGTGCTACTGTTACATTTGATAATTTCTAAATTTTCAAAAGCATCCAAGCTTCTGCTGTTTGTTACATTTCTAATTAATTTTAAATTATTTATGTCTATCCTATTATTGTTGTCAAAAGCATGTTGGGCAACATAAGATTTTTCCGTTCTGCCATATTTGAAATGAGTCATGTGTTCTTTAAATCTAGACAAAATAGATCTCACAGCAGTGCTGGAATTCATATACTGGAATAGCCTTCAGCTGATCGGTTACAACCGTTTGAATGTTTTCTAGGGTCCCAAAATGACATCCCTTGAGGTGATTTTTCAATCTCGGGAACAAAAAAAAGTCACAAGTCAGGCGAATAAGGAGATCGAGGAACCACAGGAATGTTTTTACTGGCTAAAAACTCGTTTACTGAAATGGCTGTGTAACAAGGCGCATTGTCGTGATGCAACATCCAGTTGTTCTTGTTTGCCCAATATAATTTTGATTACAATCTTTACAACTTATTTCGTATATTCCTGACTTTTCGTAAGTTCGACTAAGCGTCTGTAGTTTATTTTTAGACTTGAAACCAAACTGATATTACTTTAATATTGTTAAAAAATCTAGTCCGCGGGTGAATTTAGGTTCGTATGGTAACGAAACAGATTTCGAATTGTCAGTATCTCTACAAAAAGTCGTATAATTGTACAGGGCTCTCTTAAATTTATGCTTCCTTATTAACGTATATATTAAATGGACTGAGTAACCATTATTTCTAGCTATATCCTACTTATTTTCACTATTTCTAATAACTAATATAGTGGAGCATCGATTATCAGAACCTCAGTTATCCGAACGACCGGTTAACCGGTTAACCTCAAAAATCCAACCGCCCCCTCTTCTACTCCACGAGTGGCCTACGCGACCAACGTCACATCGTCAGTGCGGGCGTTGTGCAGTGGTTGTTCTCTTTTCTTTTTGGTACACATTGAAGTGTAAAATAAATTTGTGCCTTGTATTAATGTTTGTTTGTTTGTTTATTTAATTATCTATGCACATACATATTATGTACCTACACCTCAAATAGTTTTTTTTTAAATTATCAGTTATCCGAAATATCAGTTATCCGAACCACCCTGGTTCCCAATTAGTTCGGATAATCGATGCTCCACTGTACATCTAAAAACGGTAGCTGTTCATTGTGTTCCATTTAATATTTAAATTCTATGGTAGGGAAATGGTTCTTTTATTTACCAACAAAATTATCTAAACTAATTGCTTTTCTATCAAATACCGCGAGAATATCGTCCACGCACCTGAATCAGACTCTAGAGAAATACTAAAACAATGTTAATTTATACAAATGTATGAATTCATCCTCACTCATTGGTTCATACATTTGTATGAATCAACATTGTTTTCAGTAGTAGTCTACTGAAACTTCAACTAGTATTTACTAGTAAGCCGAATGTATGCCTTAATGCTTTTATCGTCTAAACCATTTAATTCGAGTAATTCCCCAAGGTAGTCCAAACATTTTTTGATGAGGCAGACATTTTTTGATAGCATATTGCATATTAAGTTTTTTTTTATTACAACTTAGGTTTAATAATAGTCACTCACTAAAATATTATGTGGGTCCCATTTTTCCTTATGAATATACAATAATCTTTAATTCCAACAACCATAACTGCTACCTACTTCCCCTTAATACGATTCTGTTAGGGTCCGCGAATTTCTCAACTCTAGTTATATATTTTTTTATATGTGACTGGTTTGGTAACCAAAATGATTCATTTATTTTTATATATGGCCCTCATCTTGATGTTTTATAAGCAAACATGGATATTTTATCATCTAGTGCTATGTTTTGTAGTATTTTATCATCTAGTGCTATATTTTCTTCTGACATTTTAAATACGCAACATTCAGCAACAAATTATTTTTCTGTGGACCGTGTCCTTATGTTTCGATTACTTGAATAACCTGAAAGATGAAACCGGGCCTCGTCAGAAAAGAGACGTGTTTAGTAAATCGTGTTCCTACGGATTACTGAACTTCTTGTAACACTTTCGCTTCAAAATTCGCGGGATTCGAACATGAATGAAAAGTGTCTACTGTTCGTTCAAAGTGTGTACATAAAAATAAAGTTAGCGCCCTGACAGTACACGAACGTTGAACAGCTCAATGGGTAAAAAAAAGTTAATGCATCAATGGCGGTATGGTGCAATAAAGCTATTTCCGTACGTCGATGGCCTTTCTGCAGTATAATTTACGGTAAAAAAGGTCTCACGACAAAGAGGAATTTCGCTCACTTTCCACGTAGTGTAAAGCGGGGTAAAATTGTAAAATCCTTACACGAACGTAAGTTTATCGAAAGTCTTAACACGCGCCTGTGAAAACTTAGTCAAAAAGATAAACGCCATTTTGTGAATTTAGCGACGACATGTTAAGCGAGTACATCTGCCCCATTTTACCCTACACATTTTAAAGTTTTAGCGTCCCATCTACGTAGCCGCAAGCAAAGTACGCGAACCACACGTCATTATTAATGTATCCAATTTTCGCGTGAGCGATACATACATACATATATACCTGCCTCTTGATTATATTAAAGGCCTCTATATTATCCCTGACTCGCTGAAAAGCCATTCTAAGGCTTTGACTTTCACGTCTCGCCGACGGGTGATGCGTTTCTTTACAATCAGAAATTAAGCCCTCTAATAGGGTAGGGGAGGCTTGAACAGTTTTCCCCTTCCAGTGGCGGCTCGTGTCGAAATGGTGATGCGAATAGTACCGTCAGCAAATTTAAACAGTTGTTTTTTTTTGTACATTTTTCTTGTGAAATTGCCAGAAACCCCCTAACATTGTCCAGGATTGGTTTTCCATTGAATTATAAAATAAATTACCCACTCTATTACTATGGTTAATGTAGTTGGCTAGTCTATATAATAACTGGATAACATACATATAAACAAATCAAACGACTGGTTATTTTAGCAGAATATCGTTTTTTTTTTACTAAAATAACTGCTTATTTTGGTTAGTGTATACAAGGTGTGTAAATGAAGTAATGGGACTAATTCTTTAAATTTTTTTATTCGAATAGAATTACAATTCAGGATTGTCTCCTTCAAAATAACTTCCTTGGGAAGCCACACAGCGCTGGAGACGGTTCTTCCATTCCTCATAGCAGTGCTGGAAGTCATATACGGGATAGCCTTCAGCTGGTCGGTTACAGCCGTTTGAATATTTTCTAGGGTCACAAAATAACATCCCTTGCGGTGATTTTTCAATCTCGGGAACAGAAAACAGTCACAAGTCAGGCGAATAAGGAGACTGAGGAGCCATAGGAATGTCTTACTGGCTAAAAACTCGTTTACAGAAATGGCTGTGTGACAAGGCGCATTGTCATGATGCGACATACAGTTGTTCTTGATGTTTGGACTCACACAAGTTTTTCAAGAACCTCTCTGTATAAGTGTTGATTTACTGTTTGGCCTGGCACAAATTCTTTTTGGAAAATTCCCTGGCTATCAAAAGAGCAAATCAGCATGCATTTGATCTACGACTTGCTCATTCTTACTTTTTTGGCTCTTGGAGGGCTTGAAGTGTGCCATTCCATTCTTTGGCGCTTTGTTTTCGGGTTGTACTCAAACACCCAAGTCTCATCACCAGCAATTACACGTTCCATAAAATGGGGATCATTTTCAATCGATTCCAAAAGGCAAAACACCTTTCTTTTTTGGAACCATTTTTCGCAGATTTTTCTCATCAATCATAGTCAAAACCTGATGAACAGTGGTGTGAACTCTTCCCTGATCATTCTTGTCGTTAACCGACGATCTGAACGTACAAGATCACGGGATCTTTTATAAGACTTTTTCTTTTTTTAAGAATTTTATAGACATTTTCATCGGTTTTTGAAGATGAAGGCATTCCGCTGTGTGGTTCATCTTCAATCGACTCTCTTCTTTCTAAGAATGCCTTAAACCGTCTAAAAACTTGGGCTCTTAAAAAAACACTGCCTCCGTAGGCATGTTGAAGTTTTGCAAAAGTTGCGCTAAAGTGTTAAGCAAAAGTCCAGAGAGATAGTGTACCCAATAACTGTTGCTTTTGTTTAGTTTGTGAACTATCCGTAAGATTTGGATACACCATAAACTTAACATAGCCTAGTAACACAAAATGCTTCATTGATTAATTTATGAATTAACTAATATTTTTGTTGGTTACTTACTAATGTTACACAAAATCATACATTTTATTTAGGGCACCATGCATTAAGTTTATGTGTTATCCAAACCCTGCGGATAGTTCTTCTGATAAAATAACCAGTTGTTTGATTATTTTATATACCATCCAGCTACTTTATAAACCAGCCAAGTAACTACGAGTGAGTCACCAATTTTTAAGTTATTTGCCTATGTGTGAAACTCGATACAAATTGTTTATTTTTTCATGAAAACTGTGTGAAGGATATTAAAAATAACAGTATTAACTATTTCATGTAAAAATGCTTAATAGCTTTGCATATTACTACTTCTTCAAAATTACTACAAAAGGAGGTAGGTAGCTGTGCTCCTGCATATTAATTAGAACATGATAGAGCTTGACGAACCATTGTGACTCTACCGATCTCACTCCTTGGTCAGTACGTTTCGCTACTCCATTCGGGTTGCGCACTGTTTCCTTATTCGTGTGTTTGTATTACCGACCTGGCTTTGTTACTCTGGACTATCATTAACGGAAACAAAATCCAAAATAAAAAATTCGTAACTCGCTGTGGCTGAATAGCAATATATTTTTTACCTATCAAGGCTAATACTTTTTTATTTTTTTTGGAATCTCAATTAGGTGCGCCATCTTTTGAGGATGGTTGCAGAGGCCATTCATTAGATTTTTATTTCAAGGGTAGATAGTCGAAGTTGGGCAATGATGGACGACTCCTTCCTTTTAAAAAACGGATTTATAAATTTTTTAAAAGTATCGTGGGGCGTTTTCAGCTCAATATAGTAAAAAAAAAATGACAATCGGTCTTCATTAACTATATCTATTCGTATAAATATTCGTGGCATAAAAATATTAACTTTTTCCATGGTTACGCATTAGATGTTTTTCACCAATTTTGCAAACACTTCATGCACGTTTTTTGTCACATGACCACTCAGGTCCTGGTTTGTAACCCCCTTTCGGCTTGACACTGTTTTTTGGGACACCCTATAGCATGATTTTAATGGCGATGAAATCGAAACCAAGCAGAAAGTAAACGGAAAAAATTGTAGATTTATTTATCTTCTTTGTGGCGAAATACTGCCTTATCCGTCTACTCTCTACTCGGACAAACTGTCGGCGCCGTTGGCTTCTCTTTAGCGCCATTGTGACGCACAAACACACGCCACAGTGTAAAATGGCGTGTTCAGAGAGATTTCTCATTACACATACTACGACAATATCATATAATTCTGTTATCCCTCCGTCTAGGATGAGGCCCTTTGTGCGCTTCGCAAGTACGTCCTTATGTAAACACTCACTGTTTTTAGAAGGAGCTCGATGATTCGAGGACGAAATATCTCTCGAGTTTCATGATGCCCTTTGAAGAAATTTGCCTCTATCTCCTAATTTACTAGATGAGACAGTATGTCAGCTTTATACTTGTATAACACATAGCTTCTAATAAAAACTTTTTTTGAAATGTGAGCATTTTTAAGAAACTTTTTTGTTGGTATACCTTCTGGTTTCTTACGCTTCACGTCAAGCAAACTCAGTATAGTTTTTTAACGGATCATGTCGTAAAAATGGAAATCAATTACTGAAACTTAAAAAAAAAATTTATTTGCTTTTGATCAGATATACCATTTATTTTACGATCAACGAATAACGCGTCATTGTTCAATGTTCCAGATAGTCAATATATCTTTTTACTGAATTTCAGTAGTATTTCTGCTTCTCTGTATGTTGTCTTACCTTTTAGTACAACTCATTTAGGAGCCCACAATTCATAGTTGATATTAATTTGATAAATACACTTTATCAGATATACTAGTCAACCTGACGCCAGAGCATAAAAAAGCAGGTCTTCTCCTGAAACAAGTTGACCACTATTATGGTCATTCTAAACTAAATGTTTTTGCATATAATAGTTAAGCTAATCTCTTACGTTTTTTTCTTTCCTTTTTTTTACTGGAATCCTAGATATTATCTACTTCTTTTGCTTTGTGCCAATTTTTTAGTATTACTCCCACTTAGTTCGGAAAGCTAATTTCTACTGTTCACAAGCATATTAAGAGCATAAAATCATTTACAACGGACTTTGGCCCTTGGACATATTCCTGTCCATATCGAGCAAGATAATATTCAAACGCACACATATATACGAAGGAATTACTCACAATCAGTCTTTAAAAGATGAGTGACACAAGATATTGAAAATTGATTTCTTCTTTTATCCTGGGAAGAGATTGAAAATACGTCACACCATGCCATGCATCTAACGAATGTTCTAATAGTTGTACAAATCCATCTTGCAGTAATTACAAATCTTGGAAATAACCAATTTAACAACTTTCTTGATGGATTTCCAGTTGTTGCTGATACTCTCTCTTCTTCATTACTCTTCAGTGTATGAGGTATGTAAAATAAGTAATGACACTACTGTTTTTATTTTTTTTTATTCGAATAGAATTACAATTCAATATTGTCTTCTTAAAAATAAATTCCTTATGCAGCCACACAGCGCTGGAGACGGTTCTTCCATTCTTCATAGCAGTGCTGGAACTCATATACTGGAATAGTCTTCAGCGGGTCGGTTACAGCCGTTTGAAAGTTAACTGATGAAGGAGATTTTTCAATTTCAGGAAGAGAAAAAAGTCACAAGGATTCAAGTCAGGCGAATAAGTAGGCTGAGGAGTCACAAAAATGTGCTTACTGTCTAAAAACTCGTTTACTGAAATTGCTGAGTGACAAGGCGCATTGTCCTGATGCAACATCCCGTTGTTCTTGATGTTTGGTCTCACACGCATGACCCTTTTTCAAAAACCTCTCTGTAAAAGTGTTGATTTAGTGTTTGGCCTGGAGGCTCAAACTCTTTTAAGGACAATTCCCTAGCTAACCAAAAGCAAATTAGCATGCATCTGTTCATTCTTACTTTTTTGGGTCTTGGAGAGCTTGAAGTGTGCTATTCCATGCTTTGGCGCTTGGTTTGTCACCAGTAATGACACATTCCATAAAATGGGAATCATTTTCAATCGATTCCAAATCAAGACACCTATCTCTCCTAATGCCCTTACAAGTCCTCTCTCCGTAGTGTTGCCAGATCGGGCGCTAGGCGCTACGTTGCCAGTCTCATTACTTAATTTACACACCTCATACATTCATATCATGTAAGGTAGAATTTCTAACCTCATCAAAATTACATTTCGCTCTCGTCAACTTATATATAAACGTACGTACAAATTACGAATCTGCTACACGTGCTGCAACGGTGACATATCTAATGAAAAATATATAGCGAAAATCCCTCTGAAAACTAATAATATATTTATGACTTAAGTTGAATTTCAAACTAAACTGAAAGGATCTCACAGTGGCGTATGCTGATTAAATAATTTATCATGAACCTCAGAAATTATTACCATCTAGAGAAATTTCAGTGCTCTTAGAAAATATTTCATGAACCTCCTGCTCTATAATTGAATCCCAATTGAATTTGGCAACGAAGTTGTGGTGTGTACTTTATCTAAAGGAAAATAACTCTATTGACTTTAATTATTTGCGAGGTATAAATATCTAAAGGGGATGTTCGTTTTTACACAGTTGAACGTAAAAATTCAATGAATTTGCAAATTTTTATTAAAATACCTTTTAAAATAAATTTGCCATTACACAACAATTATAGATTTTCAATTCAGTCCAAAGATTTAGATCCTATAAAATTAATGTTTAGAATTTCATCTTAAATCTATCAACCCACAACCGTTTTTTTAATGTAAATAAAATATGTACTATATTTAATTAAGCAGTTTTCCCACATTAAGCAGATACATAATATGAGTAATTAATTACGATGATAGGAAAATATGAATAAGGACTTAATTAAGGTCAAAAGTCGAACATTAGGTACTGGCTACTCTACAAATAAAGCAATTCCATACTTTTTACATATCTTACGATATTTCAAACATTACACACCATGTGTCATTTTTTGACATGATTTTTTTGCATATATAACACTAAGATCGTTATATAGGATGTAAAAAACAGGCCTTCAAACATAATCTTGCCAAGTCTATATCGCATATCAGGACGCATTCTGATAAAGCTTTCAATATACGCCCCATTTTTTTTCTTATATAGATGCTTATCAATTTACCGCAGGTAGACGCCTTTTTAACCCTCTTTCCTCCTTGTATCACTTTCGCTTATCCGCGTGTGCAGTGCCTTTTCGGCAGGGCCGTACTGAGGACACTTCCAAAGATTCTCCCTTCAAAGGAAGAATTCCAAAAGATTCTCCCATGTGGTCATAGAATGGGAAAAGCGCAACTCAAAATTCTTGTATTATAGTCTTGGTTTAAGTTTATTATTAACTAACCACACTAGTATCGTCAGAATATACACCCATCGAGTTTTACGATTAATTTGTATAATTTTTGTGCAACTAATAACGCTATGTAGAGGCAAAAATTTACACTAGAGCAATTATTATTTTATGACTATATGTTCGTGTTTCCTTTACACTACTCACACATTTGATTAAACCACGAATTTGCTGTAACAAAAACTACAATGATTTATTTGAGGTTTTTAATAATATTAAGAAATGCTAATGATGATGTGATGAGATAAAACTGCAAAAACTACAGCAAGAAATATTTAACAGTCGATGATCCAGAAAAAAACCCAGCTACTTCGTTTTGAAATTGTGTCCCTCTTCAGTGAAGTGCAACTTGAACAGAATAAGTAGAGGTGAGGGAGAAATGCAGCAGGATGACACTAAATGAAGTGAGAGACAGCAGAACACATTCTATCTGTAGTTTCATTTTCTTTGTTTGGAAGCTTCAGGACAATCGCTTCTTAAACGGTTTTGTAGTGATTTAGTAACAGGAAGTAAAAAAACACTGAGCTAAAACACACAAACTAATATTTGATAACTCAGGACGTAGAAAAGGTAGGATAAACCTGTATATAGAAATAGGCTCTACTGTCAACCTATTAAAATTTACCTTCTATTTTTATTTTATTAATTTAAGCTGGACAGCACTGACGAGGAGTAATTCTCCAAAACAACGACAACTGAAGTGACTGTAAAATCAATCACATTCAAAAAATTCATTGAGCTTAAATGAATTCTTTGGAGCTTACGAAACGAAAGTCCCAAAAAATCAGTTCAATAAGCTCCTAGAGCTTTAATATGATCTATAAGGGATGAAGAATGTGAGTGACCTAATTTGGAAGGCCAATTGTATGGTAAACTTACAAATTTTAAACACGTTTTTCTCAAAACCCTTTCAAAATATTTAAGGGTTTATCCCTTGGATAATGGAAGAAAGTTGCTTTTGAACCTAAATGTCGTTATATACTCGTATATCATTCCTTTCTGTCTCAAGTTTTCCTTTTATTAAAAAAATATGTCTATTTCTTGAGTTTTTGTCGATAGGGTGACTCTCCGGGATGGGGCATCTATCCCAAAGCTATCATCTTCCATCCCACCTCCCAAATGAGGCAACTCTCCCAGACTACCGGGAGAGATGGCCAAACAGTTTATCTGATTTTGTAATAAAAAAGTTTAGATTTGGGTTTTCCAATCAATGTTTGCATGTTGACCATATGTGTTTTACTTTTAAACAATAACGAATGATTTTTACCAAGCTTTTTTGTTAAGTGAGGCAACTCTCCCTGATTTACCTTATACACCATACAATTATTTAAATTGGTTAGAGTGGTTTCCTTTTTTAATTTGAAATAAAAACAACACCACAAATTAATATCGGTTTGGGTTCCAACCCCTTAGTGCGGCCCTGTACTTCCACCGCCCTGGATACCTACTAAGGAAATGATATCCGACTTTATAAAATGCCTAGAAATTTCGATACGCGCCGTGTAAACGTTGGGAACACGGATATATCGCAGCCAGTCAACTTGGAGCTTTATTTATACGTAGAATATAAAACAGATATTTCGAGATTAAATTTTAAATGGGGAAATGTGGGGAGATTCAAGAGCCAATGCGGACCGGATGTGATGGAAACTGCGCCGATTAGAAATAAAATAAACGCATATATTCATTAGTAGAGAAAAACAATCTAGAAACGTGAAGGTATTTAGCTTAATGGGGTAGGGGGTAGAAGAGGTTAAGTATTTAAAGTTAAGTATTATCTTAATATGAATTTTAGTAATTATTAAGTGGACACAGCTCTAAAAAAATTTTTTCCCCCCAATACCCCCCCCACACAGTGATACGACGGTATTAACAAATTGAGAAAAGTATGTATAGATATGTATTGCCAAACCGAACATGAATTTATTTTCATTTGACTGATGGTGTTATTTGTTGTTCCATAGGAGGGGAGAAGGCAATGGGGGTTGTATTTTAACGTGAACTAAGGAAGAATCAAATATGTTATTAAAAAGGCGCTAGTTACTTTCTCATTCTCAAGTCAATAAGGCAGTTTGGTTCACACTAACAAGTTCAGGGACGATTAATTAGTACCTAGAAGGTGACTTGGTTGGGACAAGAAGGACAAATAGTTAAAGAGGGGAAGGAGGAAAAATAAATGGAGGTCAAGGAGGTCAATGGGGATAAGTTTATCAACGAGAATAAAGAATAATAAGGTTTAAGAGGATAATTAGGACAAAAGGAAGTGAAAGTACAAGGTGGATGAAGTATCGAATGACAGGAAGGTGACTTGGTGGAACAGGACAAGTAGTTAAGGAAAGAAGAGAGGACAAATGGATGTTAGGAAGATCAGTGAGGACGAGAATCTCGTGGATAGACAAGGGCAAGGAGGGTAATGAGGTTAATGATGACAACTAAGATAAGGAGGGTAGAAAGAAGATAAAAGGAGGACAAAGGGAAAACAACAGGAGTACAAATGGAGGACAATAGGAGATTAGGAAAGGACGAGGACAGTAAAAGGTGAGCATGAAGAACGTTCTTTTTTAAAGAAGGGATAGTATTTGAAAATAATATCCAAAGATTATTAAAATATTTAGCCCAAACATTAAAAAAATAATTTGCCAAATGTGAAAGATAAAGAGTATAAAACGCAACATTAACATTCCAAACAAGCAATGTTTTAAGCATTTAGGTATTAGGCATTTTTTTTTAATTGTACTCTTTTATTACTTCCACATCCACATGGTATATCCTAATAACCTAATATCACACTTTTAAGAATATAACGTAATGTTTTTAGGGAGTTATTCTAATTCAGTGTAGAACAATTGGATGTGATTTAGTGAAGTAGTGATTTCTTAGGCAGCGTTTTTTCTTTTTTTGTTAAAAAAATACGTAATCGATATTTATTATAAATAGTTAGTAGCGTAGCAAATCTACCGAAATAAAGTTTTTCTCGAATGTCGAAATGTTCAATGTGTCTGGATAGTTCTGCTGACATTAAGAAGTGGCAAAAAACAAATGTTCTAATGGAGCGTTCAGATTTGACACACTTACATAATATGTATGTAACATAGGGTGATTTTTTTTTCAGCAATTTTTTATTTTTTTCAGTAGGTTCACATATTCAACCTACTTTTTTTGAATATGTCGAAAAAAATGCCCATTGCAGCGAAAATGTAACGTACTGGTGAGTTGGTACGGGTCGCTGTTGATTTTTACCCAAAATTCTCGTTTTTTTATTTTTCAACAAATTTTTCACTTACATTTTTTTGATAAAATTAATAATTTCGGAGATAACAGCAAAAAAAAACGAGAACTATGGTTAAAAATTAACTTCAGCGACCCGTACCAACTCACCAGTACAAGTTACATTTTCGCTGCAATGGGCACTTTTGTAGAGTGTTTTATTCTGAGTAAATCGAGACCAAGACCAATGTAATAGCATAAAAAGCGACTGAGTTATAGAAATTAAAAAAAAATGATTGTATTTTAAATGGAAAATCTTCACGCTTTGGGAAAGTACTTAAAATTAATATTAAGGGCTTTAACTTTCAGAAATTTTTTTTTCGACATATTCAACCAAATTTCAAGTTGGGACTGAAAAAAATAAAAAATAGTTGAAAAAAAAATCACCCTAATGTAACATTTGGAAAAAACAAACTTTCTTTAGGAAAGTTTTCGAAATGGCAACAAATAGGCAGTTTTGAGTGATTTTTTTTTTTTGGAAAAATGATTGATGTGCCGAAATTCACGTTACACTGTTCGAGAAAGTCATTTTTTATAAATTTTAAGGCACAAGTTAACCCCAAAGTTTAATTAAAAAAAAAAGTCGTTAATAAAAATGTTTCCCATGTGACGCTCACTTTATGAAGGACACTGTATAATGAGCCTTTCTATTTGTATGGCTCCATGGAGCTACTCTTAACCACTTACCTACAATACAGATAAATAAAACAACATTTTCTTGTTTATTTTTTTACATTCTTAGCAAGATAAGCAATTCTATGAACCATTTCCTTAAATCGGCAGAAGTAAAGGAAATTGTTTGGGAGTTCAAGTTACTGCTTACTCGGTCAGATTACGTTCGGAATCAAGTCACGGATATACCATTGTCTTTGCTATGAACACTAATGTCGGAAAATCGCAGTTCAAAAGAATTGCCAAACCTGTCGTTTAATGAAGATATATTCTTATTGAACTTATTTTCCGCTTCCTCGGGGGATGAAGCCAAAACTTTAAATCAGTTGAAACTGAGCCCGAAGTACGTATTGTTTAGCGTTTGTCGCAATAATAAAGAAAATAAATTAGACCGTCAAACGCAGCTATAATTTATTGCCTTCACGATTGAACTTATTGTTATTGCCTTAACTGAATAACAAAAACAAGAGCAACATATAGTGTTCAGTAAATTACGAGAATTTCTATCCTGCCAAAGCTGATTTGAAAACAAAGTAGTCTTTTTTATGCCTAATAGTCCAGTAGGCAGGGAGCTAAGTTCATCAAAAAGTGTTCATGAAACACATAGGGCTAGTTTTGACGGTTTCCTATGTATTTTTTTCCGTAGAACACAATGTGTGAGCTGAAACCATCCGCTAATTTTTTAAATTAACAATTTGTGAAAAAAAAACGGTTTTTTTCACATTTTCGCTTATATCTCCGTTCCTTGGCATATTTTATACAGCATATGCAATTATGCATATAAGAAGTTCTATCCTATTGAATTTCCAAAATTTTCCAATCATTCGTATAGTGTGGTTATAAAAACAAAATAAATAAATATAACAACATTATTAAAATATTTAAACACATGTACCTGCAGGTAACATTTTAATCTTTACTTCCAACAAAAGAAAATTTTTTAATAACTTTTTAAAAATATTTTCAATTTTTTTTCATGTACATCGAATAATTTTTATGGTATTTAGTCTACCATACTACCATTTTACATTTTTTACATACATTCATATTATATTGTAGGTAGAGAAAAAGATCAATCTTTGGTATGACCTAGACCAGTATTGTAAAAAACACTAATTGAGGTAATGTCTTAGCTATAATATTTTTATTGCTGTAACTGTTTACAATTTTCTTAAAAAATGTTTTATACAATTGTAGCCTTGATAAAGTCTAAGTAAATTGGACGAAACGTCGGCAGAAAATTAGTAGATCGTTATTTGTCCAACATCCCAAAAAAATCCTTTGTCAATCGACATTTTAATGCATGTATAGCTAATTTGGAACATATTGTGCTCTAAATAGGTTTTTACTCGTTGTTTATCGAAGACAATCAGAATTGTGGATTTGGGTCACGTCAATGCTGTGTCCTGTTTACAGGAATACGTAAAAACAAATAATTGAAACGAACCGCCCTTATGGAAACAAACTACGTCTGCTTCCTCTGCGCCGAGGCCATTATCCATTTGACATGTGAAAAAATGCCCCTGCCCGAAATCTCCCCGCTTTATGCGAAACGTCGTTACATTAGTACATGTCATAAATACGTTCCGTTATTTCCTCCGGCAGTAAATATTTTACGATACACGACGTTTAATGTACGGTCGCAGATACAGCAAAAAGGAGGACATTTGCATTACTGCCGGCATCCGTCTGTCGGATGCCGGGAAAGACAGAAGGAGCGGCGGATTCGGCGGGAAAATAATGAGCAGGATTCGCCTCGAACCAGCGTAGCCTTCCATAATATATCTATCTACCTTTCCGTTATCGATGATGAAACGCTAGCAATAAAACAACAGCTTGACTCCTGGTGAATTAAGTCAGAAATACAGGTATGGATTATATTAAATGTCGAATATTGTTACTCATAAAGACATGATAAATTTTGTGCAGAACTAACAGTACAGGGTGGAGTTAGGGAAGAAATCAGTGTTGTGCAGCGGAGATAGATAACACAGCCACACAAAAAAAGTTTCTGACCTGGAGGTCCCACTATGTATACTATATGTTTTTGGGGACGAATCCGGGGCCAGTTTCATCCCAGCACGTCTGGGTTCGGCCATAACCTCAAAAAACACCTTCAAATTTGCTATATCCGTTAAAACCACAAAACCTATGGCTCCGAAACCTCATAATCCTATAATACAATAACCAACTGACCCCACAACCTAATAACTCCATAACCCCATAGCCACATAACCACATAACCCCATAATCACATAACCCCATAACCCTAAAACCCGGTAAAAAAAAAGTTTCTGACGTGGGGGTCTGACTATGTGTACTGTATGTTTTTGGGGTCGCTGAATCTGCATCCGGGATCAGTTTTATCCCAGCACGTTAGAGTTAGGCCATAACCTCCAAAAACACTTTGAAATTCACCATATCCGTAAAACAACAAACCCTATGGCTCTTAATCCTCATATCATAATACTATAATACAATAACTCAATAACCCCACAGCCACATAACCCCACAGCCACATAACCCCACAGCCACATAACCCCACAACCACATAACCACATAGCCACATAACTACATAACACTATAACTCGATGCTGTAATCATGTAACGCAATCTCTCACAATGAATCTGATTTTACAGTTCTCAAGCAAATATACACCATAAAAAATTTATAAATAAGTAAATCTGTAAATAAATTAATGAATCTCTGAATAAATAAGTAAATCTGTTAATGAATGCCTTCATTCATTATGGGGTCATGTGATTATGGGGTTATGTGGCTATGGGGTTATGGAGTTATTAGGTTGTGGAGTCAGTTGGTTATTGTATTATTGGATTATGATGTTTCGAAGCCATAGTGTTTGTGGTTTTAACGGATATAGCAAATTTGAGGGTGGTTTTTGATGTTATGGCCGAACCTGACGTGATGAAAGACGTGCTGGGATGAAACTGACCCCGGATTCGGATTCAGTGACCCCAAAAAAATGTAGTACACATAGTGAGACCCCCAAGTCAGAAACTTTTTTTTTGTGTGGCTGTGTAATTAGGCCTCGAGTACATGCCTGATACTTTTAGTCCCAGTTAAGGCATACGAGGGGGTACCCAAAAAATAACCCGAATTATTTTTTAAAAAGTTATATATTGTATATATTTTCAAATTTTTTACAAAACAACCTTATCCCCGTCAAAATACTCTCCATCTTATACATTTGTCCTACCGGTGCTTCCACTGTTCGAAATGTTTTTTGTAGTCATTTTTAGACATCTTTAGACTATTTTTTTGTAGTCATGGCTGACAGCTCCTCCCTGGTTTTTTTCTTGACCTCTTCAATATTGTCAAATCGGTGTCCTTTCATGCCCCTTTTCATGCGTGGAAATAAGAAAAAGTCGCACGGAGCCATGTCAGGCGAGTAAGGTGCGTGGGGCAGCGGAACCATGCCATTTTTAGTCAAAAACTGGCGAATAGAGATAGCTATGTGTGCAGGTGCATTGTCGTTGTGAAAGAACCAGTCTCCTGTCTGCCACAAATCGGGTCTTTTCGAACCCACTAATCTCTGACAGTTGATCAATTGTCTGTCGACAGTCTGAGAGCACAAGCTCTCGAATTTTCGTCGTTTCGGGCAGTTGATGGACGCCCAGAACGAGATTTCTCATTAATCGACTTGTCGCCATTTTTAAACCGAGCAAACCACTTGTACACTTGAGTTTTTCCCATAGCGTCATCTTCGTAAGCTGTTTTTAACATTAAAACAGTTTCAGTAGCATTTTTACCGAGTAGAAAACAAAATTTCACAGCTGCACGTTGTTCACTTAAACTTGTCATCATAAAAAACGAAACAAGAACAAAACAGCGCTATCAAAAACAATCACTGCAGATGAACAGAACAAGCCAGGTCGACAACAGTTCAGTGCCGCCTGGGCACTGAACTGGCAAAACTACACAAAGTAACGACTGTGCCATTATTGCAGAAATACACACAAAATCAGGTAATAGGTAAATACAGTACACGAATTCACGAGTGACTAACTCGCGACTTTTTTTTTTTTTTTTTTTTTTTCGGAATAGCTCGCCGTCTTACGAAGAAAGTGTATTACGGCGACCCGGTTCCCGCGAAGACTTCGTTCGGGATAACATTCTACTCACGGACAGTGGTGTGGGTATACAGGGGCAATAAATAAGCTTTAAAATAACGTTTTTTAATTTAATTATCATAGAGTTGTATGTGCCGGCTCTGCGTGACAGCCTACTTTCCCGGACCTTACTAATGACAACTTATAGAATAGAGTGTTATATGGTTAATCTCTTCTACCATCTTCCTAGAAGAAAAATTGACCCTTCTGTTTAATCTTTTGTAACTGCTGTGGTTTATAATTTTCATTACCGAAAAAAAATGGAATATTCAATTTTACTATAGGTATCCTATTTTAATATAGGTATATTTTTTTGAAAAATGTTTGATATGAAAAATGATTTATATTTATTATTTTCCAAAAGTGGTAATCTATTCGAGAATAGATTTACTCCGACTAATTCCAAAACAAATCTAGAAAACCGCATCTCACGCCCTGAAACCTTCACGGACGAAAATCCGCATCCAATTTGTCGGGAGTTTAGCATATATTTTCCAGGCACAATAGGCGGGCCAGCCCCCTCTCCACGTTGCGTTGGGCAGTTGTTTATATGGCATCCACTTCCAAACAACGTGATAACGTGTGAAGCCGTAATAAATTCCGAGTACGAGTACATTTTCACGACAGAATATAACTCATTACAACTTTCTTTCATAAGCAACACAAGCGTACGCGTTGATTATTTTCCCGCTTATTATTCAAGATAAGGGGTGGAAGTTAATCTTTGCGTGTTTCTTTTGCATAATAAACGATTTTACACTCACACGTCAGGTTCAATTAGTGGGGTGTCAGTCCAGAGGTATTTAATTAGCCTTTATTTTTATGGGGAAGGATTTCTTTGTTATTTCGTATACGCGTATACGTGGTTACACGAGACATTTATTATGAGCTCTCCTTAAAGTTAAAAAAACCGCTGCCTAATAATCAGTACTTCCATATCTGTACCTCAGAGCTGAACTATGTTAAGTGACATAATTCTTATTTAGAGAAAAACGTTTTTAAAGTTTTTTTTAAGCATTTTTTTTATATTGCAGGAATAATGTTTGTTGTACACTCATAGTATTTGAAATTAAAGTTTTTCATTAAAGTTCCCGATATATTATTCGGTTATTACGCAAATAAAAATAAATATTTAGTTCTATTGTAAAGCGACTTAACACAGTTTACCTTGCACAAAAAAACTGAAAATTTGGACATGATATATATTAATTCCAGTTATGAAGTGCTGTCAGAAAAGGTAAATAAAATTAAGTCACATTATGTTTATGGATATTTATTATTTATAACAATAATAAACAAAATAAACAAAAATATTCTGGTTAAAAATCATTTTCGGTTTCTGCATCACCGTGGGGCAGATTATTATAGAAGTTATGAAATACTGAGGGAATATAAGGCAACAGTTTTTGAAGCTCACACTTTTTTGTTGAAATTCTTTTTTACTTTCTAAATTTTAGGCAATTCTTCAGGCAGACACATATTGTGTTCTCTTGAATTTCTCGCTACAGCAACAGTCTGGAAGTCATCGTTGAAATTTGTTTTGAAAAAGAGAATTCTCGGATTATCTCTTCTTACTTGGAAATAAACGCATTGAGAAATTAGGAAGTGTGTCCCATCACTTGATTTTTTTTCGCATAACAAAAGGTGCGTCGAATCTTTCAAAAAGACTTTTGAAATAAAAAAATCCCTCCCCGTAAAAATTTGAAATAAAAAAAATCCATCCCCGTAACATTAAAGGGTTTTTTTGAGAGAACATAATCCCGCTCAATAACTGAGCCATCCGCTTCCAAGTGAGTATGCCCTTTGGTCAAAAATTTATTACTTGTGGACTTCAGATTTGATTTCTTTTCCAACATAATAGTGTTGGATCCAACGTAAAAGAGCTGTTGTGCTCATTTTTACAGTTTTTGTTCAAGAACGTGATTATTTAATGTTTTTATCGAACCCACAACACAAACTTAAATTATAACTTGCAAGCAACCTATACAAAACATTGAAATAGAGGATTGCCCTGGAAAAAACGCAGTTTAATAGGACTCCATTGAGGAAAGTTAGGTTATTTGGGCTTAACATATTAAAGTGGCGCAATCTCCTGGAGGCAAACAATATTACTTGACATTGTGGCTTGATGTCACTTGACTTACAGTGGCTCTAAGGAGTTAGCGGACTTAACATTATTTAAAAAGGTCTAACTTTTTCATTTATTATCACAGAGTTTTGATTTTACTAACAAATTAAAAATTATATTTTTGTTATGGAATTACGGATAATTAACTGAAATATTGCATATTTGGACTTAACATAGTTTGGCTCTGAGGTACAGATACTTATATTTTTAAAAGTGTGAGATTTCTATTCCAATCTAGTTCAGATTATTTTAGTACATACTTAAAACTCTTTCGTTGATGCACGTTTCAAATCTATGAAAATTTTTGATTCTATGAAAATATTCATGTGTTCGCAGAGGACTTAAACTCGCTCTTTTAAGTAGCATCATAGAAATAAATCTAGAGATGTAAGATCAGGAAATCAAGCTAGCTAATATACTATATCTCTACGTCCTATTAAATGACCACCATAATTTCAATTAGGGATGTGTTGGTGCATAATGAGCAGGGCATCCTACTGGAACATGATCTGCCTTTCATCTTACGTCGACAATAACAATAACCGTTTGGACACCTTCTATGATGAAGGTTCTGGGACCGTTTTTGCCCAATTCCCCAAAGTAATAAAATAAAAGTCCTAATTTTCAATACTATGACTAGGGTCCAGAAAGTGTGCCACAACGCATGGTTAACTGCATTTAAGTAACCACAGCTCCCGCATGAGACCGACGTTCTACTCGTCACACTACTAGTCCCTGCAAACGTTAACAGGTACGGTCAGAGGCGCACGTATGCACAGGCAAAAAATACACGCTTATATAATTGAATCGCTGAGTACAGAAAGGGCATGAGTCTACAATTTATCGATATTCATTTGTTTACAGGAATGGAAGGAAATAGACTGAACACGCATTGTGTGGTAAAAGGTCATGAGTCTGGCGCCTAGAACCGTGTTTACTCAGCGAGGTATAATAGTGCTGAGAGCAGAAAGGGCATGAGTCTTCCGACTAATGACCTTTCTGCACCCAACAGCCTGCCCTGTGAAATTATGGGATCATGCCCTTTCTGCACTAAGAGATTCAATTTAAAAGGCGGTTAAAAATACGGTTTATACTTTAATTATCATGGAGTTGCATACTGTTGTCGCACACATTTCCGGACCCCAATTATGATAAACCAGTTGGTCTCAGTAAACTTTGACAAAGACCTTTCATTCTCGAAAGAAAAAAAAAACGTTTGAAAGTCCAAATTCCATTTGTAAAATGGTATAGAAATAATTACTACACTGAAATCATTATTTGCATTACTATACAACAATGTACGATGAAATTTCTGTTTTATTCATTTCTGTTTAATCTATATTCCATTTTGAAGGTAACGAAATCACCGCGGCTGTGACTCTAAAACACTAAATAACGAACCTTAACTGCTTTCGCCCACTTCGCTGGAATATAAATATTAATATATTTTTAAAACAATATTTTACTTTGACGCTGTACGCCAATTATACTTGTAAATGTCCTAGCCGCTCTTCTAGATGTAAATCAGGATATAAAACACACAAGCACCGAAAAAAAAAAAATAATAAAGGTTCGTCAAGAACTTTATGATTATAAATTATAATGTTCGAAGGTTTGATGTTTTTAGGCACGGCTGAAATTTGGAAACAATGCTGAAAACAAGACGTTCTACTGGGGTACTAAGAAATAATCTATTTATAAATTTTATACTTCGCTCTTATTACTGAAATATTTTTATGTAAAGTCTGTAGAATGATTTCCCAATAGACTAAGCGGTATATGTTTTGTAATGCAATAGTGTGGACTTTTTCCATATGTGCCCTAAATGTTATTGGAATTCCTCTGGAATATCGTGAGAAATATATACATATTTTCGATATGCCAGTTAAAAATGTGGAAATTTTTTTATTAACAAAATGTAAAATATCCTTCGTTTTTATTATTCATTTTAAATAAAAGTTGAAGATACAAAAAAGTTTTGATACTATAAATATTTTAAGTATGTTTTTTTTTTAAATTTGATTATGTTTTTGGAGTTTTGGTACAATAATTTTGCAATAAGCTGTCTGCTGCTTCTTGGAGATGAAATAATGTTCACATGCATTTTTTAAACAACGAACAGATATTTTAATATACAATTTAATATACTTAACATTTAATAGTCCATTAGTTCGCAAATATTTTTTTTTTATCATTATACAACGTGTACGATCTGCAAAATGTAAACGTTTTTAGAACGAAGTGTACAACTTAAAACTTTTAATTCCTTGTTAAGAAAAATGTCACTGGTCTTTGTGAATTTTCATCACAGCGAAGAATAAATATTTCGCCGCATGTATTTTCTATTTTCTAGGTTTTAAATCGAACAAAACGAAATAATTCCCTAGTAGGACGTTATTAACACGAGCAAAGCGAAAAGCATGTTGCTACGAAGGCTTTTGGAGTATACCTCCAAAAGTACGCTATCTGATGGTTCAACAAACTAATTATTTTGCCATTGTTTATTCAAACATCCTCTTGAATGTTATTGTGTTTTGCAAGTTTTCCGTTTATATTTGTGTTGTATTCATTAAAAATTATAATATTAGCGTTATTTTGTGAGTATTATACACACACCTCCAAAATTCTTGCCCCCCCCCCCCATATGTTTTCAGCGTATATGGCACCTGTCACTTATATGGCACTTATTTGAAATTGGAGAAGCCGAATCCCAAATCTCCGTATACCTTTTCTGCAAACTAAATTAAAAATATTATATAAATCTCTGCACTAAAGTCGTTCCTCATTTCTTTTCGCGGCTAATAGTGTCCTACATTAAATGGTAACTTAAAAAGTTACTGTTTTAACTTAAATATGTTATTCATTTGAAGTATCGAGCCATCCAAAAAAAAGTCATCAAAGTTGGCGAAGGAAAGAAATATGTATTCTATTTTATTTTAAATTTATAACCTTATTTAATTGTCAAAACTGTCACATTATATGAGAGCCATTATGTATTTTACAATTGTGACAGTCGCTTGTCAAAAGTTTGACATGACCGAAAAGCTTCGACATGACTGCTATTTTTATCTCTCTCGTTCATAACCAGATTTGATGATGTTTTTTAGATATATCTTTGTTACATCGAACAATAGTATATTGTGCAACAAGTGCAGAAAATGGCTAATTTCTCACGAGTTTGAAAAAGTGGCGCAATTCAAACGAGTGAGATATTGCATTATTGCACATGTTGCACACTATACTTTTTCTACGACTGCACATTTTTTTATAAAAATACAGAAAGAAATTTACTACAAGCATTTATTTTTATATAACTATATTTAAAAAAACGATGATACATTATTTATTTGAAATAAATTGAATACATTATTTATTTTTAAAATTTTGCTTTTAAATATATTTGATTTAAAGCTCTTTATTTTACTTATAAATTACTTTAAAATAATTACTTTAAAACAGAAGCGCTACATAACTTTGTAACATATTACGTACAATACATAACTTTGTAGTTGTGTAAAGTGTGAGAAAAATGCTATTTTTCATAGAAATCGTAGAAAAAATAGATTACATGAATAAAATTACATTTTATTCAGCAACTGACTAAATTATTTTAAAAATCCGATAAGAATATGCTCCGCCTTCTTTAAATGTGCCGTATTAAAGAAAAGTCCCTAAAGTTTTCCCAAAACTCCTAAACGGGCATTAGGGCTTTTATTATTTTCCATTAATCGGCTATTAATTCCGTAATACAGAATAATAAATTTCCTTTTCGAGTTTGTTTCGTTAAACTGCACGAAAAGTTTCTTTTTTTTCGCTCTACCGTACATTATTAAGCGAAAAACATTCCGAGGGTTCTTGGAAAACTCAGTTCTTGGAAGAGGGCCGGGATCCTTCTTCGTCGCGCGCGTTTCCTCTCGGTTACGGAGTGAAGTTGGGAAATTTTCAGGAAACTTTCCATTTGTTGCCCCGGCAAGTTATCGAGTAACTTTCGGGACAGTGTAACTTATTTTTCGTTGCGTAATGGTCGTTGGTTGGAGTTGGAGTTATTTTATATCGGATGATTTTCATTTTGGCCTTGGAATTCATCCATTTACTATGAGTGGGTGTGGATAAGATGGCGTTCCTAGAGGGATAGCTGGTATTCGGAGGGTGGATTATACTTCAGCTGCTCGTGAGTGCTTGTGAAAAAAAAACAGCACATGATGTTTCTTCTCGTTCTTCTTTTCACGGAATCGAAAACAAAGGTGAACACCTGCGGGAGCAGTTGATCTCCTGAAATTAATTTCCGCAGGGAGTTTTGAACCCCGAGTTTTTAATGTGCGACCAAAAAAAAGAAGTCTCACGGCACGAGATCGCAGGATTTAGGAACTGGCATATTACGACTAATGATTTGATCTTCGAAAAATTCTTCTAAAAAATTTTGATTATCAAGAGTTATGTGAATTGGTGCGCCTTCTTGATAGAAGTAGTCTTGTCGCATCTCTTCATCGTCTAATGCGTTTATAAAATTTTCTAAAATTTCATTACAGTATCGGGCCGAATTGAGTCCTTTCAAAAAATATCGATCCAATTAACCTTCTTTTCGATATAGCCGCCCACACGCTAACTTTAGAGCTCCAACTGCCTTCCTTTCTATTGACACTTCCTGTGTCTATAAACAAAGCAACAGATTTGGTCAAAACTGGACTATCCGTGACTATATGTGAAAATTATGTTTGAAAATACTGAAAGACACCACTCCATATGACTTTCGTTATTGAAAGCAGTGCTGGAAGTTCGCTTCTGTCAGGTTCAGAACCTCCGTCGCTTTTGCTTTAACCGCTTCCACACTTTCATCACAAGTAATCACCGTGTCTAACAAGCCTAGATCAGTACCGCTGTTGTTTAGAATGTCAGCGCAAATGTTCATTCTTGATTCCTTTTGCTTGGGAGTGAGGAGTTTTGGCACCATTTTTGCGCAAACTTTGCGCATGTTGAACGATTCACGAAAAATCTGGCTAACACATTTTTTGTTCTTTCATGTTCATTCTTGTTATTTCAGCAAGACCTCGGATGCTTAGACGACGATCTTCGCGGAGCTTCAATGTTTTCGTCCGTTTTTGAAGTTGAGGGCCGTCCGGAGCGGATGGTCTTTTCACGTCCCTCTTTAAACCGTTTAAACCATTCAAACACTTGTGTACAGGATAAACATAAATTCCCGTACACTTATTTTAACATTGCATAAGCTTCTGTAAAAATTTTCTCCAGTTTAACAAGAAACTTGAGATTAACCCGTTGCTCCATCTGAACACTTAACATTTTTTTCGGCATGTCACTAATGCGTAGACTAAATCAAACGACTGCTACAGTCAAACTGAGCGACCCATTGGCTTGTCCAGCGAGCTCAGGGTGGGGAAAGTATCACCAGACACAGTTCTGTTCAAACTTGTCGCGACACGCTCGCAGCGTGCTGGAAGCAGCATCAGTTCGGTTATTTAATAGCCGCACCTCGTAAGTCCTGTTTTACATTTCTAATAAGATAAAATAAGATAAAAGAAGAGTGAGTTAGAGGGGATGTCCGAAAAGTGAAAATGTTTAGTTTCACTCTGTATCTCAAAAACTAAAAGGGCTATGAAAATTTTATTGTTATTATGTTAATATTGTTTTTATTGTTGTTATGTATAATTATGTTTACTGCATCTTTCGTTTTACAAAAATTAGGAAAGGAATGTGCTAATCGCAACTTTCTATATTTAAAGACAACTTAGTTATCACGCAAAAAGTGATAATAAAGTATAACCCACCCTCCGAATACCAGCTGAATACCATATAACATCATAAAACAATACAAAAAATGTGCAAAAAATATTTACTTGGTATAAAATATTTTTTATATATTCCGATCGCCGAATTCATATTTCCGAACTGAAAATGGTTTTTGACGTTTTTATAAAACGTGCGACAAAAAAGTATCGCTGGCTCCTGGACTATAACAGTCTTCAGATAGAAGTACCGCATTTTCTCTCATAACCGTCGCGGTCCGCTTAAACTTTCCAGCAACAGTTTAACTTATTAATTAGCCCGCGGCACTTCAGAAAACCTACGGTGGATTCAACAAAGTGCATTGTTAAGTTAGACGTTCCACAATTTACGTTTCGCCGAAGTGTATTGAGTGGAAAGTGCGCGTATAAAACGTAGTTGCAAGTCAGTTAACGACTGGCGTATTTTCATGAAACTTTCCATTTGTTGATTATATGCATTGCGACCTGCTATTACACAACAAATACATTGAAAAGTTAGAGTTAGCTCGGAAGTCTTAAGAAATCTACAATTTTCAGTTTTAAAAATGTTCGTGGGCGCGTATATATGGAGACCGTCTACGAGAAAACAACGCGACATGCGACAGATTGACAGTTCGGCGACTTGGTCTTAAAGCAGCTGAGTATGAGAGCATGGCTGGCCCGCAAAAGATGGTAAACAAATATAGAGAAGACAAATAATTATTACTTGTAAAATAAAAATGGGTGGGGTATTTATTAGGTACCACAGTGCAACCTCTTTAATCGAACGCCTCCTTGCCAAATCCTATTCAGATTATCCAATCGTTCGAATTTATGAATATACAATAAAAGCAGTATTTTGGCGGATTATGAATTGTTTTTGCAGAAAATATTATTTTAGCGGATTTTTTTTAATCAAAGAATACTATAACAATGTAACATTAAAATTCAGGATAAATTTGTTGGATTAATGATAATGTTGAACGTTTCCAAAATAGGTATGTAGGTATGTTTTTGTTATTATTATGTTTATTATGATGCACGTAAATTTGTTTTTATTTTGTTAATTGTAACACTTGTCCAACTCGGGTTAGTTTTAGTGTGAAAATTAGACACGCACTTTTAAAACACAATTGTTGATGGACACTGACTTGGGTCCTTGTGACTTTTTTCTCTTCCCGAGATTGAAAAATCACCTCAAAGGACGTAACCGACCAGCTGAAGGCTATTTCAGTATATGAGATCCAGCTACGAGGAATGAAAGAACCGTATCCAGCACTGTGTGACTTCCCAAGGAAGTTATTTTGAAGGAGACATTACTGAATTGTAATTCTATTCGAATAAAAAAAATAAAAAACCAGTCTCATTAATTAATTTACACACCTCGTAAATCAAATAAAATCATTCCAATTTATTATGTGAGAATAATACGAGTATAATTTTATTCCAATTTCGCTGTAGACTTAAACTACAATTCGGCAGATTAACAGTTATAGTTTTAGGCAAATTATTTTTTCTGACTGTTAAAAAAAACGGTACCAGCGGGAAACTATTTGCTTCCCGCTAAAAAAAAAAAAAAAAAAAAACGTAAACAACTGGTTAATGTTCGTTTCAAAAAGTGCCTCAGAACAGGACCTTGAGGAACTACTTCATTTTACTACCCCAAAGTAAATTAAATTTAGTGGCCTATTGTTTCATTAAATCTAATTTTAAACTCATCGATTTCTGTTTTGTGTATAAGACTGTATCGTTGATACAATTTAGATTAATAATAGTTTTAAGTGTGATTTCTTTCATGTTTGGAATAACATCACAGTTTAATAAATGAACCAACGAGTATAATAAAAGAAAAGCAGACGACAATTTCAGTTACGATATAATAACCCAATACTATAATAACTCTATTATATATGCCGTCTACATATGCACATATGTATGTGCATTCATATTGAATATATGTGTGGGCTGTAATATCATAACTGAAATACATAAATTTCAGCGATCTATTTAGAAAATATTATATAACAACAAAAAATGAAAGAAGATATAGCGCACAGTGTTACTTTATCCAAGATGATTTTGTACAAGTAATATGCTTAAATGTAAACAAAACTTAATGCCTCAGTAGTCGTAATAACTCAGCACTATCTCTAAATATTCATCGTGAAACAATATACATATGAATGTATGTAAGTATATCTATGTTCAGTACATACAGTAACAGATAATGATAGAACTTCTAAATTAAATTTGACTTATACGAATGGAACGATAAAGTTACTTTATTCTATTGCGGACATTTCGCATACTCAATAAAAACTTTAGGTAGAGTTTAAACGAAATACTTGTCAGTTTATAAATTCAATTCTAATTTTATTGGTCAAAAGTTTACATACAGTAGATGAATAAAGAAACGGCGGAGATTGAAACGAATCGTTTTTTTGCTATTTCACTTGAAATAACAAATCCATTAATATTTTCGTGAAAAAGATTTTTTTCTTAAATATTTTTTATAATACAGTGTGTTGTAAAAATCACTACAAAAACTTCATTCAAGTATAGTAATAGTAGTATCCATATATAATCAGTTGCGTCCATAAAATATTGTAATAAAAGTTGACAAAGTAATTGTTTTTGACATGCTTTATTTTTTTATGACTTTATTTGTCTAATATCACCAAAAACAATTCCTTTGTCCTTATTCAAGTATTTTTCAGATCAAAATAAGACTTTTTTCCTTTAAACGTGGTATCCTAAAATGCACCCCTCTGAGCTGCAACTTTCGTAAGTTGTGCGAAAAAAATTAAGTTTGTTTTGAATTTTGTCTATAGTTACTGAAAATTTCCAATCCCCTGCTTATTTCTGTGTTCTTTCCCTGTTTCAAGGCGCTCTATTCATTTTTGGCCTCAGAAATGGCGTAAACCTAATTTAGGGGTGGGTTTAAGGAGAGAGTATCTAGTTAAAAGGATCTAGTTAAAAAACAGTTTAATTTCTTTAAAAGGCCGGACGTCTCGGGACTTTTTTTATAAATTTTTAGTTTTTATAAATCTTTCTGAAGAAGCTAACAGCAATGGAACGTTAAGGAAAAATCAATGACCACGGCATAGCTCGGAAGAACTATCTACAATTGATAAGGGTCGCAAAAACTTGCGTATTAAGAAAGTACCATTAGAACAGTTTATTTTATTTAACAGTTAGTAATTATATGAAGCTGTGGCATAATTGAATCCAAACACTCTGAGGACACAGTGCACCAAAAGTAGCTTTTCTCCTGATCATACCTAGATACGTAGATACGTAGTAGACAAAACCTGAAATTGTGTCTAGAGTTCGTTGTACGCAATTCGCAGGCAAAGCGTGTCTGAGGGTTCTATAATTAAAAATAATATAACCGAAAGACGGCTCTGCCAACAGAACAACTTTTTTACTTTTCCTTCACGGGCTTCCTTTTTTACTGAGCGAAAGGATGTGCACACTAATTTACAGCTTCATAATTAAACTATGCATCCGTGTTTGAAAAATGTACTCGATCAAACTTTAATTAATCTAGAGCGGAGCAGTTATTTCTGAAACGAGGAAGCTGACTTTTTTGTAATACTACGGCAATGTAAAACGAGCTTTCGATTTTTAGATACACAGTTATTTTTAACAAGGTTTCCGAGCGACATCCATTTAACTATCCCTTGGTGCTTTTGTAATTTTAATGAACTTTACAAATAGGGTGATCCAACGAAAAGATTTCCTACTCCAGGCCAAAGAGCTTGAAAAAGGTATGTTTAAAAAAAATGCCAACCGAGATTTTTCAACGGGACTACGTATCTCTCAATACGTGTAACTATAGAGACATCCAAAAAAAAAAAACGTCATCAAAGTTGGCCAAGAAAAAAAAGACGTATTTCTATTCTTATTCGAATTTATAACCTTATTTACTTGTCAAAACTGTCACATCATATGACAGCTATTGTTTATTTTACAAATTGTGACAGTCACTTGTCAAAAGTTTGACATAACCGAAAAGCTTAGACATGACCGCTATTTCTATCTCTCTTCATAGCCAGAGTTGATGACGTTTTTTTTTGGATGTCTCTATATTATACCTAAATTCCAACAGCTGAAAATTAGTGCGTCAATGTTTAATTAACAAGTGAAGTTAGGAAAAACGAGTTTTTGACTTAAATTTTGACATTTTTAACAAAATGCCAAACACTGCTAAACACCCTGTTTTTTAATTATTTTTTAACATTAACAATAATGAACGTAGACGTAGTAAACTTTGATAGATTATAGGTTTTGCCGTGTACTATAAGTGTTTTTTTAAACGTTTCCGTTTAATTATTGCGAAAAAGCATTTCGTCGCCGAGCTGAGAATATCTTCAATGTGACAAATGAAAATTTTAGTGGAGCCAAATTAAACTGCTTAAAAGCAGTTGTAAAGAAAGTGATATTTTTCATGAATATTTTTTTACGTCAAGTATAACTTATACTCTTTCACCTTTTAAGTCTAGTTTAAGTTTAAGTTTTTCTTTACAATTACATTTAAGCGGTTTTATTTGTCTCCTGTAAAATTTACATTTTGTCACATTGGAGACATTCCCAACTCGGCGAATATTTGTTTATAAAAAACGCACTTTGCTGAACATTAATTTATACAGCTAAGGGATGTCGTAGCGTAACGGGGTTGAGCTTATTCTTCCTAAGGAGTTATACTTTCAATCTCTAATTTATAGTATATCGATTTTTGCAACGTAGACATCGCAAAATACGAATAACAATAATTGGGCAAAAATACGTGCGAAAGACAGGCAAGTTAAAAGAGGCGTATTTTATTGGCTGAAATGTTTTTTTTTTTTAAAACTAATGCTATATTCCGATTTATCTCGTCGATCTACCCCAAATCGATTAGTTATAATTTTTTGCACGTCCACAGGAAGCCGAGATATCAATGATTTTGCGAGCGCGCGCGGTTTTGAACGTCCGAGTTCAGTTTTCCGGGCGCCCGCTGGCACTCATCCTCACTAAAATTGACTGACTGTCTATTAAAGCATGCAATTTTAAGATTTAAATTAATTTTTTTTTACTCCCGCCGAGTCCTTCCCTCGTAAGAGAAAGAACAACCTGAGAACTTATCTTTAATAGCCGACTAAGTGTATTTAAGATGAGAAAAAGAAAAACTAATTTGATTGAGATTTACACTAGCATTGAGCTCAAGTGCAGTAGCTAACGGATAACATCCTCTGTTTCTGTCGTAGTTAATCAGCTGTTGAACAGTCAAAAACTAGAGATACCAATAGATAAACCTGACTCTAGATCACACCAATATCTCCATTTCCATAAAAATAACTTAAGTTTTACATCACCATTAACAAACATTTTACCAACTGAAGATAAGCTAATGTTACCTAACGCAGTCTACTGTTGTAACACTACATTCAAAGGATATACGTGATATAAATATGAAGTAAGTAACCGCATATGAAAAGGTATATCCACATAGTTCATCGCTACGAAACAGTTGCAGTATAGATAAAGGGGTTCATTTTATTGAACAGATATTATCTCGCCGCATTGCTGTACATTCTCACGCAATATGTTCTGTGTTTTCGCAGAAAATGTAGCAAGTATTAATGGCGTACCAGGACGGTGATAGAGACTACAAGAAGCATATCAGATTCAGTCTATGAATAAATAATAGACTGAATTAATTGTGTCAATAACAATACATCAGTAGAAGTTAGAAAGTACCATATGGTCATATGGTACTTTCTATGACCATATGGTTTTTATGACTTTTATGACCTGTATGACTTATAAATTATGTAATGTAACCATATGGTCATATTGTACTTTTTATGACCATATGTACAATGACTTATAAATTATGTCATATTGATCATAACTGTATTGGAAATAAACATATAGTAGTAAAAATGAGAGTAGATGCTTATTAATATGCTTTATTAATTTCTCTACCTCAAAAACAGTATAGTACAAACAAAAAATACAAACGTAGTAACTGCCGAAGCTAATAGAGAGTTGAAAGACAACAAATATGTATGTTCTTTGATCGCTATACTGGAAAATTAATAGTTTCATACATACGAGGTGTTTAAATTAAGTAAATAGACTGGCAACACTGCAGGGACGTGACTTGGAAGGGCGGTAGGTTAACATGTAATGCACCTCAGTAGAAGTTTGAACTTGTTAAAGTCATTTGTTTGTTCTTTGTGATTGTTTTCGTAAACCGTTTTGTTTTTCTAGTGCGTTTTAAAAATGAAATTAATTTTGAGCAACGGTGTGCTATCAGATTTTGCTTTTTGGACATATCGCAAGGGATACTTTTGCAAAACTTGAACACGCCTACGGAGACAGTTTTTTCAAGAGCCCAGGTTTTTCGGTGGATTCAGGGATTCTCAGAAGGAAGAGAGTCGATTGGAGATTATCCACGCAGGCGGAAGGTCTTCATCTTCAAGAACCGATGAAAATGTCGGTAAAATACGGGATCTTGTGCGTTCAAATCGTCGGTTGACGACAAGAATGATCGGGCAAGAGTTAAATTTGAATCACACTGTTCATCAGATTTTGACTAACGAATTGGAGATGAGAAAAATCAGCGTTGTTACTTTTTTCTCTTCTCGAGATTGAAAAATCACCTCAAGGGACGTCATTTTGGGACCATAGAAAACATTCAAACGGCTGTAACCGACTAGCTATAGGCTATTCCAGTATATGAGTTCCAGCACTATTAAGAGGAATGAAAGAACCATCTCCAGCACTGTGTGGTTTCCCAAGGAAGTTATTTTGAAGGAGGTAATACTGAATTGTATTCGAATAAAAAAAATATCTCTTTACTTAATTTACACACCTCGTATGTATGGTATTTTCAAAAAACCACATAATATGGGAGTTACATGTGCACTTTTTTCAGATTAAACAAAAAAACAGCATATAAAAACTCTGACCTCGTTTTTAAATTTTTACTTCTGCATTAAAACTTTGTACTCTTCGTAATGGACAACTCTTGGAAGTGGGTAACAAAACCCAAGACAAACTTCACGGCTAAAACACAAGTAGAGGCTTACGTAAATTAGAGCAATGCTCTATTTATAGAGTATGTGTCCCCAGAATTACGCAAATGGTGTAATCAAAAGTTGGCGAAAAGTAAATTTTCTTGGCTCGAATGTGTAGTTGCTCAAAGCACAATGGAATTTACACAATTTAGGGAAATTTCTCTGGTAAAATCAGCGCAATCCACGGCAGATTCGTCAGAGAGAGCGAGAAAGAGAGAGAGAATAATACGGGCGAAATCCTCGAATAAGTGTACTATATATATCCGCGAGCCTGAATTTCCGAGTAACTAAGTAATGGTTGGCATTTCCATGCAAGTATAATAGAATTATGATCCCTCACCATTTCTCTAATTTAATTAAATAACCCTTATGCCAAACTCCGCCGAGGTATTGTCGAAGCTCCCCCTATTTGTAGGACTTCTGGGAAAACCAACATAATGTAATAATCACTACTAACAAGGAGTCGTCAAAAAAATTACAACAATCTACAGAATGCCCCCAGATTGAGATACAAAGACAAACAATTTCTTGATCTTTCACTTTTCGGCAAAAAAGTATTCTTTGCATATCAACATTGTCAAGCCAGAACGGCATAAACACAATGGTGAACTTTACAGGAGACATATAATATCAATTAGGGTAAAGTGGGGCAAGTGCGACCCCTTTTTCGTATAGTTGACTTTTAGTTCATGACTGCGCGAATGTTATTCACATGATCCGATTCTTTTTGGGCTGTATGAACCACTTGGTTCTTAAGCTTAATTTATTGAATGAAAGTAAATCTTTCGTGCTTCAGGATAATAGACCGAGAGCTGGCACCCAAAACCTAACATTTTTGGAGGGATGGAATTTCTTACCTGGAAAAGGTTCGACCCTTCTGGAAAAGGTTCGAGGCTTCTGCCACGGGGCGCGCTGGGGGCTATTAGCGGGGGTGGGCGCTTGAACATGTAAATTTCCCGGTGAAGAAACAAAAGGACCGGTAAGGCTGATTCTTGTTTTAATGCATCGGGGAATATGCAAGAAAGCCGAGAAAAATTTGGCAGAAGCGTAAGTGGGGGCGAAAGGGCTGGCAGAAGCTGACAAAATGGTGGAAAAATTTTGGAAAAAAAAACATTTTGAGAGGGACTTCTGCCAACTTGCTATTTTATTATTTACATCAAGAATAAACGAAATGTGAAATGCCAGAAGTTAAAGTGGAGGCAATAATGAATTATCAGTGATCAAAGTCCGCCAGCCCATTTCGCGCGCGCGGCGCGACGCCGGACCCTTACACTCCAGAAAAATATAGGTATAATGAGAGATATAATGAGAGGTACTCCTGGCGACCTGTTAATCTGTTATTTATACTCGTATAAAGAATAAACAACGTGTAAAATGCCAGAACTCAAAGTGGGGGCAATCATTTTTCATCAGAGCACAAAGGACGCTGTCGAACTTTGTGCTCTGATCCTTTGTGCCTGATCCTTGTATTCCTGTCCTTTGTGCACTCGGCGCGCCGCGCCGGGCGCACTGACCGCGTTTCTCTTCATTTTCTCACGTTACATGTTCAATCAATGATACTTCTGAAAATTCATTCGAAAATTCATGTAAAATATCTTTTATTATCCCAAATATCTCGTACAGAAACGATCATGGGCTCATTTTATTCGCGAAGACTTGTACTTTCATGCTTTTAAAAAACCAAATCGGTTTTATTTAATTTTTGCATAAAAAAATGCGTTGTAAAATTGTCTCATTTTTTCGAACCGGTTTTGTCGAATAACTTGTTTAATTTTGGTTTTACATTTTTGGCCGTTGCATATTTGAAAACTGGCATTCAAAACACGCGTTTAAAAAAAATGAAGGTCCTACGACCTCAGGGAGTCGCATTTTACAACGCATTTTTTATGCAAAAGTTAAAAAAAAAGTTAAAAAAAAAAGCGATTTGGTTTTTTAATAGCATGAAAGTACAAGTCTTCGCGAATAAAATGAGCCGACGATCGTTTCTGTACGATCATTTTTGCCTCTGTAAAAGCTGATTTTTTAAAACGTCTTTTTTTTCTGTAAATCGTTATAACTCGAAAAAATAAAACTTTTTTTAAATTTCTGAAAAAAATGATCATTTTCAGCTTGTCTTGGGCTATACTTGTAGTTAACAAGAAGTCTGTTCAAACAAAATTGGAATTTATACAGCAAAAATACGAAACCGCGATTTTTCACGTTTTTTTAAATTTTTTAAACTTTGTGCTCTGATAAAAAATGATTGCCCCCCACTTTGAGTTCTGGCATTTTACACGTTGTTTATTCTTTATACGAGTATAAATAACAGATTAACAGGTCGCCAGGAGTACCTCTCATTATATCTCTCATTATACCTATATTTTTCTGGAGTGTAAGGGTCCGGCGTCGCGCCGCGCGCGCGAAATGGGCTGGCGGACTTTGATCACTGATAATTCATTATTGCCTCCACTTTAACTTCTGGCATTTCACATTTCGTTTATTCTTGATGTAAATAATAAAATATCAAGTTGGCAGAAGTCCCTCTCAAAATGTTTTTTTTTCCAAAATTTTTTCCACCAGTTTGTCAGCTTCTGCCAGCCCTTTCGCCCTTACGCTTCTGCCAAATTTTTCTCGGCTTTCTTTCATATTCCCCGATGCATTAAAACAAGAATCAGCCTTACCGGTACTTTTGTTTCTTCACCGGGAAATTTACATGTTCAAGCGCCCACCCCCGCTAATAGCCCCCAGCGCGCCCCGTGGCAGAAGCCTATTTGTTTCGTCGCGAGGGTCGAACCTTTTCCAGGTAAGAAATTCCATCCCTCCAAAAATGTTAGGTTTTGGGTGCCAGCTCTTGGTCTATAAGGGGGGCACATCCTCCATGCCTCACAGGGCACATGAAACGCACTTGCCCCAGGGCTTGGGGCAAGTGCGTTATCTGTGTTTATTTCTATATTTTATCCCTAATGTAAACTATGGGTAGCCCCTTAACAGGTGTACATTTTACCCCGTATCCAATAAATAAACTTTGAATTTTGCGTCTATTGAATTTTGCAAGAGGTCTAAATTTTGTAGTTCCACCACTGAATCGATTTGACATAGGATGAAAATATCCCTTGTTTGGATATATTTCATTACTCATTACTTTCTTAAAAATTAAAATTTTGTATCGTTTAAATTTTTGAATCCAAGGTTTGTGGAGGCCCTCAACGTGTGGGGGCCCCGGTGCTCCCGCCCCGGTTGCCCCGCCGTGCATCCGGCCCTGACTACGGGGCAAGTGCCTTGAATAAACGCAATTTTCTACTCGCGAGGGTAAATTTCTTTTACAATATTTCTTCATTGGTGCCAACATAACATTGTGCGGTTTGCATCGAATATTGGCGGGAGTTTTAAAATCATTTTCAAACAAGTTAATAGTTTTTAGAGACTTTTATCAGAAGCGAACGCACTTGCTCCGGATACGCACTTGCCCCACTTCACCCTAATCTTTTTAATATACGTCTTAAAAGATTGCCTAACGGACAAAAAAGTTAATGTAGCTGTATCTGCCTATCTCACACAAACAATTGAAAATTAAAAAAAAATGGCGCATATGCTAAATCAGTACACATCAAAGGTGATTATGCCAAAAGTAGCATAGGTGCTTGTGCCAAACATATATATCATATATCGACGTTAATTTGTCGTTTATGTGGTAAATATGTCATTTGGAAAAAAACATGGCGACAAAGAAGTTAACAAAAATACGTCGTTTTTGCCAAAATTAAAAGGTGCCAAAATAATATACAGGTTTTAATATAACACATAAAATAAAAAATCGTTAAAATTCATCGTACCTAATATTACAAAAATTGAAAATGAAAAAACAAAAGGTACCAAAGGTACAAGGTAAATAATATGGCACACATAAATGTAGGTACTTAAATAAAGAAGTGATACTCAGATTTAATTATTAACTGTTTGTATACAGTTTGTAAATTATCATATTTCAATTTATTAATTTGTTGTTCATTGGCATAAGCAACACGGGGTGGTACTATTTTCTTTAATTAAAAAATATGTACCTATCTCTTTGCGCTGAACAAAGGCAGTTAACGTTTTAACACTATAATAATTTTTAAAAAATGTGGCTCTTTTGACAGCTAATGTTTTGACTTTACTATTTCTGCCTAAATATATAGTTTTAAAGTTTAAAAAATCTGAAAAATGAAGCTGTTTTTTAATAAAAGACTCATGATTTATCCTTGCATTGAGTAGTACAGTTGGCCATTCAGACGGGACTTGAATAATTTATTTTTTTATGTTTTTCTCTATTACAGCATCGGTTTTTTTACTTCTTGAGATGCTCATCTGTAAATAAATAAAACGGCATAGGCGCCTAAAAATAAGAAATATTCTTTTTTATAATTGACATGGATAATTTATAATTTTTGGGAAATCAAACGTCATAGGTATACATTATAAAACACAAGATAAGAAAAACATAAAAAATTTATTAAATTGAACCATCTACAAGCTTTTCTTTCATTTATAAAGTATGTATAATATACATAAGGTAATGGTGTTTGTGCCGAACACATTTTCTGACAATGATTTTGTCACAAACGCTACATAAGTTTGCTAATAATATATCTGACTTTAGATTATAGTACTTGATTAAACCTCGAAAACCATGCTCTTTCTAACCTAATGATGACGTAGAATTCGCAAAAGTAATAAAATTATGCTTATTTTGATGTAAAATGGGATCCGATATTCCCTCATACAAACCTTACGGTCGAATGGCATTTGTGTCATTCAGCCCTGCACTGGATTGTTTCAAATGGCGCATCTGCAGAATTTAAGCTAGTTTTCTGAGAAGCGAACTTTTTTGTCGGATACGCCGCGCCGTTTGTACAGTTAAATCCAAAAGAAAAAAATCTATCTAAATATACCGAAAAGTAAATAGTACCATTTTGGCTTTTATACCGTTCTGGCTTGGCAGCGTCGATATTGTTTTGATTATAAAAGAAATAAGACTGGTGTACAGATAAATCAGAAACTGGAAAAATTTGGAAAATATATAGTAGTGATTTGCTTCTTTATACAAATATAACAAATGAAAGAATTATATTACAAACAAACACTGTATCGTATTGTTGATTTACTGATTGCACTATGTAACATATCATATTGAAGGTGTAGAAGAAACAAGTTCAAGAAGCGCGGTCTTGAAATAAAAAATCTAGATACTTTACTCTTATGTTGTTTTTAAATTATTATATTATAGTTTTTGATTTTGTTGTCCCTACATCTGAAATTATATTGTACTAGCGACCCGCCCCGGCTTCGCCCGGTTTACGACATCACATTAGAAACCTCTAAAATTATCAGTGTTTCTCTACCATATTATGCATGTATTATACACCTTCCTCTTGAATCACTCTATCTATTAAAAAAACCGCATCAAAATCCGTTGCGTAGTTTTAAAGATCTAAGCATACATAGGTAGTAGAAAGAAAGGGACAGACAGCGGGAAGCGACTTTGTTTTATACTATGTTATGATTAAGCCTTATTATGATTTATTTTACAAGCAAAACAATTTGTCGCAAATCCATTGTTTATTAACGAAAAAATTATAGTTTATTATTAAAAAAATAACTTACTGTGTTAATAAATACCGATTTATATAGAATTCGTCGGAAATATTTACTAATGTTGATACTACGCTTGTCAGTAAACAAATCCCTGTTGCTTTTATGTCTCTAACAAAACAAACATAACACCGGCTTTCTGTTCAATTATTTATATTTTAATGTATTTTAGTTGGTACCAGTGGTACATAAATTATTGGTCAGTAAACGACAGCAAGCTTCCGCTCTAATTGGGTAGGTATTTATTACTTTTTAATCAACTTTTATATGTATGTATAAGGTTGTCTGTGTTTGATAGATAAGGTTGGCTTACAGCGATGCGACACAATTCGTGTAGCATGTGATGGGGGTTACCTCCTTAATTACTCCTCCTCTTTACCTTTTACCGTTACCTCCTATTTAATTTGATTGCAGCACTCCTGTGTCAGCTGGTGCTATTGCATTAGCTGCGCTGTATGCAGTACATTGAATAGTGTGATATATTTGGTGTTTTATACTTAAAAATATATATGGAATCTTCGAGTTTTCGGGATATATCGATATATATTGCTTCAATTTTTATATTTATATCTTTCTTGTATATACTCTCCTGATTTATTGTACTGTTTTACTAGTAAATAGTTATTGTATTAAATACGTAACAAGATATCTCGATATATCTCGAAAACAGTTGAAGTACCTGGAAATCATACAATAATCATAAATTTTTGTGATCAGAGAACTACGCATAATATTGTTAAATAAAAAAGTACAGGGTGTTCTAACAAACAAATTATATTTTTTTTGCATCCGGACAATTTGAGGAGTAGTTTTGATTTTTTTAATAACGTATTCTAATCAAATCGCGTAAATCCATTCCTGAATTTTTCGATTCAACGAATATTAATAAAAAGGGGGTGTCAATTTTAAGTGACTACCCCTGTACAACAATTGTCGTGAAATTATTTAAATACACGTATTACAAAAGCCGAACTACTTTTAATTCTGCTACTAAGTTACGGTTTTAATTATTTTTTATTTATATACAATTCGACAGCCTATACCTAAATATTGATGTCAGCTCTACGCTTGTCAGTACACAAATCCCTGATGATTTTATGTCTCTAACAAAATACGCAAAACAACGGCAATGTGTTCAATTATTTATATTTTAATGTAATTCGTATCGTGATACATCAATTATTGCTCAATAAACGACAGCAATCAAATCACTATATTATGTACATTACATAATCACAGGTAATAATAAGACCACAAAAAAAGTTTCTGACGTGGAGGTCTCACTATGTGTAGGTACTGTATGTTTTTGGGGTCGCTGAATCCAAATACGGGGTCAGTTTCATCCCAGCACGTCTAGGTTCAGTCATATCCTCAAAAACCCTCCTATTTGCTATATCCGTTAAAACCACGAACTCCTAATGGCTCAAAATCCTCATAGTCCTATAATACAATAACAAACTGACCTCATAACCTAATAACTCCATAACCCTATAGGCACATAACCACATAACCCCATGATCACATAACCCCATGACCCTAAAACCCAGTAAAAAAAAGTTTCTGAGCTGGAGGTCTCACTATGTGTACTATATGTTTTTGGGGTCGCTGAATCTGAATCCGGGTCAGTTTCATCCCAGCACGTCTGAGTTCGGCCATAACCTCAAAAAAACCTCAAATTTGCAATATCCTTTAAAACCACGAACCCTATGGCTCCGAAACCTCATAGTCCTATAATACAATAACCCAAAGGTTGTACATTACGTTGGATTACGGCATGTACATATACAGTATACAGTCGGATTTCTGGCATTCCCAGATTCATTAATTTATTTACAAATTTATTTATTTATAGATTTCTTTATGGTGTATATTTGCATGAGAACTGTAAAATCAGTTTCATTGTGAGAGATTGCGTTACGTGATTACAGCATCGGGTTATAGGGTTATGTAGTTATTTGGCTATGTGGTTATGTGGCTGTGGGGTTATTGGGTTATTGTATTATAGTATCATGAGGATTAAGAGCCATTGGGTTTGTGGTTTTACGAATATGGTGTATTTCAGAGTGTTTTTTTGAGGTTATGGCCGAGCTCTAATGTGCTGGGATAAAACTGACCCCGGATGCAGATTCAGCGGCCCCAAAAACATACGGTACACATAGTGAGACCCCAACGTCAGAAACTTTTTTTTACCGGGTTTTAGGGTTATGGGGTTATGTGATTATGGAGTTATGTGGTTATGTGGCTATGGGGTTATGGAGTTATTAGGTTGTGGGGTCAGTTGGTTATTGTATAATAGGGTTTGTGGTTTTAACGGATATAGCAAATTTGAAGATGTTTTCTGAGGTTATGGCCGAACCCAGACGTTCTGGGATGAAACTTGAGTCCATTATTGATGCTTATTTTTAATAGTTGTGGCTGCTCTAAATTGAATTGACAGCTTTATATAATTTTTGACAATGTATAATTGTTTGATTTTATTATTTTGTATAATTTTTGACACACACACTAATGAGAAAAGCATATATAACATATATACATATTTTGATTCAGAATGATATAGGGAACCGAAATTTCTCAAAATATACTGGGAATTAAATAAGTAGCTTTAGTAAAATCATTATATGTTTGTTTTCTACGTGAAAACCATCTAGAACCTGTTTTTACTTTTATATAATCGAACGAATATAAAAAATGACGGGGAGGATTCATTTATAAAAATAACCCTTTGAAATAAATTGCAACTACTAAATACTAAAAGAATAAATTTGAATATTACACACCTATTGGTTTACTCACATTAAAACATGAAATTATCTGAATATTAAGAAAACGCCAATTTTTAAATAATTTCGCTTAGGATAAAAATATTTGACACAAATAATAAGCCACTAAATTCTGGTCTGTTTATATATGCGCGAGGTGGGATGGATGCTATAAAAATTCCAGTTCGTAACTTCCTTATTATTAAAGTGGAAAAACTTTTAAAGAGGTTTCTTAACATTTTAACTACAGTTTAATACGTTAACACAAAGGAACGAACAAAAGTTATAATAAAAGCCTTTAATAGCGACAACGACGAAAACAAAAAAAAATGTTTCATTTGAAAAACACAAATCATAACATTCTTAAAATGTGATCTATATTATTTCCACAAATAAGTAGATGTGTTTAAGAAATTCAAATAAAAGTTATCTGACCTTATCATAATCATAACATAGTATAAAACAAAGTCGCTTCCCGCTGTCTGTCTGTCCCTATGTATGCTTAGATCTTTAAAACTACACAACGGATTTTGATGCACCTTAAAATGGTCTACAAAAAAAGTCCGCGTGCACCCGTCCGAAGTCATTTATTTGAATGTATTTGAAATTTGTATTTGAAATTTTAAAATAGTTGTACCTTTAAGCAAAATCAAAATTTTGCAAAAAAAAAACACAAGAATAAAAAGTTTTTATTTACACTTGATAATTCAAAAAAAAAAGTCCAATATTTTGCAAGCCCTTATGAGTTTCTGGTGAGATAGGCGTTTTTTTTTTGCAAGTTAGTCAAAAGCAAGTTTTTTTGCTATTATAGCCTTCTACTTAGATCTAACAATCATCCCATAAAATATGACCCCAAGCTTCCTTTCGAAAATAAGGGAATCTCAAATTCCACCAGCCGCCACTCTTTTATAGGGGTACCTAATTTTACTGAAACCGAAAAAAGTGTCGGAAATATTTCATAATCACAACTAGTAAAAATAATCAGGATATTTCCTACTAACCCCATACTAGTTGCATACTTAAAGCTTGAAGACAACTTTTTCATCTCACATGATAAGCGACCACCTCCGGCAGATGGTCTATGCCACAGGTGGCTTATTGATTCTCACGAGCGTCTGGGAAATCGGGATGCAGTAAAAGAAAGAGTAGGCAGCTAAGAATGCCATTTAGATCCCTTATCGTCTCGGCGAGGTGAGGAACATAGAATACATTTCGCCGATGCTAGCGGCAGTTATATCTGGTCTGATGACGTGAGTACGTACTAACGGTATTAGAGATACAGGCTCCGAGGGAATCTCAAAGGATGCTCTATCCGGGAAGGCTCCTAAATGGGAGTATATTCTACGGAATAAAATACAATAGGCATACGTATGAGAACTGATAATATTTGAAAACGGGTAATACGTATCTTGGGGTAATAATCGACATCCAGTGACAGCATACGTTTGATCTTCGACTTGCTCATTATTGCTTTTTTAGGTCTTGGAGAGTGTGTCATTCCATGTTTTGGCGCTTGGTTTCAGGGTCGTACTTAAACACCCAAGTCTCATCACAAGTAATGGACACTTTCCTTAAAATGGGGATCATTTTCAATCGATTCCAAAAAGTCAAGATACCTATTTCTCTCTTGAAGTCCTTTTTTTCCTGCGGAAGGTTTTTAGGAACCATTTTTGCGCAAATTTTTCTCATCCCCAATTCGTTAGACAAAATCTGATGAAAGTGGTGTGATTCAAATTTAACCCTTCCACGATCATTCTTGTCGTCAGCCGATGATATGAACGTACAAGATACTGTATTCTATCGACATTTTCATTGGTTATTGAAGATGAAGACCTTCGCTGCGTGGTTCATCTTCAATCGACTCTCATCCTTCTGAGAATGCCTTAAAACATCGAAAAACCTGTCAAAAAAACGCTGTCTCCGTAGGCGTGTTGACGTTTTGCAAAATATACGTTGCGCTGTGTTCAAGTCTGAAGAAAAACGTGATAGCACACCGCTGCTCAAAATTAATGTCTTTCATTTTAAAACAAACTAGATAAAATCGATCTACGAAAACAGTGACAAAGATCAAACAAATGATTCGAACAAGTTCAAACTTGTTCTGAAGGTGCATTACATGTTAACCTACCGCCCTCCCAAGTTCCGTCTCCGCAGTGTTGCTAGCTCGGGCGCTATGTTGCCAGTCTCATTACTTAATTTACACACCTCGTATGTTGTATTAGAATAAAAAGTATGTAGAAGGTAAACTTACAGTGGAATAACTCTCGGTCATGTTTCAGATTTAGTTAGACACCTTCCCCATATTCAGCACCGTATTAAATAACATCAGTGTTAAGGATTCAAAGGAAACTGCCTTGATGGATATTTAGAAGCTCTGTAACTGTATAATGCATACATCCGTGTAATGCAGCTGAATAATGACAAAAATATAACAGATGATGTGTAGGGTAAGAAGCAGTGATGGATGGAGAAATTCATAAGACTTTAAAGAATGTACATTCTGAAGTCGACCTATAGAGTTCCTACTGAAAATAAAGTAATGCCTTCGCGTTCTTTGTTGGAGAGGAAATGTATAATTTTACAAACGGAATGGCGTTATGTTGTTTAGATGCTTTTGCATAGAAAAAAGTAGTTATAAATGGAGTGTTATTGTCTGCAGACTTTTATCGAAAGTAACAAAATAATTATAGCTAAGCTTAATTGTGCAAATCTGAAGGAGTATAAAACTACTTAGTATATAAGGAGTAATTTCATATATTCTTTGACCATATTCAATCATTTTTTCAGGGTTTCAAACGTCCCCAAGATTCAGCAATTTATAGCGATCGGAAATGAGAGATTTGGGGGTGGTTTTTAAATTTTTTAAGGGTGAAAGAAACATTTTCTCATCTATTTCATATTTTGAAGACTTAATGTTATTATTTTTAAACCATCTCCAACTGTTATTAGTGGTTTATATGAGTTATCTGACCAAAACGGAATATTATCTATTTTTAGCGGTTTTGGGGTGGTTTTTTACAGTTACAGCAATCAATTATTTTTTCTGGGCTACATGCGTTCCCCCCGAGCAGCCAAAATCGGCTATTTTTAACATTGTCCTTTCCTACATTTTTCGATTTTTGGCCAAGATTCTCGGATTCTAGTGTGTGGCTGACAGGAGTGGGGCAACCAATTTTTGAATCATTAATAATTATTTTGAATTACAATTCTTGACTCATTTCCTTCGCAATGGTGCTGAGGCATTTGATAAATAATAGAACTAGTCTTATGAAATATAAGCAGGTGAAAACAAATTTTCAATATAATCGAACAAATATTTCATCTATTCCGAGTACTTGCGGCCGGTATAAATGTAATGTCTTTGGTTCTTTATTCTTTAGTTAAACATACATGACGTAACATGACCTTTAAGGGGGCTTTCCCACTTTTCGGTTTCAAAAAATTGTTTTTTTTTTTTTGAAATCGATGCGTTTTACATTAAAATTTATTATGCTGAAATTTTAAAGTGATCCGCACATTAGATTTCGAGTTACAGCCGGATTAGTGACGACGGTTACGGCGCTTGAAACGAGTAGCGCACGGAAAATGGACGTGGACAGTGTAAAGGAAGTGTTTGAACGATCATAAGAAAAGAATAATGTAAAATATGCTCAGTATACAGGGTTTGTCCGGAAAGTAATGTCGGTGAATTTTTTTTCCCGAGACTGTACGCGCCAGCTCGCGCTTTACGTGCTGGGATTGTGGTGGGGGGATCTGGCAACAAGATCCAACAAGCGTCAGTTGGCTACCGGTCGTTGTGGCGGTCGCATCACTCGTTCTTTGAGACTCGTTACAGTGACCCGGTGCAAGAAAAAATGCAACGTTCGCTTGAGCAACGGATATCGATCCAGTTTTGTGTGAAACTGGAGAAGAGTGCTGAGGAAACAATTCCAATGTTGAAGAAGGCTTTCGGCGTCGATTGTCTTTCGACCAGACAAATTTTCCGGTGGCACAAGGCCTTCGCAGAAGGTCGGGAAGATGTCAACGACGAGAACCGCGCTGGACGGCCATCAACCTCCATTCCGACGAGAATGTAAAACGTGTGCGTGACTTGTTGAACACTGACCGTCGTCTAAGTGTCCGTTTAATTTCCCAAACATTAGACGATATGAAAACCATTGTTCACGAAATTGTGTCGGAGTCTTTAGGAATGAGGAAGGTGTACGCGAAGCTCGTGCCAAAAGTGCTAACGGACGATCAAAAAGCGAGGCACTTCGAAACCTGCCAAGAACTTTTGGACACCTGCGAAGACTAATCCGTTTTCCTTGATGACGTCATTACGAAAGTTGGGTCTTTGAATACGATACGGAGACGAAGAGGCAAAGTGCGGAATGGCATACATCGAACTCCCCTCGCCCCAAGAAGGCCAGGATGTCCAGTTCAAAGATCAAGACAATGCTGATTGTCTTTTTGATTGCCGGGGATTGGTCCATCATGAGTTCGTTCCGCAGGGGACAATTGTAACCGGAAAATTTTACGTCGAGGTGCTGAAGCGGCTGAAACGCAAGGTGAATCGCGTCCGCCCAGACATCTCAAAATCCTGGAAGCTTCACCACGACAATGCGCCTTCGCACACCTGCTTCCTCGTGGCCGATTACCTCGTCAAGGCAGGCATCACCGTTGTTCCCCAGCCCCCCTACAGCCCCGATGTGCCCCCCCCCCCCAGACTTTTTTCTGTTTCCGCGCCTCAAAACCCCAATGAAAGGGCAGCATTTTGGGTCGGTGAAAAACATTCAGAAGGCTTGCACCGAAGCTTTAAAGGCGATTCCGGAAAACGACTACTGTGCGGCTTTTGATGCGTGGAAGACCCGCAGGAACCGAAGTGTGGACGCAGGAGGAATATATTTTGAAAGTTTCTAAAGATTTGTACACATAGAACCAATAAAAAACATTTTTCAAAGCTCACTGACATTACTTTCCGGACAAACCCTGTATTGGCGACGGGGACAGTAAGGAGGTAAGGTAATTTATTCTTCAAGGCGATTTTGGATTTGGACCCGTACAACAACGATCCGAAAGTAATGAAAAAGGAATTCGTCGATCACGTGGAGAAACGCATGGGAACCAGGCTCCGTAATGCGAAGAAAACAAACAAGGGACTTGGAGGAAGAGGTCCAGGAAAACTAACTATCAAAGTAATAGGCGAATTGACAACTTATTACGGTCTGTTACTTATTATCCGTATTCGGCGAAATGCGGATTCAGTTGAAAAAATGCCTGACGCTATCTGACGTGAAGCCAAAATGAGGTCTACAAGGCATTGGAGGGTGTCCTGTACGGGCCGGGAATTAATGACGACATGTAAGTTACAAAATTTCATACTTAAATGAAAAAAAAAACTTTAGACGCGTTTTTCTCAACACAACGTTTTTGGAATGAGATTTTTCTCGAGCACTAATTAACCGATTTTTATGGTTTTTGCTTTTAACATGTTCACAAATGATGCCATTAGTGATCAACATAGGATTTTTTTGATATTGCAAAAATTCGATTTTTAATAACAATTTAAAAGTAGAAATTTAAGGTGAAACTCATACTTTTTTTTCACAGTTGCATCAAATTGCGTAAAATTTGAATTTCAAAAAAACCCCTATGATAAACACTAACAACTACCCTATATTTTATAAAAATGTTTCATTTTTTGATTTCAGATGAATAGCATCGTAGAAAATCCTCATTTACATGAGACATGTCCGCCTGAAGTAGCTACATTGGAACAAAGGTCAACGGCCGTCATTTTGGTTAAAAAAGTAAATAAATAAATAAATAAATGTAACCTTCATACCTCTATTTTTTTAATTAAAAAAAATTGTCTCAATCCGTTTTATACTTTCTTAAAAAAAAAAAAAATCTCAAAAAAAAATTTTTTTCAGCGAAAAAAACGGGAAAGCCCCATTAAGTTGCGACACATTTTTGGATGTTTTTGGTAATCCCCCTGAGACCAACCTCAAACCGACGGCCTTACCAGTCATATCAATCATTCAAACTGCTGAATCACCGGGCAGAAACCTCGTTCGTTATCAGTAAATTCAGGTTCCAAACGCGCCCAGGTATCAGAGCGTTCCAGGACTTATTTAATTTACTGAGCCTACACGGGTAAGCCGCGAAATCAGGCGAGAGTCACACGGAAGTCTTCCCCGGATAGGAGAAGCGGATTCGAGACCTCGTTGTCTTGCGTCGCGTCGCCAAAATCCGATCATAAATCCCCCCTCCTGTTTGCTCGCCGCCTAGCTGCCAAGGTGTTACTTATTCCAAACTGAATTCGCAACTTACACAAAACACTTGTTTGACTAGTTATACCGCTGCAATGTCGTCCGTAATCTCCTAAACTTGATTTGTCGTATTTAAGTTGTTCGCACACAGACCGTGATTTGTTGGCTTCGGTAGTGTCGCGAGTTCTAAGAGAAACCTGGATAATGCAAAGTTACCAAGTCATTTAAGTCGCCATATTCTGTATGAATAAAATATCATGTGTTAAGGGGTTAGATACACTTAGAACTTTCAAAAAATCGTTTTTTCTTTTATTGCATTTTCTGAAAGTATAACATTTCAGAAATATCCTGTAAACATTTCAGCCAAACCAGAGCAAAACTTACTGAGCTATACGAACTCAATCAATGGTGTCTCGAGCCGCTATTCAAGCAGGTAGGTAGCTGTACATTGTTACTCGACGGTTAGGGTCTCCAAACGTCAGCTTCTGCCGAGGCTGCAAATGAAGAAAAAGGTACCATTTATGGTCCTGGAATTGATGACTCCATGTAAGTTGAATATTTAAAATTTTATGTACATGTAAATTATACTTAAAACTTTAAACGCGTTTTTCTCGAAACCACGTTTTCAAGGTCGGTGAACAGTGTAGCACCAAAATGGCTAAACCAATCGTTACAAAATTTTTATCAGTTATTAATGATATAAATACCTATTTAATGAACGGAATATTTTTTTGTTTTATCAATTTTTTTTTAGCCAAAAATCGTGCAAATTTTTTAGTAAAAAAAAGTCGGTGCGAGGATTGTTTACGCGGTTTACAATATTACTCAGCTTACTCGAAAATATCTATAAAATATTTTTTTCTGTGTGCGGTAACAATTCTATACTGTTTCTATACTATACTTTACGCCATTAAAACTTGCTAAAAACGCTATCTCTTAGAATTTCATTCTCTATACGACCATATTTTTTGTTTGCTGATAACAATTAGTGACCGGTTTTCTCCCCGTTGATTGGGCTAAATAAGGAACGATCCTATTACATCTGTCTTAAAAAATGAGTTCATGAGATAGATTAAAAAAAAATAGTTTAAAAAACTAAAAAAAAAAAAACACGCTTTAATGGCAAACCGAACTAAAAAAGTAGAAAATAATTTTTAAGTATCAAGAGCTTGTGTTACAGCAATAGAAAATTCCAACAATCAATTACGACTAATTAATTTGGAATAAGATTAAAATAAAAATTAAATTATTAATAAAATAATTCATTTATAGTAAAAAAAGCGTGGGGTGCAATTTAATATATTTTCACAATGACTTTAATATTATAAACAGCTCCTACTGAAATAATTGTAACATTTACTATCAAGCACCCCACGCTTTTTTTTTACTATAATTGAATTATTTTCTACTTTTTAGTTCGGTTTGCCATTAAAGCGTGTTTTTTTTAGTTTTTTTAAACTATAATTTATTTTCTTAATTTTTAGTCTCAAAACGATATCAAAAGTAATTGTATAAAAAAAATGTTTCTCAAAGTTCTTGTATCATTCTTGTTTTTTTATTTTCTAATTTATTAATTTACGAAATTTTAGATATTCAAAACTTCAAAATTTTCAAATTCAAAATTCTTGCCAAAATTTTTAAATTAAAATTTCTTTGAATTAAAAATTTTTCCAAAATTGTTAAATTTTCAAATTTTTTTAATTGAAAATTTTTTCCGAAAATTTTTATTTGAATTTTTTTTAATGTAATTTACAATTTATCTTGAAGGTTATTGAATTAAAATTAATTCAGAAAGTTATTTATTAACTATTCCTATTATTTTTTCCGCAAAATTAAAATTATTTCAAAAAAACTTAGTGTGGTCCATTGTAATACGTTTGACTTAATAATGTAATCATTTCAAAATACATGTAGAAACATTCCGTAGTGACATCTATGGTACCACAATCGTACTAAGTGTGGTCCATTGTAATCGTTTGTAATCACCTATTGTAACGCCTCATAAAAACAGAAAAACTGCATGTCTGTAGTTATAATGCAGCGTCAACAAGTTTTTCACGAATCGACATCATACTCCCCAATCGTAACAGCCTATGTGGCTGAGACTCGCCCTTCATCCTTCCTTTTATTGTGCCTTTTTGAACACCTAAGATCACCGGTTAACTCATACTCATCATCTCGTACAAGATATTGCAGAAACATAAATATATCTGACTGCATAGGGCAATATACAGATAAAGTAAACAAACCATGCACCGTTGTTATCCTGAGCGCTTGCAAGACGCTCAAGAAAATGTTATTGAATAATATCAATAAAAAAAATTTATTCTCAAATATGGCGAATGCGCTAGTGATTATTAGTTATATTCTAAATAGTTTCTTTTTTTTATCCTGATGATTCTAGTCAGGACATTAGAACAAAGTTATAAAATAATTGTATTGTCATCAGTCCTTGACCCCTGTGCAAATTTTCAAGCTGATCAGACTTCTGGAAATTGGTAAAAAAATACGCTAAAAGATTCCGTTACATACATATATACATACATACAGGTGAAGCTAATATAAAGCGTGTAATAATTTTTTACGAATTTTGAAGTTAGTTTAATAAGTGAGTTCTTTAATAATTTCTTATTCAACATCTTAGTATGTCGTTGATATTTATTGTTAAAACATAAACCACCAAAAATATAATCACAAATAACATTTTTGTTATAAACCATTCTTCGTTTTTCATAGTTTATTTTTTGCTACATAACAAAAATACTGAATCTCTAATCGCAGCTACTGTCATAAAGCTTCAAAACAGGAACGACAGATATAAAGTTACAAAGTGGACTAAACTCTGTTCTCACTGTGTTTCATGTTCACCTAATATATTTTTCATGTTCTTCTTTAAATAATTTGCAGTCTTTCTGTAGTGGGTTAGTTCTCCCACATGGATCTTAAATCATGGACATTTCCTTTGTTGTGCTTAAAATTTGACTCACTGAATTCCGGCTCTATATTAGTTTCTTTGATTAAATTGGGTTCTCTGTTGCAGAGGACTAAAGTTGTTTCGTTATTCCTTCTCCTAAATCCTAAAACTACAACTATTTTTCTTGGTATGTTTACAGTATCAACTACGTATTTCCGATTTCTGTTACGTCAATCATTTTATTTGTCTGCTATTAAAAAATAATTAAAAAAAACTTAGATATTGATTGTAACACAAAATATTTTGAAAGGCAATCTTTTGTACAAAGGAATCTATACAACAATTCTTATATAATCTGTCTTACTTAAGAAATGAACCCATAATTAAACAAAAAAAACTTCCTCACAATATTTTACTGAAGTTGAAATGAAAACGGTGAAAACATGAAACGTGAAACTGAAATATAATTAAAAGCTACAATGTTACACGGTCTACTTTTAAGTAACTAAAATATAAGGGTAAAATTACGAGTGTATGTTTTTTCAAGTGGATACCATCTACAGTTTGATGTTACGGCGAGGCTCTAGCACATCCAACATCCAGAAAACTAGGGTATCTACACCGTTTTAGTTATTTACTTGTACGTTTAAGTAGAGGTTATGCACATGTACAAAGCACTTGGGCAATAAGCCGAAAAGCATACCTTTTGATGCAACGGATGAATATTTACCAGGCGTACGTGTTGTGTATAATATTTGCAGAGGCGTTTACGAAGGCCTGGAGTAATTTCGTATAAAATACGATGTAAAATTTAAGCTTCGTTTCGCACGCTTACTTCTGTGTATGTACGCTTCTGCAATATGTAAACTAGTTGTTATCCAGGCATTAGCCGGAAGAAACGACAACTGTTTTATAAATTGTCTGCAAAGAAAAGACGTATCATATAACAGCTACAACACACAAAAAATAATACAAAGGAAAACTTCAAAACATTATGAATCAATACTTATGCAATATACAAGGTGCATAAATTTAATAATGAGACTCATTTTTTATTTTTTTTTATTCGAATAGAATTCAAGTTCAGTATTGTCTCCTTCAAAATAACTTCCTTGGGAATCCGCACAGGACTTGAGAGGGTTGTTCCATTCCTCATAGATAGTGCTGGAACTCATATACTGGAATGGCCTTCAGTTGGTCGGTTACAGCCGTTTGAATGTTATCTAAGGTCCGAAAATGACGTCCCTTGAGGTGATATTTCAATCTCGGAAAGACAAAAAAGTCACAAAGACTCAAGTCAGGCGAATAAGGAGGTTGAGCAGCCACAGCAATGTTATTACTGGCTAAAAACTCGTTTACTGAAATGGCTGTGTGACAACGCGCATTGTCGTGATGCAACATCCAGTTGAACTTGATAATTCCCTAGCTATCAAAAAAGCAAATCAGCATGTATTTGATCCTCGACTTGCTCTTTCTTGCTTTTTTTGGCCTTGAAGAGCTTGAAGTATGTCATTCCATGCTTTGGCGCTTGGTTTCTGGGTCGTACTCAAACACCCAAGTCTCATCACCAGTAATGACACGTTCTATAAAATGGGGATCATTTTCAATCCATTCCAAAAAGTCAAGACACTTTTCTCTCCTGATGTACGTTTGTTCCTACGAAAGGTTTTTTTGGAACCATTTTTTCGCAGATTTTTCTCATCCCCAATTCGTTAGTCAAAATCTGATGACCAGTGGTGTGATTTAAATTTAACTCTTCCCCAATCAGTCTTGTCGATAACCGACGATCTGAATGCGTAAAATCCCGTATTTCATCAACATTTTCATCGATTCTTGAAGATGAAGGCCTTCCGCTGCGTGGTTCATCTTCCGTTGACTCTCTTCCTTCTGAGAATGCCTTAAACCACCGAAAAACCTGGGTTCTTGAAAAAACACTGTCTCCGTAGGCGTGTTGAAATTTTGCAAAAGTATCCGTTGCGCTGGGTCCAAGTCTGAAGCAAAACCTGATAGCACACCGTTGCTCAAAATTTATATCACTAATTTTTAAAATGCACTAGAATCAGCCAGTTTACGAAAACAGTCACAAAGAACAAACAAATGAATCTAAAAAGTTCAAGCTTGTACTGAGGTGCATTCCATGTTAACCTATCGCCCTTCCAAGTCCCGTCTCCGCAGTGTTGCTAGATCGGGCGCTACATTGTCAGTCTCATTACTTAATTTACACACCTCGTATTATTAAATAAACGTTTACTTACTTAACCTATTAACGCCCAAACCGACACAATTTTTCGTCCTTTTTGGAGCGTCAATCTCGAAGGGAAATTAATAAATTCACTCAATAAAAACCACTTATCCTAATGTTTTCGGAAGTGATCTTTCGATTCCCGGTGTCATAATTATGATTAAATGCTCTAGAAAAAGGTACTGAAAATTTGGGGATTTTTATATATATATATATTTTTGTAGTCCAAAAAGTACTCTAACCTACTCCGGATTGTGGGGGAGGTGGAGGTGGAGTTGATGATAGGATTTTTTTGCCGACCTCAACTGACTCTAATCTTTTCAAAATGGCGGACATTGCATAAAATCTTATGAAATATGAATTGTTCTCTAGTATTAACGAGAAAATAATGTTATTGTGAGTTTTTCTTGATCCACAGTCATTTTTCTCACTCAAAACAATACTACAGAATATATTTGACTAAATTTTCAATTTTCAATGATGGCGGATTCGAAATGGCGGCAGGATTTCTCAAGAAATGGCGCGTTTTTCATAATAAAAAGTAAATAGGAGTTTGTAATTATACTTTTTTTATGTCATTTCATGTTTTAGTAACATTTTAAGTTATTCCTGGTGAAAAAAGTCTGAAATCCAAGATGGCGGATTCAATATATCATTCTTGATAATTCAAAATTTGAGAACGGAAAAATTACATATTTTACAAAGTCATATTTTACGTAGAATTCTGATGGAAAATGTCCTCTCCATCTCTCCAAAATGCGTTCTATCTGAGTAAAAAATTATTTGTCATTCTAACCTCAAAACGAGTTTTTTTTTCCGGTACTGAGGTTCTCATGATGAAATCATGAGAATTATATATTATGCACTTAGGGATATTCGGGCGCAAACTACTCGCCGGCAGTAGACAGCCTACTTGTTTCTCGTGGTGCATATACGATTTTTTCTCACACCCACCAGAAAGTACGTTCTACGTACTATTCTTTGAATAAATATGCGAGGAAGTTCCGGAAAAAAAATTCGTCAATGCACCCGAATTCAAAATATATATTTTCTATTATATGTGGAGAAGTTCCGAAAAAAAAAAATTCTTCAATGTGCCCACACCCGGAAATCGAAAGATCACATCCGAAAACATTAAGATAAGTGGTTTTTATTGAGTGAATTCATTAATTTACCTTCGAGATTGACGCTCCAAAAAGGGCGAAAAATTGTGTCAGTTTGGGCATTAATGGGTTAAAGAAAGAACTTGCCTCGTTTCAAGTTAGGTACGTACAGCAAACTCTGAGAACGATTAAACTACGTAATAAACTACATAAATGAGCCTACTAGCCCAGATCTCGCTTTGGTCTCGAATTGGGTTCATCGTTTTGTCAATATGGCTTAGTCTAGTTGATCTGTGATATGTACAGTCGCGAGCGAAATTCTTCGGCCACCTGAAATTTTATTAAAAAAATGTGTGTGTAGCCACATAGTAAACAGATATTGTAATATCCACTGAGTATGACGTACATGCATTATTATACAATAAAAAAGTACTAAAAACAAATTAAACTTAAAATTCCTTTATTGAAAAATTAATGATCATTAAACATTATTCTTATAAAATGCGAGCGAAATTATTCAGCCATTTTAAAAGTTTGTTGAACATAAAAATATAAAATGACATTTAATATTGTGTGGGATATCCCTTAGCTTTAATAATAGCAGCCAGTCTTTTTGGCATTGAATCCACTAATTTTTTGTGAATTCTGGACTTATTTTATCCCACTCCTCGATTAACACTGGTTTTAACTCCTTTACACCAGTCACATGTCGGTTCTGTACATTCTGCTTTAGTTCGGCCCAAACATGTTCTATAGGATTTGTATCCGGCGATTGGGGGGGGGTGTTGATAGTGTATGAGGAACATTACAGTGGATCCATTCACGAACGACCCGAGCAGTATATACTTCGGGTCGTTATCCTGTTGGAAAAAGTAATCTTCAGAAAGATCTGCTTTTGTGACACTAGGGTGCAAATTGTTTTTTAATAATTTGTCCAAATGTTTTGTCTAAATATTTAAATCGATCAAGTATACCATCGATAACATGCAGGACACCAACACCTGAAGCTGCCATTGCTCCCCATACCATTACCGCACCACCTCCGTGTTTGACAGTGGGCAATACATTTTTTAATTTGTAAACTTCTCCGCGACGTCTCCACACAATTTTTCTTTTAGGTGCATTAAAAACGCATAATTTACATTCATCCGTAAATAAAACCTGATGCCAGAAGTTCAGGTCTTTAAATATTCCTTCGCAAATAAAACCCGTTTTTTCTATTTACTTCATTAATCCATGGCTTTCTTAGAGCTATCCGGGTAACAAAACTGGCTTCGCGTATGATTTTTCGTACATTGGTTACATGTATTTTTACTCCAAAGTGCACTTCTAACTCTTTAGTTAGTGCCGTGGCAGTAACTTGAGGATTTTCTTTGACTTTACGTAGGATCAACCTCTTGTGTCGTTCGGATAATTTTTGCTTGCGGCCTCGACCTGGTCGATTAGCCAGAATATGATCTGTTTTGTATCTCTTAATGATTGACTGAATTGTTTGTCGGGGTCGCCCAATGACCTCCGCTATATGCCTCTGACAAAAACCCATTTTACTCAACTCTATAATGCGTTCTCTCATGTCAGCTGACACCTCTTTGCCTTTGCGACCCATTGCGCAGTATTGTGTAAATTACGCGATGCACTGTACTGGTTTGTGGCTGAGAACTGTCTGAGACTAACACAAGCCTAATGTTGTGGTAGGTATCACATGAGTCACGTGTTTATGTATATTTCGGGAGGGAGCCGAATAATTTCGCTCGCGCCCTATGGCTGTACAATGTGAATTATTTCGTATTTTGTTTATTAAAATTATTGCCTTTACCTTTTTTTCAAGATTATTTTACTATACAACAAGGCAACTATACTATACTGAATGGGATTTTGCAATAACAATTTTTAGTTTGGATACACGCGCAGTTTTGTGAAAATACTTCGGGTGGCCGAATAATTTCGATCGCGACTGTATATGAGCACTAGCCAACTCATTTAAGCAAATAGGTTGTGGCTGACCCCAAAAAATAACTTTCCCTTGAAATTCAATGTCCCTCTCCCGTACGTACATATATTATTTATACTAAACCCGACGACCCTTGCGGGGCAACCCCACACGTTGTTCCCCAATTAGTTTCCGTGACACATAAAGGTAATTGCGCCTTTTGGCCCTAGTAATTGCAAGGTTTATATTGCAGGCACTTTAATGCCAGCATTCTATCATACTTAGTACTTGGACCGACGCGATAATTTGTGTACCCGGAAAATTTACGCACCCGGTAGTTCACCTGTCCCCCTTACGGCTTTCGCAGAAGTTGAAGCCCTGCTTACAGCCGAGACAATTACAAGGCCGATGGTGGAATCAGTCGCACACGCGGAGTTTTTAATTTGCTGACGGTATATTTATACAAAGCCCTGAGGGCGACATATTGTCTTCGTCGAGATAACGTGGAATTATTTTCTATAACGCGCATTCTATTCTACGACAACACTTTCACGAAAGCTAAAAAAAGCTAGTTGTTAATTTCTATAGTTCAACAAACAAACAGTGAAACAAGTCATCACATATCATAACTAAACTGGATAAACTATTGAGAATCAAGTACCAACACTTTTAACGCAAATGTCTCTAAAATGGTCAATCGGAGCGACATTTAAAGGGTATACTTTTTCCGCCAATAAATGAACAAAAATAAATTCGCATAGAAGATTTTTGAATTTTAGTATAGTCTCTAGTATATCCTGAAGTTCGATTGTTTTTCTGTAAACTGAAGGTTGTGCCGGTGGTCATGTAATCAACGATAATTCCACTGGAAAAAAATAAAAATGAAATCACTCTCAAATATCTAAGAAATCTGTAATTTTTTTCAAAAAAAATCTTGTGACATACTGGGGCTTAATATTTTCGAGAATCATAAATATGGGCAAAGTGCGAGAAATCGTCTCGCACTTTTCGAAACGTCTACAGGGTGGGTCGAAATAATGAGACAAAAGTGATACTAGACATCAAAATTTTATGATTGAGCTCAACATGCCTTATACCAATATCGCTTGTTTAAGAGATGCAGCGTGTTCAAAGTTTAAATGTTATTCTGAAATTTCTCAATAAATAGATGTAAAGTATTATGATTAGCAAAATCGAAAATGTAGCTTTATGTTTGTTGTGAAAATTTAAATAATAGCTTATTTTATTAATTTAACGTTGTGCTAGAAGGCGCTAGTTTCACCGTTTTATTTAGGTTAATTTATACACATTTTTTTCATAATCTTATGCCGTGCGTCAAGCAAGTCGATATATCTAACCCACTGAACGCCAATTTACATAAAAAATTGTTTATAGATATTCTTTTTTGTAGGTCGTCCAATCTGTTTTTTTTTTTTATTTTGACTTATTTGCTTTAAAAACGTGTTCAATGTAAAATAAAAAAAACCGTTTGTTGATTTTTTTTAGGGGCTGATATTGTTTTTTTTTTAATTTTTTTCAACACACTTGTTTCAAATTTGTCAAATTTCGGACCCCATTTCATTAATTATTTTGATTCCGAGGCTCTAGTCAATCTGTCACAACCCAATGTTAAATTTCCCAAAAATCCTACCAAGAAAAAAAAAAAAATGTGGTAAAAGGAAAAAATATTCAAAGAAAGATATCGTTTTTTTCCCTTTTGCACGTAACCGGCGGAATGAACCTAAAAATTCATAAAAGTCAAAAAAAAACGTTTTTTTCGCTAATAAAAAAAAAACTTGAACTCTGATCGGAAAAAGTTAAATGAGAAAGTTGTAGGTATTAAAAAAACCTATCGAATCATGTTTTTGAATATATCGATTCCTATATTACTTTTCGAGGTATATCGAAAAAACCGTCAAAAATCACCCTTTTTTTGTTTTTGCTATATCTCTTGCAAATTACGGTTTTGATACTTGTTACTTACTGTAAATATAGCACTCGGCGAGCGAACAAAGTGCCGTTTTTTAAAATTTAAAAATATTAAAACATTTTCGAGTTATATCAATTTTTCGAAAAAAAAAAACTCATCTCGAAAATCGGTTCTTCCATCTCGGCGAAGAGTCATAGAGAAACGAATCGGGGCTAATTTTTTTTCCTTGAGAGTTGTAATTTTTATGGTAAAAAACAGTGATAACGATTTTATTTATTTTAAGGGTCCAAAAATGACTTTGAAAAAAGTAAAAAATTTTTGGTCGTGTTTTTCTTTAATATTTTTTTCAATTTTCATTTCTCGATAACGTATTTTACAGTAACCGATTGCTTGCATTTTTACGCAAATTTAAAAAAAAAAAAGTTGCTCTACGACCTTCTGGAGCCGAGATAATTTGTTTTTTTTTTCAAAAAAATTCCACAGGGCGCTATTGTGTGCTAAGTGCCACAGTCTCCATTCTTACAGATGTTAAAGTTGAAGACCTATATTTTCAATAAAAAAAATACTGTGGCTCATTTTAGCCTCTTCTGCATTTTTAATTGTGCGTCAAATCGAGCCCGGCGCGAGCTAACTGTAGCTGGCAGCGGAGTGGGGGTAACGGGTAATGCTATTCGGCCGCCCCGAAAACTGAATTCGCGCATTCAAAAGCGCTTATACTTTCAAATCTTTATTCTCTCGACCTCTAGACCACGTACAAAAATCCTTCTGTACTTAATCTGGGGTGGCTCGATGAGACAAATCGAAATATTACATTTACGAGGGTCTCGAAAACAAAAAATACCGCCATCATGAACCTTTCACTTTCTATTGCGTGTTTTATTACATTTTTATTATTTTTATAATTTACTATAAATCGAAATAATGTCAATTACGTGACTTGACACCATTAATTTAATATTTTAATTACTTTCTTACTTCATGATTATTATTTATTACGTCTAGACTAATTATTTTGTGTTTGGCAACAGGCAAGTTGCAAGCGGTTGCAAGAATAAAAACCGTGGCTGTAAAAAAAAATTAAAATGCTCGAGTGTTTGTTTACATTGTGATGCATTACAATGATGACTGTTTTGACGCTCTTGAATCAGTCATTACTGAAACAAATTATGTAGAAAATGAAGATGAGTGTGTGCAAAATGTAGGAAATCAATGTATGAAAGAGGAAGGACAAAATGAAACAATCGAGCGAATTGAAGAAGAATGATATACATTATAACTATTTTGTAACAGGATTATAACAAAAAGTCATAATTAAGTACCATAAAACGTTATACTGTATTTGATTTCATAAACAATTATTAAATAATTATTTGAGTGGCAACAAGAGGAGAGAGAATGTTAGACTAAAGAAAAATTTAAATTTTCAAAGGTAATTATGCATTCGAGGCCGTCGTAAATGTAATACTCAAGACCCCAGAGTACAAGAGGGTTTCTGTACGTGGTCTAGAAGTCGAGAGAATAAAGATTTTGAAAGTATAAGCGCTTTTGAATGCGCGAATTCAGTTTTCGGGGCGGCCGAATATCATTACCCGTTACCCCCATTCCGCCGCCAGCTACAGTTAGCTCGCGCCGGGCTCGAATTGGCGCACAATTAAAAATGCAGAAGAGGCTAAAATGAGCCACAGTATTTTTTTATTGCAAATATAAGTCTTAAACTTCAATATCTGTAAGAATGGAGGCTGTTACACTTAAATAGCGTCCTGTGGAATTTTTTGAAAAAAAAAAACAAATTATCTCGGCTCCAGAAGGTCGTAGAGCAACGTTTTTTTAAATTTGCGTAAAAATGCAAGCAATCGATTACTGTAAAATACATTATCGAGAAATGAAAATCGAAAATCTTTTTTTCAAAGTCGTTTTTGGACCCTTAAAATAAATAAAGTCGTTTTCACTGTTTTTTACCATAAAAGTACAACTCTTAAGGAACAAAAATGAGCCCCGATTCGTTTTTCTACGACTCTTCGTCGAGATAGAAGAGCCGATTTTCGAGATGAGTTTTTTTTTTTCGAAAAAATCGATATAACTTGAAAATTTTCTAATATTTTTAGATTTTAAAAAAAGGCACTTTTTTTGGCTCGCCGAGTGCTATATTTGCAGTAAGTAACAAGTATTAAAACCGTAATTTGCAAGAGATATAGCACAAACAAAAAAGGCGATTTTTGACGGTTTTTTTCGATATACCTCGAAAAGTAATATAGCAATAGATATATTCAAAAATACGATTCGATACATTTTTTAATACCTATAACTTTCTCATTTAACTTTTTCCGATCAGAGTTCAAGTTTTGTTTTTATTAGCGAAAAATCGTTTTTTTGACTCTTATGAATTTTTTTAGGTTATCTTCGCTGTTTACAAGCAAAATCAAAAAAAGCTATCTTTCTTAGAATTTCCTTTCCTATATCACTATATTTTTTTGTTTCCTGTTAGGATTTTTGGTATGCTCTTCTACCTATTGATTGGAATATTTACCGTGTATCGAGGAGCGAGCCAATTAACAATTATTTTTTAACATCCACCTTGTAATAAAATCGAAAAAAGGTCGCCAAATATTGTGAGCAGGCGTACATGCCAAAATGTGAATACTCCTCATACACTTTTTCTTGTTTACCCACGTTTCGCATTCTGAGAAAACGCCTCCGTCAACACTTACTCGGCAGACCTCTCGAGCAAATAACCGTTAAGGAAATTAAAAAGTAAGACCTAAAAGAGTAAACGAATTTCCCATTTGCATGTTTGCGAAGGCCGCGCCCGGGAAGCTGTGTGGGCATCCCGAGTTTAATTTACTCGCTCCCCTAAGCCCGTGAGCACGTTAAAGGTGCCACTAAGCTTTCTAAACCTTTATTTGAACGTCTATCTCTTCTAATCTAGTGTACTTTGTTTGAGGCGTGGACTTGATGACGTCTCCGGCCGGATTTAAGTGATTTTAACATTGAAAGAGCAATGTTAAAATCAGATCTTATTTGAATGACCTTTTTTTACAGATCTTTTTTACGTCTAATCATTATTTGACAAGTAGTTGACAGTTGCCAAATGTCAGAATCATCAGTTTTATATCAGATTTGCATTCAACAACCTCAAAATCATAATTTTACATGAATTGCCCTTTATGCTTAATGAAAACCGTATTTGCCAGTATCTTTTCGTTTTCGAGTTGTAAACGAAAATTGATTAATTATTTTGTTTTCGATTGGTGTCCATAACTCGGTTGTTTGACAATTTGAAATCTGTTTGCACGTTCTACAGGCACTTTTTTAAGTGATAGGATCTCCGTAACAGATGTTTTATATCTTGTGTAGTTATCTCGAGTTAAGGCATAAAGTTCTTTTTCAGGAAACTGTTGACTATGATTTACTACAAAAACGATGTTTTCGTTTACAACGATATGATGGGGTCTAATGGTTTTTGCGAAACTGTTAAAAATTTATTCTCTATAAAACACAATCGGGGGCGATTGATAAAAAAATTTTTGAAGCGATACTATTGGCTGACAAAAGTGAAAAATTTGCGAACTTTAGGATATTTGGAAAATTTGGTATAACTTTGGATATAGTATATATGATTTGTATATTATAGTTATATACTAATTTTTTAGACCTCAAATTAGTGTCCCATATCAAACCCTAAAGTTTACACAAACGCTCAAATTTTTTTTTCTTAGTGCTCTGAAGCTTTAAATTTATCGTTTCAGCCAAAAATCACCGTAACAAACAATTTTTCATGATTTTTATGCATTTTTTCAACTTCAAATCATTTTTTTGGCGACAGTCCATATGCTTTTTTTGCTCATTAACATGTGAAAATTAAAAAAATTTTTTCAGACAATCCATAAGATTTTTTTTCAATTTTTTCCAACGAGTAGTTTTTTGCAAAAATTTTTATGGATTGTTCCCCAAAAAAATCAATTTTACGTTGAAAAATCTGGCGTAAAATCGAAAAGATTGCTTGCCCATTTTTGGCCGAACCATTTCCCGCACCAATCATATGTATTTTAGATCCCGAGATTAATTTTTATGGGGTTGCAATATGTTGTACTTTGAATCCCCCTGAACAAATGTCTTTCGTTAGGCAAGTTGTCCAAAAATCAACTCTATGTGGTAGTTGAATTGTAGCCGTTGAACAGTTAGATATCTGACTTTCATAAAGCCGGTCGAAATCGATTATTTTAGGAATCTATTGAGTTTAGCAAACATTATCATTTTTAAAAACCAAAAATGATCTCTAAAAATTCTGAAAAAATTGAGGGATTCTTTGTCTAATTCTAAGACATTTTTGGTCTTAGCTAATTTTTGTAGGCTCAATTTCCAGAAATACAATTTCGGCGACCGTCGAAAGTCAGATATCTCGGCTCGTAACTCGCTTGGTGTTGTTTTTCTGGAGCCTTCGTGCCATGACAAACTTTTGTTCAGGGGGCCTACTTGAAGTTCAACGATTTACGTCTACCCCAACAACATTATGGCCGGGAACCCAAATCCTGAATATGATTGGTGCGTGGTTTATTAAACCTTCGGGTTCAACGAGGTTCTATTAATCTACCAGCGCTGGACATATTGAGGTTTTCTCTTTCAGGGACACTTGAATTAAAAAATGCTTCCGACGATATCCTTCGTTCATCCACTATGATCCAACACTTATACCAAACTTTTCCAAATTATCGCTAAGTCGCGCTTTTTAACTTTTTTAATCGAAACTTTAACACTATTGCAAGCTTCAAACCAAACATAAAAATTTATCAATCGTCATCCGTATCTGTGTCTTTAGAGCCCAATATTTTGTTCAGTTTCCAAAACCTACAGGCGCCGTTTTCTGTACAATCATTAAATTCCTAGTACTTGATTGTCAAAGTTGAAAACATTTTTGCTTTGATCGACGCATAATCCTCGGCAAATACATCGTACATATCTCGTTAAGAGGACAATTTTAGCTGATTAGCCAACTTGGTTTCATTAAAAAAATAGAAGTTTTATGGTCGCATAATGAAAAACTCCACAAGATAATTTTAAGAACCATTCACAAAAATTTGTGAAATTGTTTTTTATTGGTTTTCGGATGAGTTACGTGAGAACCGCTCTCGCTAAAAAACATTTTAAGTCCAGATCTGAAAACTAGACACTTGAGGCTATAATTTCCTGTTTTTCTTAATTTTCTGTACGACCATTTTTCTCCGAGTAGTCCCTTGTTGAAAATCACCCAAAAATTTCGAATTTTTTTAATATCCTTTAATTTTTGTTACTAGTGTACATGACGGGTCTGATTGCAAAGATAGAACTTTTTTTTGTAGACCTGTGTTAGCACGAGCCGCCGCTGACGACGAGTTGCATCGACTGCGTCGTTAGCGGATGCAACGGCTGCGCTTCTCTACCTCTGGATCTCACCTACCCGCGAACGTGTAGACGAGGTCGTTTAGATCGCAGATAGGGCGCTTAAGTTTCGGGGTTCGTTCCTTCCGTTCTCGCCGGCTGATTGCGTCGCGACCGTATTTCCAGTATATTTCCATCGCGAGGAGCGGAAGGCCGTCGGGCCGTAAATCACACTTGTGCTTTCGTCAAAAGTTCAACGACGATACGTTAGCGGCGGCCTTGGAGGGAAATGGAATCTTCCGAGCAGATACAGAGGTCGGGAAATACGTTTCGCTTCCGGCATAAAAGTTTCCAAAGGTCATACTTTCAGGGAACAGTTTAGTTATTATTGAGGTCCGGAAAAGTGTGCCACAACGCAGGTTCGGACTCGTAATCCGTTATATCATTGACAGAAGGACATATAAGAGACCAAAAAAGATAGGAGTAGGGGAAAGTGGGGGAATTTCGCGCAGAGGGTAAAATCGCGCATCGCTGTTGCAAAGAACTTGTAATAATTAACCACATTTAATATGTGCTGTCGTCTAGCAGACTAAGGTCAAACTACGAAAAATACATCTAAAAACCATTCTTTCTGTGGTTGTCTTGTCATGTCGATATAGGTAAACGATACCGTTTTCTTATTAATTTGTTTAGTGCTAAGAAGTGAGGCTACATTTACTGAAATTAAATTAAACAGTTTCCCCAGTGACAGTAATTTGTGAATTGGTCTCTTTAGAAGAGTATGTGTAAATGCAATTTGCCTTCTTGCTTTACTTTTCCAGGTTATATTATATTTTGTGTTGTGATGTGGCAGTGGGGTTTTTTCGCGCATTAGAGATGGGGTAATATCACGCAGACAAGGTAGTAGATAATGCAATTACAAGTGACTCTTATGTGCCGTTTTCTGAACTAAGACCTATTCCAAAACATCGTATACCCAACGGTAGGTACTAACAGAACTATGAATAAGCGGCAACATTCTCAGGTATTAACAAAAACGTCATTAAAAACTACTCTGGAAGCAAAGGAAAAACATAACACAAATCAAATTAGTCGAAAAAGCAAAAAAAAACGAGTCGAGAAGAAACTGAGGAATCAGATATTGATGAACTTGACGATATAGTCGGTAGTACTGATGATGTATGCATTGAATGTGAAGGATTCTGACATGACGGTGAATTATGGTATAAGTGTATAAGTTGTGGCTTATGGTCCCAGTCAGAAGTGTAGTGTATGGGACAGAGCAGACAATTATCATTGTGATGCGTGTTTAAAACAAGAGAAGTTACTAAATTTAAACTAAAACTAAATTATTTAACGAAAATAATTTTATTAATAATAATAATTTTGTAACCAATATCCACATGTACATATTTTCAGTTATGTTTAACTTTCATTTAATAAAGATATTGTTCAGTTTTCTTTATTAAATTAATATTTCTAATGGTGCGCAGTTTTACCCTGTCCCCTGCGCAGAATTCCCCCACAGGTTGGGTAAAATCGCGCATATTACACTATTTCAATAATGTCACCTTGTACAGAACTAAGGATATATTATATAATATTTATCTAGTGCTTTTACAGTATAATGTTTGATAAATCATTTGTCATGTTTGTATGTTTGTAGAGTCTAACGACAATAAAATAGTAAAAAAGCTTAATGTCTACTTTAGGTGCGCGATATTCCCCCCACCTCACCCTCCAAAGAGTTAATAACACAGACCTGCAAAATTTTATTGATTTTCGGAAGCAGAAACTCTAGCACACTTTTCCGAAGGTTTTCGATGTCTGGCCTCAAAATTTGGCTGGCAGGCTCGAAGTCTGGCCAATCCGAATCTGGCCTCAAAATTGCTTCATCACTTAAGATTTTTGCATCTAAGTATTATTCTTTCTCTTTAAACCCGTTTAGGCCAAAAACGCAACTCCCGATACATCGCTCTTCAGTGCCTCATCATAACTAATACTCTTTGCCACAGAAAAATTTGACAGAGGCATATTTTTAAAGTTTAAGACGTGCCCTTTCCGACGGTGTCCATGAAATTCCTCCAAAAATTATTAATTATGAAAAAAAAGCAGTTTTTTTTAAAAACACGATTTTTTTGCACAATTTTTTTTATCGAATTTTCAAGGGATTTCCGGTCTGCAATGGACCTGAAACCTCACTAACCGGTGAAATAAATATTTGAACTTTAAGTATACGTAGTTTAAAGATCGTTTTTTTCCCTTATGCGTACAAAATGGCGCCTGAACTGCAAAAGGAGGGAGGGTCCCTAAGGCCGGTTTTCGGCCTAATTTATTTTTGGTCAAAAAAAATATTTATTTATATATAATTTACAATGGATCTGACCACAAACGAACACACCCCCAACCCTCACCCCTCTTTTTACCACCCTTAATGATGCAACAGACAATTTGATTTTTACCAACTTCCACGGTAGTTTTTGGCTAAAAAAAATATATGTTATCAAAAAATATCACCCTAACCACTACGACTGCGCTTTTCTACAGCTACCAAAGTAAAATCTCAAAAGTCGCATATGAAAATCATAGTTATTATTCCAACTCATCATACCAGCTGTAGCACGCATTTTGCATCTGAGTTTGATAATTTATTAATTAAATATTTGAAGGATGCTTCAATAGAGGCAGTTGCTAAAGTGGGAGTAGTTTAGTGCATTCAAATGATATGCGTGAGTCATTAGGATGATGCTTTTTATTATTTAAAAAAATATATTTTTTATCCAAAAAATATGTGTGATTATTATTCCCAATAATATTCATACAGTTCCCAAAAATCCATTTTACACGCAGAAGTGAGTGGTAGGAATAACGGGAGGGGTGCAGATTTCCGTGGGTGGGGGGGGGGGGTAATTCAGGAGGGGGGATATTTTTTTTGCCAAAAACTACCGTGGAAGTTGCTAAAAAAGCAAATTGTTTATTATGTCATTAAGGGGGGTAAAAAGAGGGCGGAGGGTTCGTTTGTGGTCAGATCCATTGTAAATGATATATAAATAAATAAAAAATTTTTTTTTTTTTTGACCAAAAATAAATTAGGCCGAAAACCGGCCTTAGGGACCCTCCTCCTTTTTTGCGTAAAAATTCAAAAAAATTTTATTGGAAAATGAAGCACTTTTACATACAAAAAATTGTCAAGTATAAAAAGTTCTTAAAATTACTCAATGAATGCACTAAAATTTTTTCAAATTTTGTTGAGCAATTTTTTGGATTTTCCAGTGCATTCTTTGATTGATTTCAAGAACTTTTTATTCTTGACAATTTATTGTTAAAATGCATTGTTTTCGAGAGAAAACAAAATCTAAATTTCGATACTAGTTTGATTGAAAACAATGCATTTTTACTATAAATTGTCAAAAATAGAAAGTTCTTAAAATCAGTCAAAGAATGCACTGGAAAATCCAAAAAATTGCTCAACAAAATTTGAAAAAATTGAGTCACATATGATTTAAAATTTTTATGACAATTTTTGAAAAGTTCATCATTTTCCAATAAAAACTTCTTGAATTTTTCCGCAAAAATTTTGCAGTTCAGGCGCCATTTTGTACGCATAAGGGAAACAATTGATCTTTAAACCGAGTATACTTAAAGTTCAAACATTTGTTTTACCGGTTAGTGAAGTTCCAGGTCCATTGCAGACCGGAAACCCCTTGAAAATTTGATTTAAAAAAAAATGTGCAAAAAAAAATCGTGTTTTTTTAAACTGATTTTTTTCATAATTAATAATTTTTCGGAGGAATTTCATGGACACCCTCGAAAAGGGCACATCTTAAACTTCAAAAATATGTCCCTGTCAATTTTTTCTATCGCAAATAGTATTTGTTATGATGAGGCGCTGAAGAGCGATGTACCTGGAGTGGCGTTTTCGTCCGAAACTGGATAAAATTAATTTTGAATCGGCCAGATATATATCTTTTTTTCACTGAAATATGTCAATTTGAAGTTTATATCTCACCGATCTACTCAACTGTATGCCAAAAGCAGAATACAAGATACTTTCCTATTTGAGCGTATTTTTCTAAATACTGTTAAAACTTTTAAACATTTTTTTGCATTTTAAAGGTCGTTGATTAAATATCCACTATTTAATTCTAAAAATTCAAAATGCCGGATCCAATATGGCAGACAAAAATTTAATTCACTTAATTTAAAGTTTTTAATTGAAAATTTGACTGATTTTTGGAAGTAGAAAATTTAGTACACTATTCTGAAGGTTTTCGGTGCTCTGAATTCGAATCTGGCTTCAGAATTTCTCTATAATGTCAGGTTTCTGAGATATCTTAGCCTAACAGTAGATCGATGAGACTCAAACTTCAAATTGTCATATCTTGGTGAAAAATAAGTCTCATTACTTAATTTACACACCTCGTATAGTTCCCCGATCTAGTGCAATAAAACTAGGAAAAAGGGAGCCATAACAATGAAGTGAATAATATTTGAAAATGGGTATTCCGATGGGGAATCCGAGCCCCCCCTTGAGCCCCCACGGAGCAGCCGCCACTGCTCGTCGTCGACTCCGTGGCCGCCCCCCTGATCGGGCTTAATATTCCGACGACGCGCCGGAGGGTGAGAGTTGAAAAAGTCGAGAGCTATTTTCCTCCCTTAATGCAGCAGGCAGGGTCATTGGATGGTCGCCTGATAATTTGCTAAATGCCTCGATGGATTACTTTGCTCGATTAAGCGCAGACTTTTAAAAGGTATTGTGTTCACGATAATGCGCCTCCAGTGGCGTAGGAGAAGGGTTTTTTTTTTTCGATTTTTATTCGGAAGATCAGCCCCAGCCTCCGCTTGGCTTAAACGATTTATCTGTATTGATATTACTGAAATTAACTTCGTCAAATTAAATCAAATATTGCAACAAATTTCTACTATCGCATTTTTAAAAAGATTAATTTGTCATTCTGCACTATTTTTTAATTATAAGGTCCATTAATAATACCTTATTATTCACTAGATTTTTAACACTTAGCTGGCCTGTTCTGGAAACCCATGATAAATCCCAAAATTTTCTGTTCCATCAGAATTTCCATTGCATTTGTTTCTTTTCGTATAATAATACAACACCAACAGTAATTGTTACAATGTACACAAGGGCGTAGCCAAAAAAGCCCAAAAAAAAAAGGTCAGTAGAGGCAACGGCAACCGAAAGCCCCCGAGTATTTCGGTTTTTACTTGATTTACTTGACCCTTTGGGGGGGGGGGGCGATCGCTGCAGATAAAACAAAAAAAGCCAAAAAAAAAAAAAGTCACTACAGGCAACGGCAACCGCATTCCCCCGAGTATTTTGGTTTTTACTTGACCCTTTGGGGGGGGGGCAATCGCCCTCATCCCCCCCCCCCCGGCTACGCCCTTGAATGTACATCGTCCGGATGATATCATTCATCTTCAAACAAAAGTTTGCCAATACGAGGTGTGGCTATTAAATAACCGAACTGCTGTCATAACTTTTTATTCGTTACCAATTACAGTAGCAACTTTTTCGCCTTCAATGTACTTCCCTTGGCGATCTCTGCAAGGCTCCATATGACTTTTCCATTGTTGAAAGCAGTGCTGGAAGTCCGCTACTGTCAGCTGAATCAGAACCTCCGTCGCTTTGCGCATCTTGAACAATTCATGTAAAATCTGGCGAACCCATCCTTTGTCGATTCCTGTTAATTCACCAAGCCTTCAGATGCTTAGACGACGATCTTCGCGAATTAATTTACCAATTTTTTCAATGCTTTCGTCCGTTTTTGACATTGAGAGCCGTCCGGGGCGCGGATCGTCTCACGTCTCTTTAAACCGTTTAACCGTTTAAACCATTCAAAAACTTGTGTGCGCGATAAACATTCATTCCAGTACACTTCTTTTAACATTGCATAAGCTTCTGTAAAAGTTTTCCCCAGTTTAACAAGAAACTTGAGATTAACTGTTGAGTAGACTAATTCAAACGACTGCTACAGTCAAACTAAGCGACCCACTTGCTTGTCCAGCGAGCTCAGGGTGGGTAAAGTATCACTAGACACAGTTCTGTTCAAACTTGTCGCGACACACTCGCAGCGCGCTGATAGCAGAATCAGTTCGGTTACTTAACACCTGTGCCAATCTAAATATTTCCTACAGTCTTGAATGTTTTAATACGTGTATTGTAAATGACTTTGTATTAGTTATTACATGTATAAATTGGTAAATTATGATCATTTGAAATGGTGTTTACAGCCAAACGCATTTCTCTTTAAACGTACAGGAGCAACTCGACAATTTATTCAGACCTAAATCCATATTTCATGCATCCTAAAATACTGTATTTGCCTCATAATTTCGTTTACTAATAATAATTGTAATCTTTGCGTTTAATAACAAAAAATAACCCGTCAGGGTATTTTTTGGAACCACTGCGGCTACCCTAAAATATTTCACGAAAACCTAGGTGAAAAAATGTCCGCAACACCTCTGCATTTTCACCCTGTAATTAGCCCCATTCATTTCGGACGGAGCGTCCGGCGCCAAAGGGTCTATCGTGATTCGAGGCCTTTCCCACCATTATGTATGATAATACAATAATTTCATAAAAAAGGTTCTCCCGCACATTCGCAGCCTTTTATGTCTCTCACAATATTGGTTATTGTTGCGGAATGTCATTAATTTCGGTTTTAGCGTAAGATGATGTATGGGGGGATTTTGTGTCGTGAATGATGAGCTCTTGCTAAGAATTAATGCCCCAAGTGAGAGTTTTCGAGGGAGACACGCGGATTGGGGCAAACAACACCGAGTGTTGCGGGACGGCGGAACTGCTTTATTTCCGCTTCCATTGTGTGCCAGCCAACTTCGGTTTCTCGTCGGTGGTCCACGAAAAGTCGCTCTTATTATGCCGAATTGATTCCGTATAATAGCAAACGAATAAAAATATTTTTTAAGTCAGGAGTAGTCAGAGGCGTGAGAAAGTAGTAATTTTTTTATAAATTACCTGACAATTGTATACTTTTTTATTTTAAGTTTTGTTCCAGGTATTCATAAGATAATAATAGAGTAAGGTATTCTAGTCCTGCAATGCATGATGGGAAATGTGTTAAGAGGTCGCGCCGCCACACGTGTGTCTTGAAAACTAACTAATACCTAAGCTACATTCATACAACTCCCATAGCAATAAAAACTATTTAAATCGCAAAAATTATTTTTCATTATAAATAACATCTAGGAAACCGCAAAATTTTGAAACATTTTTCACTGCTATTATGACAATCCGGAAAGCTGCATCCACCCATAATCTACACGAAATGTAGCTTCGGTATAATATAACTTAGTTTTCGAGACACACGTGTGGCGGCGCGACCTCTTGACACATTTCCCATCATGCATTGCAGGATTAGAATACCTTACTCTAGAGCCCAGAATCATATCGTTTGGCCCAATGTAATTTTTTGTGAGATTTCTGAAACAAAGACTTCATACTATGGATACGACAATTATCGTTTATTACATTATTTATCATATTATTTATTAAATTATTTATCCTACAAATTACCAATGATAATAGTTGTATCCATAGTATGAAGTCTTTGTTTCAGAAATCTTTAAGTTTTAACCAGTTTTAATATTTTCCTGAAGATGCCAACTTGGTTGGCGAAACGCGCGTCGAGAAAAATGTAGCAGTTCGGTGTTTCGTGGAAAACGTCCAGTTTTTTGTTTCTACGCTGAAGGTTCCAGTACTCACTCCAGGATCAGAAATCTTGCCAAAAAATAACATTGGGCCAAACGATATGATTCTGGGCTCATATATTATCTTAGGTACTTATACTAAAGGGTGGGCCATCTATTGGTTTCTTTTTAAACTGAGTATTATTTCTACATTGCCAACACTGACGCACTTGACATTTGACATAATTGTGGTGTCTAACCTCCGCTGTAAGAAATGGATCGTTTTACGCTTGCACAACGTTGGGGTATATTGAAAATTATTTCCAAAGTAAATGCTGTGTTGCAGAAACAGTGAGAAAATTGAGAACAATTATTATTGGTCGAAATGAGGCTTCATCAGCACCTGGTGTAAGAAAGTTCTTAAGGAAAGTTCGTGAAACTGGCATGCTTACGGATAACAGAAGTTATCCACGTGCTCATCCGGTGAGCACAGCTGAAAGAATTGCTGCTGTTGCCCAAAGTGTGCTTGAAAACTCAAGAACCTCAGCACAGAGCACAACAGCTTAATATCAGTCGCACTTGTCTGAGGAGAATATTGCATAAAGACCTCGGATTGTTTGCTTAGAAGTTGCAACTTATTCAAGAGGTGATGATTTGAAAAATGACCATCCACTTCGTCATCGCTTCTTCGTGCGGGCTCTAAATGAGTTTGAAAATGACGCCGATTTCAATCGAAAAATCATTTTTTCGGACGAAGCTCATTTTAATCTTGGAGGACATGTTAATAAACAGAACTGTAAGATTTGGGGTTTCGAAAATCCACAGGTAGTCATAAAGAAGCCAATTCATCCTGCAAGAGTGACTGTTTGGTGTGGGTTTTAGAGTGGTGGCATCATTAGTCCGTACTTCTTTCAGAATGAAGATGGTAACAGCGTTACAGTAAACGGAATGCATTACAGAGACGTGTTAACTGATTTTTTGTGGCCGCGATTGGACGATTTGGACTTGGACGAGCTTTGGTTCTAGCAGGATGGAGCAACGTGTCACACAAGCCGTGAAACAATCGATCTTTTACACACTAAATTCGGTACCGTGTTATCAGCCGTTTTGAAGGCATTAATTGGCCATCACGCAGCTCCGATTTAATACCGTTGGACTATTTTTTATGGGGACATGTTAAGGACCGCTGTTACTCCAACGATCCACAAACAATTTACTCACTGAAGGAAAACATCGATCGAGTTATTCGTCCAATAGAGGCACAAATAATCGAAAATGTACTGCAAAATTGGGTGAAAAGAATGAACTAGTGCCAAGCCAGCCGCGGCGGCCATTTAACTGAATTTTTTTCATAAATGATGGGAAGGCATACTTTCTTGAATAAAGCAACGATCATTTAAAAATATTCAACGATGTAGTTTTAATAGCAATTTTAAAAAGAAACCATCTGATGAACCACTGTTTATAGATATCTAAAGCATACTTCATGAAAATTTCAAAACGAAATATTCATTGTGGACCAAGTTATCTGCTGGATTGTTGAACACTATTTTACAAACAGTGCCTTGCGGTAATCATCAGCACTTCTTATGGCTGATTTCTTCATCTCTAGTTAAGTAGCCGATAACTGTAACTGTTAGTTAACCTAGCAAATATGCATATATGCATTTTTCGTTTTCTTCACTTCTTTGGTTCTATTGTTATAGTTCCAAAGTTCGAACGCCTAACAGCTGCCATTGCTGGGCATTTGTGGAAGGGTGTTTCTTCCTCCTCTCCACACCTCCTGCAATGGGGATCATTTTCACCCCAATTGTGGTGAGATGTCGCACGAGTGGGCAGTGTCCTGTGGTTTCTACCCAGTTTTATAAGGTCTACTGACTTGTCCAAGGATGGTTGAACGTTCGTCTTCAAGCAGCAAATTTTGCCAGTTTGCCAATGAGCGTCATCATTTATCCATAAAAACTTTATTTATAACCTTATCTGCTACTCAAGCAGATATAAGTTTTATTAACTGTAGGAAATTATTTTGAAAAAAAAAAAAGAAAATTTAATTTTCATTTATATTTTCCGGAGCAGGGTTTTTCCCCCCAAAAAAAAGGGGGGGGGGGGGGAAAAAAAAACCCTTTTCCCCCCCCCCACCCCGGGGAACCCCACCAGCTTTGGCGAGAGCAAAATATGATTTTTAACATCTGGTTAGTCTGTTATTAAAGTTTTTTTAAATAATGTTTTTTTGCTAACCCCATTTTTCAGGGGTATTGAGTTATTTTCCATTGCTGAACTTGTAGGTAGACTCTCTTAATATTTTTTACGTGTAAAAATATAGATTTTTAATTTCGTGTTTGACAATTTTAACAGTGTGAGATACAGTAATACCGTCTTAAAGCTCTTACCCAAAATTTTCAGTGCATTTTAAAATCTCAAACATTTTAATGAAACTTTTCCTTTTTAGAGGTAATGGTTTTACAAAACATTTACAGGTGCTAAGCTCCTACACTACTAGACTTTAGTGACTAGCAATCTTTAGCTGATACCAGTGCACGTGTGGAATTTAATTATTATATCGTATTGGTCTAATATTAAAAATTAATATATAAGATTTTTTTAGAAAAAAATAACCAAATAAATTTTTATATAAATATCAGATATTGTTTAACATATAATCCTCCCTCTCCATTTTAAATAATATAAAAAAACAGATTTAAATCAAAAATCAATTTTATTCTAAAAAAGAAAAAAGGGGGGGGAAAAAGCTACATTTTTTTTGAGTACAAAATTAGTACTCGTACTGTTATTACTACAGTTATTATTTTTGATTAAATCTCGTTATAAGGTAATTCAAGACGTTTTTTTGTAAATCATATTTCTCCACGTGGAGATTTCTATCGCCCAACGGGTCGGACAGGAATCCCTCCTGCGCTGTAATCCCCTTTATTATTTGAATCCCTTATAAATGGGATTTTGTCACCCCAACAGATTCGCACATATTTTTTCCTCGGCCCCTCGGATCTATTATTACCGAACAGAGAGATTAGAGATATACACCTACCCTATCATAAATTTCATTTTTATCGCCAGCCTTTTGAAACGGATATTGAAAATGTGCGAAGTCATTCAAATTGTGCTCGCATAGTGGCCGAAAATCGCTGTAATGGAAATACCCATTGATATCTATTTTCTGTTCGTTTTCTGGCATCGAACGGCGGATCAGCTATTTACGTCAAGCGCGATGCGATTGTGCACAAATATACAGAATGTCCCACAGAAAGAAAAAAATGATGAGTGAAAAAAGAGATTAATAGAAATCACAGGGCGTTGTCCACTCATGCGACATTTCACCATAAGTAGGGTGAAAGGTAACCTCGATTGTATGAACAGAAAATGTCCAGTTCTAGTAGCTGTTGAGCATTAATTCTTTGGGGTTGCAGCAATATAACCAAAAAGATAACAGAAGCTCCATAAATTGTTCATTTTTGTTGCTTGTCCTTAACTTCCTTAAGGGGTATTCTAGTCTACAAATTTGAAAATATCGAATTTTTTTTTGTTTCATATTTCCAAAGTTTAGACATTCAAGAATATGCCCTTAAAAGGATTTTTCAAAATTTCAATTATTTCATGAGTTACAGCCATTTTTGTGACGCGGCATCGGTTCCGGTCCGACCGTAACAAATAAACAATAGGCGGTAAACGCTGCTCCAGTACTTACGAAACACGAAACGTATTTAGTCGGAATCTTTTCGTTTTAGTATTTATTTCAAATTAGTTTGAGCCAGCCTTCAAGCAACGTGGACGTGCTAACTGAGTAAAATTGCCGGAAACTTGTCTCAAAACTTTAAACGCGTTTTTCTCAAAACTACTTTTTTCGAGTTGGCGTGCACGATATCTCAAGTTCTAATGAACCGATTTATTTGAAATTTGGTTGTAATGTTCTTTATACATTCCTCTGTCGCCTTACGCACGCTCAGAACAAAATTTTTAATTTTACTATTTTTAAAAAATTCGGAATTGTTAAAAAAACATGCAAATTTTTTTTTCAAACGGCCGCCATTTTATGAAAAAAAACTTTTTTTTTACTTCCAAGGTTGGGGCTATAGGGGCATCTATACTAATTAAGAATCCGTTGGGATTTTTTGTTTCAGATGACCAGAAGGGTTGAAATCATGCACGCCAGGACACCCATTTTTTTTTTTGACCCCCAACTTTGCCAGCTCATAACTTTGTCAATTTTGAGTCTTTTTTTTCAGTTAATTTTTTATGTTATTTTAAAATATCAATAAACAAATGAAAAAAAATGGATACTAAAAATATTTTTTGTTTCGTTTGTACAGAGCTTCAAAAACCGCCCGAAATTCATGCCTCTAGACTAGAATACCCCCTTAAGGGGACTAGGGAGGGTTGAAAATGCAAAAATTGGCTCGTGTTTAATGGTTTTTAACAAGGCCACGAATAAATATAAAACTTTCTTTATGTTAAGGGTATTAATTGTAACATTATAAAATGAGAAAATTCATTGAAAGTCGTTCGCAGAACAATAATATCGGCGTCCCAATGTAATAAGGAAAACTGTCGAATCCACGGTTTTACCACGATTCCAGTCGAACGGATAAAGGTTTTGGCAAGTTCTAAAAATATTTCGTCTCCTTAGGCCTCCCTCTATTGATTATACCTAACAAATTAAAAACAAAAATAAAATTAACAAAATGGCGTCCAGAAAACAAAAAATTTGGAAAAAATCGAAATATTTGTTAATATAAAATTGTAGGAATTTTTTTTTTCAATCTGATTTTAGGTATAAATCATGCGTCATAGTGTTTTACAACTCCTGTATAGATTTCAAGTTGATATATCTCGCGGTTCTCGAGCTTTCGTGGTAAAATCATCAAAAAATGTAGTTTCGAGGAAATCGCATTCAAAGTTTCGGTACAATATTTGTGTTAGAAGAGTCGTACGGAAACAGAAACGTTTCGACCTTGTTATTAGGTCGTCTTTAGTGTGTCGTTACAAATTAAAACTTAATTCTACTCTCTATATTGCATAGAGAACCCTAGAAATTAGAATAATGCTCAGACCGTTCAGTCGTGACCGACCGCGCGAATATCTGCGTTCGACCGACCGCGCGCCACACTACGTTTTACGCTCTCTTGACCTCAATTTTGAGAATCTTTCAAAAAAAAAACAAACGGAAAAATATTCCTAAAGAATCACTGTATCGGAATATGCAAAAAACCGAGAATCGATTTTTTCTTATGATTATTATTACGATTTATCTTCAAATGAGGTTCAAATTTGAATCCTAAGTCAAAGTTAAGATCATCGCTAAATAGATCATATATGATTTGAGGATATTCAAACGTTCCAGAACTGTTGGCTTACCCTGTATTTTTTATGTTTATTGTACAATAAATTACTTATTTTATATAAAACAGAAAAATTAGGTTATAAAATAGTTATTTATTCAACAACTGTATATGTTTACATACATACAACTTACTTTTTTTATTAGGTATTAATATATGACATAAATATCAACATATTATTTAAAACGAAGAAGAAACGTCATCACTCATAATCGATTTATAGGTAAGAGTCCACGTATATCACAAAATATTAATCTCAGTTATGACTATCTTACAGGGTAATAATTTTATTATTCATGATATATTCACTAAAACATGTTGAACATAAACAAATCAGTAGGTATTAATACATGGTGATAGTGAAAGGAATTAAGTATAAAATATACTTTAGTTGTGTGCTTATGTAAGAAGTGCCCAATCGTTATCGTTATACGTTCTATTGTTCTCTCCTTTATACATTTTCTTAAAGTATAATATTTTGAAAATACTATATAAAAATTTCAAGTTGATCTAATGAAGAGTTTTGGTCAATTTCGTGTTTTACATTCAGAGGAAGTCAATGGAGACCTTCTGAAAACTACAATAGCTGACCAAACTTGCAAAATTTTTGTATAAAAACTTGTCTAGTAACAAACAATGAGTCTGCTAAATGTTTATAACGTCAAATTCTAAAATAAAAAATACAAGTGACCAAGAAAAACAAAATTTGAGCGTCTTGTGTCGAAATCAAGAAATTGCAACAATTTGAATGAAAAACAGAATGTCACTCAACTAATATTCAAAGCTTATTTGCCAACAGTAAAGATTGTTTATACATTTTGAAAAAATGGTGTCTTCCAGTTTTATTTCAGGATTTTTCTGAAGCTATTAAAACACTTGCAAAACTGAATACATCACTTAATTGAACCATAACATGAGAATATTTCACAAACCTCACATCTTCGGTTTAGGCGTATGCAATCTCGTTTAAAATGCGGACATCCTGTATAGGTTTCCAAAGTACCGAAATCCAAATATCACACATTTAAGCCTGTAACTTAATCTTAACTCTAATATTCAATACAGAAAAATGTGGGAAAGAATGTTAAAAAGCATGATTTTCTAAGAAACTGTAATCAAACAAATTATAGAAAAAAATATCGATATCAGAATTTCCTTCAAGAATCATATTGGATAATAAAATACATATAAAATTTTATATTCATGTTTATTGTTTGGAATTCTGACATCTAAGCGATATTTTCTTAGCCTTTTACTACTCTGGAAAATGATTGTAACCAGTAAAAATAAACAAAGGTATATATAGAGTTCATCAACATTTGCATAATTTTTTATTTACCGAGTAGAATGCCTCGATTAGGAAAGCAACAGAGTTACTGCCTGGTACTAATAGTATTTGCATTTCATGTTATAATAGCGAAAGTCACGATCTTGGAGTATATTTGGAAATAATGCCATAAACATTTCAAACCGAATGTCGTTTTAAGGAGTTCCCACAAAAGATAAACAGCGACTATTAGAAAGAAGAAAAATTACGGTTCAAAAGACGACTATAATAAAATCTGAGCAAATGGAATCGCATGTAATTCTGATAGATTCTATGCATACATTATTCCAAATAAATATGTGCCGGAATTCATGTTAAATTCAAATTTATAAGGAGCTTCGTGACCAAATTACATGTTGGGAGTTTGGAAACTTCGGTTGACTCTTGAACAAATGTCTATGGTAAAACTATGGTTTCTGTAATAGGGCATTAAACAAAGGATATTTATACACGAAAAAATATTATAAATAAACTACTTAAATTCTAATGAGAAGAAGACTTTAAGTACAAGCTGTTATCATAAAGTCAGGTATATGCTTTAAGTTCTTTACAGTATTAGTAATTTTTTAGCAAAAAATTTCTTTTTAGCGATTTTTTTTTAAGAAAACTATAGCAACGTAACTTGAGAATTTAACATCAAACAAATTTAGAAAAATTTGTCGATTAACGAAAATTTTGTTCGTCAGTTTCTGAAAGTACATCCAAACGAACAATTTCTAACACTTATGCATCATTTTTAATATTAACACTGATTCATCAAGTCAATGAATCTACAAAGAATGACCACATAGAGCCGTAACAAAAAAATATACGGGCTATAAAAGCGGAAAATAAATTTACGGCAGGAAATTTTATTTACATAGGCTGAAATTTGGATCACCGTGAAATTCGGGAAAGGCATTAGCTTTATTGCCAAACAAATGAATCTCGTATAAACTGGAGTGGTATTCGTGGACATGAAGAGTAAACGGCAATGTCAATGAATAATTTAAGGATATACAAATGGTATACAGTAAGCGGCACCCTAATGCGTACATAGCCGAACGAAGGGCAATTGATAATTTAACTTGTTTGTTGAGCAGACGTAAACATGAGGTGAGAACCAATCAGAGGTCTCGCTAGCGCAGGCGTAGGAAAAGCATCCGGTTTGTAGGTAGGACTGTTTGAGTTAAAATTTGAAATACCATTTTATATTTTATTCTTGTCCAGGGGTATTCAACTTAAATAAGCCAAAACGAAACACGTTTAAATTAGAAACGTACCGATGTCAACGAGAGATGGCGTATTTATTTGACCAGGTCTCTCAGTCGTTATAAAAGAACTTTATTTTCCATTTACGATTGATTGATTTATATTAGTGGTGCGCATAATCAGACGTTTTAAATTATAAAATTATCAGGTTATGAGTGATTTCAAACATCAGATTATAATTGAAAGAAAACGCAGTGATGGCGATTTTTTTAAGACATGCGATTATTTCAATAATTCCATTATAATTTAATTCAAATTGTCCCATCACTAATGTATTCATTCTGGCTGTGTCCCGTGACTCGTGTATCTTATTTTCGTTTCGGTGTTTTAGTTTTCTTGATGGCGTGTTTAAATTTTGTGTTTCGTGCATTTAAACTTTTATTCGTTACAATTATGACTTCTTCGTCTAAACCGTTAGAACTTGTTGTGTTGTGGAATGTTCTAAGCCCTGGCAACCAAATTTTAAAGGTGACAAACCCATAAAAAAATTGTATAAGTCGTGGGTAAGGTCAATCATAAGTGTGTCAATCATAAACCTTCTTCTCTGTTAGTTTTTTTTTGTTTGGTTGGATTAGGTCCAGGAATAAATAACAACTATTCGATTTTGGCCAACGTTTCGGAGCTTTATTTCTCCTTCATCAGGGCTCAATCAATGTTGTTATTATTGTCATGTAAGGTGGTACATTACAAACATTGGCGGTACTGTCTATATACATATATAGTAAATGTATAATCATTACTATAGTAATTTTTAAAGTGTATTGTCCTGATAATAGTGTTTTGTTTTTATCTTTATACATTTACTATATATGTATATAGACAGTACCGCCAATGTCTGTAACGTACCACCTTACATGACAACAATAACAACATTTATTGAGCCCTGATGAAGGAGAAATAAAGCTCCGAAACGTTGGCAAAAATCGAATAGTTGTTATTTATTCCTGGTCAATCATAATATTTTGGTGTCTAGTATCGCCAGTTTACTAGACTTTACTACTAGACTTTACTAGAGTTTACTAGGGCCAGTCTTGTACCATTCTTTCTGACTCACCCTGTATATTAGTATTAATATAATGGACTGTACTCTGGATTATTAAAGAAGGTAGGTATATGTTTTCCATCTTTGATATTTTCTTCTAAAAAAATGTAACATTTTGTATTATGTGCTGCCTTTATTTCTTCTCTCAACCATATATCTAAATTAATCGCGAAAAATTAGAAAACGAAGCTTTCAAGTAACATGATATGTAAATCTATTTTTGTTCGCCTCATAAAATTTATATTTACGTTTTTAAATGAATAAACAATCAATTTACTGTTGAATAAATAAATGCTGTGGAAAATAAGAGAATCACAAAGGCGGTAACGTTCCGTATATTCACATAGAACATGAAAGCCAGCTTTTATTTGAGCGCATAAAAAGTCTAAATAACTTAATTAAAGGTAATGTAGACAATAATAAAAATGAGGATAATTTAATTATTTCTTCGTTGTGCCTCCGAATTTCGTATTTTTCCGAATATATCCTATTTCACATGTTAAAATAAAAATAATAATGTGTACCTTTCAAAAAAAATCTAACCAAACTAATAAAATTAACAAAAAAATGTAACCAAAGGAAAATTGACATAAGAGTACAATGATTACAAAAAAAAAAAAAAAATTCTCGTTCCACAAGGCCTATACTAATAACAAATAATGTTTTTACTATAGGTTCACAATTGTACGAATCTTCTCATAAGCTCTAATGAAATATCTACAATTAACAGGCCTGCGAAATGTGGAATAAAGGCACACAAGAGAATAATAATTTTTTTACCTAATTTGGAAAGCTGAATCACGTCAGGATATCGAAATATTTAATCTACAAGTGCGATAAAATATTCATTGAATAAAATTAGAGTTCAGTATTTAATATATAAAGTTCAATGCTTAATCGAATTTGACCTCAAAATTGCTATGGCACACAAAAATACCGAGATAATTCATAAAATCATCTTAGCCTATTGAAATTAAACAATCCGCTCCCGAAGAATTCCCAGTAAGCAGGATTTTGGCATGGACCTTGACAAACAAAATGTCAACAGTTCTCATCAATCAGAGTATCGCTAAAAATTTTACGCGAGGTCAAAGGTCGCTTTTACAGACACAAGTTCTCGAAAGTTGGCGTTGCTGACATTACGTCACAGAACCCACCATCCAATAAGATTATCGCTAACATGAACTACACTTACTCGCTATTGCATAATCGCGAAGCAGTCTGTATACAATGTGTTACTTAATGGTGTGTACTTCACAAAACGACTTAAAATTAATCCAGGAATCACTCCTTAAAATAAGTACACACCATTAAGTAACACACTGTATACAGACTGCTTCCGTCAATACTAATAGAATAGCACAAATAGCGAGTAAGTGTAGTTCATGTTAGCGATAATCTTATTGGATGGTGGGTTCTGTGACGTAATGTCAGCCACGTCAACTTTCGAGAACTTCCACAACGATTGGTTCGCTCAGTTTTACAATTTGCTAGCACAAAGAGAACCTATCATAGCTACATATTTCCAAAAACAGCAAAGATACAACAAATAAAAGCTGCCAAAATAAGTTAATAAACAGATTATTATGTGCACCAAATTTTACCCATGATATTCGTTTATGAAATACATATCATTAATGCAAACAGGCATTAATTACGAGCGAATGTCCTATCATTCATCATGTCAAGTGCAGTTAATAACAAGCATGGTACTATTGTTGTTTAGAGTACTCAATTTGTATTTTTATTCGCAACATCAACCGGAATATTACCGAAATATTACTTCCCATATTACTTCAGGAAATACATTACTAAACCGTATATTACGCCGTCTAACTTGATTAAAATGTTCCTCGAAATTAGACAAATTGGCAGTCCGCACAATGGCGCTTTGTAATCGTTCATAATAAAATTAATAAACCGGAGTTGCCGCAACTACGTTAAATAAACACTACGAGGTACGAGGCTGCAATGAATTGTGAATGAAATTTACCTAGTTATAAACCTATTACGTGAAGTTTACTAGTTAATTTTACAGAGGATTCGAAACCACTCCGAAATTGTTTACTCAACATCTAGGCGCGTCTGATACAAATATTTTAATTAGATTCGCCTCTGAAGCTCCCACAGCCAAGGAGGAAGAACGATATTTTAATCAACATTTTCTCTACACATTATAACACATTCCGTCGATAGGCAACAAAAGAAAAAAATATGTGAAAGAGCACAGAATGACGCGATTTTACAATGCCGAAGTTAGATCGCTCGTACAAAAAGTACCCGGAAATTGTAAAAAACACATAAATTGGTATTTATTCATCAAAATTTATTTTGTCCTCTTTAAAGTAGTCTCCATCGAGTTCAATACAGAATGGAAGAGTCTAAAACAACGCGGACGTATTCATATACCGAAATTACTTATTCCAGATACAGAAATACATAAGTAAATAAAGCAACAGATCTCAACTGAATTAGAATTAAAACAACTTTCGAAAGCACCTCGTCCAGATGTAAATAAATTATATACTTTCATAAAATTATATTTATCTTTCCATGGTAACTGTAGAGCATGATTTGGATCGGTGGAAAGGCAAATTATCCACCGGGGAAGTCGCCTTTGATCGTTCAGATATGAACCTGTTACCTTGGGCAAATTTTAACTCCATTTCGATTACAGTTTTCATGTTTCCGGTATTTTATTAACGGAGGGGTCAGCCGAAAACGCCGCCCATAATCCATCGATTATATTCGATTTGTAAAGGGGAAACCCGAAACACATCAAAGGGAAGTGTATCGAATATTTGCTTTAAACAACCCACAAGAAAATATGAATCGTCCGGTTAAAGCACTCTCATTCGCATCTAGCTAATATATAATTCGGTATAAACAGAAAATTACATGCCATAAAATTTAATACATCCGATGTTCCAAAAGTCTAATCAAAAATTATTTCAATACATACAATCAACACAGAAATACAAATTTAAAAAAAAAGTTCTGTGCAGCGGATCCCAGGGTATGGATTCAGTACAAGTTTGAAACAGTAAATTAACATATTTACAGAGAGGTTCTTGAAAAACTTCGAAAAAGGGTCATGCGTGAGATACCAAACATCAAGAACAACTGGATGTTGCATCACGCAAATGCGCCTTGTGACACACCATTTCAGTAAACGCGTTTTTTTGCAAGAAAAAACATTCCTGTGGATCTTCAGCCTACTTATTCGCTGAATTGAGTCCTTGTGAGGTTTTTCCCTTCCCGTGATTGAAAAGTCGCCTCAAGGGACGTCATTTTGGGACCATAGAAAACATTCAAACGGCTGTAACCGACCAGTTGAAGGCTATTCCAGTATATAAATTCCAGCACTGCTCTGAGGAATGGAGGAACCGTCTCCAGCGCTGTGTGGCTTCCCAAGGAAGTATTTTGTAGGAGACAATAACTAATTGTAATACTATTCGAATAAAAAAAGTTACAAAAAATCAGTCTCATTACTTAAGTTACACACCGTATTTGTTTACGCCGAATCCAAATTTCAAAACTCCAGGACGATTGACCGCGACAATTTCTTTTTATGGGCGAAAAATCGTCACCACGTGGAGGTGTCTTGGTTGCAAAAACCTGAAGGAAATATAATATCATTTTTTGGAGAGATAGTTTGTTTAGATAATTTTACTTAGTATAATAATAACTAATATAATAATAATGTTATGTAATGTAATGTAATGTAATAATTGTTAGTGTTATTTAATTTGATAACAATTTGAAGAATTTCGAATCCTGATCCAAATACGACCACGCACCAATATAATAGGGTAAAGGTGGATCTCCCTCTATAAATAAACAGGATGTTTTCTAAGAGATATATCAAAGCGCGGATCCTTAACAGGGCCGCCCTCGTTTACAACAAAGCATTTATCTGATATCACATTTACGCCTTCTTTAACTTTTATCATCAAAGTGTTTTCCTGTCAATAAATGGAAACATAATCATAAATATCCCGGCGCGATGGAACATCACCCCTCATCATGAGAAACGAACTCCAAAACGAGATAAGAACGGAAAAGGCGATAAATTGAAGGACTGCGCACATCAGCGTAGCTGTTCGGAACCCACAGAACTCCTTAACCCATTTAGTTGAAATGCAATACAGAATTTTTTTCACTTACATGTAATTGTGATGCAAAGTAAGGATGTATTATTGTATACCTGTACCTAAGTATTATACGAGGTGTGTAAATTAAGTAATGAGACTGACAACGTAGCGCCCGATCCAGCACCACTGCAGAGGTGGAACTTGGAAGGGCGGTAGGTTAACATTCTTCAGTACAAGTTTGAACTTGTTACAGATATTTGTTTGTTCTTTGTGACTGTTTTCGTAGTTTTTTCTCTAGTGCGTTTTAAAAATGAGTGACGTTAATTTCGGGCGACGGATAGAGTATTAACAGCCTTATAGATAGAGTAGTCTGAAGATGAATACGAATCTAATTTGGATGAAAAAGAAAACAAAATGTCTCAACCACATTATGTCGGAATATGTCATGTCGGAAGTAAGCGACGTTGTGTCAAGGTATTGCTCCTCATCAGTGCAGAATCAGTTTTAACATTATTTTTCAGTTTTAACATATTAATCCGTGATATCATATCCAACTGCACAGGTACGTATATTGATTTAAATGTGTGAAATGACACAGCTGACTTGCATTACGAAAACTGCGCTAGCAATTTTAGTTATTTATGGCACGCTGTAACGGACAGTCGCCGGTATTGCATCGCGTTGATACGTTTCGTTTTTAAATGACGTTTTTCGCCGTGTGTTTAAATGACTTTATAAATATTAATAATTATTAGTTGAGGAGAGAAGTGAATAAAGTGGGGTACCATGCCAGAGGTGAAAAGAAATAGACAGAAAGTATTTCAAACGTGGTTTGAGAGTGATCCCGAGGGTTTTAGGGGCATACGTATTCAAGGAAATGACCTTTTTTTGTACTGTGTGTGAACGCATTATAAATTCTTCAGATAAAACTAAGTAACAAGACATCTGAAAAGCCATGCCTCGTCCAGCGCCGACGCGGCATGCTTTTGTTGCAAGCAATATTCCATTAAACAAACTAGAGAACCCCAAGTTACATAAGTTTTTAGAAAAATATATGGCCCGAAAAATTCCTCATGAAAGTACGTTAAGACTTGCATATATGTCGATCGGGTTTACAACAATGTAGTGACATCAATACGCGAAGACATCGCGGACAATTTCGTGTATTTTATTATAGACGAAGCTACCGATACTTGCGGGCGTTCAGTAGCTATTTTTTTAATTAGTGCGTTAAAAAGTGATACTGCTAGTGACAGCCACCTACTACCTTCTGAGGTTCTGGACAAAACTAATCACGAAATGGGGAACCTTGTCTCAACACTGATGTTTGTTGGGTAAGTATCGCCATTTTTATGTGTTATCTTAATTTATATAGGTATTTTATCCTTGACTTAACCGTAATATTTGGTAAAATAGTACTATGTTGCTACATAATTTATGTAAACATATTAATATTTTCATTCGTTAACTGACTACTGTCCTGATACACTTCGCGCTCGCACGAACTCTAATTTTCACCATTATTTCTTACCCCTAATTCAGTTAAATATTTAACATTTATGTAGTTCTACTGATTCACAGAAGGGAAACCAAGCCCCAGATGCTGATGTAGACAAAGATAATGGTTCTCAAGGTACTGATGTTAATGGACGTAAGTATATGTATTAAGTATTTATTGCTAACTACAAACATTTCAATCCTTACATGAAACTCTTTTAATTTATGCAAAAATGGAATCAATGCAATATTTGTCTATTTCGTCAGATAGTGAAGTCAGCTTATTGTCTTGTCACTGACTGCACCGAAGCACATAATCTAACAACCCGTATCCAATTTGATGCTGAGGGCGCATAATTTAAATGAAGGTTTAGTTATGGATATGAGATACGCTATCAAAATCCTCAAGGGTCACGCCGGTTGTAACGGTCTAATTTTCATTTCAGTCATCCCTAGAGCAACATGCCAACATAATATACAGCGTAAGGTCACTTTTGTTACCTTCCGTCTTATCTACTGAAAGCTTAGATAGAATACAGTGAGATACTAATCGCAAGATGGCAAGACTAATGGAGGTTAAAAATGTATCCTTAGACTTTTTATGAGATGTTTATCAGTTGTAAAACATCTGATTGTAAATGTTCTGGGAGAGTGTTCGAGTGGACATAATGTTATTCAAATAGATCAGCAAAGACTAGTCGTTTGATAATATGTCTTCTTAAAGACAGATTTTAAAAAAGTATTAACTGAATCGTTCTTCATGGATCAGAACTACTTACTAAAGTACTTCGTATTATGTAGTTAAAGTTGCAATAAACACATTCGTTCTTAATGACCGGTATCATTAAAAACATTTTCGGTTTCTCGGTCTCTCTAAACATTATTTACCGCACAGTACTTTGCGATACAAAACTATTTTTCTAAGAAGAGTAAGTGAGTTCCTCAAAAAAATTGTAATTTTTGACATTTAAATTAACTAAATGCCCCATGTTATCGCCTATGGGGCGTTCCACTGTTATACTTAAATTAAAAATGTTGAGAAACAAACTTTTGCTCAATGATATTACTGTCATGCTATGGAGGATATTAAGCACTTAAATTTCAACTTCATTAATCCTACAATTTTTTAAGCTATTGGTTTGAATTACCTCCCATTACATGCCTTGTATTATAAACCCATAATCAATAATATATAAAAAAAAGTTTACATCGCATTAACTATATTCCTTTTTAAGTAAAAAATTAGATTTCTATTAAATATAATCCCATGTAAATTTACAAGCCTTACTGCAGGACTACAGATAATTGCTTCTCGCGACGAACAAACCTCAAAGTAAAATAAGGACGAGAGATCGAAAGAGAGAGAAAGAGATAGACGATAAATTGGAATGGGTGTTACTTACCATCGGCAATGCGCAACTATGCTCAAGTTATCACATTACGAGGGGTGCGTAACACTCTACCAGGGTGGGCATAGAACCTAATTGGGGGGTGTAATAGTAAGGAAAGAGTGCGAACAAGTAGCTCGCGAATCGCGTTCTCTATGTATGCACGAATCGGGGGCATTGACGGTCATCTGTTTTTCCTCTAAACGAAGTCCTCGATAAGAAGACGATCGCTGCACGACTGCTACATCGCAGAGGGCCGTGCTCCAGGCGACATTAATATCAGCAAAGCTGCTGCAGCGTTGCCAAGTAGCTGGCATATTAATTAGTTGATAACTAGTATATATTAGCGATTGATGTGATGAGCATTGGATGCGTTACCTCACAACTTCTGCACCAGTCACCTCTCGATTTTCATCCACCATGTATTCTATTTCCATTCTAAATTGAAAATAGGTAGAAAAAAGCAAGGTTGTCAGATATATTTTCTATAATTGCTAAGCTCACTATACAAGTATACTTCATACTTCAGTAAACTGTTAGTTCGTGACGTTCTTAGAAAGCTAGTTTGTAAATATTTAAAAAAAATACATAGATATAAATTTATTAGTTAGCATTAAAATAAAGCGTTTAAAATTGCTGGAAAATATAATTATAAATTCAAACAATTTTATGTATATTACTATACTTAAGAAAATTTTGAACAGCCGGCAACATGCGGCTGGCGGCACAGAGTAAACCACTGGCGGTAACACCGGTCAACGAGACTATTAGACTACTTTGCATTTAATACATTGCTAATACTTCTTCGGTCCACTGTGCCATAAAATTTTTACGACGTCGTTAAAATGATTTACGACCTTTGGAATTCTGACTTGTTTAAGACGCCAGTGACGTGTGTTTCAGCTAGGTTTATTGAAACAGACAATTTTTTGAGATTGTCTGGCTAAATGAGCATTATTTACAGCAAATTATATTACAACTTTTGATATCCTATATTGATTTGAATGAAAAAAATTATTTCACAATTTTCGAATTTATAAAATATATATGCACGCAAATATAAAGTTGCACCGCTTTTTTTGTTCCCCAGGCGTATTTATCATTTTCAATTAAAAATAGAAGAACTATACATAGATGCAGTTGCGATGTATCTCGCTAAAAAGACAATTAATTGTAATTTTAACAATTGTAAACGATAATCCAACTACTTTAACAAAACTTTAATGGACCTTGTCTAAATTCAGCAAAGTATTAATAATAATTATAATTAGGCTTGGATTCTAAGAATCCATCCACTCAGCAGCCTTGAATTCGAACGCGAGACAGACGATTTCAAAATTGTTTACAAATATGTCTTAACATAAGAGGAGTAGCTTCCTTTTCATTTTCTAAAACTGCAATTTCGTTTCTTTAATGGCAACATTATTTCCTCCATAATTTCTCAAATGCAGGTTGCGTCAGCCTAAAACTATTTTTGTTACGCACTTTATACATTTCATAGTCCATTATGTTTATGCAGGGTGTGATACCAGAACCTTTCATTTGTTGTGTATCTAGAAAACTAAATATTCCAGTTTAGAGATTACTTATTCTTAATGAATCACCCTGTATATATGTTATGTTAGTGTAAATTAATAAAATAACAAATCTGCTCATTATATCACAACGATCAGTAGATACCAAATGTTTATTTTACATTCAACATCAGTTCATAAAATACGCAGGCGAATTTTCACTAAACGTGACTAAACGGAGTTTTATTTACAACCATTCTCTGTAATTTAGTACTCAATAAACCATATAACCCAAACATAAACATAGACTGCTTATGTTATAACAGCACAGCTAGGTCGTCTCCATGAGCACGCGACCATGTCGAGGTCGCTCGTATTTTGCATGTCGGTCAGTGTTAGTATTTTAAGAGACAGCTCCCATTAATATGCGCCCAGAAGTATTTTCAATATTAAAAAATCAAATCAAGTGTTAAAATGGGAAACTGGCAACACCGCGGCAGCCTTGCTGAATTTAGTGTTCGCTCCGCGCGCTCCTGCCCCATATCGACTGCAATCCGGAGCCCGCGCTCTGCACGCCGCTGCGGCGGAAGTGAGAACTGCACTCGGACGTGGACGGCCGCTTTATGGACCATCGCCGCGAATGGAACGTCATGGAAGTGGAGTTTTCGGGTGCTCGTCTTCTTAAAACCGACGCTGGTCCGACGTAAAGCGGCCGGTTTCGCTACTCACTTGTTGACGAGATTTTCCTCGGTCTATGATAAGGGTCTAAAGGTAGCTAATAAATCGCTTTAGAAAAGGTGCTCCGCTTTACACCGTCATATCATATTTCCAGCGGCAAGATCAAAACAAACTGGCTCCAATAAGGACAGGGTTAATTCTACGTATAAACGAATACCCTCTCTATCGGTTTTATTATTTTGTTTATCGACGCTGAAAAAAATTTTACACGATTTTTTACTTATAATCTATATAAGACGGCAGTTTAGCTAAAGCTCTTTATACTACGTTCTACAAAATGTAGGCACCACATGTATTTTGTTATATATTTTTTTAATTTTGTGTGAAACCTGATTTAAAATCAAAGTCAAAGGGCCGTTAGAGTTGTTTTCAAATCACAGGCACTCTGAAGGGTTATGGGACCCTGAGTTAATGGTTAAAAAACCACTTATTTACGATATTAAGCATACCTATGAACAGGGCCGTAGCCAGCCTTGATTTTAAGGGGGGGGGGGGCTTCTCAACGGGTCATTTCTCAACTTAAATAACAGGGTAAGTTTAACACATATCTTTCTAAATTGCAACTTTAGTTTATTGTTAATGCAAATAGTTCTTTCAACGAGTAGTGCATTGATGTACATATGTGAATTCGATAAAACTGTTAGTTCGTTATTACATCTTCTTTCAACAGTCCCTGTTCAAGATTGTTTAGATGCGATTTTTCCAAATCGCTGAATAGGAAGGAGAGAGAACAATTGAGTGGTTAATACGATCGCTAGATCTAGCACCTCTCGACTATTTTTAGTGACGATTTGGAAAAGGAATATGTACTCTTTTATATTTAACAAACTTAAGGGGTCTTTGCACTTACAACAGCGAAAAATGCCAAGTATTTTTGGGAATTTATTGTAGGAGAACTATGAAAGCCAGGATTGTGGAATAGGGCTCATATTAAAAAGCAAACTCGTATTCGAAAAAAATGTTTATGGTCATTAAAAAAAATAAATAAATGTTTACATTAAACAATGCGGAGACATCTTTTTTTGCGGAGACTAAACGGTGTACCTGATTGGTTGACACAAACGCAACATTTTTTTTATGTTGTTTATACCTTTTTCAATAATCTGTACCGTGGGTTTTTCAGTATCTTTTTCCATTTGTTTATTAATTGTTAATAATAAAGTGGAGAAAAAATCGAAAAAAATAATTTTTTAAACTCCTGCCAAACATCGAGTTTCTCAATTGTTCCCACGGTACAGATTGTTGCAAATGGTATAAACAACTAAAAAAAATTGTTGCGTTTGTTTCAGATGAATGCAGCGTCAGCAATCAGGTACACCGTTTGGTCTCCGCAAAAAAAGATGTCTCCGCATTTTTCAATGTAAACATTTATTTATTTTTTTTAATGACAATAAAATTTTTTTTGAATACTTGAGAGTTTGCTCCTACAATAAATTCCCAAAAAATACTTGGCATTTTTCGCTGTTGTAAGTGCAAAGACCCCTTAAGTAAATCAAAACAAAATCCATATCGGGAATTGCATCTTGAAATCCGATTCCTACTCTTGACAAATATGGAATAGTATTTTAGTTATAACGCCAATATTACATGTTATATTGTTATACTGAACAAGAAAATAATCCTCCACTAAAGCTGTGCATGTCGCTCTACTGCAATGAAATAACTGGCTTACATCCAATATCCATTTTCGTGCTGAAACGTCTTCCGAGCCCCTTCGCAAGATCCCCTATCCACGCACTGCCTCACGTTCGCGATATTTACCCGCTTCTTACTCCTAACGCCCTGCCAGAACTTTCCGATTTAGCAAAAGTAACTTTTTTTACGATGTGCACGCGTCGCCCCGGCTCAATTGACGGGAAACGACATGCTCAATTTAGTACACCCCCGATGAAACCGCGTACATGCATTCGGGGCGAGTGTCGAACAGTGGCGGCTCGTGGGTGAAAGTTTAGCTGACGCAGATCTTGTAGATAACACAGCTACACAAAAAAATTATGATCCTGGATATTGACCTTAGTACCCTTATGTATTTTTCGACGCTGGATTCTTATCCAACCTCAAAAAAAGTCAATACACCCTCAAAATTTTGAGATACAGTGCTAAATAGTGTGACATATTCTACCAGAAAAACATCGGTGAATTGTTGGTTGCCTATACGAAATTAATACAGTCAAGATATTGGAAGCCAGCAAGATGGACTACGCGATAGTGATAGAATAAACGGGAAGCTTCGCGGCGATTGTTCCGGAGAATTCGGATGGTGTATATAAACACGACGACGAGCCGCCAAGAGTCAGTTTAAATTGGAACGTAGTCCAGTGAAGATAAAAGTGCTATACCGGGTGACATTTAGACCGCGATAGTTAGTAGCGATATTTCGAGTGTGATTTTAAGTGGATAGTTGTTGTGATCAAATTAATTCAACAATAAACGCTTTTGCCGAGTAAAAAGTGTTACAATAGGGTAAAAACGACATTGTTATATGATGACAAGAAGTACGTGCAGAAACTCCTAATGTAAAACCATTAGTTTGCGTAGGTTGGTTATTTTAGATACAACTATTATTGTCATGACAATAAATTTATTCTAAGGGTGAACATCGAGTAAAATACAGGTTGAAACGGGTAAGAAACGAAAATTTGACAAAATACGCAATTTTTATTCCAAGAATATATTTCTAGGTGTTTTCGAGGGTGCTGATTTCAAATTTCAACATGCCAAAAGCAGGAAATGTACGTCAGAGGTGAAAATCGAGTATAACAGGGGCTGAGGGGCTTCGAAAAGTTTATGTGACAAAATACACAAATTTTATTCCAAAAATTATATTTCCTGCGGTTCTGGAGGTTGCTGATTTCCAATTTCAACATGTCCATAACATGAAATTTGTTTCAAGAGTAAAATTTGAGCAAAATAGAGGTTGAAAGGGGTACGAAACGTTAATTAAACAATATACGCAACTTTTACGCCGAAAGTCTTTTTCCAGGAGGTTCTGAGGTTGCCACTTTCAAATCTCAATATGCCAAGAACATAATATTTTTTGCGGACATGAAAATCCTGTATAAAAGAGTGTAAATTTAATAAATCACGCATTTTTTTTTTTAGAATCTCGGCTGTTGTAATGAACTGAATTTTAACTTACACTTTTTATACAGGATTTTCATGTCCGCAAAAAATATTCTGTTCTTGGCATATTGAGATTTGAAAGCAGCAATCTCAAAACCCCCTGAAACAGACTTTCGGCGCAAAAAGTTGCGTATATTGTTTAAGTAACGTTTTGCACCCTTTCAACCTCTATTTTGCTCAATTTTCACACTTGAAACAAATTTCATGCTATGGACATGTCAAAATTTGAAATGAGCAACCTCCAGAACCCCAGGAAATATAATTTTGGAATAAACTTTATATATTTTGTCACATAAACATTTTCGCACCTCCTTCAACCCCTGTTATACACGATTTTCACCTCTAGGGTACATTTCCGGCTTTTGGCATGTTGAAATTTGAAATCAGCAACCTTAGAATACATTTATTGTCACGACAATAGTTACATATATCTAAAATAACCAATCTACGCAAATTAATGGTTTTACATCAGGAGTAATTTCTGCACGTACTTCTTGTCATCATATATGAGGGTCGTTTTTACCCTATTTTATCACTGTATCTCTAAATTTTGAGGTTGTATTGACTTTTTTGAGGTTGGATTCGAATTCAGCGTCGAAAAATACATATGGATACTAAGGTCAATATCTAGGATCATGATTTTTTTTGTGCAGCTGTGTAATCAATAATAACTTCATAATAACTGGTAATTTCTCTACTTTGTCAATAAATACATATAAAGGGTTTCCCAAAAATCGGCGCAGAAATTGAAACTCGCATTCTACAAGCTACATATTTTAAGGGGATTTAATGCCCTCTAACATTTTTTGAGTGGAGTCACAGATGGCTGGCTCGGTCACCTGATTTGACCCCGTGTGACTTTTTTATGGGGTTGCGTTAAAGAGTGTACATAAGGAATGGCCAAATAATGCGAATGAGTTAAGAGCTCGAATTATTGGTGAAATGACGGCAATAAGGGGTGATGGTGTGAATATAAAATATTGTATGGACATATTATAACTGTATATTAGCAATAATGGTACATATTTTGAATATTACATGACTTTATGATACTGGTTTATACGTTTTACAATTATATAATAAATTATTGGCTACATTAGGATATATACTTGAAATGGCTAAATAACTGAATTTTCGTATGCAAAAAAGTGTGCTGATTTAAAAAAATGGAAAACAAAATGCAAATAAAAAAAAACAAAGATAGCTGCTCCAGTAACAAAACAATGGAAGTAAAAAATTGGGACCGCTAGGACATCCTAAAAAACCGCTGCAACTTTGTGACCAGTGTGACCTGATTGACCTCTATGACTTATATGACGTTTATGAATAATGTGACATTTATGACTTAAGAACCTTATGATTTTATTAACTATCTGACCTTTATGACTCATGTCACCATAATTTTTATGACCACTATGATCTTTAATGCCTTTATGATATGATATGACCTTATGACCTATGAACATCTACCTTAATTCACATTGTAGTACAACAACATTCCCCTCCCCCCTGTGGGTCAAGACATAACACAATCAAAAATTAGAATTATATCATAATTTGACTTGGGTATACATACTCCATACTCGTATTCACTTCAGACAAGAATGAAAATAATTTTTTAGAACTCTGTCCACTGTGTAATAACTAGAGTTCGTTCGAGCGCGGAGTGTAACAGGACCGTAGTCAGTTAACGAATGAAAATATTAATATGTTTACATAAATTATGTAGCAACATAGTACTATGTATTTTTACCAAATAGTACGGTTTAGTCAAGGATAAAATACCTATATAAATTAACGTAACAATTATAACACTTACCCGACAAACGTCAGTATTGAGACAAGGTTCTCATGGCATGTTGGCGGTAGTTAAAACATATTATTATGTGTTTTTCTAAGTGTTCTGGAGTGAAGGACCGTTCAATGTCTACTGTTGACAATGTAGAGTATGAGAAATTGTTGAGGCATGAACTATATAACAATATATTTTCTGGTAACTCCTGATATGTACCAACTAAAACTTTACTTATGCTTTCCAAAATGAAATATTGTCGGCGCTGGACGAGGTATGGCTTTTCAGATGTCTTGTTACTTTATTTTTATCCGAAGAATTTATAATGCGTTCACACAGAGTACAAAAAAGGTCATTTCCTTGAATACGTATGTCCCTAACACCCTCGGGATCACTGTCAAACCACATTTGAAATACTTCCCGTCTATTTCTTTTCATTTGGCATGGTACCTCACTGTATTCACTTCTCCCCCTCAACTAATAGTTATCAATATTTATAAAGTTATTTAAACACACGGCGAATACCTAAAAACGAAACGTATCAACGCGATACAATACCGGCGACTGTCTCTTACAGCATGCCATAAATAAGTTTTTAAGCTAGCGCAGTTTTCGTAATGCAAATCAGCTGTGAGCTGTGAAGGCCAACGAGTCAAGGGCAGGACATGCACAGTGTCGGCCCTGTGATATTCGCGCTTGGTCATAAGTAATAATATTTAATAATGTACTATGATGCAACATAGTTTCTGTGAACATATTAACATATTCATACGTAAACTGACTACGGGCCTGTTACACTCCGCGCTCGCACGAACTCTAGTAATAACTGAAACTGATGTTAAGAATTTTACTTGGCCCATATTGACCCAGAAATATCGACGTTTCAGTACAGTTTAGGCCTATTATTATGCAATGTACTCATTATGTGGACATGGAAGTAAAATAAGTCACAAAATAAGCTTTTGTTTGTAAAGTTTTCTATAAAATAAATAATTTCAAAGATATATGAATTACTGGTATTTGTTAAACGCTAGGGTAGGTTATATTATTACATTTATTACTTATATACGAATATATTCGCTATTATGCTGTCAAGTAAGTATTAGGATCTGTCAAGTGTGGCACAATGCAGGGTCGGACTCGTAATCCGTTACATCATTGACGGAAGAACATATGAGAGGCCAAAAAGACAGGTGTTAAAATGTGTTAAAATAAATAATGTACATACCTATCGCTTGTGTCATTCAGAAATGTCTGCATTTCTTCTCGTTAAACGTGAGCGGTTTGGCCTGTACTTGTGATTGTAGAAGGAAAATGATCGTTCCACATCTAAGTTTAAGGTGCAAATTCAAATTAGTTCACATGGACAGAGAACGACCCACCACGCACATTATTTTCACGAATTTCGCACAGTTGTTTATATCACTTGTTTGTTGTCACTATATAATCAGTTGTTTGTTGTCACTAACATCAGTATATTATTATTTTTTACATCTACAGAGGACAATTCACGTATTACCACTATTTCTATATTTTAGCCGTTGTTTGCAAAACCCGTTTACTAGCTATCAATATCGGATACGAAATATCTGAAACACCTAAAATTCGTATCAGAACATAAAAACTTTATTACCGCAAAAAGTAGTTGTTTCGTCCACTGTCAGCAACATAAATTTATTGCTTATACAGTGGGGTCCATAAGTAACGGATAAATTCATTATCTACGTAATTTACAATTTATGAGTAAAATCCTGAAACACGTCAATTTTTAATTCTAGAATGACATTTTTTGAGCATAATTTTATACCTCCCCTCCAACCCCTTGGAGTGAAAGCTACCCCTTTAGAATTTTTAAATGGAACGGGGATGCGTGTGATAGCTCATTTGAAAGGGTTCTTAATTATCTATTCAGCAATATAAGGTTTTTTGAATTTTGTATATTTTTACAAAAATACCGCCCATACCGGCGGAAAAATACCGCCCATATAAAATTCATTTGGTTCAAGTACTTAATGACGATAACCCTGATCGCCGATTGGAATTTTGCGAAAACATGGGAAATAGATGCCAAGCTAATCCCTTATTTATAAAAAAAACATCCACATTGGATGATGGAGGCCAATACTCAATATCCTGAGAAGGTGAACATTTGGGCTGGAATTATAAATTCTCAAATTATCGGACCATATTTCTTTGATGGCACATTAACTAGCGCGCGTTACTTGAATTTCTTGCAAAATTTCTTAGTTCCAGAGTTAAGAATGCTTTTCCCAGATGATGACCACCCCAATGAAATGGACAGAAATATTTCATTGGAAGTAAGAGCCTATCTGAATCAAGTTCTCCCCAATAGATGGATCGGTAGACGCGGTGAAATTGAGTGGCCTGCTCGTTCTCCCCATTTGACCCCGCTTGACTATTTTTTATGGGGTTACTTAAAATCGAAAGTGTACTTCAACGGACCAAATAACGTAGAAGATTTAAAAGACAGAATAAGGCAAGAAATTAATCAAATCGCCCCGGAAACAATACAAAATGTTTTAGAAGAATTTCAGCAACGCCTCCATTATTGTCAAAAGCAACGGGCGCCCAGTTTGAACATTTGATTTAAACTGTTCTTCTGTTCTGTTTCATGTTCTTTTCTTCACTTAGTAACATTAAAAATGTAATATTTTTCAATAAAAAAAATTACAGAAATTAAAAAAATCTTATGTTGCTGGATGGAGAATTAAAAATCCTTTCAAATAAGCTATTACGCGCACCCTTGTAACATTTAAAAATTTTAAAGGGGTAGCTGTCACAAGTCCAAGATTGGGAGGTATAAAATTATGCTCAAAAAATGTCCTTCTAGAATTAAAAATTGACGTGTTTCAGGATTTTACTCATAAATTATAAATTACGTAGATAATGAATTTATCCGTTACTTATGGACCTCACTGTATATTCTTTGATATTTCTCATCACATCTTAATGTCTTCTTTAAATATGTCTTACGCAATGTCGGATACATATTTGGCAAAAAAAAGACATCAAAAGTAAATATTGTCAACCACGTTCCACGAAATGCTACATGCGTAGAACATTATGCTCAAATCGAACCAAAATTCCTTTTTTCTAACAGCATCAGTAATATTTTGTTGATAGATATTCGAATCTAAATATCTTTCACAGTCTCGGCGTCCATGAAATATACATATATCGACTATGGCAAGGAATACATAAAATATTTGATCTGTCTATTGCAAAATCGTCAAAATTTTCAATCAAATTTATTAGTCTTTTCACAAATGGTAACGGCTGTGCCATTATTGCAAAAATTCTCACAAAATCTGATAATATGTATATCAGATAACACTACACGAACTCACGAGACATACAATTATTTTGAACTCGGCGTTCTATCGTACATGCACTCGCATCGAGTTAACGTAAAATACTACGGAACAGTTATGTGCGACGATTGAGATGCATTGGTTGAAATTTGAAATAGCATTTTATTATTTTATTCACTTGGCGGATATCTTGTTTTCGAGTTCGCTTCGGCTGGACTATTCCTGTACATGACTTAGTGCTAACGTGAATAATACCGACAACATGTTTGACCCACTATAGGAGTCAGAACACCTGCTGTTGTTAGAAGCAGGTCCGGCTCTGAATCGTTTCCGATATACATATCATTTTATAGAACCTTTTACAATTGATTTGGATTTACTTAATGAATTTTACCTTTAAACCGAAAAAATATTCGAATCTTACTTGCCAAATTTTTATACCTGCCAAACAGGTATTTGGAACAGGTCTGCCCCTGGAATATGAACACATCATATCTTTTGGTACCCTGTCGTAGGCATATCACATTTAGGGAGTGGGAAGCAGTATTCTTAATGGGTTTGAGACAATGAAAATATTATGTTTTGAAATTATTGTTCTTTTCTAGAATGTTGTAATAAACTGAATTTAAGTCTTCTATGTCACTACGTTTATTAACGCTATTTTTATTCATTTTTATTTCTACCATTTCTAAAAGTAATCGTTTTTTTAGGTTTGGTTCTGTTCCTAAAATTTTACAATTTTCCAAATTGAATTTGTGTTCTGGATTATTGATTACGTGTTCCACTAGTGCTGTGTGTGCCCTTTTTTCATCTTTATTTAGTGTTATTATATCATATTCATGTTCTTTTATTCTATCTTTTAAATATATTTTTGTTTAACCAATGTAAACTTTGTTACAGTTGTTAGAATCACAAGTAATTTCGTACACAACATTCGATTTATCTAATTTAGGAGTTTTTGATTTTAATTTGGAACTGTATTTGAATTTTTATATGCTACAGCTATATTATCTGTGGCGAGAATTCGTGACAAGTTTTCGGACAATGTATGTATAGGGTAACTTCAAATATATCTTTTTTTGTGTTTTTAATAATTTTGTTGTCTTTCTTATTTATTGATATTTTGTTTATCACTTCATTGTTAATTTGTTTAACCAGTTTTGTTGAATAACCATTTTGTTTTAATAGTGTTCCCATTAACTACATATTTTTTTGGTGATACATATCATGTGACAGTTAATTACCCTTAAAGTTAATTTTTTTATGATATTCGTTTTGTTTAAAACTATAGTTGGAGTAAAAATTCAGATACCTTTCGGAATTTGTATGTTTCATGTACCAGTCGGTTATTATTTTGTTGTTTTCATTACGGATTAGCAAAACATCTAGAAATGGTAGAGTTTTATCTTGAGAGTCATTCTCTAACGTGAACTGATTTTTTTGGTGAAAACTGCTGAAAGTTTGTAAAATGTCTGAGTCTCTTTATTTTCGTCTGAGTCTCTTTCTATTCGTTTCTGGAATAGCTGTTACAATGTCATCTACATTTCTTTTGAAAATGTATTTTCAATACTAAAAATCAAGATATGCAGATAATATTATTTTCTAATATTCTATTCTAATAATATTTGCAGCGAGGCACTGCCTCGCCTGCCTGCCCTGACGAGTCGCCACTGGTGTCAGATGACTTTGCGGGCTAGCCTGTGAGTCCCATCGGCCCGATAACTACAGCCGAACATATCGTCCTCTCCACGCGTAACAGACGGTAGCTGTCACGGAAGGGATAAATCACAGAACATTCGGCATTCGACGTTTTGTTTCTTTTCTCGATTGAAGGAAGTTGGCAATTTATATTAGGAGTATAGATGACGAAAAGTGTAGACAGCGTGGTTTCCCGAAATTTACTTCTACACCGAGAAAGTGGTTTCTTTAAATTATGAATTAGGAATTAAAGTTAAAAATTAGTTATAGTTAAAAAGAGTTAATTCCACTGGAATAAAAAAATATTAACTAATAATAATTAATAAAAATCAATTCTTTATGCGCGAGAATCCTTTTTAATGATTATATAAATATTGCTTTTTATTTATCACTTAATATTTTTAGAAGTATTTGATACGGTATCCCATGCTCAATTGTTAGAATCACTAGAAGTGCTGGGAGTGAGTTTCTTCCTTTTGGTCTTCTAATTTTTTTCGCGACAAAACCCTTCCATCTCATCAAGTTGTCCGTTCCATGAAACCTGAAGTTATTAATACATTTCTTATCTTTTAAGTACTGTTTCAGATTAAAATAATTTTAAATGTACTCCCTGGCCCATTCTAAGTATATTATGTATTATAAAACAAACACAGTTTCTCTATACGTATTCCGAGTTGAATTTAAAGCCGTCAGACTTTACTTCCCGCATTTTCTAAATTAACTTCTAAGAAAAACAGACCTCCAATTTGTTTTAATATAAACTAATTTTATTTTGAGTCGGTAAGTCTCGAGTTAGATTGAGTTTTACATTCGCGTTAAGACTTCTTCCACACCTTGTAGAATTTCCGCTAGTTAACTTCATTCTTTCCTTTATAACTTGGAATTAAGTTAGAGGAAACATGCAGTTAATTAAAATATTTAACAAGTACTGTTACCTAACAAAATAATATACTTTACTTTAAAAGTATGTACAGCATGGCCTTTTATATATTTTTACACTCACCTATACTGTGAAACGTAAAAACTTTGAATTTTATAGTTTTGTACTTATTATCTTTAGATAACATATGACAAAACAAATTAACAACGAAAAAACAAGGAGACTCGTGTTCACGTATTATTATAAAAAAAAATGTTTGTGGTCCTGTGTTATCAATACCATCCATACAAAATAGTCTGAAATGTGAGACAGTGTCCAATATTTCTTTTTTTTATGTAGGGAACTGTCTTAAGACCGCCAACTTATGGCACCTGATTTCTTAGTTTTGGCGTTTAGTAATAACAAAATTCTAGTCATGTCCACCTAAATTTTAAAAAGGGCTGATCGAAATATAGGCAAACCTGAAATAAACTGCTCGTCAAAATTAGCGTAACACTTTTAAGATTAACGTTTTAGATTTTCGTTCTTCATTCGAGTTAGAGACGTGACTTGTTAAGGGGCGTACAAACCTGCACACGAATGCGGTGAGAAGCTACGCATATGCGTGCGTACTCAATCCATTCGCGCTCAGAGCATTCGTTGAAACTTTTATCGCCGCATATGCGTGCGTGCTCAAATCGCTCCATACATGCGTGGTAAAAATGTCTAAAGAGTTGGTTATGGTCAGTGCCGCATTTGTAGTCATTAGTAGTTTATTAAAAAAAGAAAAAGATAAGAAAAATAGACGATGGTGGATGACGCATTTATTTAAAAGAAGAACTCGACATATGAGCTCCGATTTATTAGTAGATTTGGCTTTAGAACCAAATACCGGACAATTTCAAAACTTTGTACGTATGCCATTAGAAGACTTTGAATACCTAATGTAATGAAAAAGATACAGTGTTAAGAAAGGCCATATCTGCTAAAGAGCGCCTAGCTATAACATTAAGTTTCCATATTTAATTCTTTTGAAATTGTTTCCCATGTATCCTCTTTCTTCGTTTTTGAACAATAGAACTTATTTTTTAGATCCCGTAATATAGGGATTTTTTCATATAGATCTTTTAATTCCATACACTGTTCATTTGATCACTCCATTTTCCAGCGTCCAGCCACAAATACATATAAATATGTCAACAACTCCGCACTAGTCTCGCTTTAAACTAGAACGGCACAAAAAGCCGTCCAAATTGAGCGCGAACGCACACGTATGTTTCTTTGATGTGAGCCAAAAAACCGACACCGGTCTGGCTCACGGTATGCGCGCTCAAGTCATTCGCGAGAGGTAACGCATGCGGCGAGAGGCCACGCAAACGCCGTCTAGATTTGCATACGTATGTGTATGCGTAGCTTCTCACCGCATGCGTGTGCAGGTTTGTACGCACCTTTAGAACCAAGTCACAGTGAACACCTGTCACGCGTACTAAGCATCTCTAGCGAATTTCGCGGTTGTCGATTCCTACAAGTTTGGAGGGAAGTCAAAAAAAGAGGATGATGGGACGCAAAAGAGGATTTGAAGGAGAGAAACGATTCGAGGTGATCCGAAAAGGGTTCAGGCATCCTCATGAAGGCCTTCAGAGTCACCCCACGCATCAAGACCTGCTTACAACCCCTCATCGCGACTTATTTTCAGGGGGGGTGGATCGGAAATGGAATAACACATTTGGTGCTCAATCGGCCGTTCACAGTGCATCCTGTCAGTTTCAAGAGCCTTCAAGTAATGTCATGACATGAATTCCACACAAGTAGACATCAGACGCAGCCTTCTACAGAGGCGGAACAAGAGGGGGGAGGGGTGGGGAGTCGGAGTAGGTGTGGATTGGAGGGGCGCTTTGGTTGTCAAAGGGTGAAAGCGACTTGTGGCACCCCACACCAATTTATTTGGCAGCATTAAGATCAATGGATTTGCCCAACAGAGGTGAAACCACACAAAACCTTGCGTGAATGCAAAGGGGAGGGAGTTTGGAAATGGAGGAGGTCTCAATGTGTGCCAGGATGGAGTTTTTACCCGACATCGTCCTTCTTAATATCTTCTGTATGTCTCTGAAATTGCCGTCAAAATCTTGCGAATTCAAATTTCGACATGGGGTAGCTTTTTGGGGTGTGGACGACGAACTGTTTATGTCACAGCGTAGCGCCTTCGGGTCATTAAAACCAACCCTATAGGCTACCGAAAATTAAAAACCGCAAGTCTCGAACTCGAATAGAATGCAAATGGCGCTAATCTAAAAAGTGTTACGCTAATTTTGACGAGCAATTTATTTAAAAAGGGTAGAATATGTCTCCTTGTTTTTATCAAGTTGGCGTTGTTCATTTGTGTTTCCTGATGATACTAAAATGAAATATATAAAACTTTCATATTTAAAGTTTTTTTTTTTTGTATATTTTATGGTTCACCCTGTAGGTGGGTGCCAAAAATATAAAAAAAACACGGTGTACATTCGTAACTCATTTATTTTATTGCTCAAAAAAATTACCCATTTGTTAAATACCCATTTAACAAAGAATTAAGGATTGAGCTCGCAAGCGTCTATAAATTTTCTTCTGTTATAATAATCCAAGAACGCTGATTCTAATCCCCATCCCCTGGAAAATATTAAAGCTCTCATAATCTGTTGAGCACCCTCCTTTACCCTATAATTATTTCAACCCCTTGTAACAAACCCTATAGTATTAAACTTGGGAACTTTTTGAATGTAAATAGGAATCTTATAAAGGCACAAAAGTAATAAAATGGGACATGGAAACGCTTTGCAATCAAAAACAGGCTGCCAGACTGATAAATGAAATAAAAGACAAGGCATTCAAATAAGACGAGCTCGCAGAATAAGGCGAAGGCGTTGTGTCTCCCACAACGTTCAGCGGCTTTAAATTTTTTAATATTTGCTCTTGATTTGGACAACTAGACGGCTGTCATAAGCAAGCGTCGGATGTTTTCAACGACGAATTCTTTTTACGTACATTTCAGACAGAGTTCATTCATTACCCATTACGTCATTTGAAAAATATACACCAACAACAAACTAATTTTGTTATGACAAAATTTTGCCACAGAGTATCGCATACAGCGGAGGTTGTACAACAGCACTCAGCTGACACGGTACTACTACAATTAAATTAATTGCGCAACTGGCTTCTCGTCGTCGGTAAATTGGGGCAATTTCGATCACATGTTACGCAATTTGTATATGTGCCATGTCGCCGTATGCCAGTTTTAGTTGTGACTAGAGCTCGAAGGTTAATAATATATGTGTATTTTAGGTATGTAACCGACGTAAAAATAGCTACCCATGTACCCATGTTCCCCAATGAGTCACAATAGGCTGGTAGTGGTGTTCTTGATAGGAAACTCTTCTTCTGGATGGTGTTTTCACAAATACTTGTTTCACATTCGCTATATGGCTGTCAACATGTAATATAGATTAAATTAGTATATGACCTTGAAGCTATCAAATGCCCTTCCGCGGCTTTTGCCTCATCCAGTCCCCCAACCACTACGTCAGCTATATTTTGTCCTTTAACATCCGTTGTTTCGTCAATACTAAGCCATATAAGTTTATCGTGCAATTTCGAGACGATATTTTTGTATGTCCTCACACAATGATTCTGTGTATAATTGTTTAACAGTTATCTCTTCAGGCAGACTAACTTAGCAGTACTTTCCACTCCCAGCGTTGTGGACAAATTGTCTGAACTTGGGGTGATCTAATTTGACGAATGGAAAATTACACGCTACCATCATTTTGACTAAATCCAAGTTAAATTGTCCGTACACTGTCATACACGGTAAAACGAAATCACTGCCATTAAAAGTCAGTTCCGCAAAATTGTTCAGCAATTGTTCCGCAAACACTCCACCTAACATGCGACGGACGATGTCCAGACATTTTTACAAACTTATTCGACGTTTCATGCACACACATGATGCATCGACCAGCGCAGTTTAACGAATACTAACAAGAAATGTAAGTTATGTTCTCATTAACACGTGCCGTAACTTACAATTAGTAAGAGCGGGAGCAGAACACGCCAGACGGCGTGTTCTATTTAGGAATACAAGGGCGTTATTTGATTGAACTACGATTGTGCCATGTACATATATATAGAAGTATAGAGTACGATTAACCTACGGGCTCTAGTTATGACTGTACGGGTGGGCAAAATTCGATGTTTTTATAGGGTATCTCGGTAACTGTAAGGGTATGGAAAAATAGAACCCACTTTTCCCGACCTCTTTTTCGAGATAAATTCATTGGTGAAACCAGAATTTGCTATTCTTTTCTTTTGAGTTGTAAACGAAAAGATTTTTTGGTTTTCGATTGGTGTCGATAACTCGTTGTTTGTAAAATTAGAAGAAATCTGTTTGCACGTTCTACACTTTTTTAAGTAGAATAGGATTTCTTTAACAGATTTTTTATATCTTGTGTAGTTTTGAGTTATGGCATACTTTTTTTTTAAATGGAAACCATAGTTGGCTATGATTTATAAAAGAGGATTTTTTTCTTTTTCAACGATATATAGTTTGTGGGGTCTATGATGAGTGTTTATGCGGAAACAGTTAAAAACATATTTTTCTAATAAAGGACAGTATAGTAATTTCAATATTTTAAGTAGGGCTGTCATTTTGAAAACAGAACAGTTGGAATTGGGATGTAAATACACAGTTACACATTCTTTGATAATGTTATAATTTTAAAGTTCGATAAAGAAATTAAAGGGGATGGTATCAAAATTACAAAATTAAATAGATTTTTATCAAAATGGATATAATTTGAAATTTTAATCCTCCTAAGGAGACAACCCAATATATCTTTGGTAGACTAAAAAAACCTCTTATACGGAGGATTTAATAAACCAAGACCAAAAATTATCGTATTAATGAGGATTCATAAATTTGGTAGGTATCTAATCCTTCATTTATAAGAATGGTATACGACAAGACACTTTTTAAAAAACAAATTAGACTTATACAATAAGAAACAAAAAGCTCCTTGTCGAACGCACTGATTTAATTGGTACTACAAAAATTAGACCAATTATTTTTTAAAAATATATTTGACAGAAAATTATAAGTTGGAATTTTCAACCGACACAACAAACATTATTGGTCTGAAGATATCCTATAGACTGTTGATTTCAAAATAAGACGTTGTTTTAGATGGTTCCTAAAATACATTTATTACCACTTTATGATGCAATTTAAATGTAAGGTATTAAATAAAAAACCAAAAAAAATTTTTAGACAACTTCCACTTAGAAACACATGTATTTTTTCAACAAGACGGGGCACCACCCCATTCTATTTTCTCGGAATTATTAAATACTAATTTTGGGGAGAATGGATAGGGAAATGGGCCAGAAACCTCGCCGCGGACCATAAAACAATTTAACAAAAAACAAATACCTGTGAAAATCTTATAGCTTCTTTCTTCATATACTATATAAATTTAGACGTAAAAACGACAATTTGAAAACTTTAGGTAATATTCATCTCTTTTTTTTAATCTTTTTTTTTAAATATATTATCTATTTTTAATAAATTTTTAAATTGATATTAATGTGTATTTAAATATTATAATTAATTATTAATTAGTCACTAATATTCATAATTAATTTAATTTAATATACCATTCATATATACACTTTATGATTTTTTTTCCAGGAGTAAATTTCCATACAACATTATTATTATAAAAACATTTACAATTTTATAAGACTTATTTAAACTTTACTAACAAATTAAAATTTTAACTTTTCAAACTCATGACCCCACAACTATAATTAAAAAAATCTCTTTTTACCATATAAAAAAAAATTTACATAACTAAATAAAATATATCTTAGATCTTTATTGACATAATTTTACAAACAACCGAGCGACACCAACAAAACTCAAAAAAACAATTTTAAACAAAGATAAGATTTTCCCATATTTATCTCAAAGGTAGGTGTTATTTTCCACTTACATTTTCATGGTTTTTCCTTATAATTTGCCACTTTATTTATGGAGATCCTTTATTTATGGAGATCAAAAATTAATTTAATAAATGGCAAAACTAAAATCACCGTACATCAATTGTGTAAAGAAATTTCCATGTGATGGGCATTTTACATGACACCGTAAAAAAATATTTTTTTAGATAAATAACAATGGAACGTTATTTAGTCGTGTTCTCTTTAAAGCGAAGCTGAACAAAAACAAGTAAAAAAAAACATACGTTATATCATACGTTAATCAGTTACGTTGACAATGTACCTACTCGTAAGTATTCGGAACACACAAACAAATGAGCTATAGCGAAAAGAGGAAATCATAAAAACACAGAATAACATACCAAACGCAACACGCGGTTAGATATTGTATTTCATATAGTGCATCGACAACCCACCTAGCTTCACGAAATGAGACACTAAAACGAGAAATAAAATTTACTTCTTCGCTAGACATCACAACCCACATAAAATCTCATACAATGTCGGCCCAGGAATATCCGTAGGTACCATTGCTTTTTTTACTATCTTTAATAAAAAAAAACTCTCGTTGTAATTCATCACATCCCTTCGTACTACAACCCACGAACACCTACAGCATTATATAGAAAAAATATATTGGATACCAACATTGAAAGAATATTTTTTTTAAACCTGAACCTTGTTTTTTTTTTGTACCTACATATGTCGTTAATACGTACGTATTCTAAATAATGGAATCAGGATATTCATTTGCTTATCCTGGAAATTTTGAATTGTGATATTTTGATTTTTTTTTAATTTCGTTTCCTATAAAGTTTTTATTTTTTTTTCTCCGGTTCCATTTAAAAAAAATTGCGATGACGTCATTAGGCGCTAAAAAATGACTATCGAAATGATGCACGTACACGTGTTCGAGGAAATTTCACGAAACTTCATTGTTTCCGAAATAATGCATTTATTCCTTTCATTTTTTCCACACTGTATACAAAACCTTTCATGCCCGAACATCGAATTATATTCCTTAACGAAGACAGTACTCACGTGGTCAGATATACGACTAGTTTGATCGTGTGGATTCCTATAAAACCACCGTTAACAAACATTTTAATGTTAACAAACTGATCACCTCCAAAAACACTCAATGTCCGCTAAAACCTAATCTCTATGTAACTTTAGGCTGTCACCTGTTTAGGCTGTTGAAAAGCTCTGCGGAGAACGAGATTGCAAGGTAGATACAAGGGCGTAGCTACTGCCGTATTAGCTGTATCAATGATAGCCCAATTAACGGGGACAAAACCGATCACTAATTGTTATCAGCAAACAAAAAAATATGGTCGTAAAGAAAAAAATATCTAAGAAAGATAGCGTTTTTTGCTACTAAAGTTTTAATGGCGAACATAACCAAAAAAAATTCGCAAATATCAATAAAACGTTTTTTTGCACAAGAACGTTAAATTAGAAAGTTGTAGGTCTTAAAAATGCGCGTCGAATTAAATTTGAACGAAAAAAAAATCGATTCATAAACATTTGAGAAAAATTAAAATACGTCAAAAATTGCGTTTTCGTATTTTTGCTGTATAAATTCCAATTTTGTTTGAACAGACTTCTTGTTAACTATAAATATAGCCGAAGACAAGCGAAAAATTATCCTTTTTTTCAAAAATTCAAAAAAAGTTTAATTTTTTTGAGTTATAACGATTTAAAAAAAAACGTTTTCAAAAATCAGCTTTTACAGAGGCAAAAAATGATCGTACAGAAACGATCATGGGCTCATTTTATTCGCGAAGACTTGTGCTTTCATGGTATTAAAATACCAAATCGCTTTTATTTAATTTTTGCATAAAAAAATGCGTTGTAAAATTGTTATCAAATCATTTTTTCGAACCGGTTTTTTTTCCAATAACTTTTTTAATTTTGGTTTTACATTTTTGCCGTTGCATATTTGAATACTGGCATTCAAAACACACATTTTAAAAAGAAAATGAAGGTCCTACGACCTCAGGGAGCCGAGATGATTTTTTTTAAGCGGAGGAAAAGATAATTTTGCGAGCGCGATCGATTTAAAATCATGTTTAGTTTTCGATGCGCCCAAGCGGAGTGTCCGTCCACTCTGTCGCCGTGTGATGGCTAGCGCGTGCCGCATCCAACGCTGTACTTTTGCAAACAATTATGTCAACTTAATTTATGCGAAATGGTTTGAAATAATTTTTTTTTAAGAAAGTAATAGTCTGAGACCTATTTCGTGTAAAAATGAACTCAATCGGACGTATACAGCGCTGTCAGGAATTAAAAAAAAAAAAAAACAAAATATCTCGGCTCATTGAGGTCGTAGGACCTTCATTTTTTTAAAACGCGTGTTTTGAATGCCAGTTTTCAAATATGCAACGGCAAAAATGTAAAACCAAAATTAAAAAAGTTATTCGCAAAAAAACCGGTTCGAAAAAAATGTTACAATTTTACAACGCATTTTTTTATGCAAAAATTAAATAAAAGCGATTTGATTTTTCAATACCATGAAAGTACAAGTCTTCGCAAAATAAAATGAGCCCATGATCGTTTCTGTACGATCATTTTGCCTCTGTAAAGCTGATTTTTGAAAAAGGTATTTTTTTTTTAAATCGTTTTAACTCGAAAAAAATAAAACTTTTTTGAATTTTTGGAAAAAGGATAATTTTCCCCTTGTCTTGGGCTATATATGTAGTTAACAAGAAGTCTGTTCAAACAAAATTGGAATTCATACAGAAAAAATACGAAAAAGCGATTTTTGACGTTCTTTTTAATTTTTTCTCAAATTTTTATAAACTGATTTTTTCTTCAAATTTCATTTGACGCGCATTTTTTAAGACCTACAACTTTCTAATTTAACTTTCTTGTGTAGGACTTGAAGCTTTTTTTTATTTGACTTTTTTTTGGTTATGTTCGCCATTAAAACTTGAGGAGCATAAAACGCTATCTTTCTTAGAATTTCTTTCTCTATACGACCATATTTTTTTGTTTGCTGATAACAATTAGTGACCAATTAACATAGGGGCTTTCGCTGATTGATTGGACTAAGATACGGGGCCTCCAAGCTACAGGGGCCCTGACGTGTGTGAGCAATAATTTGTAAAGTGTTATCAAACCTCAAATTATTATTGATAAGGGGCTCGTAATGAATGAATACTTAACGTAGGTTTTTTATCTATATGCATGTACTCTTAGGGACCGTTAGTAAAGGAGAGGGACGGAAAGCGACTGCGTGGAATTTTTTTTACCCATTTAAGACTAGCTACGCCACTGGATAGATATAAATTTTTTACATTTATACACTACTATTACATTGTTTATGGTACGACTCTAATTTCGATTTCTACGAAAACTTAGGGAACCGAATATAATTTAATTTACGGAGTCGTTAACACAAAATTACGTGATCACTTATATCGCAGTTGTAAGGGCCATTTTCTTGGATTCAATCTGCTTTTTATAGCTCCACTTTCGTGTTAATATCCTATAGGAAACCGCAATTACACTTAGAATGAGCAGCTTCCGCTTCAGTTATTCGACAATAATTTATTGTTTCTTAATAATAGCGGCGGAAACAGCGACAGCAACTTTGCCGAATGGTGGAGAAAGAAGCAGAAATCAAAACTGACCATTACAGAAAATAGTACTGATGTTACGATTCCTAGTAGTAAGGATATTTATCTAAAAAATCCGGCCAGTGTATTTTTTTTAAGTTTAAATTTGTTTTTTCAAAAACCCAGTTTTAGATAGAATATGCATTTCTAACTTAACTTATCTCTATTTTGTAGCATTTTTATCTTATACATGGTGTTGCTTAATAAATGTCCAATGTTTTATAGGCTCATTTTTCAAGTAATTGTAAAGCAAGTTCTTATAAATATGTGGTCACCAACGTTTCGTTTTGAAGATACAGGGAGTTGCAAATTGTAATATTTTTCGTATTTTTCCGTAATCTTACCTTACTTACCCATATTGCAGGAAGTACGCGGAGTAACTTGAGTAAAATATAAGAAAAACATTAATTATTTGTGTAAATAATGTCATAAAGGTCATATAGGTTGTACTGATCGTAAGGATTATTACAAGAATTCAAATATCACCTTGTTAAATCACATTTAATGATTATGTGTGATTTACATACATGATTATTATCGCCGTTAGATTTTTGCTAACAGTTATAGGAACCTCCTCGTGTTATATGTTATCGAACATTCTTCCGCTATGGCCGCCAACCATCTCCACTCTCGCAACCCAGTGCTGTACACGGAAGCAAGAGGAGTGAGAAAAGTATATCTAAAAGCTCAAACAGCCTGTTTCAAGTAGCCAAAAAATATGAGCAAATATTAAAAAATGCTAGGTTTTTTCTAACATCGATAGTTCTAGCGGGTAAAAAAGAACCTGTGTGTCTATTTAAATATGGGAAAACTGAAAATTCCTTAGGCAGCGATTGCGAACTGCACAGTCCATTTTTTAGGAACGCGGTTTGAAATTTTTTGTTTTATATGATTCGCTGTGTTCATAACGGAATTTAGATATTGTTAGTTTTTTTTTACTGAATTATATAACAATATTGCATGGTAACGCAGCAGTGCCGTTCTTGCATATTAAAGCAGAATAAATCTCATACAGGATGCACCAGAAATCCCAAAAATCGATATCCTCTCTTTAGCAACGTGCCAAGTACAAGAAACGATGGAAAAAAATCGGGAAATGCCTTTCCGAGTATTTTTGGGGATGCTCTTTCGAATGTCAAAAAAAATTCATAATAGTTGAAGCTTACCCCTGTTTTTGGCCATTTAAATTGAAAAGAGCACGATTTTTTAGGTCAATTTTTTTTTGTAACATGATTTTTGACTGGCAAAATTTTTTTCTTTCGACAGAAAACTACGGGAAAAGTGCATTCGAGAGTTGTACTGAAAAGTTATGTACTTAGAAAAAATTAATTCCAACATGGGGTGTCCAATATCTCCCAAAGGACAGATTTGGGAGATATTGTTGGGGAAACATTCATAATTTTTTTACTCAAACCTGGAGAACTTTGGGGCAAAATTTTAGAGAACAAAAAGTGTTCAGATTCATCCAAGGAGCACGCCTGATTTTTTTCAGAATTTTTGGTTGCGTTTTGGTCGTTTTCAATTTGGCTATTTTTTCAAAAATCCGAAAATGACTCCAAAAATTCTGAAAAAAATTACACACCTCAATTGAAGTCCTAAACAAATTTCTCAACAAAAATTTTGGCCCAGTTTGGACATTTTCCCGTTAGAAAGTTTCAAAAAATAGTCTCCTAAAATTTCACAATCGTTTCCAGACATCTGGGAAAAATACAGATGTTCTTGGCTCATACTCAATTAAATCTGCGCCAAAATGGCTGTCCCCAAATTGTCCATTTTTTCATTTCAATGTTCTAAAAATTGGCCGAAACCCAAAATTACAGGAAAGACCGAAAATTCTGGAAAAATTCGCATGTCACCCTTAAATCATGTCCAAGAGGCTTGCAAAAAAAATCCTGAAACTGTTGACGTTATTTGGTTTGGGGGTTCAGAAAATGGCTAATCGATGAAATTACCAAATCGCCTTAAAAAATTCTGAAATAATGAGTGTCTTGAATTATGTATGCTTAACAAAGTATAATCGTACGAAAAAGGACGATTTCGAAATTTTTTTCCGAATACAAACTCTAGGGCGACTATTTCCGATTTGTTCTTTTTTTAGTCAAACTGTAAAAAAAAAATGTCAATTCGCCTGGACAATGGGACAATTTGGGCGCAGACGCTTTTGAGTATGAGCCAAGAACACATGTATTTTTTCCCAGATGTCTGGAAATGATTGTGAAATTTTAGGAAAGACCATTTTTTGAAACCTTTTTAACGGGAAAATGGCCAAACTGGGCCAATTTTTTTGTTAAGAAATTTGTTTAGGACTCTTCAAGCGATGTGTGTAATTTTTTTTCAGAATTTTTGGAATCATTTTCGGATTTTTTGAAAAAATGGCCAAAACGTGACGAAACATTCTGAAAAACATCAGGTGTGCTCTTTGGATGAATCTGAACACTTTTTGTTCTCTAAACTTTTGCCTCAAAGTTCTCCAGGTTTGAGTAAAAAAATTATGAAAGTTTCCCCGTCCAATGTGTCCTTTTGGCCGAGATATTGGACACCCCATGTTGGAATTTTGGCCATGGCATTAGTGTGTGAAAGGATACATATTAACTGGTATAGACTGTGTGCCTCTATTAGACAGTGTACCCTTGTCACGCAAATAAAAATGCCAAAAGTACGCGAAGTCACCGTACCAGAGATACAGCATCTTATCTCCTTAGCAAAAAAAGATATTGCACAGCGTAAAATTAGCAGAGACATAGGCATACCACGAAGTACTGTACAGAGTATAATAAAAAAATATGAAATCTATAAAACGGTAGTAAATACAGCACGATCACGGCGACCCAAAATATTAACTCAAAGAGATGAAAGGCAAATTCTCTAACAAATAAAAGAAAATCCAAGTATTAGTGCCATAGAACAATACAGAACAATATGTGCTGAGATTCAGGAGAGTACTGGAAAGAATATTAGTATTGAGACAGTGCGTCAAACCTTAAGAAAAACGCGCTACCAGGGCCGAGTTGCCCGAAGGAAACCCTGGATTAGTAAGGTCAACAGACAAACAAGACTCACGTTTGCTGACCAGTATGTGAATGAGCCTGAAACTTTCTGAGATCAGGTTATCTTTAGCGACGAATGTAAATTTGAGATATTTGATTTGTCCAGACGACAAATTGTATGGAGAAAACCTGGTACATAGTTAAATAAGGCAAACTTAAAACCTACCGTAAAACACAGCGGTGGATAGCTCATGGTGTGGGGCTGTATGGCGGCTGCGGGGGTAGGTAACCTTCATTTTATTGAAGGAATATTGAACCAATATTGTTATATTAATATATATGAAGCTTCATTTACAGGCCAACGCCGAAAAATTGGGATTGGGCGATCAATACATCTTTCAACAAGATAATGGCCCCAAGCACTGTGCCCGTAAAACGCGGGAATGGCTGCTGTACCATGTACCGATAATTGAAAACACAGCCGCAGTCGCCCAGTACTAACCCTATCGAGCACTTATGGTCACTATCTAAAACGATCTCTGCAAAATAAACGAATTATCAATAAAGAAGAGTTAAAAAAATCATCTCTCAACAGAATGGAGTAATGTGACCCCGGAACTGACCCGTAAACTGGTGCATTCAATGCCAAATCGGCTGAAAGCTATTCTGAATTCTAAAGGATACCCGACAAGATATTAGATTTGCCGTTTTAAATTGTTTGTACCTTTCCTATTTTATTTTCCTTTTGGTGGCCATATAAATTGGACATTATCGTGTTTTGTCAGCTTTATCGGCATTTTTTTAAATTGCGTCTGTTTTGATTACTTTTTTTATGTGGTATAATAAAGCATAATGTTCATATATCATTGTGTTAATTTCGCTTGTTTGCCAGTCAGTGATAACTATTTCTTGTATGTCAATTTATCTAGGGTGGCCGAATACTTTTGTGAGTATCTGTAACTATCAAGAAAAAGCATCAACCATCAACTTTAAACTAGGGAAACATGCCAGCTGTGGTTGTACATCATCCTGATGCAGACGCGACGCGCGAATCTAATTCTCATCAGCACGTACTTTAATTTAAAGCCTTAAATACGACAATACCGCGCCGCGCACACATTAACGCTATTTAAATAAGTAACGGGACCGTCTGTCAGACAGACTTTTCGGCCATTAAGCGAACCCAAATTTGCTCGGAAAGCAGATTTCAGATAACCCGAATAAACACCCACCCATGTAAATGAGAGTCTACTTCGCCAAATTGCAAACGTTTAAAGTTTCGGCGGAGAAGTAAAACCAAACGATTAATTTTAATCGGGAATTAAAGTAAACACGTTCAGGGTTTGTTAATTTAAATCCAGGCTGGGTGGCGGTTAGTTTCTGGGGAAAATTTTCGGGTACGATACGCAAGATTTTATCAGCAACTGTCGCCTCGCAGGCCCTTCTGACGGGTCTCGTCGACAGAGGGTGGACGCAAGTTGATTTGGAGGACAAACCCGAAGAAGTTTCGGGATAGTTCGTGCCATTAAATAACAATCTACATATTCCATTATTCTGTAACTATAGCAAACTACACTCCGTTCCAAAAGCAGCAGCTATTCTTACTTCCACATTACTCCGGTCAAAATATGTATACATTCACCATAAATTCCCAAGAAGCTGAAAATTGACATGAACGTTAGGGATACCATTATAATGAAGTTGTGAAAAGTCCCCATCGATTTCATGTGTACAAAAAATGTTATGCGAGGTCAAAGTTCGCAAAAATGGGTTTTTTGGATTTTTTTGTTTTATGATACAAGTAGTTCAATCTCTCTATTTTTTTCAATAGAGTGTAGATCTTTCAATTCTCCACAAAAATAGTCCTTACACTTTTGTTCCTAAAATTCATCATTCACCAAAGAAAAAGCCATTCTAAAGTTATATTCTCCATAATATGCATGACTACGCTGCATATGTACATTATGGATGTATAATATGTATGCGTGACTAATACAGTAATATTGAATGATAATTCTAAGAATATGAAATGAAAAGAAACCCAGTCCCTCATTTTATGTGACTTTATGATGTGATATTAACAGTGAAAGCCATTCTAGTTATAGTCTCCATAATATGTACACGTTTCTCAGCATATGAAATCCTCCTAACCTGATTATTATCTGCGATAATTCGGACCCTTCAGGTGCAGGTGATACAATTTCTCGAGCTTTTGCATACAGAGGTTGATCAAAAGTAACAACGCATACATCCTGACGGTAACGTTTTGCATTCTCCAACGCACAAAGTAAAGTCGTGATATACATAGTACTGTAGTTGCTAGCAGGCTGATGAATGAAAGGTAAAAACGAAATTTCAGGTTTTGAAAAATTTATACCATTTTTCGTTAACTGTTCATTGTAACCATTCCAACCAGGTAACGATAAATTTTTCCATTTGCCATTGAACCATACCACGTCGACTTTTTTTGAGTAAAGATACTGGTGTTTCATTTTCATAATGAAAATCAACAACTTTGAGTTTACTGTAACCTACTACGCCATTATTTTGATAAACGTGTATTCGAACAAGAGTTGTTGCGGCGAAATCTTTTTCTGAAAGAATTTCTTTTATTCGTGATATAGGCTTTTCAAGTAAAACTGAACTTGTTGGAGTAACAATTTGGGTAATACCCATTATATGAAGCGTATTATTACCGTCTAGTGTATTAACATTTATATCAGCATTGTCTGCAACATATTGATTAAATGTGCCAGTTTCTGGTGATCAGATATGAGGTGGACAATGAAAAACTGTTGCTGCCTCGTACCAAGAGACGAAAACATTTGTATGAGACGTTTTGAGGCAAACCGCGAGACCCAATTATAGCTTGGACTTGAAAGTCCGAGGCCGAACAACAGTCATAATACCATGACTAATGTTAAATGCTCTAAATTAAGTCGTTCATTGTTTAAAATAATGTGTTCCAAAAAAATAAGTCAGTGACTGGGTTTCTTTTCGTTTCATATTCTTAGAATTATCATTAAATATTAATGTATTAGTTATGCAGACTAATAGTTTTACTTATCCATTGACGTCCATAATGTACATAGGCAGCGTAGTCATACATATTATGGACAATATAACTTTAGAATGGATTTTTCTCAGAAATGGTGAATCTTAGGAACAAAAGTGTAAGAATCATTTTTGTAGAGAATTGAAAGATCTACAATTTGTCTGAACTATTTTTATCATAAAATTAAAAAAAAAACCGTTTTGCTAAAAAAAAAAAACAAAAAACCCATTTTTGCGAACTTTGACATCGCATAAAATTTTGCACACACGTTCCCGATGGGGACTTTTCACAACTTCATTATAATGGTATCCCTAAAGCTCACGTCAATTTCCAGCTTCCTGGGAATTTATGCAAGGGTACCCCAATTTTTAGGGCTAATTTGATCGGACTACATACTCAACTTCCAAGTATAGTATCAGCGAAAAGTTTGTTGTTACCTCTAACGTCCTGAAACATCGGGACTTTCTTTTCAGGATTTCAGGATTTTTTTTATTCGAATAGAATTACAATTCAGTATTATCTCCTTTAAGATAACTTCCTTAAGAAGTCACATAGCGCTGGAGACGGTTCTTCCATTCTTCATAGCAGTGCTGGAACTCATATACTGGAATAGCCTGGTCGGTTTCAGCCATTTGAATGTTTTCTATGGTCCCAAAATGACGTCCCTTGAAGTGATTTTTTCAATCTCGGGAAGAGAAAAGTCAGACAAATAAAGAGGCTGAGGAGCCACAGGAATGGTTTAGTGACTAAAAACTCGTTTACTGAAATTGCTCTGTGACAAGGCGCATGGTCGTGATGCAGCATCCAGTTGTTCTTGATGTTTGGTCTCGCATGACCTTTTTTCGAAGTTTTTCAATAACCTCTCTGTAAAAGTGTTGATTCACTGTTTGGCCCGGAGGCACAAACTCTTTGTGGACAATTCCCTGGCTATCAAAAAAGCAAATCAGCATGCATTGATTTTGTGCAATACATGTTAACCTACCGCTCTTCCAAGTCCCGTCTCCGCACTGTTGCTAGATCGGGCGTTACGTTGCTGGTCTCATTACACTTACCACTTAAGTAAAAACAGACTTTTGATACTTGAATTTTTCTCAAAAATTCGAGACTTGAATTATGGCGATTTGAATTTTATTTCATCCAGACATTTAGTTTTTTTGAGATTTTACAATAGTTGTATATTTAAGCACAATGACAATTTTGCATAAAGCCCAAAAATTAAAAGTTTTGGTATTCAGCTAGTAATTGTAAAAAAAAAATATTTCACGAATAATGTACCTATGTTTTAGCAGGCCGTTTCCGTTTGTAGCTAGACTTTCTAGGGAGGAGATATTCTTTGAATCTTGTATCCCATTAAAAGGACTGATTTTTCCGAAACAAAATATATTAAAAATGTGGTGGGCCAAATTTAGAATATGACTTCTCTACTTCAAATATTGTTTATGAAAATCTGACAAATTGAGATTCCTTGAAAACAGTTACAAACATCATATTGATATATTCAGGTTAGGATATCTCGAAATTTTATTATCAGGAATTCTGAGGTTCAATTCGGATTCAACGTTGATTTTACGTAAGATATGGCCATTCTCTTGTCTATCCTGGTCCAGCGAGCAGGGAGCTAAAATCATCAAAAACTGTTCTTGAAACATATAGGGTTAGTTTTGACGGCTTCCCATGTTTTTTTTTTGCATAGAACACAATGCGTGGGGTCCGTAGAGCTGAAGCCGTCCGCTCTTACTTTAAATTAACAATTTGTGAAAAAAACAACATATTTTTTTCACATTTTCGCTTATATCTCCTTTCCTTGGCATATTTTATATACCTAGCATATGCATTTAAGAAGTTGTAGCCTATTAAATTTCCAAAATTTTAAGCCCAACCCGAAGTCTCCTAGTGCTATTGTTAACTTGCAAATGACTGCTGAAGTTGAAAAAGTGATTTTTTTCACTATTTTTTTACTTCGAAAGTGCGACTATGATCATAAAATTTCTTGAAGGGACTGCTATTTGTAGTATGGTGACAAAAAAATTTAGCTCGATCAGTTAATAACTTTTCGAGTTAACGATCGAATTTTTTTGCAAGCCTTGATTGACAATGACGCCATTTATTTGTTCATTGTACGATATTGACCGGGTTGGGCTAGAAAAAAAAATAAATATCTTCAAGTTTGCGAGACTTTTTTGAGATTTTGAAAAATATTTATTTGGGCCAGTTTTATAACGTTTTCTACGCGACTACCTTTTTTGACGCGACGTATAATATATTGTTTTAGCGTTGCCGCTTCGAAATTCTCGGAATTGTGACTCTAATATCTTGACGCCCATTTTTTTTTAAATACGCGTCTTGAAGCGTACTTTCAAGATATTATAGTCACAATTCCGAGATTTTCGAAGCAGCAAAAGCTAAAACAATATATACGTCGCGTCAAAAAAAGGTAGTCAGGTAGAAAACGTTATAAAACTGGCCCTAATTAATTTTTTCCAAAATCTCAAAAAGTCTCGCAAACTTGAAGAGATTGTTGAGATTGTTGAGAACAAGTTGTATAACAGGGTGCCTTCAGATACTAAAACATTTACTTCCCACAAATTTAAAAAAAGCATTGATTATTTGCTATTACAAAACAATTCAAAAATTAGTTGAAATTCAGTCCACTTCACTTCTGTCATTATTTATTCACTTTCATTTCATTACTTCTATATTTGTTTGATGTTTGTTTGTGTACAGTTTGTAATTTTTTTTCTACTGTAGAATTCTGTATATGTGTATTATTAAAATTTGTTTTATATTGTATATGTGTAGGTATATATTATATAATTTGGTCTTAATGTAGCATTTCATATGTCACATATAATCTATCTTTTTAATGTCTCATACTCATATAGATTTGTGATAGATATATATGTATGTAAGATATAATATCATTGTACTTAACACTATTTAGGAATTCCTCTACATCTGGTTAAGTGGAAGAGCAGGGGGTCATTGTGTGACTACTCTGAACTTCGCCTTTTGTAAATTTTTCTTAAATTTACAATAAAGTCTATTATTATTATTATTTCGCCGACTTTATAGTCACACTTCTCAGCGTAAACGCTGGGAAACATTCACCCATTCCTGCTGCAGAGAGTGATGGCTTGATATCTCATCCCCGCCTCCAGCAGAAATTAGGCTCAGGTGAGGGGAGGGAAATTCATCCCTATTATTATTATTATTATTATTATTTATGATTTTTCTAGCCCAACCCGGTCAATATCGCACAATAAACTAAATAAATGCAAAAAAAAAAAGACGTGCAAAAAAATCGATCGTTAATTACTCGAAAAGTTATTAACGGATCGAGCTGAAAGTTGTTTTTTTTGTAACTTCATACTACAAATAGCAGTCCCTCCAAGAAATTTCATGATCATAGTCGCACTACTTTCCAAATAAAAAAATAGTGAAGAAAAAAAAGCACTTTTTCAAATTCAGCAGTCATGTTCAAGTTAACAATAGCACTTGGAGACTTCGGGTTGGCCTTAAAATTTTGAAAATTCAATAGACTACAACTTCTTAAATGCATATGCTATATAAAATATGCCGCGGAACGGAGATATAAGCGAAAATGTGAAAAAAAACACGTTTCTTTTTTCAGAAATTTTTAATGTAAACATCTAAAAGTCCGCTAAAAAATTAGTGGACGGTTTCAGCTCCTCTACGGACCCCGCGCATTGTGTTCTACGCAAAAAATACATAGAAAACCGTCAAAACTAGCCCTATGTGTTTCAAGAACACATAAAAGCCTCTGTCTACTGAATTGCCCTTTCTTTACGTCATTTCGCAGGTCTGTGTTACCATACATTATTTTTCGACAACGAACAAGGGAGATTTGTCACCAAAATATGTGACGACACTATGTAGTGGTAACGAACCGCAACGAGGCAGAGAACACATAGATAACACGGTATCTAAAGCGTTGTGATTTAGAGTTATTGGAAAAGATCCAGACCAGCCGCGTCGACACGACGACGCCGACGCCGACGCCGACGCCTCTCTACAGCAGGTGTCTAGGACTGGAACATTTTAACAATCCAATTTAGTGGGCGTAATTAAGCAACAAAAGGGTGTCGCTTTAATAACTCTTTCGCCGGAGCGGGAAGAATGGGATAGCATTAAATCACGGATTACAGCGGTATTAAGCGTATTCGCTACAATGTCGCTACAATGTTGAAAGGTGGCAAATAGCTATGAACATACTTCAAATTCTAAGACTGAAAGACCGGCTTTCTATTAAGTTGCGTTTCTTTAATTCACTTTATGAAGTTAGATAATAATGTCATTCTATTAATAGATATTCAATGATCATGTTTTTACAATACAGCGTTTTTATGCTTTTACAACTTTTTCATTAGTTTATTTGCCACGTTTCTGTCAGCAAGAAATAATTTTGATTTTTCGCGTTTGGTTGTTATGGAGATCAACTTGATATCTTGATATCTGAAAGAGCAGCTTTTTCTCTTTACTGTACATCAAAATTTGATATAGTTACGTAATGAAATTTTCGCAAAAAAAAACACATTTGAAGTTAATGTTTGTAAAAGAATGCAATTGCTTACTTATCTATTTTTTAAAAACGAAATAACAAAACAATAGTTATCGAATGAGGTGTTGAAAGTGACCTCCATATTCTGCTAAGCAGTGCCCAAGCCGGTCCCGAAACACTTCACTAACATTTACTAGGAAGTCTTCAGGAATGGCCCAGATTCGCTATCAGTTACTTGAAATTTCTCGGGAAGAGAAAACGTGACAAGAACTCGAGTCAGGCAAATAAGGTGGCTGAGGAGCCACGAGAATATGTTTACTGGCTAAAAACTCGTATACTGAAATGGCTGTGTGACAAGGCGCGATGCAACATCCGGTTGTTCTTGATGTTTGGTCTCACACGCATGACCCTTCTTCGAAGTTTTTCAAGAATCTCTCAGTAAAAGTGTTGATTTACCGTTTGGCCTGGAGGCACAAACTCTTTGTGGACAATTTCGTGGCTATCAAAAAATCAAGTCTTGAGGAGTGTGAGCCATTCCATGCTATGGCGCTTGGTTTCCGAGTCAAGCCATGCTATGTCTTGGTTCCGAATGACACGTCGTTCCATAAACGTCGTTCCATTTTCAATCGGTTCCAAAAGTCAAGACACATTTCTCTCCTGATGTCCTTTTGTTCCTGCAAAAGTTTTTTGGAACAATTTTTGCGCAGATTTTCCTCATCCTTAATTCGCTAGTAAAAAATCTGATGAACAGTGGTGTGATTCAAATTGAACTCTTCCCCGATCATTCTTCTTGTTAACCGACGATCTGAACGCACAAGATCCCGTATTCTATTGACATTTTCATCCGTTTTTGAAGATCAAGGCCTTCCGTTGCGTGGTTCATCTTCAATCGAATATCTTCCTTCTGAGAATGCCTTAAACCACCGAAAACCCTGAGCTCTTGAAAAAACGCTGTCTCCGTAGGCTAGGCGTGTTGAAATTTTGCAAAAGTATCCATTGTGCTGTGTCCATGTCCGAAACAAAACCTGATAGCACACCGTTGCTCAAAATTAATGTCACTCATTTTTAAAACGCACTAGAAAAAAAACGGTTTTCGAAAACAGTCACAATGAACAAACAAATGACTCTAACAAGTTCAAGCTTGTACTGAAGGTGCACTACATGTTAACCTACCGCCCTTCCAAGTCCCATATTCGCAGTGTATCGCTAGACCGGGCGCTACGTTGCCAGTCTCATTAGTTAATTTACACACCTCGTACTGCCACTGATTTTACGCCAGCTCTTGGGCTATTAATACATATTAATCATAATTACTTATATTCATAATTTAGAACTTTTAGGTCCTGTCCTAAATTTTTCGCCTGTGTTCAGCAGCAGGTGTTCACAACCGAAACGTATCCAGGATCCGGCGCAAAGGGCAGCAATTAGCGGACAAAAGAGGTGGCCGCCTTTTAATAAGTTATTCACTGCGAGCGCCATTACCGCGACTTAATTCGCGCGTTTGTTCGCGCCGCGGATGAATAATTAATTTAGGTTTCGCGAAACGGAAATGCAGATGTTACGGCTATTAAAATGCGGATTATAGAAGATGCGGCGCGGCGCAGTTTCGTTAATTGTTGTGGCGTAAACGCAATAAGCGCCACCCGCTTAACGCCGTTCCGATCCAGTTGTTTAGATGGAGTTCGGGGAATGTACACTCCGTATAAAAATTAAAGGCATACGAGGTGTGTAAATTAAGTAATGAGACTGATTTTTTTAATTATTTTTATTCGAATACAGTTACAATTCATTATTGTCTCCTTCAATAGCTTGTTGTCTCCTTCCTGCTTAGCAACTCATATACTGTAACAGCCTTCAGCTGGTAGAATAGCCTGCAGTCGGTCAACAAAATGATAATATTAATAAAGCTATTGTTACTATTAATACTTATGATTATTATGTTTTTCATATTTTCTTTATTTTGATTGTTATTATGAAAAAATACCGATAGCTCCATTTTATCTTAACCAATTCAAAAGTGAGTGAATCACATCTCGAAGGTGGGCATGGCCTAACATTATGTCACAGAAGCCCCTATCCAATAATATTATTGTTAATCATAACTACGCCTGCTCATATTATAATTCTATGGGTAATAAAATGTACCTACTGATATCTACAAGAAATAGATGTATTTAAGTATAACGAAAAACTTGTAAATTGAAAAAATGTTTAAATTATACTTTAACATTTTAAATAATAGATAATGTAGTGTATCGAAAAAGTTCATAGTCATAGTGTCACTGCCGTTTTGTTCTAAGAACCTTAAGGGTATAAAGTAAAATGATTTATTAAACATGTTAAATGAACTAAAAAAAAAACACTAAATAACGAAAAAACTATTAAATATAAGTATAGGGAATTGCTCATTGAGATCGAAGCAGAATTGAATTCCATATAAAAATGTGAAGTAAAATATAGGGCATCGTATTTAAAAAAAATAGTTTTTATGGTTTGAAATTGGACTAAATGGTAGTTCTATTTTAAACACTTTTTAATTTTATTGTTGGAAATCTACCAGCTTACGCTGGTAGGTCACTAAAATGTCAAATAATGTCCCACTTCATAAGCCAGTTCTGCAAATTTCTGTAATACGCAATCAGCTAGCTATACGTAATAATAAAGATGAAAAACAATAGTTTATTTACTTGGTACTTACCACTTTTTTAAAGCCATTTTTTTTCAGTCCTGGGTGAAAATAAAACTTTTTTCTTGTATGATTTTTTAGTCTAAATCCTACCGTTTTCATCAGGATTTTCGATTATTTCCAAATTTGAAAACAATGTTCTTTTTTCAGAATTTTTCTAAAACTACTGAAAAATTTTGCAACCCAAAAACATCACCATCATGAAAGCAAAGGGGTTAGATCAGAAGGTATCTACTACCTATAAAAAAATTAGTTTTGACGTTGTTTCATTAAATAAAGTTACAAGTGATAAAACTGTATTTCGTATCGACAAGTTTTTCTTTGTTTTCTTTTAGATTTCTTGCTATGGTAGTCATTAGTAGGAGATAAATAATGTATACATACATATGTACGTGTGTACGTACATAGGTACATATATCAGAAAATGTAGTTAGTAAGTATGATGGATATCAACAAAAAAAATCTCATGCAACAGGTTTTATGGCAAGCAAGTAAAAACTGCACAATGTTTTACATCTTTATAATATGAAAGCTAGCAATAAGTGTATTTAAATCTCATAGGCCTTTGCTATGTCGGTTAGGTACTTAATGATATTCACTCTACTGAGTGTGCGTCGTTAGTAGGCTTTATATGTATAAGTATTATAATGAAAGTTTCAAACTCACCGCAGTCTAATTCCTCTTCATATTAACACTACACACAATTAATGCATCATAATTTCGGCAAAACACTACTTCAATTATCGAAATGAATTTATAAAACGCATTTGTACTCTGAAATTTAAACCGGCAACTGCAAAGACGACCGCCATCATCACTAGAGTTCGGAAATCCCGGCTTACCGCATGTAAAACTGCATTTCCTATCCAGCGTTTCCGCATGAGATCGGCGTACTCCCGCGCGGATGTGAGTCCCGGGACATCGGGAAGGATCGGTCAGTGGCGTGGGTATGCAGGGGTAAGAATACACGCATATATAATTTACAAGGCGCTTAAAAATACGGTTTATACTTTTTATTATTGTAGAGTTTTATAATGTCGAGCCCTGCGTTGTAGGACAAATTTCCGTACTTTAATCAACAATTCCAAAATAAATGCAGTCACGGCTGGACAGGGATCATTCGATAAAGGTTTGTAGATGGAATAAGCTGCATTCGGCAATTTGTATGTGCTTAGTTGATGGAGCTCGTACGTGTCACAATTAAAATTTGTGTTCATGTGTTCATTAAGGCATAACTAAATTTATAATAATTAAATTAATTATTTTGCATCAATTAATCGAATAAACATTTAGCTTCGGACAAAGTTATATCAGTTTATTAACCATGATTAATAAACTTAATAAATCGAGTGTTGCGTAAGTTCCTCCCTCAATTACAGTTTCTGTATTACTTTTTTGATATAACAGGTACTTTTTTAAAAATCTAACAAAAACTTATAAAATCAACCCTGTACAATACTTTGTAACGGTATTTATTTTTAAATCCGTCACATTCTTATTTTTATGTCATTAATTGGTAAAATCACACCCTCAACCAAGTTGACCTCTAAGTGAAACGAACGCACCTCGCAGAATGTTAAACGAACGCAACTAATAACTAATGCCGTTCTACGATATCAGTGGTGACCGGTTGACAGATATTCGATAATTTTTTGTGTTATTGGAAACTAATAAATACGGATCGACTGAAGGAGCGTCCTTCTTCTTGACCTATCTTCTTAACTTAGCGGTTGTGATAAGCGAGACTTCAGTTTAGTCCACGTGTGGTAAGTGGAGCAATTCATTAATTAAATTTGTTTATATCTTTGCAATCACTTTTGCATTTAATGTTTGCTGCTTAATTCAAATATTCTAATATTTCAGTTATCGTTGCTGAATGCGTATTTTTGCATTCCGTAAAGTATTTTTGGTTTATTAAGGAAAATAGCACGTGTGCCTAGGATAGGTTAGATTCACCTACCTTGGAATTTATCGATCGATTCCAGTAAGGAATCGAAATTATCGTTTTGTTAGAAAACAGACCCTGTGGTTTCTGGATGTTTTAGGTATTCCCAGCTCGGGAGAAGATAGCTGTGTGGCAAATTAAATAGAGACCCTACCAAACCTTTTCTGCAGTCAAAGGACGAGTTTTCGTGGTCGTTGACCAAATTGGATTTGACACTGGAAAAGGGGACGAACGAGCGTGGCAACCTGCACCTGCAACATTTTGCTCGAGGTAAGTGAGTTTTAATTTTCTATTTAGTAGTAATTATTTATTGAAACCTCACGGACCTCGAGCAATTGCCGCTCGTTCAATTTGGTGTCTACAGGTGCCCACAACTGTCGCTGTTTGTCGCTGTTTGTCGTTGTTCGTCGCTGACGAAAGTGCTAATTTTTCTTAAGATTTTCTCTTTTAGTTTGCCGTACCGTGAAGCAGCAAGTGTTAACTGTGTGTGATTTTTTTATGAATTTTCTTGATTGCTCTACTTATCAAACAGTGGCGTGGCTGAAACTTGAAGTCGCAGCTTAATTAAAGGGTTTTGTTTTTTGTTAACTTTTCTTTTGGGTCGTATTGTTGCAAAATTTAGATTCATTAATTTACCTGAGTCCTGGAATTTAGTAGTATTAATTATGCTTTGGTTTATATAACTTCAAATTAACAGATACCCACTGTTTGCGAACTCTCAGTGAACAACACTGATTCTGTTTGTTTCACTTTTGTATGTAACAACTTCTGGACAAACGGCCATCAACCAGGGAACGAACACCTCTACCTGTGGCGTACAAGGAGGAGGAAAGTCGAACAGTCACCGCAGTACTGCTGGTAGCAACTCCAGGAACATCCTCTACCTCCGGAAGCCACTCTCCTCTGGGCTTACGTAAGACCGTTTCATTGTACCCTGCCGGTCCAAGTATAATTGTAAAATCAGTGCTTCAAATTTTATTTAACCTAGTGGGTCAATTTAACTGATTGTATAAATTTTTTTTATTTTAATATAGTTGTTATTGTTTTAATTTGGACTTTTATTCTTTCTAAGTGTATATCAAGAAAGTTATCCAAATCGTTGGTTATTTGATACTACATTTTGGTATTTTTATACAAAAATATCTGGCGCCCAAAAGCCACTATCAAAGTTTTACATAACCAGGGGAACCTACCCCTTGACCCCTGTGCTGCCGGAGCTACGGTCAATAGCTTTCCTCTCAGCTTAGCCAATTGAGCTAAGGAAAGGTGTTGCACAAATTGGCGCCCAACGTGGGGCTCGACTTAAAAATTGGCCATTTTTACATCAAACTTTGATTGTGACTTACCTTTATCTTTATCTAGAGGACTTTCTTGATATCGAAACGAGGAAGAATAATTGCATTTTCTTGGACCAGGTGATTGAATTATCTTGAACATATATGACCATTGTTTGCTTAAGTCTTGAATATCTACCG